>CM073771.1:63896414-64496414 GCA_037158775.1 Hetaerina titia
GGAAAATGTAATTGGCCTTGGGCACTTGGCGATTTTTTTTCCTGTTTCATTCATTCATGTTTTTTTGCATTTAGACATCCTACGCCTCAATAAGTAAATACTTCTTTTTGATGCCAAGGGCATTCTTATGGAAAATTAATGAATGATAATTGTATCTCCGTGTCATATTGTAAATAAATATTTTTGGAATTGATTCGCAAACGCTCTCAAGTATATTCCTTTATTCACTTTTTATTACAATTCAAGATCCTCCCGTTAAATATCCGGGCATTGTTATGTATATTGGATTCTTGGATTTGGGTGATTTAATGGAGGCTTTTTGATTAAATGAATTTGAAAAACAACGGCTTTCCTGATTTGAGAAAAGTTTTGGGATAAAATGAAGAGATGATTTAACGCATTTAATGAGAACTGAATCTGAATTTGACGGCAGAATTAAGACACGGATTGCAGTTTATGGCGCTAATCTAACGATTTTATTTGACAGCAATTTACCGTTTATCCATTCTTTATCACCCATTTTTATGTGTCCTCGTTGGAATATTTGAGTTTTATGTCTCATTGGAATTTTTTTCTTGCCGTCAAACTTCTTTTCAATCTCCCGAACTAGGAAACAAGACACTTGTGTTATATCTCTTTTCTCGGTCATCTGCACTACTCAAACTCTTCGACCGGTGCGACGGGCAGTAGATTAACGTTGACCGAATTTCTTTAACTTGTGATGGTGTTTGTAGGTTATCATGTTTATTTTCACCGGCATTCCTCCGAGCATTCCGAACTTTGACTCTCACTCTTTCGGGGTGAGTGGACCGTAAAGAAAAACTTCACAGGGCTCTCCAAAATAACGGAAGGCTGTGAATGAAATTATTTTTCTGGGCATCGGCTTCTTCTCTTCGAAAGTGGGAATTTGGATTACATTTAATTCTCTGGTTTATTTTGTTGAAGTCGAAATAGATTAACTGATGACACCCGAGTCCCTTCCTGACGGCCTGCGGGTATTCGTAGAACGAACTAATAACTATTTTAAGATAAAAGGAGTTATATGCATAAGGTTATGACTTTTTCGTGTTTAGGAACCAAATTTCCATTCTGCGTCGGGAATCCTATAATTCTAGGCTGTAAGGATTTTTATCCACAATTCTTTGGGAAAAGGTTTTGATAATCCTACAGCTATCTACCTTAAATTGATATTCACCTTGATTGTAAAGATATTTTCAAAATTTTTGGTTAATGAAATCTCATGTGTATACGTTCATTCGATTTCCTTCATTGTAAGTAGGTAAATTTAAATTTTATCATTCAAGTATTTTGGACGCTTAACATAAAATAAATACCTATACGGTTCAAAAAAATAAGCGATAATTAGAAAATATTTGTGTTAACTCCATTTCAACCACTTTATTCTAAAGTCTCGGTAAACCTTAATTAACAAATAAAATAAGCGTAGGGCTGTCATCATCGGGGCTAAATATGGATGGATCTTGTTGATGAGTCCCATAACTCGTTTGATACTCCCCACGAAATTATTCTACTCCACATTCTGTAATTAACATTAAAAAATGTTATTTCGTGGATTCATAATGCCTACGAGAGAGTGGCTTACGCAGTGATGAAACTGTTCCTTCGTCACTCTTGGGGGAAAAAAATTGTCGTAATTTATGGATGCTGGTTTTTCTGGTGGACCGCCATCTCTGAACAACAATTTCATATTTATTTTAAGAGAAACTAAAGTGCGTTTTTTTTAACAACCACATGGACTCTGCATCTTAATTCTTCTCGTCCTCACAGTTTTCTCGCCCATTACCCTCGTCAATACAATTGCTAATAAACTGTCAATAATGCACTTAAAATACTTCATTCGAAGTATTATTTCCGGCTTCACCCAAGTTGGGAATATAGGATAGCGTACCATCAGTATTGTTGCTTATCTAAACTATTATCTTTCAATAAGTTCAAAAATCAAATATTGGAGAATTCAGGTGTGTTACGCCAAGGTTAACTTTGAAAATGGCCTTACTTTCTCAATGTTGCGAGTTAGTTCACAGGTTCTTGTAAATTTCAAGCTTGCCTATGGTACTAATGGTGCATCACTTGCTACTTACGGTATAAAACTTTGAATGTTCTCTATTACATTTGAGACTATGGTCATAGGTGTAGCCTTGAGAAACAGGGTGCTGGGGATAGTTCAGCCCTCATGCTTTTGTGGTTACGGTTTCATTTACTAGTTTGCTTTTTCGATGAAACGACCATTGAAATCATGGTAATCTCCTGAAATGTTCATCAAAGTATTGAGAGACTAATTTAAGATTAAGTTCGTAACAGTTAAGCTTGTATATTTTATATTCTACTGTTTCAGGCTTCACTTCGTGGAAGGATTTAATATCCATACCAAAAAAAGGAAAGAAATATTTGTACTTTTCCACAGATTTAATCTGTGGAAAAGTACAAATATTTCTTTCCTTTTTTTGGTATGGATTGTATATTTTAATTTGGAGAATTTTGATGTATTTAAAATTAAGCGATCTACGCATGATTTTTTCCAATGGGAAAGTCTCGTATTTGTTTGCACACCAGCAGGGTGATCCCGCTAAAGTTACCGTAGGGGCCTTTCTCGCAATATCTTAGAAATTGATAAATTTTATTTCTTCGCGACTTGCTTAAGTCAACGTAGTTAATTTGATTGCTGTGGTGAATGTTTTATTGCGCAAAAATCTCATACAGTCGGAATTGAGGCTAGGGAAAAGGTTAACTATAGGTGAAACTGGAGAAACCTTTTCAATGATAAAAGATTTTTTTTATTTAAATGGGATTGGTGACAACTGATGATTGCTGCTTAGGTACCTAGTGTGTATTGTTTTGCTTTGTCATCTCATAGAATTGACATAAAGTAGAGGGTAGAGTTTAAAGTCCAAGGTGATATAACTTTGATGCCTTAAAAATCAAAGCGGTTTCATGGAATCTGGAACTTTTTGGGAAACCAAACTTGGGCAGAGGGATAGGGACCGCCCTACCCACCCAGCATTCGCGAATTTCACACGGCATAGGGCTTATTTTGGGGTGACCTCTACCTCCAGTAATTAAAGTAAACCTTCAGGTCGACTGCCATGGATGGGTGGTCCATTATCTCCAATCGCTTACCTCAAAAATTATTTCCGATTTGTTTGACTCCTGCTGACAGACCTGGGAGTAAATTAGAAGAATTAAATAACGAACGCTTTGGGTTAAAAATTGTGTGAACTCATGCTACTGTCAACAAGAAAAATGTTACTCTTGAATAACGCGTGGAAAACCATACAGAAATTGGTGATGAACGGAGGAAATATTGTCTCGTCCGTCTTTCGCAACAGGCTGCACGCGTCGGTATCCGAAAATATTTATGAAATCCGTGAGCCTGCGGAAAAAAACTGGTTGGGAGGGAAGGTCGCGTATTCATATGATGAGCAAATGTTTTGAAGCGGCTTTTTATTTATTTTTTTTAAGGTGAAGGAAAAGGGAGCCGCCAAGAATTTTGAATTGCATGAATATAGAGGTCAGGACGTATTTTAGTGCCCGATTATGATAGTAAATGCGTGACGGATTAATGTCTCACCGTCCGCGGAGGAAAATTGAGAGATGCGTAGCTGCACGTGGCCGACTCCTCTTAGGAGACCGGTAGCTTGACGGGGGCGCGTGAAATGCCTGCCTACTATATTTCTGAATTCTATCAACGCCACGTGCCATGTGGTTGTGCAACGAATATCGTCATCTCCGTATTACTCGCCTGGTAAATCATTGAAAAATAAAATTTGGAAAAATGCTCTTTCGACCGAAGATATGTTTAATATAGGCATACATTTAAGAGTATTTACTGATGGGATTATTGCGTAATTGTCATGATTTATGGATATTTCTGATTTCTACATTAAAATTGGGCGTCCTGATATCGTTGTTCCCTTTCCTAAAGTAATCTAGGATTAATGGCCTTCAACCAAAAAATGAAGGTTCATAAATCATCCGTTGTAAATGATGCTATGAAGTCTACCACCAAGGAGCAGGTTTTTCACTAGCCATTCGTCCATTCCGCTAGCCGTCGGCCATTCTTAGACCAAAACCACTGGTGATATATATTTCATCGGCGTGTTTCAAATTGTCTTAGGGAAAATTAAGTTGTCAATTAAGTATATTATTGGCCGGTAGCTCAGTCTCGATTTAATTTGGTTTACTTGAGTTCCTAAATTACTTTCCATCTTCCAGCGGCCCTCCCGTGAACGGCATTCCTATTCATTCTTATCCCGCTGTTGCGGAATTATTTGTTGTAAATGGGTCACGGTTATCTTCTTTCCGTTAGTGCGTTGTCGAAAGCACCTTAACACAGGATGATATGTTTTTGATCTGTTAACTGAGGTGGGCAATAATACGCTGGCTTGTTGAATCTAGGAGTCGCCATGAGCTTGATTCCAGATCCACCATTGACGTCTTGAGCATAATTCATGTAGTTACGACCGAGTGTTAATACCGTTGACGGTCAATTGATTGTCATCAAACTTAAAAATCATATCATCCCATTTCGAAGGCTAAATCTATGTGATGTGCCTCTGAGAAATCTATCTTAAAAAGGAATAGGCTAATGTTAAAAGTAGAGTGATTTTTTTGAAATTTACAATTTGAAACGCTTCCTTGGCACTATAGAGCCAATCTCTTCCTTTTGAGAACGAAAAAACAATAGGACATGCGCCGTGGGCAAACTGATATAGAATACACTTAACAACCTTATTCTAGAGGAGTCACAGCCTGCGCTTGTTTTTATGTCTATGCCAATTTGATGTACACGTGGAAATTGCAATGAAAAGTTCACACTTTTATTTGTCAAAGTGAAAATAGTTCTCTGCTCGCCTCACGCAGTGTGGCGATGAATATCGTTTGATGATTATACTTTACACTGGGAAGTAAATAAAAGTTAAATGTTAGCATGTTTGGCAATTGAATTGCAAATCTCACAATTTTTCGGCATACCGACGCGGGCAATAATTAAAAGCCTTAGCCAGCGCCGTTTTCACCCATTAAGTACATTATCACCTCCAGGACCGTTTCCTTCTTTGTCCCTCTTTCTCGCCCTCAAGTTCAGTGGGCATATTAAATTGTGGCCCATGGTTTATGATGTGAAATGAAATTAGACAAACCGCGTGATCGATGCGTTGTTGCAAAGCGTATAAGAAAAGGGATTAATGTTAGTTACTTTTTAGAGGAACTTCTAAACTATGATAAGTGCCAAAGCCACGGGGCTTGGAAGTGATGCTCATCTGGAAACACCTATTTATTAGAACAGTATTTTCACCCGTGAATCTTCCAGTTTATTTGGGCCTTCAGCTAGTTAATAATTTAAATATTGAGGAATTATAGTTGTCTGTGGAATTGAGGAAAAAATGTAAAATCCTGGACTGAATGGCTCTGTTTTGTAGGTGAATGGAGCAGCGAAAGACGTTAAAATTTTGAGTGAGACGGGGTTAAATCTCATTCTTGCTTTTCAGAAACGCTGCATTCAAAATTTGGCAGATACATGCTCACAAGTACTTCATTAGAAAGTGTGAAAAGAATTAATGAATATAAGGAGAGTTTGCACTTTTCCACAGATTTATTATAGCATACGACGTGTTTCAACTCACAGAGTCATCATCAGGTACAGACTCTGTGAGTTGAAACGCGTCGTACGCTATAATAAATCTGTGGAAAAGTGCAAACTCTCCTTATATTCATTATGAAGAACTTCCACGACCTTAAGCCTGAATCTGTTGAACTAATGTGAAAAGAATTGTTCATAGCATATGTTCAGCTCCTTGTTTATTTTAAGTTTTTAAAAATTCTTGTTGTAGTTTTTACTCATTCCGGAGACTAAAACTTCAACTACACGACTACGAACACTTTATTCAGGAACCTCGAAATGGCTTCAATTATTTTTAACCAAGGTAGACTTTTGCTTTCTTTTCTTCGTCTTCTGTAGGTAACAGTAAAATTGAACTTATGCTCAACGTGCACAGGTTAATACTTATGAGAGGGATAACCAATCCTTGGTGTATACTCTTTTATCTTTTTTACGGATTTCCCGGACAACTTTGTCACCGTAAACACCTTGAATTATTGTTTATAAAATTTTATATTATATTTAATGCATTTCTTATTGAAAATAAACTATATTTGGTTTGCCAGAATGAGATGAAGAGCACCAGCCGGTGCGTAATTGGAAGTGAAAATTTTAGGAGTCTCTAGTAAACGTGAATTTTTATCGTGCAGTAGGTACGAGTATATCTAATTATGTTTTTTGTCCAGAATTGCATAAATTCAGTGTTGCTGTCTACTTACCCGGTGTTTTCGATAGGATTATTTGACATATTGAATACAGTATGGGTATTTCTTCATTAGTACATGCTTGTGCTGCGGTTGTGAAGCCAGTGTCAAAAGCAAGTCAAAATCTTTTGTAGATTTAACTGAGAAAGACAAAAATTTCCTAAATTTTTAACAGAACTTGCAAATGAATGATCATGTACCTTTGGGGTAATGATTGGTATCTCGCGTAACTGGGACTAACTTTTTCACATCTTACTCTTAGTACGAGTATCGTCACACGCAATGTCATGGGATATGTCTTACACCCTAATGTCAAACGCTTCAAATTGTAGATAAAAATCTTTCCCTAAGTTCGTCGACTTCGTTGGTTAGACTTTTTCCCTTCCCTTAAGGATCTTGTTCAATTTCTCCACCGCAACACGCCTAACCTTTTAGGACAGCCACCCACGGTAATAACATAAGTTCTTTCTTTCAATGCAGCAGCGTGCTCTCCGGTTTGCTTTCTTGCGATGCCATTGGCTCCGCGTCGGAACACGGGAGGGAGGGAACGGAATCGCGAGCATGAGATGCTGAGTGATTTCTAAAAGGTTTTGGTTCACCCGTTTGGCCGACCGAGTGAGAGTTACATAAACGCCACCCCCAGGTCCATTTCTCTCTTTCTCTCCCGCCCTTTCCTCCTCCCCACCTGCACTGTAACATACTCCTCTCCACCCACTCCCTACTCCTCGT
Source organism: Hetaerina titia (assembly GCA_037158775.1). NCBI lineage: Eukaryota > Metazoa > Arthropoda > Insecta > Odonata > Calopterygidae > Hetaerina > Hetaerina titia. The sequence continues at coordinate 63,903,465 of CM073771.1, forward strand.
CTCTCTCTCTCTCACCCGCCACCCACGCCCACCTGACTGTGGGTCACGCGCAGCGGCACTGACCACTGTAGCAGCCACCCTCTCCTTTTATGTGGACACCCGACCACCAACAACACATCTGGGTGTGCGTGTGTATGTGTGTGAGGAACTGGTTCATTTGTATGGCGACGGGGAATGAGGGTTGGGTGGGTAAGGGGGAGAAATAAGAAAAAGAGGTGAAAAAAATGCGGTGGCCGGGACTCACTTGTTTTGGAAGAACGGTAGAAAAACGTATGGGTGGCGTAACGGTGTGATGGAGCACTATGCCTTTCCGCGGGACGAAAAAAGTCGCCTGCATGGGTGAGTGAGTGTGTTCCGCAAGGTGGTGAGTTGCCTCGCGTAAGAAGGGTTTTGTGCGATCAAAGGACCGCATTAGGATGGAAAGAGCGCTACCGCAAATAGTGAACACCTATGAGGAGCGCGCGGGTCAACTCGTTCGCGCTGGAAAAAAAAATTACTATAAATGTTGTTCAAACGTTTTCTTATACATGTGTTGCTCAAGGATGGTGGCTAAAGTCGTGGGTACTTCTATGGAATGAGGAGACACATCATCTTATATAGGATTCTTTGATTGGAAATTCTGTAGTTAAAACTCCAAGCGATCAGCCGAAATGGTTGTTTATAAACGTGCGTGAGACCATGGAAAAACTCATACAAACGTGTACTTATGTGACCTTGGTCGAGGGCTCAAGTGTCGATTTGCATAGCAAACGTTTTGACTCGTCAGACTGATGCCGAGCAGGTACATCATAATAGCGGGCAAAGGGAAACGGCGCATTTAAATGCTTTGGTGAGGATGCTTCAAAATTTGATTGAAGTTAATTAAATTATCAATGTGCATTATGAGGTATATTTCAAAGTGAAATTTCACGAAGTCCATAGCTGTGAACCCGCAGCCCATAAAAGTACTCAAATTCAAGGGTAAATAATTTCTTTTCCTGTAAAAAAAATAGCAAATGCCAAGTTTCGTATTTCCGAAACCATAGTTGTGGGGGATATAGGGGGATGGAGATCGGAAGAAAGCGCTTCTGAGCTTAAGAGGTGGTGGTGAAGGAGTCTAGCATTTAGATTTAAACAAATGGGAGAGTCAAGTCTGCGGGGAAAAAAGCAAAATGCATCGCGTACTTAAAGCATCAGAAAAATAGGTAGAAAAAGTGAGGTTTTTAATCTGGGTAACTAGTAACGGTGAAAGATGAAAGGGCGGAGGAATAGCTAGTTCAAATGATGTATTCTGCCGGAATGTAATTTGATCTCCAGCGAACCATACAGTAAGAAGAAACATTTTATTAAAAGATGTATAGGCGCGCCACATGATTTTCCCTGGTAGCGCGGTATGTTCTGAATAACAGAAGCAGTTAGGATAATGTTGGGAAAAGAAGAGATGAGGTGCTAGAGAATGGTGATGGGATTCAAATTAATTGGAAGATTAGCAGAGAGGAATTGTCAAAAGGAAATTCGATTCAAACTCTCAATAAAAGATGGAATTACTTCATCAGACACGATGGCATGGTGATGACAACTGTAACGGGAAGGAGAGGCAGAATAACTGCGGTCGGAGACCCTGGATGAGATGCATGGAGAAAATAATGGTAGATGTCAAAGTGAAAAAATAAGTATAGCTGTTTAGGCTCGGTCATTATGAGAATTGAGTGTAGAGCTGCTCAAATCAATCTTACGGTTTATGGCTAGTGTTGGTGATGATGATTTTGACGAGCTCGTGAATCGTTGGAACACGAGCGTCACATCTCCAACGTTGTCTAGTTTCGTTGTATAATAAAGAGCTTATTATTTAGAAGTGATTTTCCATGCAAAATAATGCATGGGAGTTCTATATTAAAATTATTTATTCATATTAAGCCCTACTGTGACTATTAGAAGTTGAAATGGCTGTATTAAGTCTACTCATGAATTTTAGTGCGTTGTGCATTGTGAGGTTAATATTCCTTCATTTTTTAAAATTTATTAGGCATGTGCAAACTAGACAGCGCATACAGAGAGGCAGATGATATTTAAAATAGGATTGTATGAATACATTTTTCAAAATAAATGGTAAATAGGATTTTATAAATACGTGGGTGGTCTGAATAATTTCCGACCTCAGAAAATTTCAGAAAAAATATCTTGTATCTTTGTTAGGTCGGAAACTTTTGAGATCACCCTTGTAAATAGAATTTATCACTGATCTATGACCGTTATTTCATGTTCCCTCTGCAAATTTGCGTACTGTATCATTCTATAAATGTTTGCTTTAATCTAGTAGGAATTCTGTATTTCGCGTAACAACAGCAATTTGCCAGTTCACTCGCCAAAATTAGTAGTAGAGATACATTTGGGAATAATGTTCCATTATACAGTCTCCGAGTATAATTTCTTTTTTTTACCTCTGCCATTATGTTGCAGTTAATTTTGCGTATAACTGTGTCCTTTATTTTGAATAAAATAGTCAAATCTGCAAAGAAAGTTTGTATCCAACTTATCTCTAAAGATTTAAGAATTTTCCAAGGATAATACTTACTACTGACTTAAAAGCTTTCATTTCAAGTGTGTAAATATTTAAAAACCAGGTCGGTTTTGGCTATTTGCAAAGTTTTACGTCACGCCCTAAATATTTGTGTATTTCTCGTGTCGCTCTGGGCTGTGACAAGAATCACTCAGCAATCAACTCTAAAGTAATGCAGCCATATGGAGATTGCCGGCTGTAAAATAGTTCTTGAGAATTGCCTTCATGTTTCATCTTGGAGAAAAGTAAGCTGGCCAAGAGGTAGACGAATGATCTCTCCACGTATGCAAAATAATGACTCGTTGAAAGGAATGCGCATGCGTTTCTTCATTCTATCAACTTACTCGCAGTGAACTAAAACGCTGATGTCTCGCGCGCCACTGTGCATCCGGATGAAAAAGGAGGAATACTATATGACAGTGGGTGTGAAAAAACTTGAAGGAATGGAGTGTTTCGGATCATCGGAGGTGAATTAACCTTCCTGAGACAATTCCCTGCATGGAGATGCATTGTACATTTGATTTAACTGTATTCAAGTTGATCATTGGGTCAAATGAAACTGGATTCGTGGCATTCAAAGGGGACCGAAGTAAAAGTCGAGCGTGAATGGGGTCCCGAAGAATAGGTAATGGCATTACGTCCGTGAGCAGCGTTGGCGGCGGACAACGCTTTGATGGAGGGCGGCACTAGCTCTCTCGCTATGGGACTCAGGTTTCACTTAGTTTCTCCCTCTACCAGTCCCCCAGGGTACACATTCCGTCGTCCCGGACGACCTTAAGTGTGCTCCGGATAGATGTTATCAACTAATATCAGAAATTGAATGCGGACTGTTCCTTTATGCCCTCTTCCTCTGATGAATCATTATTTCGCATTGAGCACGTTGATTGCCCTCCGGGCTTAATACTATATTTCGCGGTGGAAAATGATTCGATAACGATTGTTTCCTTGTTTGGGGCTCTCTGAATTGGAGGTTTGTGTGAAGTCGCAGCATGGTCGGTATATAGGCTGTAAAGCTGTTTTTTTGCTAGCGATTTTGCACGATGATGAATGATAATGTTGCGTTGGCGTGAGATCGGATTGACCACACTGACGCTGCGGGCTGGGAGGAGGGCCCGTGTGGAGAAATCAAAATAAATGATTGAAATCAGTGTGATCATGGACAGTAAAGTATATTGAAAGCGTAATTTTGTGGAGTTTTTTTGATTTTGTGATTCCTTAGTAAACCAGAAACGCCATGCCGCTTCTCAAACGAGGCCAGATTCAATCAGTAAAAATCAATCACCCCGTAAGAATGATCTGCAGTTACTATCTCTGGAATCAGTCTGAAATTAACTTTGTGGAGCATGAAAATGGCCCGTCGGAGAACTAAAAGGAAGGAAGAAGTGGATATAGACGAAATGATGATGACTAGTTCATCCTACGTGTGGAGGAAGAGATCTTTCTGGATGAGTTACTTTAAATTAATTTAGTTTGCTGAAAATATTTAATGGCTAATTTTATAACAACTGCTTGTGGAGGTTTGCAGTACAACTTCTGTTTATTTACGCGCATGTGAGAAATGATTGTCCAAATGTTATTCTCTCTTCTATCATCTCATCTTTTTTTAATTCAAAGATTGGCTACTGCGGTCCTACAATTATCCATTTCCTTCCTATGCTTTTCCTATCCTCAGCTCATGTAGACCGCAGTAGCTACTTTACCACCTGGAAGTTCACTTGACTTTCTACTTGTAGATTTTTCTTCAGTCTTTTACTCAAATATAAAACGTACGATGACATTATGTCTCATATGTTCTGCCATTTCTTTTTGTCGTATGGTATCTTTAGTGTCTTCTAATACCTTGTGGACTTCCTGAGTTCATGTGGTCACAACATTGCAAATTGTCAACGCTTGTGATTTTCTCGTAGCGCTTAATTTTATTGCTGCACGTGAATATCAACATCATTTTACATACCTGTAAAATGATGTTGCTTATGATTGCACTGATTTGCCCGTATTAGCGTCGGCACTGAATAGGGGACAGGTGTCGAATGCCGATGTCTTGCAGCGTTACTTTGAGATAACTTTAAGTGAAACTTCACCATAACCCTGAATGAATGAGCTCTTCAATTAATTTACCAAACCTAGATATTTGTGAATATTGGAAATTCCGTTCTGCAAAAATGTCCATGTTATATCGAATTCTGGAATTTCCGGAAAGTCTGAACACAATATTAAAATATATTGATTACCAGAAGAACGCATTTAGTTTTTTATTGAATTTTATAATTTCACTGATTGTTATAAATCTATTAAATGCACATATTATTATTAATATTAATACATACTACTGTCAGGCCTTGAATAATCTCTCCTCGGGCAAGAATTTTGTTTTTTTCTTATCGTTAGTTTCTTGGCTAATCGGGGTTTATAAACATTGCTCATTAAAGCCTTGGTGTAGAGGAGAAAATTATCACCGTGTGAAATTTTATTGGTTTTGCTTTGAAAGAAAAATTGGTCTCTATGATATAATTGATTGGAGATGTAAATATACTATATCCATTATTCTAAGCGCCGGTGATGCAGTATCACTTTTGGCAGGACTTACACGAGCCCAATCAATCTAGAGGAAGCCATGGATAGCTTGAGTAAGAACAATTAGGAAGGAATCAGCATCTTTTCATAGCGGTAAATTAAAACTGTAATAGAGAAAATAAAGTGTTGAGGAATCAGAAAAACAAATGAATGAGTAGCAGTTTTTTTGGCGAAAAAGGTGAACCAATTACTAGTTTTTTACATTCATTAGAATCACACACTTAGCATTTTCTCCTAGGAAAGCTGTAAGAATTTGCAAATGGTAATTTTATTTGAAATGAAGGATTCTCGTTAATAATGTTTTTGGACCACCACTTCTATCGGGTGTAATTCTCAACTCTTCCTTGGTTTCTCCATTAGCCAGTTAATGTATACGATCACGAAGTAGGTAAGTATAGGGTTCTGCTTAACAAAGCTATAGAATGACATGAATCTTGTCTCTCTCCCTCTTGAGCGCTTTCAATCGTATCTGCATTTCCTTTCAGCAGAAAGGTCTCTTGTGCCGTGACACGACGTTAGGATCGATCACAGTTCAGCTCTTCCAGAGGAAGTCTCTAGTTTTTGAATTGTCCACTGTGAAATTATTGATTCACTGAGATTTTTGTCTCTGTAACAATAATGCTGATGTCTGTCCTATTTAACTACTCGCAATAATTATTATTTTCATACAATTTTCCCATTGCGTGAAAGTGGCAAATTAAAAACCTATTATAGGTTTTTAATTTGCCACTTCCACGTTTTATTCGGCATCGCTCTATTCAATAGTTATTAGGATTGTTTTAAAGTTTTAAATGTAAGTGAAGATTAATTAAAGCCACAGCCCCTTACATTTACCGCTTGAAGAATGTTTTATTTCCGGAATCAGCTGACTTTACAAGAAATATGCTCGTAATTAAATCGTATTTGAATAAAAGTAGTATATGAATTCGGGTTCTTTCTTTTTCCACAACTTAATGTTCCTACCTTTGGAGAAATCAACGACGGATCACTATAGCCAGGTACGATGTAAAATCCGTCATTGTCATTCAAATCTTTTACCTTTATGCTAGCTTCTCAGCCTAATATCTATCCTTACGATTTAGTTTTTATGTCTACATATTCGGTCGTGTTTTCCGTGAAGAGGTGTCTGGCATATTCTGTATCTAATCAATAATCATATCTTTTTGAATGATTATCAATGTGTTTACCTAATGTTCTTTACGAAAATTTACATGAGAACACGTACCGCAACATACCTAATATTCGGAAAAATGCAGAATGTTGGCTCCAGATGGGATACGGCCGTTATTTTTTTCATGCCGGGGCATATAGAATTAGACCACCCAAGCCGTGGTACGAAGTAGTGGCAGATGACATTTAAAATTAAGGTATTAACTAAATCGATAAATCGCGAACAATCATGATTTAAAAAGTTGATATAATATGTGGTAGTTAACAGCCAATTAAACCCACGCCTTCGTCGGGTTGTGCTTTCCAAACTTTTCTCTTAAGTAGAATACATGATTGCAGTTCACAGACAAAGGCAGTGCGCACGTCTCTTGGAAAAAAATATACATATAGTGGCCCAGTAAAAATATGCAAATTAAATTTTAATTGACGGTTCTCCTAGGTGCATTAGAAAGCAAGAGCAATTATGTTCGCCCTGCGCATTGTTTGCTCCGACTTTCGATTAAGAATAATGGTAGGCCAGCGGGAGGGAGTGAGAGAGAATAGGGGAGCAGTCACGCAGTCATTGCGTTGAGATTGCTTTTCAACCACTGCAGAACATACACCTCTCTCACGATGATAACAAAAATTGACAAACGCCATTTCTCAAGACCTATTCTTTCTTCTCCCTTGGGAAGTGCCCTTCCTATGCGAGACAACTTGACCACTATCTCAGCAAAATGGCGCAGGAGTAAAAAGCGGCAGAGTGTTAGTTTATATTCTTTAAAATTGGTAAAATAATGTAATGAACTAAAAATTTGAAGTGATGTGAAAGAGCTTGTGCTTTATGATGTACCCTGGAGTTGTGCTGGCTGGAGAAATGATATTTGCTCCTAATAGGGTCACCCATGTCTGTTAGGTCGAAGTGTAGGATCAGGCGAAAGGTCACGGAGGAACAGACGCTTGACGTCTGCGCGAAGACTTCTGACCCCAGTGGGACGGCCATTTGATTGATGGTGTCACGCTGAAAATACTGTCGAGGAAGGCAAAATGAAACCACCGACATTAACTATCCCATGAAACAGTAATGGACAGATATGACGATGATTCCTGGCAACTATAGGACTTGGCCCTCTGGTCGGTGTGTCGCACCCGGTAGCGGGAGAGGCAAGGCTTCCACGCTCATCGTCTCAGGAAATGTTTGCAAAGGAAAAGAAAAAGCTACTGCATAAAAGGCAAAGAAGTGGAATGAACCAGTTACAATAAGGATTTGGAATGTTAGAAAGATATTGAGGACAGGAAAATTAGAAAATATGAAGCAGAAAATGGAGAAAGGATTTGAAAATATTTTACGATTCTGCGAGCTGAGATGTTAACAGGAATTACTGCTGCAATAATTATAGAGCGGATGGGAAGAAAGCCGACAATGGGTGACATTAGTATTGCACCAAAAGGTAATAAACCTAGAGTAATACTAATTAAGAGCTTCGGTAGACCATGGTGGCCAAATCACAAGAAGGACATTAAAAGAAGAATTATGTTAGGCAAAGAAACCTTAAGGAGAAGAAGGAAGGAATTGTTGACAGGGACGTTAAGGATACTAAAAATATACTTGTTAAAAGTTAAATATGGAGCGTGGTTTTCTACGGGGCGAAACATGGTCGTTAAGGCAAGATCATAGGCGATGAATGGAGGCTTTTGGTATGCATACGTGAAGGATGGAAAAAATGAAATCAACAGAGAAGAAAACAAGTTCTAGGCTTGGTGGAAGAGAGGGGAATGCTGGGAGAAATCCAAAGAAGGCCGGAAAGATGGATGAAGGGCGTTTAGATGGGCAATGGTATGTTGAAGACTGTGATAGAGGGGAGAACGTTAGGAAAGCTAAGAAGGGTTAGGAAAAGAGTAAGTATATGTTGGACAGAATGAAGAAATTATGTAGAATTGAAGCTTACAAGTACTGTAATTTCAGATATCAGGTTGTGTTTTGCTAGGAGAAGCGAACACATTATCGTTATTCTGTCTTATTCAAAACTTACACTAAACGATACACGACTAAATAATAACAATCCTTAATATCGTCACAATTGATTTTCGCGTGTTCCAGTTTGTCTATTAGTATCCATATATTTTATTTTTAATGCTTTCGTAATAAAAGCGACAGGAGTTGGGTTGTCTTGTTGCGAGATTCAGGTCCGCCTTTGGAATTCTTACCAGTTTCAAATTTCTTCTCCGTTTTTCACTGTGGAGTGGCGAAGGAAAATAAAATATGAGACCTTTGACCGGATATTCTGTTTGAAAGTTCCCCGTTGGGAGTAGGTTCGCGTTGCTCTGAATTCCGACCCTTCGAGTAGAGAATCGCTCTCGCTGCCAGGCTCAACTTCTCACGTATCATGAGGAGACTGTGTGTGAGATTTAATCAACTTGGAGAAACGTTGAGTCGTAGCAATAGTGTAAGAACTATTTCCGTGAAGAAGATGAATACCATACCTTTTACTTTTCGAGTATAATGGGTCAAATGCGTCTTGATTCTTTAGCTTGATTATTCACTGAAAGAAGGTAACTGATCTACTGTCAGATTGTTTGATCTTTGGAATTGCTAGTAAAACGCGGTTTTGTTATCCATTTAAATATCTTAAGTGCTTTCATATACTATTTTCAGGATTAGAAAATAAATGTTAAACTAAAAATGTATCAGCAAAGCTAGCATATTTTTTCGGAACGTTTATTCCCAAAGGTTATAGAATCGTGAAAAATAATCTCGATCCAGCATTCGATTTTATACGCTTCGTATTTTTATTACTCCCATTTGGTGCAGTATTTCGTAATATTTATTTGCATTTAATGATTGAAAAATTATTTTTATTTTTGAAATCAGTTTTCTGTCTGATGAATAGTTGGACTAGCTGTTAACCTTATCTGTTTAACTTATAAATTTAAATTTCGTAATCATCCCTGCTGTTAAGCAGTGTAATGAGTCAGCTGAAGATTATTACGCATGCCATGATGCCAAGGTAATGCAGGAATACCTTACGAATTGCGTTGTTTAACTGTCTTTTGAAAAATTTCTTCCATTTACCTCACGATTCATTTGTTACCAAGTAATTTATCAACACCACTCTTCACAATACTTATATAGTGCGTAAGTTGTGTCAATGTTGAGGAACTTTTATACAGTCGTTGAAACTTCAATTGACTTGCATGATGTGTCTTTATTATCCATGATTAAAATATGAGGCAGTCAAACGTGATAGATTATTCCAAGTTCTAATGGTTCTAGTTTTGCTTACTACATGAAATTTGAGCGGTAATAAACATAAGAAAGAAGCATAATAATGCAATCCTCAATGAGTTAATCCTTTTATATAGCTTGGAATTATCTTCTATTCATGTCATATAGGGTAATAGCTCGGCTACATCATTCGGATTAGATCATTTAAAAATTATTGACGATAGTAATATTTCAGTTGTAATTTTTGTAATTCAATGATATTTTAGAATGGAAGAGATTTATCAAAGGGAGGAAGTTCTCGGAGAAAATGGAAACAAGGTTTTTTTCAATTTCGCCTAGTTCGCAAGGAACAGAGTGAAGGGTAAGAAAGTGTATGCATTAAGCAACATTCATGTTGTCTTCAGCCAGACGCTAATTACCGTTGGAATTGTAGATATTTCGACCATAATTTCACAATAACCTCTAAGGTCAGTGCGCCGTTTCATTGAGTCTCAGCGAAATCAAGATTTTTATAGACTTGTGAGATAATGCAAATGAATCTTTGCTGTCGCAATTGGCCGGGTTATGCAAAACGCACTGTTCGATATACGCCCTCGTGAGTCATTTTTATCGCCTATGCCCTTAAAACCGTCTCGAGGCCAAGGGAAATTTTCTGTCATAGAATACTAATGGTTTTTGCAACTTCTTTATGCATTTTTCTTCGTGGTACGCACAGTGTAGCACTCCGAACGGGGTATCCTAATCGTTAACCACTTGTGTGCAAGATTTATGAGGATAGCGAAGTGTTCTCTCATTTATTTCTCCCATTCGTACGGATTTAAGTGCCTTGTTGCATGCTCTGTTATGTGGGGCAGGGGAGAAATAAGAAATAGTAACTTTATCACTCGTCGCATCGGGAAAGTGCACGCGAATAGAGAAGCCAGTCGCTGCTAATGTGAAATTGCGGCTCTTACGGAATAGAATCCCTCGATCTCAAGTTGAGGAAAGAGTCGAGCAGAAAAAAATATGAGTTGAACAAGGAGTATTTTTCATGATACCGATGGATGATTTAAACAAAATGGGCTGCATTTTTTTCTTTAGTTAAGAGAGGGATGAAAAGTCTGCAATTAAAACTGGCAAACAGAGTTGTCATAAATTATATTAAGCGCCGGATCGAAGCTTTGAAGCTAAGTTTGAGGCATTACAGTAATAAAGTTTACACCCTTGGAGGGCGTTCTGTGATTGAACTGTTGAAAAGAATTTTTTTTAAAGGCCAGGTGAGCATTTACAAAGGTATTGGTCAAACTTTGATATCTAAAAATAAATAAAGTGCTTTTTTTTCTTCGTCTTACACCTTTGTGAAGCATTTTGTCGAGTTCTGACCCTGAAGTATATTACATAAATGTAACTAGAAGGTTACCAGTTAAACTAACCGGATGAATAAAAATTCGCAGAACATTGAGTGTTGGAGTTTTTTGCGTAATTTTGTCTATATTTAACGCGTAGAAATGTTAAAACTTTTCTGATAATGGCAGAATGTTAATGTTGACGGTTCTGAAACGATAATGTTATGTTTATTTCAAAATCTCATCGATAATAGGTGTTACCCCGTTAATACCCTCCCTCTTAATATGGCGATATTAATAGTACCTTTGCGAAAAGACAGTGCATGTTATGAATTTAAAAAGGTTGAAAATGACTGCTTTTACGTTGGAAATTTTCTTGATTGTTTCTTCTATCCCCGCCCTCCAATATCCTCCGCTTCAAGATGTGTTGCGTAAGGAAAAGTACAGTTTACGAGCGCTTTGGGAGATGTGTATGAAAATATTTCAATCTCCTTGACTTCTCTTTATCTGAACTCCTCACTTTGTATGGAATAGAAATTTCGAGATGCCCGTCCGATTGTTCTCCTGTGTAAAGTATTCCCAAAAACATACTTCATAAGTATTCTTTTGTGTTAAATCACTTTTAAGATATTATGCTATAATCACGTATTACTAAAAATTCCGGAGAGATAATAATTTGGAGTTCGAAGGCTGTGTGTCTATTTACACTACCATGTACTCTAGCGTAAATAACCATATTATTCGATCATATCATATTTAATTTTCCACGTCATCACGCCCGAATCTACGCAACCGAATGTACTATATTGTCCACATATCATAGTTAGGTATATAAAGATGAATATACGAGGAAGCTCGTACAAAGCTCGTATAAGTTCGTATAAACTAAGGAAGTGCAAAATGTGCTAATCATGGGAACTGGGGTGGACGAGGTATAATACTATCTTTTGAAAAATACCATGGGAAAGTTGTTGTGTGTAGGTCTAATCTAAGAGCAGACACATACTGATGTAAATATGTGTAGACATATCTCAACTATCATCGCATGGGGTCATGTTCCTTTGCTTATCTTTAAATTATAATTGCGGAATTTTACCATCACACCATGTTATGATGATTAAATTTCGACTCTTTCTATGTAAAAAAAATACTCTTTATTTTTCTTGGCGTCTATCCGGCATGATATCATGACAGAATTGGAAAGATTAATATTTCATTAGTAAAATAAGGTCAGAGATAATAGAAGGAAGTTAGCTTGTCATCATAGGTAGTAATATTTGGTATTTTAGGCAATGCACCTCTACTTCAAGACCAAGGAAAAAAATTGAAATTTCGGCCTCGGGAATCTTTCCTTGCGTTAAATGTGAACGGAAAATTCTGTTTGTTTTAATATTATTGCGCATACTTAAAGAAGTAAAGCGTAAACATTAGCTAATTATATTTTCAGTAAAGTGATTTTGTTGTGTGTTTCTTTTTGCAACCATTTAATAATCGTTTTTTAATTTTTAACTTTTATCACTGCCTCGTTAAATCAATGATAAGAGTAATTGAAGTTGGCAATAGAAACAGTATTACCGTAAGGCTAAACGGTGGGAATTATCTCGGCACTTTTTTAATGTCTGCACTTACTTTTGAAATTGAAGAAATTTCAGCTGGAGTTGTTAAAGAAAAATTGTATTTTATGAGGTTTAGACTTGTAAAAACTGGGAAATGGCCGTTTTGAATCATTTTGGGTTTGTTTTATAATTATATCTTCCTCGCTGCAAAATTAGTTGTTGTAAATTTCAAAATGTTCTGGAATTACTAAATGTTTAGATAACTTGTTGCACACGAGCAGCATTACAATCTTCCTCGAATCGCGTTGATCGTGTACTTAAATGATATTCGTCTTAGGTCGAAGGGTAACTTGGATTAAAATGAGAGGATAAATACAGCTCTGTGTTCGTAAAAATCGAAATAGCGAGATAATTGTGTAGGTAAGTAAAGGATACCGACGTATTTACTACGTAAAGAGTATGGTCTTCGTGCAATTTTGAACTTAATAAATAAATATATACATTTAAAGTCCTTTAGCTAGCAGCGTTCCGAAAAGAGTATCTGAAACATCCACGATCTTGGTTTCTTGTGTAGGATTTCTTAGATTTCAAGCATGTGCGTCGATTATATGACGGCTTAAGATAGAAGAGAGCTTTCCCTGGTTACTCCTTGATAATTGACGAGGAGGACTAGATGCCGGTCTCCAGTTACGGCAAAGTATTAGGCGCGTGCAAAATGTTAAGCAGTTGATCTCTTTGGATCATGCCGGCGGCCGACCAGGGGGTCTCCCCTGATGGGAGAATGAGGCTGGAAACTTGGAGAGGACTTGAACCAGTCCCCGAGAGTTTCAAATGACGGTTGTATGGTTGAGAAAACTGTAAATAACCTCGTTTGCGGGTTGATAATCGCCGTGACTTTCCATTTAAATGAGACCAATAAAGAGCCACAATCCGGGTTGAAGGGAGTCGCCGTTTCCCCGCGATTTACGAACTCGGCAGGGAAATTAACACAGGTTGAGACGGTGGCTGGTAGGAAGGACGCCGCCTCGTGGCGTTGCATCACTCGCTAGCGGCGTTTCGGGGGCACAGTTTAGGGAGTTGGGCGGGGGGAGGGCGGTGATGGAGATATTTGAGGAATGTTGGATGAAATCTCTGCGATGTTTGCATTGCCCAGATGAGGTACACGGGCATAAAGAGCCAGCTACAGCGCTCGGCGCGACAAATAAACTCCTACCGCCGTCATTTTTTCTTTTTCCTGTTGATTTTTTTTAGGAAATAGCATTGATGGCGTATTGAGGCCGATAACGCTAACACTTTTTGTACTCTGATCACGTGATCCACTCGTCATGAGCTAATTGCTAATAATGATTGGCCATTAAGTGTAAAGTAGGAAGTGATTCACGACTAAATATCATTTCAGGTCTGACTAGGGCCACTTGATGGTATTTTTGTGTCTTTCAAATTTCTTCGGCTGAAATATTTGTCTACGTAGAAGTGGCCTCGATTAATTTTAAAAGGCACATTTTGCTGGATAAATATCCATTCGGTCCATTAATAAAGAAATAATGCTACCTAAATCCTATGCAAATGCTAATTATTTTTTCTAATCCCTAGTGTTTTATGATGTTACAATAACAGGGTTCCAATATATATGTATTTTTCCTTTGCGAAAGTCCAGTGACGTTTGTTAAAACATAAATATTATATTAAGTTTCATAGAACATTCTCCAAACTTATTAAAAATTGCTGCGAGAAACGAGTAAGCATTACATACGGGCTTATTGTAGGCGTATTACAGGCGTATATACAGGATTACATATACCTGTGTATACCGGAGGAATAAGACTGGAAGCGTCTTGATTCTCGACGAAAGCAGGCAAAACTTTTAGAAAAATACATGGCACCTTGAGAATTCTTGCAACTGATAGGAAGTTATTCGAGTGCCTAATTATATTAATGAATTCGACCATCGTTATAAGATAAAAAAGACACTGGCACAGGCATATTCATGTATTCGTTCTTCCCTCGGAATACACCTACATCAAAAATCGAACCTTAGAGGAAAAAAATGTCTCTAAACTTGGAAACTAAGAACTAGCAGACGCAGTACAAATTCTCTCATTTAAACAAACAGTAGTAGTTAATGTGCTTTAGATATCCAAACTATATAATGTGATCAATATCGGGCTGTCGTTCGGCGTTCCCTACCGCAGCACGAAGGTTAAATGACTACAGAAGTGTGAAAGTATGATTAATAACTACATTAACTTCTATCCTAAAAATTTATAATGGGTGGAGAAATATTATTTGAAGGAATGTATTGGTTCTGGGGAATGAAAAGACTAATCATCACCCGTGTTATATCGTGTACATGCCTGTAATAATTAATTACAGGCAGTAAATACGTGAATAAAGAATAATTTAGGAATGACAATAATGAAATGTTCGTAGACAAAGTTTACCTAAAAAAAAGATTTTCTTTCGTAGAAATTTGAAGATATGATATCGTTATTTATTAGTTAATAGCTTTGGCCACTCAACGTCAGATAATTTAAGATATTTGCGTTGCGTTCTACTATAGAATTTCCACGTAAATCATAATGAAAATGCAATTAACCTCAAGTCTTATCAGTTGGGGGTCAGATATTTACCCTCAGGTTTGTGGGTGACTTTTATGTGTTATAAATTTAATGGAGCAATGAATACCAGAAAAAAATTGCATATTACTATTCTGCGTGCCAAGAATGTGAAATTTTAATTGAACAGCCCTGTTTGATCTTAGGGTCTTGATGGTTCCAAAAACGATTACGTTGACGAGATAACAATTATCGCCAATTAATTCTTAGCCGCCTTTGATCACCAGTGAAGAATCGAAGGTAGAATATAATTTTTATCGGAAGCGGTTTAATATGAGCGTGGCAGCAGAGCGTTGAAACTTGGCCAATTACATGTAAAAAAATCAGACTTTCTCTTTTCATAAAGAATTTTGAGGTGATATATATATCCCGTAACATCGTATTCAGAAACGATGAATACCTTAAAAAGGTTTTTTTTATAAATTTTAATAATATAACCTATTTAAAAACTAGCATACGGAGGAGAAGTTTTAGTCTCGGCCATTAAAATTCGTCTAGCAACGTATTTAGTCCAATGAGTTTCTGCAGATGCTATAGATTCGCATCATATTGTAGTGATTCTATAATTAAATTAACAACTCAAAGATATTTTAATGTAAAGGTGCTGCTGTGGAATGTATATTTAATTGTAATGAAAAAAATGCCAAGAAATGATAGGTTTCACGCTGCGTTCATCTTAAAATAGAGATCAAAACATCCTTTTTCGTGTGAAATACCTGGGAAAAAACATTAAGAACGGTTAATCTTGAATAGAACCCCATGAGATACGGGGAGTTGGAAAAAATTACTTGGGAAACGTGGTAAAGAGCAGTAAGCTTAGGTCCTAGCAAGGAAACCAACCTGGATAAATATAGCTTCAATCTAGAAATACTCATTCGAGGTAGAAGAAAATCTTCAAGTAAAATCATACTGAACAAATATTTTGAATAGATGCGATGATTATTGTAATGCTTAGGGGGAAAGGGGATCTTTTTAAACCATAAAAAGGTGCAGAATGAGGGTTTTTAAGAAAAAAGATGCATCCTGTCAAGGTACTAGGCACTGAGGATCATCGAGAGATTAGTCAGGGTAAACGGCTAGGTAGGCGAAGATCAGTTTGGGATTATGTATGTAAGAGGAACTCGTAGAACCATAGCAGTCACGACCACATTAATAAATAAGGATATATTATATAGTATATCATGCCTTCGTTTCTTCGTGTGAATTTCGGGGAGTTGTTTGGCTGTTTACAGTGCAAAAAAGTTAAGGAAAGTATTGTAGAATGAAGCAGTACGTTCGAGGGATAAGCGGCTTATTCGATAATTGCTCACGAATCAGACTGTATAATCGGAAATGTATGTGTTTATGACCTGCTGTTAACTTATTGTGGGCAATAATCTTTTTACCCTACACTTTTTTCTTGAAATTTCGCCAGGAAAGGATATAAATGAAACACGGAAATCCTGTGTTAGGCTCTCTTCAAGGATATGTGTAGTTGGCCAGATGAGGTTACATATGAATTTGGTGACTGGGCAATAAGAAAGAAACTTAATCAAGAGTGCGCTAAGAGAAACCCAGCTTAAGAATTTCATTTTTACTATTATTAATATCGATAAATAGATCTTTAAAGTACAATTGTTATCGCATACTTTTATTTAATCTATTCCTCTGGTTTAAATGAAACATACTTGAATTGAATCATTGAAATTGTGTTTTTTCCGAATGTGGTATGTATCGCATGATGACATCGACACAAATATTTAGTTTTGTATGCAAAAATATTTACGTAGCTTACGCCTGCGGTTGTTAATTTAACCGCGTCAGTGACATGCTTTAAATTTTCAAATTATTTTAATCGGGTTAGTCTTAAGCGTTATAAATAATGAATTAATTTTATCGTGTTTTGACGGTGAATTGGTTATCGTTAGGGTAAAAAAAAACAGTTGAAGTAATATTAACGAATAACTTGTGCATGGAAACTAATAGCCCATCGAATTATGTAATTTAAACCCATGAGTCTGTTTCTTTGTGCAAGCTGTTGTGTATCGCACGCTAATGTGCTGGGTAACACAGGGTAAAAAAAACAAGATTACGCTCTGAACCACGTTCGTTTGTGTTGGCCAAAATGGAGTTTTTTTTGCCTTCCCAAACGGAGATAATCCTTCTCCCTGCCATATTAGAGAGAGCCACGGCCTCAATTAGGGCAGGCCGAGAAAGAAAGGCAGAAAGAGAGAGAGAGGAGCGCATTTTATTGATGGATATTGAATGCGGTCGCTACGTGGGAGTTCATTGGCTGGCGATTGTGTTGGAAGCTTGAGGCCATTGGCTGTTCGCGTGGACGACGAAGCGTCGCCGCCAGCCAGCTGCATGGATCGCTTCGAAGAGGAGGTCACCGTGCACACAGATTGGGGAAGGGGCACCGCTGATTGATCGGCTACGTCCAGATCTTGGAGGGATTGTGGAGAACTCCTTGGCCGCTTAGGTGGTGTGCTCTCCGGCCTCGTGGGACGAGGGGTGTTTGAGGGGCAAGCGTCTCAGAAAAAGGCCGGAGGACATGTTCGCAGTTTATTTTAAGGAGAGGGATTTTCAGCGTCGGGGCGTACATGGAAAGTGGATCGTCCTGGGGAAAATGTCAAATGTTCAACGGAGGGTGGAAACGGTTGTATGGCATGGGAGGGACGTTGGTTATTTATTTGCCGTCGAGACAATTTATACCGCCTGAAGGGCGGATTGATGGCTGTCGATCGATCGAGATCGCTTTAAGGGTCGAAGCTCGCTATTCTGAGCGGTGGAATGGAATTTGCTGATGTCCGAGGAGTAGAAGGTCGTTAGAGGAGAAGGTACGCCTCCATTATTCTTATCCTTCCAAGATAAGTGCACAGAAACGCGAGGTGCGTTGTTCAGGTGTACCTACCTCCACTCCCTATGGACGTAATAGGGAAATGTAATGCCTCGGTGAAGATAGCGCTTGCCGAGTTTAAATATGCACGGTGATGAACATTTTTATGGAAGTCCCTCACTTATAATTCTCCTCATATTATCTACACATACTACAAATCCTGGGATCTCTTCTAGAAAAAATGCTCGTTATCATCATAATTTTAGATCATAAGGGAAAATAAAAGTTGTCCAATTAGTATAGGACCGCTAATAAGGAACGCAGCGTTGCATCAATTATTATAAGTATTTGTTATTGCGATCGTAACAGGAGTGAGAGTATACTCTCGGCATCAAGACTCCAATGATGAAAAAATCACATAAGTACCATGACGGGAGAGATCAACTGCTAAGTAAAAATGTTCACAGAATTGTTCCCGGAGATCGGCATGGTGCGTTGGCTTTCAACTCCGATGGACCAGGTTCGAATCCCGTTGGCAGCCGGATTTTTCAGTGGTATTCCTACTTGGGGTGCTGTGTGGTGAGCACTTTCTGATGTCGTCCGTCGGATGGGACATTAAATCGTGGAACTCTTGGTGCCTTTCGTTAAGAGTAGGCTATTTTCGACGTCAGGTTTCTCTCCACCGTTCCTCCATTTCCTAAAACATCCTACCCCTACCGAATTACCCACCTATCCTTTCTGGAGAAAATGACCTCTGTTGTTGGCCGACTCCTCTAATAGCTACTTCTCATACTAAGTGGAGGTTACTAGACGGAATGTGAAGACAGGAAGAGTGGAGATAATGAGAGGTGAAGAGATCGTATTGAAGACGATGATAGAAGAGAGAGAAAGTTGGGAAATATGAGGAGTGGAAGGAATAGGTTTTTTGAAAGGCGAGAAATAAGTTACAACGCGAAGAAGCAAATAAGGTAGGCCGAGCAAGGGGAAGTCCACGTGGAGTATTAAAAGTGCGTAATAATAATTAGGCATTAATAGGTAGAATATCTGTTGTGATATTGGCATTTGTCAGGAGGTTGCAATCCCCTACCGAGTAGAGAGCGTTTGAATTCAGACCCGAGGCTCTCAGAGTTCAAACCAACGGCGATGTATTTATAACCCATCCGAATATATGACTATACATACACTCACTATTCCTTTATGACCCTTTCTGTGCTTTGCTTGTGGTGCCACTTTAGGCTGGGCTTCTCGCCTCCCGCCTACTTTTTCTTTCGCAGGGCGACTTAAAATTTAACACTTGTGACGTGTCTTCACACTTGATCAGACCTCCTCCTTGCCTCACCTGATCGCACCTGGGCGACCTTCCCTCCCTTTTCCTCCATCCTATCAGCGTGACGTAATTTTTGGGCGAACCTTTGGATGCGATTTCGGTTATGGCTTCAGCCCTCCCTGCACTGGCCTGGGAGCTCGATTCTCGGCGTGGGTGAATTTCGAAACCCCAGGCGAAAGACCCACAAGTGCTCCCCCGTGGGGCAAGTTGCGACAGCCATTTCGGAGAGGAACGCGAATTGGTGCGGAATCCGACAACGGGTGGTCCACGCATGGGTCTGTGGGTAGTCTCGTGGAAGAATTCTTGGATAGATTTACTCACAGCGGTGAGTGAACCAGCTTCCGTGGCCGTGGGCGAGGGTGCGAGGTTCGGGGGATCGGGATGATCCGGCTTCTGAGCTGTCCGTGTTGCGGAGAAAATTTGGGGAGTAAGATATACTTCGTTTTGTACGTTTTCTCTTCACACTTCCTCTCGCTGATTATTTAAAAGAGCACTAATGCACACTCATAAGTTTCTACTTGATCTAAGTGACTGCTGCTATCTCGGGGAATTAACTTCAGGTTTATAAGAGCAGACATTTAATGGTTTTTCGTAAATAAGATGAAACGGCTCTCGATCATTCATGGTACCGAAAATCATTCCCGTGGAAATTTTACCAATTGAATCAACCTTCTCCTCTATTTTTCAAATGTATTATTTACGAAATAATTGATTGAATTGAATTAAAAGTTTAAAGAACCTTTAGATTATCCACAACGATCTTTAGGATAAAACTTTTACTTCTTCCATGAATTTATCATATCATATATATAATCTTGCAATCCTTGGAATATTTATGGCAAAAACAATTTCATTAAATTTATTTAATCAATTAAAAATTATTTAGAAAAATTGTCTCACCTACTTCAAAGTTCATGGAGTTCAATATTTTGGATTTGTACTACGGAATGTTAAATTTGAATAAATAAAGGTATTCGTAGAACCTATCCTTTAGTGGTGTGCGGTTAACAGGAAGAGTTGAGCTCCAATGCATCTACGTATAATGTCTGACACATTATGTCTTACGGCTGAGGTCATATACCAACTGATAACAGTTACTGGTACAACGGCTAATACAATGTTTATACATATATGAGAATGGGCAACTCAATTTTTGGCTTCCATGCCAGATAACCCGATTACTGATATCTGGAAGGAACTATAGTCTTGCACAATGTTTTGAACCCTATGAAGGTTTTAGTCAGATTCTGTTGCATTTATATTCACAATTATGTACGAAAGTATATTTTAAATCCAAAATTAGGGGTTATCTGTGATATCGTATTGCCCATTTATACACACACAAATTCGGTATTTCAGTTTTACAGACTAGAATGCAAGGATCCATTAAGGACCTACATTTAGAAAGCGTCATATTTTGTCCCACAAAATATTGTTAGGTTAACATTTAATTCACGCACATATTCCATTAGCTGTGATGAGATTCTTGAACTTTACGGTTTTTTTTGGACCGGTGCTGCGTAGACCCGCATGGAGACATCATGAAAGAAACATTAGCAAATCTAAATTGCACTATCCGAGTCTTGATTTTCCTCTAATTTAAACCTGGAGTTAATATTTTTGTGACGAGTAATGGCAATTTACAGCATATCTACTGCTACTGGCAGCATGACATTAGCCTCGTTTACGTGTCCAGCCGGTTTGTCTCTCCTCAAACACTTCTTCGAGACCCTATTTTGTATATCTTATTTTTTTAAATATTTATCGAGGGCAAACTTCGATGGTAAGACGATCAATAGGGAAATTATTACATATGAGAAATAAATTTCATTTCGTTAGCGTCTCACTCTCGACGGAACGTTTCCCCATGCTCTAAAATTTAAAATTTTCTTTAGTTCTTGACGCAAAAACTACATTTACGAGAAAAATTGATATGAAGAAGAGCTACTTTATGCATGGGACTTCACCTCTCATAGTAGAAATGGAAATATGATAGATGATAGCACCGTGTGTAAGGGAATTATACGCCCAAAAGTTGTTTTAGGCTACTTAAAAAAATCATGCGAAAGCTGCTTAGTATTTATCACGTGGCTCATCATCTAAATTCCCGAAACCTGCCTTAGTGGCATGGTCGAATGGGAAATGAAGATGGATGTCCAGGTTCGCAGATGATGACTGGTGTCGATGTTTGAGCGATGAGATGGTTGAAATGAATATATACCCAGGAGCCTCTACCCTCGTGCTTAACCAGCGTGAGAGCGCGTGTGGGGTGTATTTCGTGCTTGTGCATTAGGATCACGTTTTTTAACTTCGTCTTTATCCGAATAGATCACGGATTTTTGGTTTGCGCTGCCAGTGTGGATGTCTCAACCTTGGTTTCTCGTACAGTGTGTTCGGTCTTTCCAATTTTCCCACTGATTTCCCACTCGGAAAATGATCGTCTCTTATCGGTTGTGTGAGAAAATATAAGTTTATGTTGTGCCATTTTATAAATGAAAATGTTTATGCATAACATTTATGTATGACAATGTTCACATAAGCATGTTTGCTCTAATGAATTGCGCTCTATCCACTTTTCCAACGAAGAAAGTTGAGGAACTTTTAACTTTTTTACCCCATTCTTCGTGATACCCGCCCAATTTCATTTTCTCAGATAGCAATTTATATTTCGTCTGGCATTTTATGGCAGAAATGATCTGACGCCAGTAACGTCATTTCATTGCAATGCGTCGTACTCGTATAATTGGTCTAGAATTTGTCATCTGGTGAAATGGCCACTAGGGATGTTTATGTAACTGTGTCGACGAAAGTGTCAATTTAACCATCGAACTATAAGTGTGCGCGAGTTTGAAGAATGAAAAAATAAAATCAACCAAGTTAAATTACTCAAAAAAAGGTTTACTTGTACTAGTATTTACTCAATTTTCCATGCGTTTCACTCAAATTATTGCGAAGAAACTAGTCTATATTTGAATCTTGGTGTATAAATATCAATCTACCTTCGAGAGGAGTTGTAATGTAAGAAACGTTTTCTCTCAGTATTAAATTTCCATAGCATCATATGATTTTATAGATATTTTGATGATCGCGATCATTTGACCGCATGATTTGCAAGCTTTGCAATCTGCACGAGACAAGTCTAAGATACTCTCTTGGCTTGGTTTGTACAGCGTATGCTATACCCATGGGACTTCGTCCCATTCTGTGAAAAACAGGTTTCTCTCCCTTATCATTTAACATGGACATAGGTGCGTCGCTATACCTGGTTATGGACGTCCAAAGTAATCATCGCAGCTCCAAAGGATTTTAATTCTTGTCATTAGGTACTGCAATGATCACATATCATCACATTTATAACTGGTAGAGTTAGTTACTTCTAGGTTCGAGATATGGAATTAAGCATGGTTTTTGGTATTTGCAAATAGAATCATTGACTTAGGTGTAATTGTTACAGTTATAAAGGAATACGAAGTTGATTTCAATCAATTTTTTCTAACAAAATGTAATCACTCTATGAAATAAACCTTTCATTCGTTCAGAAAAATACATGAAATATGTACAGTTTTGATGCGAATAGAGTCCTTGCTTACCATTATTATGGAGACTTTTAAGCTTATATTATAAGCTCGACTTTCTAGAATTGAACGTTGCAAAGGCTCTAAAGTTTTCTTTATTGGGCAAAGAGCTTCTAGGAAATATGCATCTCAATATTTCAGACCAGGACTATAACTAGTAGTGAAAGTGATTTGGCTTGCTGCTGTTCACCACGGATCCCTTGCGTTTATTGCTAAATGTATTCAATCACTAACATTATACTTTATGTGTATTCAAATCAAGGAATATTTTCACATGGTGAAATGACACGAGATCATTTCCCTCCTTTTTCAAACTGAATGTATGTGAAAAATTTGAAATAAATCATGTATAAGATCTTGAGTAAATTTCTTACGAAGTCTCGTTAAATGAGTGACATAACTTGAGATGGAGTTCATTCAATTTACTTGACCAGTCGCTGACATTTGCATAAGTAGACCTCAATTCTTTTCTCTTATTATTCATCTACTTCATTTTTCAACACTTCCGACGACAATTACTTGCTCCTTCTCGGTAAATCCCACGTAACAGGCCAAGGACCAATTGGTAATCGAATCTGTACGATCAATTTCTACGGTCGCGTGCGGTTTATTTAAAATATGTTATTGCTAGTGAGTTCATCAAGGATTACCGTCAAATGGAATAGCCTCCATCCCGCAGTCCTGTTTTGCTGTCATCTGCAACCAATGGGTCGTGTTTGTTTGTGACATTGCTGTTGTCTTTCGTCAACTGAAGTAATAGATCATTCATCCTTTGAATATGTCATCCTCCTCTCTGGTCTTCATTGGTTACGTGCTTTAAATCAATACAGCATGCGTTTGACTCTCTTTGGTAGATGATATACATAAAGATTCATGGGTTCTATACTGGTTCATGGTGGTGAATTCGGTGTTTATAACAAGGAGTAGTATTATTTCATTAAATGCGCGCAGGTAAAATCCCGATGTTCTGTATATTTTGATAAATCGTTGAATATATAGTACAATAGCGAAAATCCAAATACCACAGTCCTAGTTAAAGGTAAGTCCAATTAATTGAGAATCGAAACCGCGACCTCCAGAATAAAAGACGAGGGTGTTAACTCGCCGTCACCGAAGTAGGTATTAAGAAACAGGTGTGGCTATAATTACAGCATTCGTCGCTTTTAGTGAATGTTGCTAAGTTTCAAGGTTTCACATTGGAAATTTTAGCAGATATTTAGAACGGCCTGTTTGTGCGAAGAAACTTTATTACACGTTTCATGAATCTAAATGTAAAGCATCTCTGAACCACTATTGTGAAGAAAATTACACACGCCTGGGACCTTGGAGAGGGCAAATCGCGCACGAAGACTCAATAAATTGTCTCTCAGAATGGAGTGATTGTATTGGTCTTTTAACTGGAACGGCTTTCATTGCATGAAGGCAATGTGCGGTCCATGGCGTTCGTTTTTCTTCTGACCACGTAGGTGTCCAAAGAGAAGGCAGCGGAGAAATTGAAGGCGAGTAGTCATTTTACAGATATATTATTAGGGTACTTTAGATCAGGCAGTGTAAGTTAGTTCATTCCACGTAATCTAACCTGATCTGTAGGAAATGATGGTTATTTCGTTTTTATAAATTAATTTTCTTGCAAATGTGTGTGTGAATAAATAAATATATATGTGTATATATATTCATTTAAGTCATAGGTGTTGAAAAAGGATATACAATGATATGGATGAATTAATATTTTCTAGAATTTTAATAGTATTACATGCAGGATGGCGCTGCGGTGCTCCCGAGTGGTCTATTCAGTTTTTATGTAGCGGCATATAAACGTATGTATTCTTTTAGTTGACACTACGATTTTTGCAAGAGAAATCATTCTGTTTTCATAATGATATTTATTTTGACGCCAATATTTCACTATATTTAATACTTTCACATCACAGAACATGCCAATTTCAAAATAAGCGCGTTAAGAATATGAGGAATATGCTTTCTATTGTTTTTTGAGGAATATCTCAATTTATAAGATATTCTTCGGTTGGCACTCCTCGGTATTTTTTTATAATTAACAAAAAATAGCAAATGAATGAATATCCTGATGGTGATTTTTTTAATATTATTTACCTGCATTTTTTTCGGAAAAATAGTAGCGGTAAATAGGTTAACGAAGAAATAAAAACACGCTTTGTACCTGATTAAGACAAATAAACAGTATTTTTCTTTGAACATGAAGAGTGTGTGTTTGAGGCGAAGAGCCAACAAAAATAGGGAAGATTTAACAAAATATTTCGTTCCCAGTTAGACTTAAAAAATGGCTCCGTAGCTTTCTTTAAGAGCCCCAAGATTTATAAAATGGGCGTACGTGAGTCGTGATAAACCAAAGGGCACGGTTATTGGAATCTTTAACTTAGAGCTATATGTTTTTCAATAATTTGGAATTCTCCTATTACACATATTTATAAAGGATGGTGAACTCAAAATAACATTCATAATTATCGTAATCTTAATTGTATTTAACACTTGATTGAGATTGTCTCACGAGGTATTTGTTGTAATGCGAAGATTAAAAATATTTCTCTGAATCAAACTTAAACACCTTGTAAATTGTCCATTCCTTGATTGCTTTGGAGTGGGGATAAAAAGTTACAGAAATGAGTAAATAATATTACTTTCGTACAAGCCAAGACTTAAAGGAGCCCATTTTTGCACAGGGAGACTTTTGTACATTATTTAAGTCCATTTTTTTTGTTGTGCCCATAGTGCCTTTATAATATGGACCAATGGACTGCTTATGATCCCATTCTCATTTACTGCTATGATTGGGAAAGATTCATAGCGATCCTGTAAGTCGCATTCGGGTTTAATTTCTTGGCAGGTGCTTCTTATAGGCCATGGCCACGTTTTCCGAGAACAATGAACTTAACTGCAGTGGCAAATTTTTTTTAAATCAAAGCACTCAACAGAGAAATCAGATAATTTTAACTCGAACATGGAATCTCTCTGCAGTTTTTCTTCATTTGGGCGTGAAATAGGTCAAAGGAATGACCCACCATCGTAGATTTATTAGCTCTGTGGCCCAATCCTAACGAGGACCTACCGATATGAGGAAAAATGTAGTCATGTGGTTGGTGGTGCGGGGTGTAGCCTCGAAAGTATTAAGCCGAATCCTTTCACCTCGCATCAAGGCAGGGATGAGGAATCGAGTCACTTTGCAGTCGAGCATTAGTTGCTGAAATACTTGCTTGTTTGACCGAACCGGGATAGGGAGTGCCTTAGCCGAGCTCGTCTGTGGGACGGGGTTGGGCTCGCCGGACGGAGTTGCCGCCGCATCGTGAAAGAATGCAACAAAATAGCAGTTTGGTTGCGCAATGAAGATATAATTCGACGTGTGTGGGACCGTTATAAAGTGTGGGGGATGGTTCTCAACATGCCCAAGGGCCAAGTTATTAAATTAGGACGTGGTCCACCCAAATTCAAACAACGCCTTCTGTAGAGGTGTGGGGAAGACACGGGCGTTGCCATTGGTAATTTCTCCACCAATGGATGACTTTATTGCCTCCGCGAAAACGTTTCCTCTTACGCAAGATTTCCTCTGTTTTTGTTACGCTTACTTTTATTTCAATGAAAGATTTTTTTTGTATTATGGCTAGTGCCAAAGGAAAAGATTCACCGATGTTTTTTGGTTCATTAAATATTTTATTAATGGGATGCTTGCTGGCCTAAATCTTATGTATATTTTCCTATTCCACATGCCCTGTTGTACTTCTCATTTCATCGGAGCAGCCCTGTGTAACGATGTATTTTTAATGTTTTTCTTTGTACACAGCTTTCCACACCTGGCGGTATTTCATTGCCATTCCTAATTTGTCCTACGGAGTCAATCGAAGGTACTTCCTTTTGGAGCTGGTTGGTTTCTCACACGTTTCATTCATATGGGGATATAAACATGTTCCACACATTTTGAGTTATCAAGTTTTATAAGTTTGGATCAATCATTGCTCCTTGATTCATCTCTCTGTCGATTGATGCTGGTGATCAGACAGAGGCTATGTTAATTGAGTTTTCGTCAGCGCTCCAAACCACCGCTTCGAATTACGTAGGAATTGGATCGAGCCATGACTGCATGCTCTGAGCGGAATTGAGTACTAGTTCTTGACGTAACATCAGCTCTTACAAAGACGTTAAATTCGTTTTCATCATCCAGTCACTGTAGGAATATATTTTGATTGTGTGTTGCTGCACTTTTGGAATATGTAAATGAGGAATACGACCGAATAAGAAATTTCATTGAATTCATTCAAAGATGCTTAGGTTCTTAAGGAATTCCCTAACGGGGTAAGAAAACTCTTTGAAATCTCATGGCATGGGCTACATATTATATTAACCTGCTACCTTAATTGTTTTACGAAAGATTCTAACACTGAAAATGTGATCAAAGTGAGGTGAGTGACTAGAAAATATTGATTTTCGTTAGGCTAGACCAAATTGTGAATTAGAGTAAAGAATTAAGCAAATGTTTTTCTTTATAATAATACTGACGCAGTATCTGTAACTTGATTATAGCGGAGTTGATAATTGGACTCACTTCAGCGCATCCAAATGTTAACTTCGAGCATTATGTACGGGAAATAAGAAGGAATACACTTGTTGGATGATGTTAGTACTGAAAGATATTCTTTTCGGAGTTATTCGAAAGCGAGACTCGGCATTTACTGTTGAAAAATCAAAATGGTTGTGCCATTTTGCGGTGTCTCAATAGTTATGGCTCGCGAAGGCAAGAATGAGGAAATATCTTGAAAGTCGAAAATAATTGTCAGAAAAGTTATCGTTGGGGGCGCCGTAAGTACCCTGAAGAGTAACAACCCTAATTAAGATAAGTGATGGCATACATCCCGATATTTCCCTCCTCATTATCGATATCTGCAAATTTCGGTCATTTTTTTGGCGATTCTAAATTTATCCTCGCTGCTTATAATGCTTGAGACTTCGTCATTCCGTTGATGATAATTCTCCGTTGGTCACATGATGAATCAATTCCAGTAGTTCCCTTCTGCCTTTGTATACACTCCTTCCTGCCCGGCCAACCTAGTTCTTGGATTTATTTAAGAGTCATTGTTCTCGCCGTATCCGAATTCCACATGAAGTGAAAGAATGGACTTACAATTGCGAAAGATTCTGACGTCTTCATTGAAGGATGAGAGACAGAAAAAGAGAGAGAAAGAAGGTACCATTGGAAAAATTTTGGCGCTTTTCTTCGTGCCACTAAGGAGGCATTAATATCTTGTACTCGTATCCGTTAATTTGCCCTTTTTCATTGTTTTCTGCCTTTGCCGCGTGAGTAAAATGTGTAATATCCATTGCGTATTTTTAGATTCCCCTCGTCTTAACTAAATTTCGAAGTTTCATTCTGAGTGAACGTAGTAGTAAGCCTGTGGATGGAATCTGATTTGTAAATGAATGAGAAATGTTTGAGGGATGGGATGAGTTTCAAAATAGAAATCTAAGGTGTTAATTGTCCTTGACTAAACGATGCTAGCGTTAAAGGAGTTTATACTCGATATTTGGAGACAAAGATATTTCTTTTTATTTCAAATTGTTTATTTTTGGACATAAACGTTTTCAGTTGTTGACCGGAGAGATCGAAAGATAGACAACTTTGTGGTAACACTTATCTGATCAAGCAGGGAAACGGTGTGCAAATGCTATTAGGTGTAGTATAGGATGACACCCATAGTCCTACGCACAAATTTCCCGAAAGAGATCCTCTTGTTTCTCTTTCGTGCCATGATATGCTTTCTAAATATTTCCAGAGTTATCCTCATTATCTTCATAAGATCATTATTTCTTAACAGATTCTTCGTGACCCATAAAACAAAAATGTAAACAAACTACAGTGAAGCTAGTCGCGAGAATATAGTGCGTAGTCTATAATTAAGCCTATGCCTGATTGAGTGTATTTTTTGGTCACGATTGAAGTTAGATTACAATTTTCAGAGATGAGATTAATGAGATTAATTAGTAATTCTGAGATCTACTTTAACTAAAAAATTTATTTTAAGACTTTTCACCTTATGGCGATTTACAAAAGGCATTGACGTACCTTAAAAGTCGATTTTATACCGATCTCTTATTTAATATTTCATTTAGAATTCTCTGGCCAAAGTCCACGTCCTATGTTGTTGTTAATCAGTTGAACTATTCAGGCTTATGAATCATCCTTGTAACTTTGAGATGAAAAAGCGTATCAAATTAGCTTCATTTGTAACCGAATTTTTCCTAATTAGTGTGAATTTGTTATAAATGTGCAGGATTTCCAGGATCCAAGATTTACAGGTTCCATGGATAAGGCCATCTCCAAATGTTCTGTTGTTCACGAGCGCATCGTCAAAGAAAATATAATGAATTCCTTCAAAAATTAGATTGTGAGCTAAAGCTATCGTGCGGTTATTTCATATTTTACTTAATACCCAAGTTGAAAAAACCTTCTAAAGTTAGCTTCCGTAAAGACTGCCAATTCTGTCTTTCCCATTACTTTGTTTTCAATTAGAGATAAATTATGTGCTCACAATCCAGCGGGCATTTATGAGAAAGGAAACATTGGTAGCCGTGAAATCATCTTTAGAGATACTTTTTCAATTAAGGTCGTCGGAAAACGTAATAACTAAAGAGAGTTGGCCAAATTGATCAATATGGGTCAATACAAATTTAAATTCCCGAATACCTTCATAATATTTAATATTATAGAGATGCATTCATCTGGAATTACATGTTACAATAATTATTCCAAATGTTGGTTTTGATATTCAAGGTACGCCTCGAACTAAGCGTAGGATATTAAAAATGTCGCATTCAAATGGAGCCAGTTTATATTCCTGTGCCACCATGTACTATGGTTTCACACGAAGTTCTAGCGATCAGAAAATAAGCAAGCCCCGCTTGGATTTTGGATGGTGTTGTCCTCAGTTTTCACTCAGAATTCGAACCTATGGCCTTTGGGGCAGCAGCCGACCTAGACAGGTGGCTTCTATTTAGCTAGCAGACATAGGATTGGCAACTAATACCGTTCATGTGTCACGCGAAATGTTCAAGCAGATCCAATGGAATATGTTATTACTCGTAAATATTGATGATAAAGTTTTTTCAATCCTCTTAATGTGAGGAAGTTGCCTCACAGCCGTTCATAGCTCTTAGTTAGACTGAAAAGTTCAGATGCAGACTAGTTGCACCTTTAATCGTGACCTTGCGTAACTACCGTCATAATCTGGAAAGGAATCCATCAAATGCTCGGTTACGGCGTTTTGACCTACATATCCAGTGCGCCGAAATAAAGAACTTTTCTCGCTCCGAGATCTTAATCTATGATAAATCTGGATTACAACATTCCGCCCTATATTGCTGTCATTGAATATTAACTTGAATGCTCCAAATCATTAACAGGTTTATGCACTTCGATCTATGGAGCGTTAATCAGTACCTCAACGTGAATACCCATAAAATAGATCAGTAGCCAACATTGTTGAAGAAAATTGAGTTTTGCCCTCTGATTCGGTTTAGAGATTACATCTTGGTAGAAGAAACACCTTTATTTTCATGCAATTTCTCGTTCGTTGTTACTCTAGCACGGCTTTTATTACAAAGCTATTTCAATAAGAATTCATTTTACACGTCTTGCTTAAGGAATTTTAATCTTGATTATATTTTCCACCGACCGCATTAACTTAATCGCCGATCAAAAGATTACTACCACTCTATGATGTTCAACTTGCATAAAATACATGTTTTTTCCATGATATTACGTCATACGGATTGTTAACCATAAAAAAGAAGTTTCCTTAAGGAAGCAATAAGGGGTAGTTAACGAAAATTATACTAACTGTTAAACAAAATGCACTCTCTGTAAATATTAAGCAATAAACCCTCTACCTATTGCCAAATATCCGATAAAACGGAAGGTTTGTATCAAAATTAGCGATGATTGCAAGCACTTTACCTTTCAATATTGTTTTTGAATTGTTTAAGTCACCGTTGAATACAGGGTGGTAAATGAATTCCACGAACAAAATATCTACTCAATGTTGTACTAATAGATGACATCGAATCAATTCCAAACTGGAGAATAATGAAATGAAATTGGAATTGGCAACACTTTAACCCTTTTATTTTTTTTATTTAATGGTTTTTTAGCGGTTTTCTCTATGTTTTATCTCTATCCTTTCTGGTAGGCACGTATATTTTTTAGAAGAATTACTTTTCTTTCAGGAAAATCTGTATTATTGCCCATAACTGTTTTGGTTCACTTTGAATGTCTTCCCTTTCATATTTAATGTCTCAGGAAATGCACTTCGGTCACGTGAGGCACGTGGTTTGACATTTCGGTCTGTCACTTATTGTCGTTGATTCCGAATAACTTCGTCTTCTCGCGGGGCGTTCTGCGGGAGGAGGGGGACGGCGGTTGGCTGGAAAGGTGAGGTGGGGGAAACAGGAGTGCACGGCCAAAAACTATGAGGGGAACGTGTGCTCGCCTGTGGCAATGTGGTCATCTTATTGGATTTTCGCGTCCTCCGGGCTCGGTCCCGGCAAGTTTGGAGCTTTGTGGAGGGAGAGAGGGGGGAGGGAAATGGAAAGGGAGAACGGGCGGGGCACGGGAGGTGGGTGATCCACCGGGCCGGCTAGTCTGGGTCTGGTGGAAATGATGGAACGGGGGAGGTTGTTTGTGTGTGGTGGTCGGATGAAGTTGTGGAGAGGAAGAGGTGGTGGGGGAGGGGAGGTGTTCTTTCGCCTCCCTCTGACGCAATCTCAACCACCCCCACCAGACCCTCTCGCACGCCCCCGTCTCTCTCTCTCTCCCTCTGCCTTTCCTCCATCTCCTCCTCCCCTACTCTTCCCCTGGCACCCACCCTCCCTCCGAAACCCCTCCCGAGAAACTGGGTCAGAATGTGAGAAGGAGGGTTCGGGACGGTGGTGGGGTTGGAGCACGCACGGCTGGGGGAGGGTGATGCTCGGCTTCCCAGGGATGCTCGGGCGTAGAGGGGAGGAGACTGGGAAAGTGCGTGCGTGTGTGTGCGTTCGTGTTTGGATGTGGGAGGGATCAGACTCGAAAGAGTTTTTGGTGTCATTCAAGAAAATTACAACCACGGCCACGTCTCTTAGTCGTTGTGGCGAGCGGCTCTGGTAAAATAAAAATTGCCTTTCCCTCATCTTTACATTCGGCACACATTCTTAATTATCAAATGACCACTCCTATTTACGCGGTTTTTACTTTGGAAGCTTTTCTAAGGCGCCCTCGGTCAAGGGGATTTCAATGCAAGAGCGATTGCTTTGCTTAAAGAAATCAAACACGTGGATGGACTCAGCCTTGAAAAAGTTTTGCTTTTATATGTCAGCAGCCATTGACGGAAAAGTCTATAATTTTACCGCCGTGGTTTCAAGTCCTTTAATTTTCATCAGTAGGTTTAGTGTGAGGCTTTACGTATGACAACGCGAGAGTATCAGTTATTTGAGGAACAACCCGACACCGAGGTTTTAATGCGTCAATGGAAGATCAAAATCGTAGTCGTTAGGTTTTTTCGTCTGACTGACGGAAAGGCGAAAAAAGTCGTTGGTAATCGGCAGCTACCTACGGTGCCAATGGTTTTAGAACCCACTCGTTGGGTGAGACGATGTACTCCACTGGAAGTGGTCTCCTTCCAGTACCCAAGTGGAACTGGAATACTAATATCCCCAATCACCGGGCTTCGTATCTAGTCTCCTGTGGCGGGGTAGCGAATCAACTGAAAAATCAGTTGATTGGCTACCCCGATGATCTAATCAACGGAAATCCTCTGGAACCTGCAACTGGAAGTTCTTGGTGTGTTACGGATACGGTTATATTGTTTGGCTGTTCCGCACTGAGAAGTATACTTATATGTTAGTCTCTGTTTATGGTCGGTCAAGATCACAGTGTCATCGATTAACACCTCGAACAAAAGTTGTCCAACTCATGTGCTTAAAACTGTCTTCCAATTACCTCTACAATGCATTCAACGTAATTGAAATGGTACGTCTTCAATCCTTAATTTTCTTGATTTCACGCATTTTATCGGGATCCCCATCTTTTCTTAGCCCTACCTTTTTGAGTACGTTTGAGAAAATTGCAAAGTCGCTTTCAAGAGGTTTTCCCAAAAGAGAAAAAATAAACGTGTGTGATCTCAACGGAAGGAATATTGAAAAAAAAAACATTTATGCTGGTAATTTTATAACGCCAGATAGATTTCATATTCGTGAATTTTTTGTTCGATTATGTCTCCTACCTTACCCAAGGCATTTATTTCAAACTGCCAATCCTGTTTTCAAACAAGTCGTATGCATTTGGTTACTTATGGCTCCAAATTAGTGGCACTCTGTTCACAGCAATGACGATTCCGTCAAATATAAACGTTCGGGTAGGTATTGCATTTTTTTCGATTCGCGTCCTAAACATTAATTAGCTTGTGCGATGGAGCACTACTGATCGGTGCGGTCGATTAGGAAAAAAAGCAACGGTGGTTGGATTCGGGCTCCGTTGGAACTGCCTCCAGTTTCACAAGCCGTTTTGTGGATCGAGGCAACGGATAGGAGGGAAATTTTTGGCGATTACCTTTGTCGGAAAGTGAGATCAAAATATTCTGGGGTTCCCGATTTGTAAATTCACGAGAGAGATATTTGATTGCTTTATAGATTCATAGTAGTTAAAAAAAATATGCGTATTTTGGTTGGCAAGGTTTGCATGCTGAAACTAGTGTGTATTTTTTAAGCGATTGAAATCCACTAACA
Organism: Hetaerina titia; assembly: GCA_037158775.1. NCBI lineage: Eukaryota > Metazoa > Arthropoda > Insecta > Odonata > Calopterygidae > Hetaerina > Hetaerina titia. The sequence goes on from CM073771.1 coordinate 63,936,948, forward strand.
GTAGGATTCATCTATGATTTGCAAAACTCAGCGGCCTCAGGCCATAAGGAAGACCACAAAGAATGTCTTGCATTTACTTTATATGAAATATCTTTTAATATGAATACATTATTATTGTTAATTTTATTTAGCGTACTTAAATCCATTTATGTACCTACATGGGTACTTGAGCATTACTATTTTTATACGTTTTTTAATGTTCCACATGTAGGTCGAGTTTTGTTACTTGTTTGTACCGCTGCGCAATAGCGATTTCCAACGTTTCCATTTATATGGAAAACATGATTCCTTACAGCTTTCAAATTCGAAGCTGCTGAAAGAAGAACATACTTCACAATTGCCAGAAAGTTTTCTTCTCCGCAAATGTCGATCGATTCCGGAGAGCACATGAAGCGGAAAGTTTCGTGCCAATGGACGTGAAACTGCATGGGAGAAAACCTTTTCTTTTTGGTCGATGGGAGAATATCGTGAGAACAAGAATTCCACGACGAGTTACTCAATGAGAGGTCATCAATCTTCGCTTTCTTCCCTGAAGCCTCTGTATCAATTTCTTTTTCTTTGAATGTCAATAAGAGGAGTTTTTTAAAATAATTTAATACTCCGGGTGATTTTTAGTTTTCCAGCCAATTCATTTCGACTTAACTGACACTCGTAATTCGACTAAATTAAAGCAATTCATCAGATCTTGGAAAGCATCCAGGCTCATATGCTTTTTATCATTTCCTTAAAATTAAATAATTTAGGCATTCTGTATTCAGTTGCGCTAATTTTTATGTAAAGTTCGTTACTTTAACTGTAGCGTTTGATATGCACAATACTTTTGTGTTACGAAATTCTCAGTATTTTAGGTTGTGCATGGTGCGTAGTGCAGCAGCAGTTAAGCTACGTTAAGCACCACTTAACTTTGATGTTGCATGCTTGATGTGGGATCACCTCTTGCCGCACATGCTAGCGGTGGCTTGTAGAGTATCATGTAGTTTTATTAAGCACGAAGAAAGAATAAAAGACTTGGTGTTTCCACAGGAAAGAATTTCCTCTAGATTACAATTAATTCGCTTATAAATGTTATACTTATTTAATATTTAAAATAAAATTTTACCAAGTTACAATTGAAATTAGCAATAAACAATAGTTGTTGTTTATTGCAATAAATTGAAATAAATAACAACTTGGGAAACGTGAAAGTCTTTCATTTTATCTTCGTGCGTTACAAGTGTATTCCACAAAGTATCCGACTTAACCATCACTCAAAAAGTTAAGAACATAATTTAAAAATTATCCAAAGCAACGAAGATCATCCAACTGGATTGCAAGATATTGGAATATCTCTCGTGAAAATCTGATGCCTTGAGATGTGCATTAATCCAAAAATATGTTCTCTTTCCATCAAAGTTACCTTGTTGGATTTAAATTAAGAAGAACTTGAGGTTCTTTGACTTAGAGGTCTTAATTGATTGTTCTTTTTACCACTAGCCACACTAATTTCTTGCCACCTAATGCAAGTTAATATTCATTGAGGTGATTTTGTCTCTTTCCATGAATAATTTCCTCCGTTCTGGCGTGATGAAAATCGACGGGGTTTTAATCTTCATCCGATAGTGAGAGACATGGCCACATCACGCTACTGCCCATAGCAGGGAAATGTGCCTTCCAGTGCATTATTAGGGCCTTAGAATCCATAAAAGTGCCCTTCTGCCGAGGATGATGAAAGTCTTTATTTCTGCTCTTTTATTCTCAAGGTGCTCATGCCAGGTGATAAACATCTTATGGTCTTGCATTTTAACAAATGATTTTGGAATTCAAAACTCGGAGAAAACGTTTAATTTTAGGAATTTTCATTCAAAGTCTCTCATTTTAATCTCTTAAATTAGAATTGGTAATGCGATCTACCGACTTCTAATTACTTAATTTCTACAGCGGCATAAATATTTAAGCTTCTTAAATCCCCCGTTTAATTGCCGGGCTTAATTTGACATTATACGTACTGTTTTAGATATTAATTAATTGGTAGGGTGGTAGTAGCCACCGGATTTATTATTATTTGTTAAGTAACAGGATAGGGGGGAATCCTCATTGGTCCCTTTTGAGTAGCTAATTTTTTTTTTTTGAAAATATGCATTTTTATCGCGACTCCCCCTTGATGACAATGGAAGCTGTTATTTTTTCCTATTTGTCTTTAACCTTTTACGACTGGGATAATATTATTCAAGATAGGTCAATCATTTCGTTCGCATCATTGTATTTTTTTAAATTCATTAATTCAAAAAAAAGCTAGAATTCATGGCGTCTTTAATGACGGATTACTGTTTCTGAAGGGCGACAGCTGACGGCTGACATTTACACGGAACAGTCACTTAATTTTTTAGGAACTGTTATGCAGGGATGTATTGAAGATTTTGTAAGAAATTGAGTCTTCAGTTTATGTATCATATTTATTGTAGTTAATGTTGTTTGTGAGGTGCTGTCATTTTGTTTCAGAAAATGCGACAAAAGAAATGGGCCGTAGCGATTGAATGTGCGTTTTTGTATCCTGAATGAAATGCTTCATACGAGTTTGATTTTACTAATGTTAGCAAGCTAAAAAACTTTGTGTATAGCTTTTGCTACAACTGCATTATTAGAAACGGGACCAATGGTGGTATTTTTCATGTCATTTCCCCGAAATTTTATGCATGAATTGGATTTGCAAATGAAAACATTTAACGATCATCGAACGGTAGAAAATGTCATTGAGACATTTTTGACGGATTTAAAAAAAATTGTGTTGAATGGGAAAGCTTAAAATCGCGACGCCAATTATTGAGTTTTAAATATTTATTAATATCACTCCATTGTTTCCTCTATTTAATGATACCGCTCTACATGTCGCACAATATGCGTAACCTCAAAACAAATTCTGCCTACATTCTCTCTTTAAAAAAAAATTATGTTCTTCCAATGCTCATTTTTTAATCCTTGTTGATGCTATTCATGAAAAGGAAATGTTCTAAGCCTTGTAGTCTGATATTTATTTCTGATATGGTATTTATGAAAGTCGTCCGGATATTGTCCGGATCGTCCTTCCTAAGTATAGGCTACCCTCATTGGCGAAGCCGAGGAATATGAATAATGACATTGCAGCATTAACATTCTTGAACTTTCAGGCTACAGGAAAAACTATATCCTCCCTCTAACTACAAAGTTCACCTTTTCATACGGAAAGCACTCTTGATTACTTATTGCTTTCACTGTCCTATTGCATACGGTCAGGACGAGCAGACGGAGGGAAACCATTACACTTTTCACATTAGGTGCACAAATGCTAAAAATTTAAATTAGTTTTATTATCTTCCTGTCACTCCATTTACCAAGCGAGTTCACTGGGCATAAAAATTTGAGTCTTAATATTAATACTACACCACATTTCAAGGTCTTACGGTGTTGGCTCCATGTGGCATTTAAATATTCTTAATAAGGACTGCTTGTCCACTTGCATCGTTGGTATTGTGTATGAATTACTGTCGAGTGCTCTCCGTCAGAGGATATCTTCCTAGGGAAAACTGGAACTCCCTTGTTAGGCTTAGCGAGAAGTAATGTTGCTAAGGGGTTACAACATGGATTTAATTGCCCCGTGACAATGTCTTGGCGCGCGAGTGGAAAGTCGAAAGGTGGAGAATGAAGTGGTTCCTTTAGCCCCACTCCCTTTCCCCAGTTTTATCTAAAGCCTGCCCCCTCGCCTCAGCAGTTCTCCCCCTTCCGTCTTGGGACAAAGGAAGGAAGAAGCACTGAAGTGGTTGAATGCACTGAGAACAGAATACCGTGACGGCTAGGGCGGCCGGATTGGTGCCATGCTTCTCGAGGCGATGGTAATCCTTCGCGGAAAAAAAAATTTCCCGGGTTCGTATTTGTGTTGCAATGAGTAAACGATAATTTTTCTACCTTACTCTTTTACGTGCATCCTGTCCATCGATGGTTTTTAATTCGTCGGAGAAGTAACGTATTTTTTAAGTGATGGATCTTTTTATTCCGAAATGACTAGCCAGTTCAAGCCCAGTGGGCTCTTAGCTCGCAAGAATTATCATTTGAATAATTATTCTCATTATTCACTCATTTTGTCTTTACTTCAGTCATTACCGAGCTATAACACGAAAGGGTTATTTTGCATGCATTTCTAATCACTGGATAACAGCGAACGCAATTCTTGGTTCATCGTTTTGAACAACTCATTCCGCATAAATTTATTCCAAATGGAGCGCGTGGGATTAAATTTTTGAGCCTGATAAATTTAAAATAACGACTTCACGTTTTTCATTTTCCACTTTCATTCGGGTTTGTTAATAAATGCGAATGGCCTGTTTTTGGCCACCGAGAATCAGAAACCTGATTCTCTTAGTTTAACATTTTTTTTGCCAATTTGAAACCAAATTTTGCTTCCCTTTTTTGTTTTGATTGCGTGCAATTAGAGAATTTTTTTGGTTGGACGTTCGAAGATTTGAGAATCTTGTTCAAATTCATGGTTACTATAAATATTGGTTTCATTCCATTAGTAACTTAAATATCTTCCAATTCGGCAAAGCATGCTGTCAAAAAGTTTTCTTTTAGTGAAGTTGTGAACCTATGTGGATAAAATATTTTAAACTCATAATTTGAGTGGATGTTTAACAAGAGTCGTTTTACATTAGCTATGCTCTAATTCAAATTAAAAAATATTTTTGTTTACTAGTAATTAGCGGAAATAAGTCAAAAATAAGACCATTTGTTAATTAGAGGTGGATGGAAGCCCATATTTTGGCCCGGATAATTTTAACGTAGAGGTCTTTTGATTCCTGCTACATTTTTTTGATCAGTGTATTGTCCACGACACTCAACGTCTCGTGCATGTGCGTGGTAGAATGTTTGACGGTGACTCTACAATATTTGACCAACAATGGCCATTCAGTCCGCCACGGCAAACGCAATGCGTCCTTTCCTCTCGACTTCCTTGAGTTTTACCGACTCATATTTTGCAAACCTTTTGCTCAGCCCGAGCTGAGTCCCAGTTCTCACGTTCAAAATTTCTCCCTCTGTTTCCTTAGAGTAAAGCGTATGTTAAGAACAGGAGAGGGAAAACGAGTGTAGTAGACTTCGAAAATCGACTGGAGGATATGATAGAGGCATAAATTATGCAGGTGAACTGATCGTTTGATCGAGATCTAAATTCTCATAATCTGATTCGCTGAGTGCGTATTATTATGACAATACGTTTAAATTTTTCTGCAGAAATCATCACGCATTCGATTCGCGGGTCCCATTTTATAGCGAGGCGTATATCCTAGCACCTACTTACGTCGGCGGGCAAAGCACTCGTCCGCCGATGGCAACGAACTTTAGTCCTATTTGGGAGCAATTACGTTATGCTGCATAGAAAAATAACTTTACTGCTAGAATTTACGATTCAATCGAATCTCATTCATATGAGTCCCTGAAAAATTAAGTTATCACCACAAATCATAGGGATCGATCGATAGGCGACTTGGTAGTTTAACTCAAAATATGCTCCATGGCTCGTAAATCCATACTTCAAGGTCTGCACCCAATTTCTTTCCCTGTATGAAAAGGAAGATCTGGATAAGCATACGGCTTTGGTTTAATGAGGAATGACCAATGACTCATCTGGGCTTGAACCCGGGTTCTTTAGGACATAGGCTGAACCCACGAGGATAGTTTTTCAGTAAAAGGAATCATCACTTGAACCGAATGCAACTTCTCTATTCTAGGTAGTCATTAAACGAATTCTTTTATGCCAAAGTGCCATTAGTTAACGAACTGCTCACTTAGGAATAATTAGATTAAGGAGAGGAGGAATTCATATATGACCTTTTAAATTTACCGAGACACGAAAATAATGGAAAGGTATCTTTTATTTTTAAAATAATTAGTTCTAGTTATGTTTTTAGGTCCTACGTCATGGTTTATACAACGAGCTCTGGTTTCGGGAACAAATTTAGTAATCGGAAGGATATGGACAGTGGTGCAGTCATTCTGTTGTGAAACATTCATGCCGAAAGCTCTTAATAGCATTTAACCCTCCTCAATGAGGCCATTCCCGAGGAGGCGAACCATTTTCGGTTGTAGCAATGCAAGCTCATCCTCCTCAGAAAATGAGTGTATTTTCTTGGCTCTCCTCTTCACGGGATGGCGCTTCCTTTCTAAAAACTCTTTCTTATCCCTCCTGTCGTTAATTCATCACGAAGTGCACATCGCCTTTGGTGCATGAAGGCCAGGGCATCATCCATCCGTTCACATATACCATCTCTGTAATTTTCTCCCCGGCAACTCTCTCCGTATTTCCTATGGGCCCCAATCCCTCATCCATCCCCTCCTCGTTCGACCTTCCCGACTCCCTCTCCAGTCCCTCGCAGCGTGCCCCGAACCTCTTGAGCCGCGCCGGCCGGCCTTTCTCGCTTTCATGGATCTCGCCGCCAAGCCTCCCCCCCCCCCCCGATCCAGTCCCGAGCTCCCTCCGCTCCCGTTTCTCGGGATCCAGCAGTTCCAAACTCAGGAGGGTTGGGCCCCACACCCCAGAGGTCGTGAGCCAGAGGCTCTTCCGTTCTTCGCTGGTATTGCACTTCGAGGTCTCGTCGGGGCGGTCTGAATCGAATTCCAAACCCCGAGGCATTTGGATCCGGGACCGAAGTTCCTGATATGTGTGCTGAGATACCGCCCGTAAATAGTTTAGTGGAGGGGAAAGTTAAGGAAACGTTTCGATCCTCATTGAAACGGAGTGCTTTCTCATTCGATACGAAGCAGCTGATATGCCTGAGCGAACTCGCAGCTCTAGGTGTTTTTTTTGTAAAGGCTTTAGAAATACATTTCTTCCAATAATGGCAGCTGTTATTACGTAATATTTTTGCTCAAATGTTCATCGTATTGGACTTATTTATACTAAATTTAGTAATTTCGACAAAAAATTAGGAAAAATATGCTTTCACGTGGCCTTGGTCCTTTCAAATGGCGCTTGTCTCAGTTTACGTTTTTGCAGTTCCAGTGGAAAAAAGAATTTCGGCCTTTTTTGTGTTTTCTGTATTTTGATCGGCCATATTTATATGGCATATCAATTTTAATTAATATATTCGCCTTGTAATCTCATAATAATGTAGTGGATATTGGCGATTTCATAGTTGAGTATTTAGCGCTGTTTTCCGTGGGAAATCCAGGGACAAAATTAGGAAAATGAAGGGAAAAATCGATTCTTTACTGGAACTATTATGGATTATTTTACTGTTCCATATTTTATTTCAATGTTATTGTTTCCCATCAATATAATAATACATCGCCTGGAATTCTATTTGGTAATCCATGCATATTTTTTCCCCATTCGTTCATATGCTCATTCTTCAATTGAATTATGAATTTTGAAGCCGATTCATTCACTATAAACCAATGTAGTTTAAACATGATGACACATCAAGCCATTTCATTCAAGATAATGATTTAATCCATACGTTCTATGCTGTAAAAACACACAATTCGAAGAAATTTTTGTTATCAGTTGATGCGTTCTTATTTTTCAATTTATTGGAAACATATTTGCTATAAATTTCAGAAAAACACATTCCTCAATTTGCACTTTTATTAGGATTTCAAAAATCGGCCGTGGTAGTTCCGTGGGTTGAGTATTGACCGGAGCGCACGGAATTGATTTCGGGCGATGCCTCTGGGCAATCTCACCTTTATTAAAACTGTGATTTTTCGTGTATCAGAACTTCCTGGGAAACCACAGGCGGCACAAAGAAAGGAACGGACCTCTTTATGTTTGAATTTCACCAGCCATTGGGCTTAGTATTAGGTGAGTTATATTTCACCTATCAAACGAACCTTCATGTGGATAGCTTTGGTTTTATTTGATATTTCAAATATTATTCAATTTTATCATTAAAACTAATGATCTGAAATCCTTATCACAATGACATATGGGCCAAAAATGTCATGTCCCAAGGAGAATATCCTCTCGTTATCTAAATACATCTTTAAATTCAATTAGTGTGCTATAGGTACCTAAGACGGTGAGCCCCAAGGGTGACAAGAGCTAGGCATCATTAGAGGTGCTCTGGTAGTTAAAAATTGCGATCTGCTTCTTTTTCGAAGGGTGTTTGTAAGAACACGCAGAGTATTCCCAGAAACATACCAAGGTCGCGGGTCGCGGTGGTCTAGTGGGTAGAGCCTTGGACTATTGACCGGAGGGTCCTGGGTTCGATTCCCGGGCAAGGCACTTCGGGTACCTGCAGCTCCACCCAAGCTAGTTGATTTTTCGGGTAGCAGATCTTGCTGGGAAACCATAACCGGCACAGGGAAAGGAATTGGCCCCCCTATCCTGATGTGTGAATATTCACACGCCGTCGGGCTTGGTACATGGGTGAGCTCTACCATCACCTACTAAACCGACCTTCGGGTTGATTACTGTGTATATATACCAAGATTAGCATTTGGGCTATATGTACATTAGGGCAGGCGCTTAAAATGAATCGGAGATACGCTGCTGCAACTCCGGGATCATACCGTTAATGAGGTATTTCATGTAATTTTCGGCGACAGGGTGCGTTAGAACCAATCCTTTCTAGCCTCAAGATCTATCTTCTGCTCGTTATTGGGGTAGGGCGGGTGGGAAAAAGGCGAGAGGAAGGATATCCAAAGGGAGCTGATAGAAAATCATCATTTAATATCAAGTTTAAAGAGTACGACTAATATAGGTGACTCACCATTACCCGCTGCCGCTTTACAATCGTGTCTTCAACAAGAAACATTTAGAGTAAGGGTGCAGGGTATCGAAGCTACGCTCCGGCCCTCCAAATTCAACATAACCCTCCACTAGAATTCTGTGTCTGGGCCAAGCCATCTGCTCTGGGGCGATGTCTTTATGATTTTCAAAATGTGGAATTATTTTCACGATGAAACTCACGGTTATTAGGGCGATTAGTTAACGTAAAAAATAAGCGACTAATACGAACCGCGAATTCAAAAGGGCTCGGGTTTGTGGGGGGAGGGGGCAACAATCGCATTATTTCGCCATGGGAGATGACGCAATGACGCCTTTCGCTCCCTGGGCGTCATCAAGTCAGTGACCCATAGCGGATGCCACCGTGCGGTTTTTTTTTGACCTGTGGCTTTTTCTTTTGTTACCTCTTGAAATCTTGGAAACCGTCCAATTTAGTGTCCATTTGTGATCGTAAATCTGGCAGGTGGTGCAACAGCCATACAAGTCGTCTCTCCGGTTCTCCTCTTTGTGGAGCCCCGGTTTGCCTCAAGGCTAGAAGGGGATGATGAATCCTAGCCAGCCAGCCCTTTTCTGTGCATTATGAAAAGAACTCTTAAAGGTAGCCATTGAGCTGTTAAGCAATCTCCAATGAAGACATTACTGGACGTAGCTTGGAAGAGAATTCCTTCATCTGAAGTATTTCATCGAAGCCTTCTACGCAATAATTTTTTTATTTTATGAAAAAGTAAATTTCACCTTAGTTAGGGTATTTGCAAACGTGTCAAAGACAAGCGAGCAGTAGAAACACGTGGGATTTTTTTTATCGTATATGGAATGAAAAAATGTTAGCTAATTATTGAAAAACTGCAGAGTAACAGCAATATTCAGTTATTGAGTTATTGTGCGTATTTATTGTTTGTGGAATGAATGAATGTTGACTAATTATTGGAAAACTGTAGAAGAACAGAAATGTTGTAATTAAGTTAATGCATATCAACGAATAACCCATCGAAAAAAGTAACAAATGAAAACGGAGACATTGAAATCTTTACAGAAACTCGAGACTTTGTTGCTTTTTAATTTTTGATGAACCATATGAATCGGAGAATAAAAATTAAATGAAAAGAAGTAAAAAAAATATTTATTTCGTGTGATCGAGATTTATGTGTTCACAAGTATCAATTCTCGGCAGAATCCCAGATCATGAAAGGTGAACTCTATGATATAAATGAAGTGTCACTCATCAATGTATCGATTAAATATTTCAAAGAGATAAAAAAATATTCCACGTTAGAGCTATCATCCGCTTGTGTGTATGCTCCGTAATTATCTGTATTGGCGTCGTGTTTTGCATTATGCACCGGCTCTTTGGTCCCCAGAACTCAGTCCTAATGTATTTTGCAGTCTCTTCGTGAAATCAATTAAAAACTCTTCGGGTCTGTGCATTTATTTCATCGCCATGCCTTAAAAACAAAGCTTCGTCGCGGTGTCCGCGACTCCGCGATCTCAACCAGAGACAACCCCACCACGTTTGTGGATATTCAATAACCTGGCGCGATACTGAGCGAAACACCTGCGCCGGTAAATGCTTTTACAGGATAGTTATCGCGGCATTGCTCCACACTCCGGCTAAGATAAATTATCCGTACCGTTTTGTGAACCGAGAGAGGGAAAGCGACGGCGGGAGGAGGAGGGGTAGGAAAAAAAAAGAATACCGACCCTATTATACCCGTTTAGATTTCCCGCCCGCGGACCGAAGCGACGGCGGAGAGTTATGAGATGGGGTGGGCATGGACTATGTGAAGTGGGAGGAGGGAAGAGTGAAGAGGATCACGAGGGAAAGATATCGACGCGAGGGCAAGGAGTCCGGGATTTGGATTGAAAATCGTGTGGGGAAACGGCTGCGTCCCGTCACGACTGCGATGAGTGCGGGGGAGTTCTCGTGATCCACTGGCAAAAGTCTTTCGGGACTCTTCGCGGCCACTATTATCAGGCGGTTCGCCCCCCCAGAGGCGACCGAATCTTTAATAAGGGGGACGTGCGGGGTGGGGAAGGTGAGGAGGGAGGCGTAGATTAATTTTGCTCGTCTCCCACCTCCACACTCGGGGCTCTCCCAATTTGTTTTGCACCCCCATTGCGTCGCGTCAGCTGTCGGCAATGACCGCTTCTCGAGAGGGCGACGGTTGTGGCGGCTCTTGGCGGTCTGTGGGACGTTAGCGGCGCAAGGCACGTCGTCGTCCCGGTGAGATTGTGTGTGTCATCACTTCCGTTCTGTCGTTTTCGACTCCGACGCGCTCCTTGAGTTCGGGTTCGTTGTCTCGCGACAGTGCTGTTGCTATGCATCTACACGGTATTTGTTCGGTTTCAAGAACCCACACTCCATGCCAGTACTTTGGTGAACTTTAGCCGGAGTACTGGCGTATCCACTCGAGAGACCTATACAAATTATATTCGGGTTGACACCAGGCGAGAGATAAATGACAGGAATTCTCACGCTACGTGTTTCTGCGCTTTCACTTGCTACGGATTGCTGTCTAAATGTTTTAAATTTCGTCATCAACCGTCTTCAGAAAACAAGTTTACGCGACAGCACGAAAGTTTGGAATGACCTTGCCTGCCTTACTTCAAGTCGTACCATAAATGGGCTTACAGTGTTTACGTGTTAGTTTCACGGATTCAGAATGATGAAAAAGCTCTGTGATTATGATGAGAGCCATATTTTGTAAATTGAGTCCAAAATTAATGCTAATTATAGCATGGGTGGTGATAATCTACCTTCATTTAAAACTGACTCGGGAAGACAACATTCGATCCTTAAAAAAAATTGACTGCTTGCGCTTTTGGATTTTTCCCGTGCTAATCTTCGTAATGTTTTATTAAGTCCTTATTTTTGTATCACTTACTCGCGCCAATCCATTCGCAATATATCCATGAACTATCGTGGACACTTTATGTGATATTTGTTCGCGTCAATCTTCTAAAAGTCCTCGTTCCGTGTCAAAATCTCGCCGAACTTCCGCAAACGAGCGAGCCCCCCAAGCGGACTTTCTCCCCCTCGAATCGCTTTCCCGTTTCTCTTTCACCACGCTCAGGATCTGCGAAATTGTCACTTCATCCACCAAATATTATATTATTATTTCCATATTATCAAATATGAAAATATGACCCGCGTAGAAACCGGCTGTAATGGTCATTATTTCATATGTGCACTTCTGTCATATACTTCGCTCAAACCGCACGTCTCCATAATATCTCTATCCGCAAAGAAATCGGTAATCTCTGAGAAATCTATCTCCTCGATTCATAACCATGTTCCCTGCCGTTTTCATTTTCTTAAATGATGAGCTGCTGGCATATGATTAAGCAGTTTGTTGCGAAATAGGCAAACTTCTCGATTTCAAATGTATTGATAACCAAATGTATATTATTAGCTCTGTAAGTTTCTGATTGAAAATTGATCCATAAACAAATTTATTCAAGGTACTTAAATATTTTTTTAAACTTAATTTTTAAGCCGAATAAGGTTTGCTCAAGTCTATTTCCGAGCAAGAAAAGTCCTGACGATGCCTCTTACGGAGAACTTAAAAGGTCGAATCAGTTGTCACTTCTTGAAAATTAATTGCCTCTTAGGTTCGATACGAATCCATTCCCTCAAGACTGTGACCCTCTCTAAGACTTTAATGGCCTCATCAAATCCAATTCCATTGATTAATCCCTCCACCACCGGCCCTAACCCCCCCCCTCACCTACCAACACCACCCCCCTACCTACCACAGACTCTCATCCGAATGTGCGGCTCCGAAATTCGAATCACCATCGCGTGACGGTTGCGGCGAATCATCTTCCTGTCCACCTGTCCATTCTTCCCCGCTCGAGAGGTAGCAGTTGGCGATTTTTTTTATGTTTACGCGAGAGCAGCCGGCGGCGCTAATATTCTCCATTCTGACGACGATCTCTATTTCGACCTTGCGCGTTCCTCACGGCCGGACCCGCATTCCCTGCCGAGGTGAAGCGGAAACTCGCCGAAAGAATGACGTTATGTTCTCTCCATTCCGCAAAAGGTTCCCCAGCCGCTGCTTATCGTAATTATATATCTATCTATCTCTCTCTCTCTCTCTCTCTCTCGGGAGGGGATTATGCTTCCTTTGAAACCTTTCGCCATTTCGCGCGTCGAGTCGAAAGTCTTAGGGATGACCCCGCATCCGAGAAATCAACAGGTTCGACCATTCGTTCTACTTAACGTGTTTTCACACGTTGATCTATTTATTGTTTATTATTTCCCTTTTGATATACCGTTGATATGTAGTCAATTGATGACTTCAACGGTTTGATTCGGTTTTACGGTAATATGCATACATGCATATGTGGGTCGCGGTAGTTGGCGTAGGGCGTTCGATTCCCGGGCAAGCCTCTATGGGCACATGAAGCTGAACTCAAGCTGTGTGATTTTTTGGGTATTAGATCTTCCTGGGAAACCATAGCCGGCACAGGGAAAGGAACTGGCCCCCCACTCTTGCCCTCATGTGAGAATTTCACTTGCCGTCAGGCTTAGTAATGGGTTCTCTCTACCGACACCTACCAACCCGACCTTCGGGTTGATTACTGCGTTTATGGTTTTTGAACATGCATATATATCTGAGGCGGAGGAATGTGAAAGTTAATCAATTAAATGTCACCACACCTTTTCTTCGGTCAATTGATTTTCACCTTAATGTGCAAAGGTGTACTTAGAGCGTTGGTGTCATTTTTCGCTTAAGATTGCCAATGTTAAAGCTTACTTAAAAAGATCTACAATAAATTGCCTCTAACAAAATAACGCACGCTCATGACACCTCCATTAAATTTCATGAGATCATTAAATAGAGATTAAATACCTCCATAAACACTTAGACTAAGGGATCGGTTTCCTTTATGTGGCATTGAGTATAAGCTCATGTTTTTAAGCCTGCCTTATAATTATAAAAGTGACCTCCGAAGCAGTAGTTCATCTAGACCTTGAGGGTATATCGCTATTTCACGTGATGTCGCACAGCAACAAAAGCTATCTGGGATAGCATTCGTGTCGAGTACGTTTTTTCTCGGACGAGTAAGATGTGTAGTTTCATATAGTCGCCGTTAAAATTTCTTGCTAGCCTCTTTTTAATCTTTTGGTCAGCTAAAACCTATATCCAGAGTAGGTGTGGTGAGTCTCTTCAAGATGCATCGATGTTCCTTTGAATCGGTCTCATTAAGTTCTGTTTGATTCGACTAGGATTAATTGGAATAAATAATGATCATCGTACAGAGTCTATGAGAACGGGAAACAGCATTCCTAGCCGGGCTGCTTCTTTGAAAATGCCATCCATGTTTGCCTATGCACCTCGCTCACGTTCGTGTATATCGTAGCTGCCTTCATTCCTCTTATTATGAGTTCATCGGAAACCGAAGTCGAACACTAAGTAACTTCTTTCTTGAAGAGGCATGTTTTATTTTAAAGTTCCTTTTCGATGTAGGAGCTATAAAATGAGACTAAAAAGGTTAAAATGTTAAATTGCAATAGTTAGGTTACTTTAATTTAGACAAAAGATCACGAAGCTATAAAAAGATTATTTCCAGAGGAGAGAAATAAGTATGCAGATGGATTGATTATTGTTGGGGAAAGAGTAATATAAACAAAAGTTAGAGTCGAAAAACAGTAATTCATTGGAGAAAAGTTACAGGATTTTGGGTTGGCATTGAGTTAATTTATGATCATTTGTGTGGGATAAAAATGATAAAATTATCGATGATAATCATCTCCTAAAATATATGAATGGAAATTGTTTAATTGTTTGCGTACATTAATATTTATTAAATAGCTACTCGTTCATTTTAGTTGTTATTGGTGTAATAAAAGGAAATAAATTATGCGTGGAAAAGATATCGAAGGATATTAATTGAAATATTTCGACTGTTTGCATGCATAAATGCTTATTCATATGCATAAGTTGGGGTTAATACATATTAGCGGATGTCTCGGTTAAAGGTTAATATATTTGCATTTATAGTTCATTAACTCCTTACTTGAACTAATATCGAAGATACTATAGAAAATAAACCTAAAATAGACTACCATGTGGTCACTGTCACTACCATGTTGTCAGGAGCACGAGACCGCACATTGCGAATGATTACCACAAATTGTTGTTCGGTTTGTATTAATGTACGCCCACCCATTTTGCATGGACGAGGTCACTTATGGACTAAAGATGAATACGGCTGGAGAGCCAAGAGAAACGTACACTAAAAGGTCCTAACCTACATCTATATCAATTGGGGTTAATAGAAAACCTGCATTAAAAATTTACATCAAGCCAGTCGGAAAGAAAGCTGAGGATTTCACTAAGAAATATTATGAAGATATTAGTGAAAATCTTCAGGCAATCATCACACATTGCTGGCAGAAGACACTAGACCAAACTGGAATAGATTTAATAGACTATTTATTACTATGATCACGTGCTCGACTTGATTGCCAGGACACCTGATTCCCAAGAAATGCTGGATCAATTGAAAAAATGGAAGCAGCGTCCCGAATGGTACTCTGGTAAACGCCATGAGAGAAGCTAGGAATAGGGATTATCGCCACTTTTTGACTTGGAATGGGTGAAAATTTGGCACTCAGATTACATTAATTTTTATTTCGCCTCTAGTAACTCAATAATCATGGCACATAGATGTGGAAGCTTTGTAAAATATCAAAATGAGTACGTAACAGTAAAATAAGTCTGCGATATTGCCGTATTAACTTCGTAATGCATTTCAATTCTTGCATCATAACCACACTACGGAATCAAATGTCATTCATGTATCATGAATATTTTTAAATCAACTAAACGTCTTTGTCAAAATAAATGACACGAGGCGTGCGTTACAGCAAATAAAAGAATCTACCAATCCTTATCCAAAAGATCGGACTTATACTTTCAAAGAGTTTGTCTGTCATCTAATACTGTACTCTCCATTTTTTCTTCGCTTAAGTATTATCTTCGAATGTCAAGTGCTCCGTTCATATACCATTCCTTTAGATCGGTTGCTCCTGACGGCATCGGGAATTACTTACCTTTGTTTCAGAATGCCGTTCATTGGGAGGTACAAAATAAAATGGTTACGTGAGCGGATGGAGTGATAAGAATATATATACATATGTATCTCCTCTACCCCCACATCCCTCCCTCATACTTCCCCCAACCCCAATATATTTCTCGGGACCCATCCGAGAGCTTGATGAGAATTTTATTCAGTGTATTGGGATAGAAATGTTCGAAGGCCATCAAGCGTGACAAGAGGGCTCTGGCGATGGGGAAATGCCAATCACAAATCATCCTCTCAGCTATCCAGTCTCAATTCACGTAGTCTCTCTCTTCGTTCCGATACGAGTTGCGGTGGAAAAAGTCAATTCAACGTAAAATACGAGTCGAAAAGGTATCGCGAGGCTGTTGAGTTTGCATTCGAGTGCAATTTGTGTCGAAGGAAAAGTCTCGGTTGTTGTGTTGAGAAAGTCGTTGACTGCGTTTTGAACCCTTAAGTCGTAAACGATATCGATACATTATTCGGTGGTATATTTATGATATAAATGGCCATTCAATATATGTGACTGGAATAACTATTTACATGTGAAAGAGGGAATTACATTTTTTGATAAATGAAATAATCTCGAATATTTGAATGGATTAAATCTAGCAAAGGTAATCGGGTGAATAAATTAGTTGAAGTTATGCACTGGACTAGACACTCAAACCCATCACTGGATAATACAAAGATTAATCCAATAACAAGGATGTAACAGTACTGCTTGCTACTTCCTAGTATTAAATGATGGGAATGAATCAACACTGCGATGGCTATGAACACCCCTAGCTTTCACACGCAGTACACCCGAGTGTAACATTATGATATTTAAGATAAGTTCAGGGAAAATATTTTGAAAGAATTTCCTTGGCGTGGGTATATACCTTCCTCCCTTTGTTTGCTATTAAATTATAGGTTGAGCCTAACTATTAACGGTAACTGTACTTCTTTCTTCAGGCGGTCGTTCTTAGGTCTGTTACAATTACATAAGTTCATTTTTTCCACACGCATTAACATAGTTGTACTGAAGATTTAAAGCGGCAGTGGGAAAATTGTGAGTCGTACGGTTTAAACCTCTAAGTAAGTTTTCTCAGGCAGCACTTCAAACAAGCAGTTTAAGGTATGCGTCGATAAGTAAATCACTAAATATAAAATCGTTAACCTGGTATAACATACCAGTGTTGAAGGCACGTTTTATTTCAGGACAGTCACCTACGAGCTCCACTCCAATGATTTAATCATCTAAAGTTGCATTTACAAGTAGCGTTTAAGCTGATCGGATTGGCTGGGAATATTACCCCAAGGTACCGTGTTTTGTAAGATGGACGGACCATTTTTGGTGTGTATTCAAGATGAATCATTATATATGCATGTATAACTTACTTCGGTCGGGTGGCAAAGTTTCACAAATATTCTAGTAATTAACTAGGCAAGTAAATATCACTATTTTTGCCAGTTGTTTCTTCCCGGCATCTTGAAAACTAGCTAACGTGACGATCATTTTAAAGTCTGGTCCCAAAGACATTGTTGGCAGCTATTGTCCCATATACGAGCAAATTTGCTCGTATATTCTCATCTTTATTTTGATCTTTTTTAACTTTTCCTCCAGAGTCGTCTTTGATCATTCAATCCTTATATCTCAACGTATCAGTACGGATTCCTTCCTATGGGCTCCTGCATAACTGACCACTTTACTCTTTTGCGATCACTATGTCATCACTGTCCCCAAAGCCTCTTCCTCTAGATTCATATTTTTTCCAGACTTTCGTCATTCTTCATCATAATCTTTCTTAGCATAAACTCCACCTTGTTTTTATTGTCCATGATCCTTACTTAGCCGTCCCTTCTGGCTTCGGTTTTGTGGAGAGTGGACGACGGTTTTTCTTACCAAAATCTTCTCGTCCCCTCTGGCGTCCCGCAAGGTAATCTTCTCGAATTCCTCCTCTTTACCCTATATATCGATGATGTCAGAGTCTGGGCTCTCTTAAACTCTTTTGGAATTCTTCTTTTTGCTTTCGACTATAAAATATTGAAAAGAATTGTCTCAGCTGCTGACACTCATCCTTCCCAATCTTCCCTTCCCTCATTCAATACCGTTACAGAAGTGAGTAACTTAATATTATTTCCCCAAAATCACACTTTGTCATTTTATTTAAGAATTAAACCTTTTTTTCAGCCATTATTTTTTATCAGATACCTCGACGTTATCTTTTACTGCAAATTTGACCCTCATCTCAGAAAAATTCAGTTAATGGTTATGTCCATTATAGTTGTTGAAGCTTTACTGAAATTACTCAGCCAATAGCTCTAAAATCAGTCTCCGGTGGTTGTGTACTCCATATATTTGAGTACTGCTCCCCCAAGTTGGTCATGTGCCTCTCCCAGTAATTTAAAACTCCTTGAGCGCCCTCTTAGTTTTTTCATCCCTATTGTCCGCCACCGCATTCCCCATCTACGTAATTCGCCCCATGACGTAATTACGCCCACACTTGGGCTTTCCCCTTTGTCCAAACGCAGAACAATTCAAGGTTTAAAACTCCCCCATTCTGCTATCAATGGCAACTTCCGATCTAACGATATCCTTCCCTACTTCTCCCTTCATATCCATGCCCTCCCTACACGCAACAGTGATCTTCTTCAACAAGCTAAATTCTATTTTCCCTTCTTTCAAACTTTGTTTTATCGACTCCCTAAGGTATTCAGTTCTCACTCATCTGTACCCACCCATCATTTGCTTTTTTTTCAATTACCCGTTTCAGTTTCATCAGAATTACCATGGCCTCCTAGTGCTCTTATCTTGTGCCCTGTACCGAATCAATTTCCTACTCTTTTTGGTTATTTCTCCCCATTTCGTATGTTTGGAGTTATTTATTCGTTATGCAGTCGATGTTCAAGATCATTTTATAATGGATTCTTAATATTCAAGAAATTAATAAATTCTTTATTGGGAAATCTCTATCACTGGTTAATACAAAAACAAAGCATATCAATTGCGTAAATATGTTTTGCGCTTGGTTTACTACAATATATTTATATTGCTAGCTTGTTTTTGTTTAATTCTAACTTTTTTTGATCATTCAAAATTAAGAATGTATTTTTTTTTCTATAATTGATATCGTATTATATTTGCTAATGAAGATTTCAGAAATTTGAGGTCAAGTTTTCTTCAAAACCAGCCTAAATTATCCCGGTTGTTACAATTTGTGCTTTTGAGATGTATAAAAATACGATAAAGCTAAGGCAAAAGAGAGAAATCGGCTGGAAGGATAATTTTCTAAAATTATTTTGCAATGGAATGGTCTTCATATTGATCAATATCTGAAGCTTGAAGAAGAAGCTAAACTCAACATTCAGTTTAACGAGTCATTACTGGAAGCGGGCTGAAAAGTTTAAATGAAACTAACTTATTTGCGGAATAAATAAATACCTGATATATAAATCACTCTTGTTTGATGTATTTCTTAATACCAACATTTATTATTTATGCGTAGTACTAAGTTTTTCTTATAGTAGCCAAAATATCCTGCTCTCTCGTTATTTATGCCTTCATAAATCCTTGCACCGATATTTCTTTGATCAGTTGATTTCATTAGTCATTTGCGTCCCCTGCAGTTATTTTTTCTCATAATACCCAGTATCTTCTTTCCATTCTATTAAAAACTTTAGTAAGCTCTCATGCCTATGAGTTCACTCATTCAGCTTTTCCATACATTGCTTTTTCCCCAGTCAAAGTTTTCCATAGATTTCACTCTTCACCTCCTCTACTAAGGACTCCTCTTTAGTCACTCTCCGTTAGTTTTCCTTAATTCATTCGTCTGAGGACAAGCACACCCCATGTCTCACGTTATGTTCTCCTAATGTGTTCCTCCATGAACATCTAATGCCATTTCCTCTCCTGATGCTCGAGTTCTTCCTTGCATCTGAAGACACGGAAGAAGAGTGCGCTTCACATACAAGTTTTGGTGAAGTTTCCGGTTGTCAGGGCTGGTGTTATTTACCGACAGGAACTGCTTCGCTTTGTTTTCTACCGTCGAAAATTCATGGATCGAGGATTTGTGATGCGCGGCTGTCCCGGGAGTTAGAAAATGGCGAATCGAGTGTTAGCATCGGTTCGAGTGGCAAGAGAGGCTCGAGTCGACTCAAAGCTCGCTGCCCGTGGAAAGGCAATCTATTTTTCGCGTGTTTTCCCTCCGAGCCCTCACACCCCGAGCCAACTCGCAGATCCCCCATCCCTCCTCCCTCTCCACCCACACCGCAAGCCAACCTCTGAACAACTTCCCCAGACCGAGCTCACGCTTATTTTTTTTTTATTCTTTCGCCGCCTCGAAGCGTTCCATTCCCAGCCACTCTACCTCACTGTTGAAAGCGTTAATGCTCTGACTCCGCCCGCGTGCCCGTCCGAGAGTCACGAGAGATCTCTCGAAAGGAGTCCTGGTGAAAAGAAAACTTTTCGATTTAAGAACTCTCTCTCGCTTATTTTTTCTCTCTCTGTCTCTCCCTTCCTCTCACCCCCCCCCCCCTTCCCTCCGGAGGGTATCTGTCCCAATAGAGGCCGCCTTAAACGATTGGATTTGAAAATAGTAATCTTTCGCCGGAGCATTCTAAAAATAAATCACACATAGGACCATATTTTTCGTCGTGTCGTGAATGTATTATTAAGGATAGTGGAAGGACGAAACGTTTTCCGACAGGCGTTAGGGGCTACCTAATCTATTCAAAGAGTAGGTGGAGATTTTTGTTTTTCCCCATTGCACGGTGTCGGCCAATTCAAAATATTGAAGTGCCCCATAGTCTTGAAAAGAATCGCCCAATAATGAGGGTTTTTTTTAAATAAATTAAGTCTCGCGTTTTATTTGTCGTTCTCACCCGGATCTCATATTTTCATTAACGAAGTATTGGAACCCTACTTTCGCACTTGAAGACTCTTGCAATAAGGAGAAACGTCCTAAATATGTGATTATATATATATATATATATATATATATATATATATATATATATATATATATATATATACACACACATATATATATACATACACACACACTCACATATATATACATATATATATATATATATATCTTCAGTTTTAGTTTTAAACTTCATTCAATCAAGTTGAATACTGAAAAAGGGTAAGCCTGGGTGTAGAAGTTAGGCCAAGAACAGTTGGACACTTCAATAGTGGCCCAAGTTGGAATGCGGAATTGTTTATTTTTTATAATAAGAACGCACCGGGAGAATTATAAGATAATTTAGAAATCTTAACACTTTAGAAATTCGCTAATTTTTTTTCTAGTCCAATGCCCAATTTTGAACTCTAATTAGTCGTAACTTGCTCTTGTATTGCTCGACGGAAATAGCCGAAATATCTCTTTAAAGTGGGTACTTTAAAGAACTCCCGTAAGGTGTGACTCGTAAAAATATTTTTTTAAAAATTTTGGTAATAAAATAAATACTTAGACTTTTTGTGCATTTGTGTTGTCGAGTATCCTTTCACTCGAATCGAAACACGCTCGTAAAAACTACTCCTTTATCTTCGCAGCACTTCAGACATAATTGCCCTTATAAATTACTACTGGAATAAATATTTTTCTTATGCGAAAGGTTTCTCCGTGCTGAGGTTGTAAATTGCTTAAAGCTAGGGCTTGTGAAGCATTTTGCACCATTTATGATTTTATGAAGTTTTTTGTTTTCCTTCATGAACGTTGGGCCTTTACCGTGGAATGTCTCCATTTTTTAATAAGGAAAATTTTATGTGGATGCACTTGCGAAAAATAACCACCATATTTTTCTTCCTTTTGGTTTCCTTAATTCACTGAGACCTTCATATAAAAGTGGAAATTTCTCGTGGTATTTTTCACCGAATTTGCAGAAACTGATAAAAATATTCGCTTACCTGTACGCAACTATAATATTCTCGCAATATTCCTTAAAAAAAATGAGTATCTCACAAATTAGAGTGACGCTTATAATGCTATGATTCTGAGAAACTACGGCTATCATCATTCTAATACTCTATCCATCTTGTTAGCTTCATCTGAACTTTTTCCTTAGGCATTACCCAAAAACTTCCGTTCTTTATGGATCACTTAGTCCTTCGCTGTTTCAATCCCCAGTTGAATTTAATCATAGTATGTCTCCAAACAAATACTACACACATGCTAAAGGAAATCATTCGCTTGACTTGAAGACTAGGTGTAGTCTCTCCGAAAAAGTCCCAATTGGTCGTTAAAAGTATAGTCTTGGAACGAATACGGAGTCTTGAACTATACGCTCCCTTATCTTTAATCTTTTGTGTATACGACTTTACTAACTCAACCTAAGTATTCCCTTCCTTTTATCGTTTCTTTCTGTGTTTAGATGATCTTTTCTGAACGCAATCATTCTCTGGGTGGCATTAATACCCTCCTATACCCTGTTCTTGGCAGTATAGTCGCAGAGTGAACTACCCCGATAGCTATGATTTATGCCCTCCTATAATGATTTTTAAAGCCTTAATTACCGGTAGCATTATTATTTTCGTTTTAACACTATTACTACACACACACGTATATAAACCATAAGCACATTATTCAACCCGAAGGTCGGTTTGGACGGTGATGGTAGAGTTCAGCCAGTACTAAGCCCGACGGCGTGTGAAATTCACACATCAGGGTAGGGGAGGGGGGCAGCTCCTTTCCCTGTGCCGGTCATGGTTTCTCAGGAACATCTGGTACCCGAAAAATCACATAGCTTGGGTGGATCACATAGCAGGTGCCCAGAGTGCCTTGCCCGGGAATCGAACCCGGGACCTTCCGGTCAATAGTTCTACCCCCTGTACTACCGCGACTCATTTTTATTTTTTCATTCATTCCAACACGAAATCCCGTCATACAGCGAATAAATATTCTTTCACATGGAAAATAGATAAAGGAAAGGGGATAGGAAAACACATAAAAGACGAACACAAGATAGGTGGGGAAGGCGGAATCAAGCAGACCTTGAGCTTAAAAATCCGTCTCGGTTAAGGAAATATTTTTACGCTCGTGGTCTGCTTGATTCCGCCTTCCCCACCTATCCTGTGTTCGTCTTTTATGTGTTTTCCTATCCCCTTTCCTTTTATCTATTTCTATGTGAAAGAATATATTATATATAAATATATATATATATTACATTATATATAAACTATTTGGATAAGTAAACACACACGTGTATGTGCGCGTGCGTGTGTGTACCCTTCAGTGCCTCTCTTAATCATTTCCTCGGTGTACGTAAACAATGATGGGCATTGACAGACGTCCCTGGAATTGTATATATTGTGTGTGTGTGTGTGTATATATATATATATATATATATATATATATATATATATATATATACACACACACACACCTACTGCACACCAATGCATACATAAAATAAGATAATGGGGATATTATGCCTCAAACATTAAAGGTCAGGCTACAGGTTTCCAAAATTTAAATGACGCGTCTCGCTCTAACGTATATTTTACGGTATCCAAGTTTTTATAATATTTTTGTAGCGTATTTTTTTTAAGACTACTCAGAGAAATACAAGTCACGATATCGGTGGATAACCTGGAGAATTGATTTTCCATTGCGAGAAAGTGGAAATATGTTATCCATGATTTTTTATGCAAAGGTGACAGGCATATCATATATTCGGAAAAATATTTTCTCGTCATAAGCGGCATCATAACTAATGCATTTTGTCGAAAGTTGCAATAAATCTGCACCCGTTCGAAGGGAAGCGTCATTAATCTCTTCACAAAAAAGGCATTGGCCGCTAACATAACTTCGAAGTCTGGTCTGAAGCGTTACACAATGATGTCGGCTTTCAGCGTTTGGAACAGGAAATATTAGTTCGGGGTCAGGCCAGGTGAGTATTCGACCGCCTCAGTTTTTTTATATTTACTCACTGCACGGAGCTTTCTTTTCTCCATTCCACCAAATTAATTGGCCTTGTCAGCATCGGCAAGCTTTTGATTTATTATATGATCGTAATAGGAACCTAAGATGATGTATTTGATGTGTTTTTACGTCACTGTACATTTTCTGTATTTTTCCCCAGATTTAAGTTTTATCCACCGTATAAGTAGTCCCTGGGAGTTGAAATTTACAATTTTTATCCCTGCCCTCATGGCAGTAAATGGTTTATTATATTATTGGCATGACAGCTAATTCCGTCTATGTCTATATTTATGTAGGGATCAAGTAATAAACCTTCTAATTTTCCCCACAGAACCAAAGTCTATAAAAATTCTCTTTTGTGCATGAAAGCTAAACTCTGACCGAAAGCTCCGGCTTTGATTCAAGTTAACTCGTCATAGTCCCTTCAGCCTCACCTAAGCGCTGTTATTTTTCGGGTACCAGATACCCTAGCGCACAGCAGGTGGTACAGGGGCCTTGTATGCTGATCCTATGCGTGAATTTCACACGCAGCTGAGTTAAATATTAGGTGATCTCCACCCTCGTAAATCAAAACAAGCTTCTAGTTGATTACAGGGTTTTTGGTAATTTGATAAAATTTATTCAATATTTTGAAGCCAATACACTCTTAATAATTAGAAAAACTGAAAGGATAAGTGTTAGATTTAGTTGTACCCCAATTTGATTCTAACGATTAGACCGAAACAGTAGGAGTTATTCAGATATGAGCTAGAATCGTGGTGTTTCATCCAAGTATCGAAATCGGTCATGTTCGAGTGAATTCTAGAAAGTATTAAGCACGGTTAACTTAAGTCGCCCTTCTAAATTGAGCCCAGTTAGAGTCTTCTTTTGTTTGATCACTAAATAATACCGCAGTGCGATATTAAGTCTCTGGGAAGTGCGATGCAAATTCGATATCCGATATTATGCAATAGTGTGTGTCGGTAGTAGGATGGGTAGTATGGAATGTGCGATGTGAACACGTTATTACGATGTGAAATGTGACGCCCAATTTCGGTACTTGAGTACTTTCGATGCATAGATACTTGAAGCAATATAATGCTTAAATTCGAAGATTGCCTACCTCCATGCTTATTTCAGAAGGCTCAGCAGCTGGTTTTAAAAACTTCGTCACCTTACGCTCCCAACTACTCGCAGTGATTTGGGCCGTCTCTGGCCGTGAATGATTTTTAGATTCCTACGTTGATGAGTTTATGAATGCTTTGGGTGTTGAACGCGTTGAGTGTTGAAAAAATGAATCCCTAGAGGGTTGCTTTTTTGTATTCAGGGGAAACCCGATTGAGACGTCAACCGTATGACACACGACGGCTAATGACACCCAAGGAAAAGCCGGCGGGATATTCGTACCTTTGTTTCGGCGAGGAGGATTTTTTCAACGGTAGATGACTGGGCTATTTTAATATCTAGGACTAAAAAAATTTGCTTCGAGATCATCCTGAGATATTCTTCTTAATGGACGGTTGCCAAAACTGATGAACAACCGGAACTAAAAAAAATTGTAGGGTGTACGCGCGTAACTTTCACGTGGTGGTAGATGCGTGATTAATAGGGTATCTATGATTTTACCGTTTTAGGAATGATTAAAGCTCCTATATCTGTCATTTTGCTTAGAATTTTGCTACCGCCGAATACTGGTCTGGTGCTATAATTTGCCATATTGAAATTTCCGTCAATGGCACTGAGTAGCTCATTATTGAGATCAAAAAGTACCTCACGTTCATTTTATTAATATCCTTAGTGTTATACCGAACCGCTGGCTTTCTACACGTGTCTTCAAATTTTGTTTAAATTTAGGGAAATATGACTTCCGAGAATAAATCCTATTTTATCGTTGTGTTTTTACAAGATGAACGAATCAACAGAAGGTAGAAAACCTAAAAGAAACATCATTGTTTTCCTTGATGGATGGTAAAAATAACTGATCTGAAATTAGTAAAAATAACGCTTACCTAATATGCAAGAGAATTCATTGCGGATAATAATTATAAATTAGAATCATTTGAAAAATAATTAGAAAATATGTAACTTAAATTGGAAGTTTTAATGTTAATGCGACTCATTCATTTTGTTCGAAAAATGGGTTGAGATAGGAAAGGTGAGGTTTTTTAGAATAAGCACTTTGCGCTCGAATTTTCATCTGAATTGCATTTTCGAGGCCGAGTAACGCTATGCAGACTGCATGCTGCAGAGAACAGGGAGGGCAACTGGAATACCCGTATATTCTTCCTACTTAATGCGAACTCGATTTTCTCCCCAACCAACGTCAAAAACGTCCCAGCAAATATGAAACGAGACCAAAGACAACGAAAGTGCGAAACAATTGGCTAAGGTGAAATCCCCTAGCGCTTTGGGCGTCGGCTGTCAGTTCTTCTTTCATCTGCACCACGCACGCCTTCCCCCCGCTGTGTTACATAACCTTTTCTTTCTTCGCCAATAACATTCGTGTTAACTGGAACGGAAGGTATAAAGCGCCTCTCCGGCTAGACAGAAGGGTGTGAGTTCGCTCCCCCCTTTTTCATCCAGCTCCTCTCTCTTTCTATGCCGATTCAGGACGTCTTTCCAGAGCCACCTCGCACACCTAAGACGCTGTCCACCCATCCCATTCATCCCCCACCACGTACTTATATGTACCTACCCAACGTGCACTCACACCCAAGTTCCCTTCCGAGTCTTCCCTCCGACTGCCTCGACACCATTCAGTCAAATTCCCCCACCGCCACCTAAGAAGTCCTTTCCCTCTCCCGGCAGACACCGCCTCCTCGAACCCTTTATGCGCGAGTGAGTGCTCTCCCTCCCGCCTCCACTCCAATCAGGGCTACTCGACCCATTTCCCTCAGTCATTCCGAAAGCGCATTAATCGCGGGAAACTGTAGACAAACGAAGCACCTCCTCCCTCGGGTATTTCGTCCCCTCACGCCTTCTCGCCAGCGGGGGTCTCCCGGAATAAAGAAAAATACCGAAGCCGTTGGATTGACGTTACTCGGCAAAGCCATTCGACTATCATGAAGTTTGAATGGAAGTCCCTCTTCTTCTCTCATTCTCAGAACCTTGACGTTAATCATTGTCCGGATAGTATGTGTGTGTTAAGAGGGGAATCGAATGACTCGGTCAATTAGGCCGATTGTGCACCCCTTTGTTATAAGGGGAGTATTGTGCGCGAGGGAAAGAAGTGAACCATGCTGCTTGTCGGCATCCATACAAGTTCGCCCTGCTAATCCTTTGTGGTGTCATATAAAGCTTTTAGTTCTCAGGTAAAAGCCGCTTTCAGCGCTATTTATAGACGTTGCTTGAGTACTACAAGTCTACGTTTGGAATGAAAAATTAGCGGATGCCTTAAAATTTCATCGTCAAAGAGCTTGTGGTTAGCACTCGTATGACAGTGGGTTTAAGAGAAAAATCAAAAACAGCAACGCCCACCTTTTCACCCAACAAGCATCGCTCAAAATGTTACGGCATTTAATCCTACAATCACGACTCGCACAGGTTTTTACGACCATGAATTCCAAAAATTCCATTGCACAATTATTTAGAGGATGGAGGTGAAAATAGGAAACGGAACAACTGTATATGTTCTGATTTTGTCATCCGGGATGTATTTTTTTTAGTTGGAAGAGTTATTTTTTTCCGACAGAGAAACTATAGCTCGTGCACTCCAGTAAGGAAAGGAGAAATGTTGGCTAAAGTAATTTGAAGGGATCGCCAAAGCTGAGTGTAGTGAGGATGCTTCAAAATGAAATTTTAGATTAGTGCGAAAGAATGAACTATCTTTACCGTTTTGATTTGTTTTTGATGACTCCTTTTAGTGAAAGAAGTCATCAGAAATCTTTGTAGAGCGTCAAAGTGTGTAAATACGTAGTTAAAGGGAAGGTATTCATCACCTTACTTATAACACAAAATGCATTGATCGTTTTGATCGCTTAAATCTCCGACCCAGAATCAGCGCGACCTGCTTTGTGTGTTCATGCTGTGGACACACCCTCCAGCGATAGTAATTTCTTTATTCTGAGATTTTTTTATAGAAAGGAAGCTGCCTCACATGATAATTCATTATTTTAGGATTCCTTCGATGCCTGCGTTACTTCATACTGCCGACTTTCTCCTCTAGGGTACACTGGCCATTCTACTATATTATTTGTTAAAAAGGCTATTTCATTTTGGATATTTGAAACCGACATCATAAAGAAAAATTTCCTCCCCTCTTTTTTCAAAAATACTGTTGCTTTTACAAGAATTAAGTAATTTTATGACACTATTTATGACTTTCTTTGTCAGCCACACAGCCCATTCAAAACTTGCAATAGATTGAAAAATCTATAAACTGATTGAGTGTAATTATGAATTTGAATGAATCAATTAATCAATATATTCTTAGTGTTTTTTTGATAGGGTTCACTTAGTTTAATATCAATTATTGATTCGTCATTTTTTTATGAATTACTGACCTCCCTGGACAAACTTTAGAATGGAGTTTAAGTTATTAGTAACAGGCAACTTAAGGTATATTCAGCATTATTTTATGGTATACAAGTATTTATAGTTCATTCACTTAAATGGATTTCAAAATCCCCACTTAAAAGGCAAATGCGTTAATGTTGAAATATGACTGTGGCATATGGACTTAAATGAGAGCAAAGTAAGATTCAATATTTCAAGGTGTACCTAGATACCATATGTTGCTATATTTTATCCAAGAAAGGACTGAGTCTACATTAATACTCGGTATTAACAGGTAACATCCTTGAGTTAATCATATTTTTCGTAGCAAATTCATGCAGGCTGACATCTTCACATTTGGCCTCGATAATTAGTAGTAAAATGTACGTACTCATCGCCATTTTTCAGAAAAAAAATGTTTTAAGCTGGCGTTTACCCTTTCTCCAGCTTAGAAGATGTAGGGTGAAAACGGAGACCTAGCAAAGGTCAAATTCTGATGTGGTGTTTGCGATAAGCATTGAGAACCTTAATAGACGTAATGGCTGCTCCAGATTGAAACAAGCGAATCCGCGCCCAAAGGGTTAAATAAAAAGATACAGCTGTTTCCTTTCAAATGCAAACCGGATCCTCGATATGGATTGACCCAATTACTTTCTGCGAAACAGATAAATCTCCATTTTTTTTCCGGCGCGCGCCGGCCGGCCCCGTTCTTCAAACCTGATTTTCGAAATTCAAAAACACCTGAACTATCATTTCTTCGAGACTTTTCATGGATACGTATTCAAGAATTTTTTGTCCGATTTTTGTTATCCATTGTTCCTATTCATTTGGCACACGTTAACGTCTTTCGTTCCTGACGAGTGATGATCTCGATGAAAACAAGATTTTCTGTGTTTATGGCATCGTCTCGACCATCGTTATTTGGATTGAACCCCATTTCCACGTCTCCAAAATCATCGTGTCATTTTATCGAATGAATAAATCTTGTGAGGGTTTGATAACGTCCCTCAGGATTGAGAAATTGGCTATGCCGTCCTTTTGAAGTAATAACTGGTTCTACCGCTCGAGTGCACTAATATTTTTCCGCTTTGGCATAAATCAGTTTGACCGCGTTGTCTCGATGGATTGGTCCTGACGTTAGGTTTTTTTTCGGGCCGCAAAATAACAAAAGATTGCACCCATCTGTCGGCAGTTCCGGATCTTTAGTGTACTTCCATATCCCCTTTTCCTAGAGGACTGACCTTGTGGCCTGACCTTTGATATCGTTGGCACTGAATACGTTCACTCCGCTGCCGCCCCTCTCGACTTTTTTATTTTTTTTTTACTTTGTCGGCCGTGAAAATAAAAAAGACCCCCGCTGAAAGAAGCATCTTTAGTGCCACTCAATTCTGGCCGACATCGCACCGACAAAAAAAAGGCTCTCTCTCTTCTCAAGGTCTTCACCCCAAGGGGTTTTGAAAGTGTATTTATTCTCTCTTCTCTGATCGTCTTTCTCCCTCCGCTCCCCCCTCGTGGTAATTTTCCTCCTCCAGGACATTACTTCTCCCCTCGAGTCCCACTCGATCCATTAACTGCTCCTCATGCGGGATATTTTTTTTAAGACTGGAACCCTCGAGTAATTCCTTCCTCCGCCTCTCTCATCCGTGGCCCCGAGAAAATTTTCGGCTTGATGAATCCGCGCCATGTGTATCGGCCGCGTTTCATTCCCACGCTCCGATCTGTTCTTTCGAATGCGTCCAAATTTTAGCAGAATTAAAGCATTGCAACAAATACACGATGTGAGCCATGGGGAGATTCGTCCACATTTGGCTCATAGATTTTTACATTCGGCTGTTTTTTACGTTTAAGTACCGTTCAGCGTTGTACCCGAGGCTTCCCGATGTCGATGGCTTCTGGCGAAAATTTCTTGCGCTGACGTTTTGACAGTTTGCTACAATAAATATCTTTCCCCTGCTTACGTCCAACTTAATGCGGCTGGTAAGTGCTCCAGCGACAAGGGCTACATTCCAAAACCTAAACAAGTAGCTTATCCTAGGAAATACAGTATCCATGATTGATGTGTAATTGGAAATATTAGCCCGAATTTTGTGTTACAATCGTCTGGCTTCACAAAATTAATGACTCGTAGGATCTCATAGCGAGCTCCGAACACCTTATCCAATCTAAGGCACTCAAAAATCATTGTTACTACTTGAACGGTATTGCATACGTGTGAAGGTTATTCACGATATGAGGTCCTTGCGGATGTAACAAAATACTTTATAAATGATGGTTGACTTTTATTTATCTGCAAGGCTTGTTTGCTATTTGTCTGGAAAAAACTCTTGTATTTTTTCACGAATATTTTTTAATCATATAGAGTCGTCGGACGTACGGTTGAAATTAAAACTAACCCCAGCCTCCCACACCAACGATCTTCCCTGTCGTGCACTTGGATGGTTCTTCCTTACGTGCTAACTCTTCTTCATTTCTCTTTTTCCATCTGTTTAAGGAGTAAATATTTTTCCTGGCCTTCTCCTGTTTCTTACCCCACCTCATCGTCGAGGAGGCGTATGACCTTGGAGGATGATTCTTCGTTTAAATTTTTACACGATCCTTTCCTTACCTGCCTCAATTGCTTCCTTATCCATCAAGTGTCAAAGGGGTGTGTTGAAGGGAGTGGTGGCTCCGAACGAAATGAGAATAAAATAACCGCGACCGGCTTCCAATTCCGGGATTCCGAGCTCAGCGCGCCTTAAATTCGCATCCGCGCTCGTGCGCGCATCCGCCTGGACGGCTAAGATTAGCTCTATAATGAATGCAATTACACTGAAAATTTGAATCGCCCCGGGGAATGCTCGACTTGACGTCATGGGATTTCAGAGAGAACGCTTTGATTATTTCAGCGGTTTTTTTTCTGCAATTTTCTGAAAGGAGCAGCTTAATTTAGGTTCAATTATTGTTGGAAGTCAACGGAGAAATTATAGGATTTTAAAACGAAACTTAAATTTCAACGCAAATATCGCTGAGAGAGTCTCTTGATGATGTTCTATTTCAATGGGTAATAATTTTCCCTAAAACTTCGCATAATTTATGAATGTAACTGCCAATTTAGATAGCTATAAAATTGTGTGATAGGATCATTTGATCCGGACAATAATAATTGTTCTGGTTTTTATTAATGTACTCGTCTAAAAGGATATTTATCAAATATTTTGTCTGCAACATTTCAGGGTATTGTATTAACATTATTATTATATATTATGTTTAATTTTTTTAACCTTTATCGTATGAAAATTTGAGTAAACCTCTAGGAATCTTACATCATATACCGATCTCGTTTTGAATGGTTTGTTGTTGTTTGAAAAGTAGTGTTTTAGTAGGTTGTAGTGAATTTAAATGACTCTAGTTTAGTGGCATGTAAATGAAAAAGAAAAATAATGGATAAATTAGTTGGCTATTCCCATAGTTTTTTTTGTTTTTAGCATACAAGTATCTTGCCTTATGAAGCTGTAACAGTCAATCGATCACCTGTGCTCCTTCCTTAAGCGCTCATCCTTCAACTCAATCCATTCTCCTCCTTTGACTCTTGCAGACAGCCGCTTGACGAGGAAGGCACCTCCCTCGTATGCTGATGGCGTGTACATGCTAGCCGGGCAGAACAGGCCGAGCCCCAGGAAACTGAGCCAGCTGTTCATGAAAGGCGAAGATGGTCTTGCATCCGCGCGCAACAGGACAGCCCTTCTCGCTTTCTTTGGTAAGTGGCAGCTCCTGGAAATTAATGGTTTCCAGTGAATCAATCTCCTAGAAATACCTTGAAAGTCAATCTCGTATATTCGCTCGAAAGCATTTTTTTTACCCAACAGAACTTGTTAAAGAAATTTCGAATAGTCATGGAGTATATTATCATGTTCAACCATAAGTGTTAATTATGATTTTGAGACGCTGCGCTGTCCCACTCTCATGTGGTAAAATTGAAGTATTAATGGGTGTATTATATTGTCTATTATTTGCTGGAAATTTATTCTCTGCGATTTCATTATCTACTGGAGATTATCACAGACAAAAAAATAATTGAAAAACCCTGCATCAGTTTAATTATTCCGAACTCCTTGGAAGAAGAATTTACTTGTATTTTGTTGATACAAAAGGCTTATTAAGTATAATTCAACTCGATATTCGAATACTTATCCTTAGAGATTTAAGTAAAAAGAAACGACGATCATGAGTATTCGTAAGGTTTTAAGGCAGGAACAAAGTAATGTTAATGAATAATTTAATTATGTATTAATCTGTGATTTAGTGTTGAAAATTCTCGATATGATTTATGCTGAACTCGAATAAATTCTTGTTGAAAAAATGTTAGTTATGGCTCGCGTGCGTGGTCATTTTCGTTCAATTCAAAATTTAAACAATATTTCTGTTACTTCGCGCGTTGAAGTCTCCTGAAATATTTTCCCTTCAAAATTTGGGAGTAAGCTCTCTGAAACTTCGCGCGTTGAAATCTCGTCCCCTTCTCTCCCCCCCTCCCCGGGAATGATTTGCATTTGTGTGTCTGGTCACATTGGAGTGGAATTCACCTGAAAGAAATATTCTCTTGTTCCGGGACCACCTGTATGCTTCAAGGAAGTTCCTTGTGACACCTGAGGACGCGTGTCGGTGATACTGGTGGTGAAAGCGAAACTTTTCCGACACGAGCACCTCGATACTTACAGATGTGTTTAATTCTCCGTTTCATTCATGCATGCTTCAGGATATTTTAATGCTATTTTTTTCCTATCGTTGGCTCCTGAGCTTAACTTGATTCCCTGCCGTGTGTCAAGTTCAACTCGGTTTCTTCCAAAGTCGGCTTCGCTCGCAAAGCATCCATTAATTCAATGACGGGATCTTATTCTTCAGGGAACAATATATACAAGCGTATTAATTGGTAATTTTACTGTACGTCATTAACGACCGTTCATTTTTCTGGCGAACACGTAGGTGGAATCTGAGGCCGTAGTTCAGATTAAATGGTGCATTTAGTCTTGGAATAATTGTCGCATACTGCGGAAAAGATGTCTTTTAATATTTAACAGAAAATCGTTATAAATTTTTTTCACCCCACTTGAAGATTCGAGTAAATGTAGGAAATATCATTACAGCGATCTCCAATATTTACTTTAATATTGCAAATTCTCAACTCTATCCTTTAGGTTGTACGTAAACTTGGTTGCCTTAGTATGATTTAAGATCTGTAAAAATTATATACAACTGCCCGATTGGTTTATGATTGTTAATCTTATCTTACTGTGATTATTCTTTCACTTAACTGTTAATATTTTTAAACTTATTTATTTTTAAACATAGTTGCGCCTTTTGATGTTGTGGTAGATATTTTTTTCTTTTAAATCTTTTGTCGCAGTATTTTTAGTGTACTATTTTTCGACTATTCCTATTGATTTGGAAGTATATTTTCATGTAATTTTGCAGAAAACGCTAGATTCACTATTAATATTAGTGTATAACGATTTGTGTTAGTTATAACAATCACAGTGAAAGCTCTGATCAGAATTGATGGTATTAGCCATGCAAAATCATGCAAATTTTCTAAATAACTTCATTCACTGAACAAATTTAATTTGTAAGTGTTGTAAATAGTTATAATTAATTAGGTTTTCAGCAGTCGCGTAGCCAAGCATAAACCAAGAATCGACGGGTGTGACCTGGTAGGCAAAGATCGGAAAGTAGGTTATTATAGGTTATACCCGTAGATATTCCACAATTTGTACTCGCAGTAATTGATGATAGTTAATCTATAACTACCTAATGATTCTTGTTTTTATCGGAATTTTTTTTTAAACTTTATATTAGTTTTGCTGGCGAAATTTTCAATTTACTTTTATCTCCTCGCAATTTAAAACGTCATTCTAATATTATGCATATACATACAATTTCATAGGTTTTCAAACGGTAAATTGAAGTTTCAGTGCAGAGTATTGGTAGTTTAATTGGAGAGTCCTGTGACAAGTATAACGGTGGGTGCGAGATTTTTTCGGCATGTAATACGTGAGCTGTCATGAGATTTGTATACATTTCATGCCTCCGGGTGTGTGATGGGTATTTTTGATCGAGAGCTTTCCGGCTGCCAATTACCACTCAACGTGAATACTCTCCGCACACAGGTCAGATGGTATCGTCGGAGATCTTGATGGCGAGCGAGAGCGGGTGTCCAATCGAAGTACATCGTATCGACATCGAGCAGTGCGACGAGATGTACGACCGGGAGTGCGTGGGCGGGAAGTACATTCCCTTTCACCGAGCAGGCTACGACCGGAGGACAGGCCAGAGTCCCAACAGTCCGCGCGAGCAAGTAAGTTCCAAATTACCGCCGATGTTTGAATGAAAAGTGACGCCATCCAGTATACTCACGAAGCTGCGATTTTTCGCTAGTCGAGGACGTCACTCATTTGTCAGTGCCTATGTGACCAAGGTATAAATTACCAATTCAAACTTCGGTCGTTAATTGCGAGTGCCCTGTGCACTGCCTGTGAATATGCAGCATCCAGTGCACCAGGTATTGCGGTCTCGTGCCAAGGCGCATCGGTGTTGGCTTCATAAATATGCCTTAGGGCTGGCTATCTTGCCGTGCCTTCGTGCATTCTTTTCTATTACTTTAGTATCTAGAAAATATGATGCCTTGGACTTCAGATGAAGGTAGGGGCAGCTCATTGCCATTTTCATCGTAACTTTTCACTCAACCCTCGTCAATAAAAGACTATCCCTTTAAGGGGAGGTCAACACTAATTGTGCATTATTCCCAATCGTTCATATCTTCCCATGAAAAAGCTGGTCGTACTTCGACATGATCCATGTCTAAGGGTTGCTTTCATGATGTAACGTTAAACTGGAGGTTTACTTTAATTTCCATTTAAGGTCAATATTCTGTTTTATGGCTCCTAGTTAAATTCCAAACTGACCTTTAAACAGTAAATACGTGACAGACGATGTGACTGTAGTTAAAATGTTCACATTTACTCATGAGCAGTCTCATTTGTTTATAAAATCGGTTAAACAAACGATTGGGTACAACGAGACATCGTTAAACCGGGCCTAAATGCTATCAATTTATGTTATGTCTTGGGTGTGAATTGTTGTCTTGATGATTTTTGAATGATCAAGGCTGTCAGAATAACTCAGACCCAAAAAGTATACTCGTAGGTACGTGCCTGACACTAAATCTCTCATTTACGTACAAACGTAGAAATTAATTTTTAAAATTGCCTAAATACGAGTACAATATGTGTTCTCGTGGCCACTTTAGTTATCAGCACATTAACTGATTTATGGGTTTAATACTTGCTTACCATTTAAAATAAGTGCTCACTGGGAATTCACTCATTTAATTTCTAAAGCTGTTCGTTCGTCATTAATCTCAACGCTTTGATGTCACGTTAGTTGACAGCGGGATGGTTGTATTTGATTCTTTTCATACCTTGATTTTGTGGAAAGGATCCATCATGTTGTAAAATTTGTATCTGGAGTGCCTTTTTATCACTTATGTTTGATGTCATGATTGAAATGACATACATTTCACCTGCATCAAAAAAGGTTGCACAAATATTTTTCATTATTATGGGATAAAACTTCAGCGAAATATTAAAAGTTGTTCTTTAATTAAAAAATGCATTGTACAGTATGATTTTAATCCATCCGGTGCAGCATATACTCGTGTATGAGCGTCCTTCCTATTATGGAAGAAGTTCCTTAGCTTGAGAGTGGAGGGCTTCAGTCTTCCAATCGTCGGATTGAATGAAAGAATGAATTTGCATACCTATTGTAGGTTTTCAAACCTTGCACGATTTAATTCTAGCTCGTCGTAATTTCAAATTACGTGGATTTGGCATACTATATGTGATAAAAATTCCTAGTTTAAGGTAACAACGAAGATTTTACGCTAATTAGTGCTATTGTTGTGTTTAAAAATGTCCTCTTATTGGTGATCTAGTTTCATTAATTACGGTTCATTAATTACTTCTTCCGTTATTGGTTCATTGTAGTTCGGTTATTACTGAAATTCCATATGTATTTAGTTATCTACAGGCGCAATAAAATACTTTCCAATCGAGCAATTTTAATTATTTTAGCTCATGGTCATCCAATAGAGATTCCAATCGCGTCTTCATCTATTTATATAATGTCGGTGTAATTAAGCCATGAAAAAGGCTTTCATCCGATGTAATTCTTACCCATTGTTTACCTAAAGGACTGTGATTGATAGAAATATATAGATTCAATAACGTACGTGGAATCACTTTCAGATGAATGATAGTACTGCCATTCTTATGGTGGTTCCTCATGGCAAACATAGACTTTAATTGCTGTCGTGCGTTTGCATACAGAATATTGAAGGCAACATTTCTGTTCCGAAATTTGTTTTCCACTCGAAGGTCATTTATTTACATTGCATATGTAATTTTTCATTGTAAGTGGTGACTTACCTTCAAACTCTCAAAAGTTGGCCCAGGTGGTACATCTTTACATGTCCCTGAACCTGAAGTGAACGAGTTCACTCCAGTCTCCTTTGCTTTTCTGTATTATTAAAATGCCATTCGATACATGTATTAAATGTTCCATTTAGGACTTAAGTAA
Organism: Hetaerina titia; assembly: GCA_037158775.1. Lineage (NCBI taxonomy): Eukaryota > Metazoa > Arthropoda > Insecta > Odonata > Calopterygidae > Hetaerina > Hetaerina titia. Next base: position 63,973,740 of record CM073771.1, read on the forward strand.
AAATCCTATCCGCTCTTGATTATTATTTGTAAAATTAGCTCTAGCTGTTATGGACGCCAATTGGGAATAGATTAGGTACAAAATATTCATTAGTTTAAATGTTTTATCTTGCGCACTAATCAAAACTAATTAGTACGTTGTGTTTATACCTCCAGAGCGTTAGCAGTTTAATATAAATCCTGCTTCACGAGAGTGAATTAGTAGTAACTTAAAAATTGGTCTCTTATGTTCTTCATCTTCAACAATGCAAATTGAAGGTATGTGCAGAAAATTGTGACTAGTGGATGATTGAAAACTTAAAAGACCTGCATCATATTATATTATATGTAAAGAAATCGTTGATGATATCTCCTAGGTCAAACTTAGTATAAACATATTCATTAAGTACTAATTAGAAGGAAAAATTAATGCAAGCTGTAAAATAGGTATTTTGTTTTATAAAATTCTTTTTTTAATACTTATTTAAGGAATGATTCGTTTATGCACGTGTTTGTATGTACATGTATGTGTGTGTGTGTTTAATATTAAATATATACACACATACATAATACATATATAGCATTATGATATAGATTTTGTATATAAATTAATAATTCAAAATTTCCTTCTACTACGTATCTTTAGATAATATTCCGCAATGCCAGTCGTCCGTTAATTCGACTTGCGCCAGTAAGGTGGTCTTTCGTGGCGATCCATCGGCCCTTCCTTAATCGGCAAATCTTCAAATTACCTAGCTGTATTGCCTTGTATAGGGTTTCAAGAAGACACGAGGAGGCGAGAAGTGTCCAAAACTGTTAAGTTCTTTACAAAAATAAATTAGTTTTGTGTAAATAAAACTACGCATTTTATCACACAGAGTATTAAAAGTGAGAGTAGCATTATTAATTCAATCGAACCCTATAAACCCAAAAGACTTAAAAAATAATCAATAAGGGCAGCGTTGCAAGTGAGCTGCTTTGGTAGTGTGCAGAGAAGGGCATGATATTCACTGTCAATATAGAGTGAATATCGTCACTCCAAAGAAGGTATAATAGTGCAAATGGATGGTCTAAACACGTTTAATTTCTTAAAAAAAATTGATTGCATGGCGGAAGTAGTATGCTTCGCGTGTCAAGATTTTTACGCTCATTAAGTGTTCCCTTCGCGTGTGATCCGAAAAAAGTGTATGGAGGCAGAAATGTCGGTAGAACGATTCCTTGGTTTAAGTCATATTTATTTTTGCCCTCGACCTTGCGAACGTATGCTACTGCTTAAGAGGGGAATCAATCCAGTCATGCAGTCGTTTGTAAAAAAAACAGGACGCTTAGCGTGCAAGCCCGAGAAAATTATAAGTGCTTTGTGGCCCTCTTTGCGGCGGTTTACCTTGTCACATCTTTTTTGTGGTGATGCCAATGTGTCAAAGAGTAATTTTGGCTTGCTCACACATACCCTGTCTATTCATGACGGACAAAATTCTAATTTCGCGAAATTATACCCTATGCTATGGAATTGTGCCTTATTTTACGCACCGTTTGAAATAAATTTACCTTGAAGTGGTGATATTTCATTCGCGTGTTCATGCACATGTTGTAGTTGGGACATGTAAGCATTGAAAATTAATTTATGATGCGATCGTGGCAGAAACATTTAAAAATAAGTATTGCCTTTGTTTCAGTGTCGTGAAGTAGCCTAGTGCTATGGGATCCAGAGCTCAAACTGCATTTCAGTCGGTGTTTTAGTTTACGTCCAACACTAGGTTACCCTGCCAAATGAGCAAGTCTTTATCATGCATAATTTTCCTCGTCCTTTCATATTTCTTAAGACAAGCTTGTAAGTCTCATTCATTATATATTTAAATAGGAGAAAAAAGTCTCGAAACGACAAAATATTTTAAGCTTAAGGCAACAACCGTCTCAAAACTATAGGTATCACCTTGCATCATAACCACATCATATTTGATGGTGCTTACCAATGAAAGGTTTCGAAAATGAATGAAAAATATTAAGATAATGTGGACAAAATCACAGTTTTTACATTTCCGTTAGATCTTATCAATAGATATCCATTTTAATTTAGTTTTGGGTGATTTGACGATGAAAAAAAGTATAGTGATTGATTAACGACATTTTGCGAATTTGAATACTACTTTCTTCACATGACGTTGAAGCCTTCACGAAATATTCACACTGCTAATTGCATAGATGTGCATATCCCGTAAGTACCGTTAGTTCCCATTTCCATGAAAGTATCGGATGGCGCTGAGAAGTATAAGGATCAAAAGATGACAAGTTGATGAAGGTATTTGTTTATTTATTCAGCTTGTGCCGGAATTCCATCTCGTAACCCCCCGTAAATTGACGGCTTGCCACACTCTTCGAAGTTGTGAGCACTTGAAGCAGTCCCCTCGGCGCACACCATACGGTTAAGGCGGCGCGCCACCTCGTGCATACGGCGCGCGCACACTCGGGTCGCCGAGAATATTATGCACGTTTCTTGCGCCTACTTTCGCTTCGCGGCGCGTATGGACCCGAGTGTCAATGTGAGTGGCAGAATGAAAGTAGGGAATGGCGTCGGTGCCAGGCGTGCGTGATTTATTCGCGATCTTCGCCTTACCTGCCGTCCTTCCTTATTTCTTCCCCTATTTCCTTTGAGACCAGCCCGGTGCTCTGGCGAGATCTCTCTGTCCGCCAAGGCGGTTATGCAACTAGCGGAGCGGGAGGAGTATTGTGTTTTCTGAATGATGTCGCTCGAATCGTCTTCTTGACTGATTTCCTTCCCTTTTCTTTGGAAATTTCGTCGCTGGGCAAATGCTGCCTGGGTTGGAGAAAGTGAGGGTGGGTGATTCAGTAGGTGGAAGGCCAAATCCTCCGAAGAGAAAAGTTTGGCCACCTCGTTGTTTCGGTTATGGCTAATCCGTTTGGAGGCAGATCTATAGAAATCGAGAGCAAGGGAAATTTCTACGTGAGGATATCAGCCAACTGGAAGACTGAATGTTGTGCTAAATTGGCATCCTAAATTTCGTAGAATCGGTAAAACCAGAGGCTCACCAAACTGGCTTATGCGATACGAATTTTAATCGTGCGTTGCGTATTCCGTCTGAAACATCAGGATTGCAGAATTTGATCAACTATCTCAACAAAAATTTATTTGATATGGTATATGATGATATCCAAGAGCATGTACAGTTGTCTATCATTAAAAAAATTTTATTAGCGGTTTTAATGTCGATTCATCTCTTTCTTGTAGTTTTTCCTGTCTCAGTTGCCTTTTCTTTGTGAATGTGTCTTTTTTGAGGGAAAATTGGCGATGTGATTCAGCAGTATTTGATCGCCAGTGTTGTGTGAGATAGCATTTGTAGCAGTTTCATCATTTTAAAATGCATTAACATGCCCGAAAAGATACTTGTGGGGTCTATTTTAGCACTAGTTTCACTGTCTTTACTCTGAACCACATATTTTACGCTGCAAAAGAGCTTGCTGGATGCTGATAAGAACCCAGAACTTGCTAGTACTCCGGGTCAGCTTCTTTTGTCAAATAATTAATGAATTACCAAACCCTAATACATTTAGATTTGACTAATATTTTTCCACTCTTTAAGTCTTGACGGATTAACGATTTACTACGAAAATGTCCATAGTAAAGATATATTTTTATTATTCAATGAAAGAAGGGAAAACCAAGTTTTGCCTCTGGACTAATATACAGGTAATGAAATCGATATTGTTTACAATTTACTACAGCCATCGTTCGGTGTCCTCAATACCTACTATATAGCTGTATTGATTTAAATGTAATAACATAATTATAGCCTCTATGTCTGCCTTTGGGTCAACTATTCACGAAATGAAGACATTTATGCACGTAGGTACGTGTACATATTTTAATTGTTCTTTGAGATGTAATTACCCATAGCGTATATTAGAATGTGAAATATATCAAGAGGAAATGAAGATAAGAACTTGGAACTTTCATTTTTAGCTATTGAGAACAATTATAAATTACTTGAATTTGTTCTTAATTATTGGTAATTGCATGAGAATATGATTTAAATAATAAGCTATTTGAATTTGATTGAATTTGAATACTTAAAAATGAAATGCCTAGTTATTTTTTTCAACTGGCACGGTTGACGAGCTTTAACATTGTTTAATTTTAGTGTTGGAATTATTTGCAAAAATTAGCAACTTAAGTAATGGTATATAGTATCATTCAAATTGGTGTGAACGTGTATTAATTCTCTCGGGTGTTTAATCTTCGTGTTTGCTCTCATTGTACGCACGAGCTATTTCTTTAATTACCCAGTAGAGTAGAATTCCTTCTCGATGCTTTGTAGGCACTTCCTCCTCGAATCACCTGCATACTCATTCCACCGTTGACGATATGTTTTTTTTCTCCTTATGACAAAACTGTAAATGCACGTATAGTTTTCTAACGCATCTCGAGCGTGAGTTAGCGAAAAGGGAAGACTCAGCGTAAATTTCGCAACTAGTGTCTTCAGCGAGTTTGCTCATGAGCACGGAGACCTTCGCCTCGGTAAATATCTCCATGGCAGACCGTAAGGAGGTTGGCAGTTCTCTCCAGTTAAGGTAACCGCCGACCTTGATATACATGGATGCCTTAAGAGCCTCTGTCGGGCGCTCGATCGTGATGAACCATCAATTTGGACCTCGCATGGCCTCCTTCGGGTGCCGGAACAGTTTTTCTACGTCCTGAAGGGGCCATCGCTCATCAGCCTTGATACGTGAAAAAAAAGATCATGGTCAAACGACTTCGGTTCATGCATTCGTCATTCGTCGATCAGACCTAAGGGTTGGAACATGCTACCGTTCAATTTTGTGTTTTCATTCTGCTGATATTAATATCTTTACAATACACAAATGATGGCTCTGAACTAAAATCCCTGACCGGTTGACGAAAAACCTATCATTATTGAGTCTACATTTGTTATTCATGGAGGTACAGCGTAATAATGTATACTCTGGTATATTATAAAGAGCACTTGTAATTGAATGTTATTTTTCGTGTGAACTGAATGAATTTATTGCCATATGCTTTTGAAGTAAAAATAAAAGTAATTTTGACCCGTCCTCGTCACTTTGACCCCCCTCCCCCATCAGGTCTGGAACAATCTGGCTTATCCGAGATAATAAGAGTCCCTCTCTTAGTGCCTTTAGTTTAAAAACTAGTATTAAAAAGTGGTGGTATCAAAAATATTTTTATGTACTGTTGCCAAAGGTTACGCCAAAGCACGAGCTTTGGTAGAACTATGCAGGAAGTATTTATAATACCACCTTTTCTGGTTCATTTATTAATAAGTACAGCGATAAAAGTAATCTGACGTTGACCAAATTTCTATAAATAATATACCGACCTTTCCTTGCATATTTTTTGTGTTATTTCCAACAGCGTATAGAATCTGACAAGAGCAAAAATTTCTTCGTCTGCAATTTAAATTCATTTGTTGATTGATCAATTACGAAACATAGGGTTACGACATGCCATTATAAAGTCATTGTATTTTAGAAGAAGCAATGAAAGATAATGGTGTACAGGCCAAAATGTCAGTTTCATTATCAAAATATGGTGAAGAGGTCAGTGTATTTCGATCCTTGCTTGAAATCTAATATAAGTGGAAATAATGTAAAATGAGTACTCGGGCTGACTGATGGGACATGTGTGTACCGCCTTAAGAGTAGGCTAATGTCGATGTTGGGATTCTCATTAACATCTGTTTCTTTAAGAGTATCGTGCTATTTATTAATCCACTCACCTAATGACACCAATAACCTCGGTCGTCAGTCGCCTGCTGTGATAACTATTACTAGAACTAGGAATCCCTGTGGTAGCGTACTAGACGTAATTTATAAAATGCTTAATGCACTATACTAAGGTAGCTTTCATTCAACGGCATTTAAAACTTAGAAATATATTTTTCTAAATTTTAAAAGGACGTCATCTAGGATGAGCTAATGTGAAATCCATGCCCTGTTCTGAAATTTTGCCCCGTGGTATACTAATTTTGCATAAGCGTTGTTGTCGCAGCTAATGTTTTCGGCATATTTCCAATTAAACTGTGTGCATATTATTTATTTTGTTTCTAAATTATTAAATTATTCCAATCAAGTTCATACATTATCTTTGAGGTATCCCTAAAAACGACTAGCAAAAATTGACGCCATAATAAAGACTATTCAAGTAGACATTTCTTGATATCGTTTCATGTTAACATGATTTCACATATCTTTCAATCGAAACATAATAATTTCATATTATTCTCTAGTGTTAATAATGAATTATAAGGGTGTTATTGACCATTAGATTATCTTTATTCTTTAGATTCTATTATTATTCTTTCGGTTATTTAGCTAGGGAATACGTCATGGCTTTCTTTCCGCGAAGGTTGTTATCGTTTCCTCAACATTGACATCGGTGTTGAATGTGTGCCTGGAATAAAACTGGATTCCGGAGAATTGAAGATGCGAAATGTTGCAATGCCAGAAAATGAATGGAAAGATACGGTCCTGTGCAGATCACAGTTTGCTTATAGAGTTCAAGGAAAATATAAATATCCTAAAGTCATTCAACCCAAGAACTAAAATAGAGCCCTCATCTCAAGTAGAAGTGCACATCGGCTCCTGCCATAATTTTATTTAGGCTAATATAGAAACGAATCCCATACGGAATGGAAAAAGTTTTTGTTATACTAAGTGCACATTCTTCAACTCAAAACGTTAAGATTAAATACGTTATCCGGTTTGTTTACAAGTAGAATAACGAAATGTGTTAAAACCCACCTTGTTCATATGATCTCTATCATTCAATGCCAAATTGATAGCCGTCGTGAACATCCATATGGGAACTACTAGTAGTGAGGTGACCTTTATGATTAACCTCTTCCTGCTGTGCTGGGCGACTCGGACATATGAAACTCCGCATGTTGTCCCATCAATGAAATGAAGGCTAATAGTTCGAGTATTCGATTTTGACTCAAGAGATGGATATTTTATTTCCACCGCATGCCGAGTACAACGTAAACTATGATTAAGCTGATCAGAAATCGACAAAGAAACTCAGAGTGGAAAATATGAAACTTAAATTCAGCATTCCCTGACGTCTCTGTGCACTTTTTTCATTTTCCTTGTTTAAAGGTTGGCTTTACCATAAGGTTAGTTTGCAAGTTTATATCTCAATGGATATTTTTTTTAAAGTTTAATAGGTGAATTGGCTTATAAATGTATTTTCGCAGCGTTTCGAAAAAAGTTTGAATTTTTTTCTTAAATCCTAATATTTAGTCGTATTATGGTTAGAAGTTATATTTTTGAAATTAACATCGTGCTTTTGGACCCGTTGCCTTTAAACAGATCCATAATCTGGCTTCACAAAATAATTTAAAATTCCTGTAACCCTTTCCAGCTTGTTCGTAGAAAATGGTCGCTGAATTAGCGAGAGGCCATTTAACTTCGATTTCGTTGAAATTATTTTAATGGTCACGGCTACGTAAAAGATTGCAAGGTAAGGCGCTACCCAATTTATTCCACTGCTCTTTAATTGGCTGCATTTGCATTACTCTATAGAAAATTAATTTTGCCACATTTTTAGAATCATACGGAATGGGCGTTTGGTCGTATTTCCGTCCTTTTTTTTTAGCTTCTCTTAGTATAGGCTGGTGCAACACAAAGAAAGCTCAGCTAAATCTGGGAGTTTATGCGGCGTTTCCGTCCTCCCAAGCAGTTCATTGAAAAGCAAGGTTTAATTGCGTGGGCAACGGCTTCCGTGCGGAGAGCGTTGAAAAAATATCCCGGTGTAATTAACGAAAGAGCAATACTGTTTCGTTTGGACGGTCCGCCATCATGTTGACGAGGCTTGAGAACCGACACCACCTTCGAAGTTCGAATTTTTCGGTGGCCACGTGCTCGGAGGCATAGCTTTCCACATTCCAAGTTAGTCCTGGGATTCCGATGTATCCAAGCAACCGCTTCCCCATCCCCTTGCCCGCAGCACTCCCTTGGTCCATCTTGAAATACGACGAAAAAAAAAGTGACGTGCCACAACGGCCTTGCTCCATTCAGCTCTCCACTTTCTTTTTTTCTTCCCATATTATCCGGATTCTGTTTCTCTCGAAGCTTGCCCACCCATCTATTTCAGTGTTTAATCGCTCCAAGTTCACTCCACCTGCTTATTATGCCTCTTTCAAGGAATTGAATTGCTCTGAAATTGGCGTCTTGTCTGTTTTCTGAAGAAGGGAATAAATTTACCTTGGTTTACTTACGAGTTATTTTTAAAAGTTTTATCGTATTTAGTCATTCTAGTTACTGGTTTTGGCGAACATTCCAGTAAGTTTGTGACTACCTGGAGCGCGTACTTATTCTTTTCGTCTTGCCTCTTTTGCGATTTTTTTTTACATTCATGAAGAATTTCAACGTTTGAATTCAATTCAGTTTTTTCGTGTAATTTCATGATACCCATTGGCACTAAAGAATTAATTTTAATAAACTCTCGTCTTTGTGCCAAATTAATAACTGAGATATTGTTTTTGTTATTTAATGATTCCTATTGAGAAGTATGGTTGTTTATGTTAAATAATCTATATTATTTTCTGATCCCATTTTAGGCGGAAGTTGCTACTTACACATTATTACTTCTGGTTTATATGATTGACGACTAGTAGGTTCCCTTAAATTAAGCTCAACTCCTCTCTTATTGTTTGTTCATGTAACCTTATAGTTTTAAATCCTTCCGTTATTATGGATAATCCGTTAAAATGACCCACTTTGGTCGGAACAGGAATTACTTATTAAATTATCTCGTTTTTTTCTCGGAAAAAATCTTGATTTACAGGAAAACTTAAAGAAAATAAAGCATCGAACGATCCATAAAAATTTAAAACATCCACAAAATTGAGATATGGTAGTTACGTTGACTTTGTGCAGAGATCCTTGTTCGATAACCATTCCAAAAAGTGTGAATTTGAATGGGTTCTATGGTTGCGATATATTTTCCTAATGTATCAAAAAACGTATCATTTTGGCCTATATGCATGTGTTTCGTTGTTACTCGAACAAAATAGTATTTGATTGATTGTTTCGTTATACTACGTGTATTTGTCTTAGTTTCTTTCCTCCACTACGAAATATCTACAGCGTTAGGCAATTCAATTTTAGATTAAAACCGAAAGAGATAAATATTTGCGACTGCGAAACATCGCCTGAGTACATCATCTTCTTTTTTGATGTAAATATTATTTTAATTAATACATGATTTAAATATTAATTCGTTTTTGAAAACCTATGTTATGAAGAAGAATATTCTAGGCCATAAAGGTCTCCGCGAGTATTAAATATCAAATGTCCATGGAAAGCATTGCTTTGATTGTTCAACATGGTCAGAGTGAGAAAGAATAGTGGTATCTCCTTCGAGCACACTTTTTTAATTTTATTTTTTGAATTATCTCAATTGGAAAACGGAAGACATCTTTCGTTTATGGGTTTGTACTGAATTAATTCTTAGTGGAATTAGTCCGTCATTTTTCATCGACGCCGAAGAGCACAAGGCATCTTGACAAGCAATTACAAGGCGTGATGGAAGTAAGCGGAAATGTAACTCATATTTTTACGCTGATTTATCGGTCTGGTTTCTTCTTAGCATTTGCTTGCGTCGTTAAACTTCAACGCTGACATCAAACTGTAGAAGGCCACCATTTATTCATTGCCGTAAGCTTAATATCGTTTGCAATGTTTTGTTGAAATCTTGCAACTCGTCTGCTCTGCAGATGATACAGTAAGGTAAAGAGTATATTACCGCATTTACTTTTCGAATTATTATTAATGGGTTTGCTTAATGATTACGAGAAAGCTTAAAGCTTACGAAGGATTGAGTTTACTCTTTCCGAGTAACCGAATCTCATCTCGCGCTGCACTTTACATCCCATTCTGTCTCGTTTGGAAATATTGCATTCGTTGCCTTCCCCGTCCTCGAATAGTTTTCTTTTTCGTCTTTTCGAACCTCCCAACACTCTCACTCTCTCGCCGAGTTACCGAGTGGAGGCACCCTTTCTTCTCTAGCGGTTCTCGCGGAAGCCTGGTCGGCCTCTTGAGAGAACGTCCTTCACCCACCTTCTCTTCTTTTTTTTTGTTTAAGCTGGCCACACCCAAACGAAAGAGCGTCTGTCCGTGGTTACTCACTTCTCTCCCGACTAGTAAGGGCGAATTCCTCGGAACACCTCGGCTCACGTGATGACATAGTCTTCTCTATCCGATCGGTCGATAGTGTATAGACATATTTTAAAGCGAATAAATCGGTATACAGTAGTTTCCTAAATCGGTTATAGCAAGAGATTTATTCGTCCACTCATGAATGCGTTTCCGGTTCACTGCCTAAGAATGTCGAAGAATTATTTTGTTTTGAGGTTGGGTGTCATTTCTGCTTCCAATGATCAATTGAGCGTCTCAATATTATCCCTTACATATTTAACATATTTTAAAGATTGTAATTAATGGCCATGATTTTAGGTAGAGAACCTAGTATCTTTGTAAAGTTTTCATTGTTTGGACTATTTCAAATATGACTTCACTATTTCTTTCCGATGCCTAACGTGCCGACTATTTTCGGCACAAGCAAATTGGTTACTTCAGGAAGCGGATATTTTTCACATTTTTCAAAATTAATCTTACATAATTATGTCACCCACCAGAGGGACTTGGTCGCTTAGAATATTTATTAATATTAACTAGATAGACTTTCATTCAGCTAATATTCTAAGCGTATTCCACTTCTAAGATATGTCACTCGTACTATTTTCAGAAACATCTATTTTTTAGCTTCATTGTGCCGTTTAAACCTATATCGTCAAATTGATAATCGATTTACTTAAATTCTATTTACGGTTCTTATATGCTTGACTTTTACCCTTTGTAGTTTGGTTACACTGATTAAGGGGAAAAAGTATTTTTGTATTCTGAAGACAATTACCTCTTCAGAATCTGAAAATCGTACTTTTCCGCTTCCATAGGTATATATTTATCGCCCACTTTGTGAAATCCAGGTCATAACGCATTTTGCGTAAGATTCCTTGGGAAAAAGATTTTTCGCAAAAATAAGGTCTTTCTGCAGTTTCAGCTTCTTGAAATAAACATGTTTTTCAGCTTGAGAAAATTTTTCCTATGTCCTAAAGGAAAAATGAACATATATACTTTTCGTCATCAGTTTTGACGAGGGGGCATTTCTTTGAAAAATTAAACTCCGATATATTTCAAAATTGATTACTCCTCTATTTCTTGAACACGGGCTAATGTCTTCCTCTTTGTAACCTCAAAAATAAATATTCAGTTTCTTTCTTAAAGCGTTCTCGTGAACGTTTTAAAGGGGATACTGAACAAAGATCCTGGAAGGAAGATACAATATCAATAGTATTAATGAAGGAATGAAATATCGCCTTGTAGTTTATCTTCATGTTGATATATGTATCATCCGCAACGAACCGAGTATTATGAATAGACATGAGAGTAGTTGAGACGATAGAGACAGTCATTAGCCGTTTAAGAACACAAATGCAAGCCATAGACATAGGGAAATGGACAAGAGAAATTTTCTTTATATTTTTCGGAATTAACCTATCCTGCAGGTCTTTTCAAAGAAATTTTGCAAAGATACTCGTTTATGTTTATACACGCATCCATGTGTTCATTATTTTTTATTTTATTTACTATTATTTATTAAAATTCCACACGTGCTGATAGACAGTGTCAGGTGGCACACAAATCCCAAATAATCACAAAGGTCAAATCAGTCATAAAAACAAAAGTACACTTAAAAGGAACTTCAAAACACAAATTCTCTTTCATTCTGCAAGAAAATCCCCATCTCAACATTAAATTGTATGTACATATGAGTATGTGTGTTTATGAGTTTGTTTGTGAACACGCTCGATAAGCAGTTAAAAAATATAGCCATGTACATATATTTATAGCAATGCGTCTGGTGCGAATTAATACAACGAAAACCAGGGATGGAGATTGGAGGAAAAACAAGATATTTAATAATTCTGGAAGAACAGAAAGTTGGTTGGGTGGGGGGGGTGGGGAAGAAATCCAATGGAATTTCTCAACTCTCTCTCTCTCTATCTTTCGTTGCATTCCTCCTGCAGGTACCTACCTACATATTTTTATGGGCGCGCCCGAATAAATTTAATTCACCCCGTGGGAGGGGGTTTGAGAAGGGTGAGGGACGCGCGAGTCGGCGGCCTTTGCCTTAACGCTCAGACTCTCCAACCTTCAGGGTCATTGGCAGTCCTTCGGCGGGAGATGGTGGGGGGGAAGGGGTGGACGCTTGCGCGGTCGTGACGGGTGTCCACTGCTGAAAGTCTCACCCCCCGCGTCAAGGCGGACGCCCAGGAGGAAGAATGATGAGAGATGTTAGTGGTGACTCCGCAAAATTTCCTCGTCTGTGTGTGTGTGTCCGTCTTACCACTCTCTCTGAAAAAAAATATCAAGCAACGTATCCAGGAGAGGGGAAGAGCCACGAGCGCATCCTCGCGCAAGGTAGTCCTTCCTCATCAGCCGAGCGAGGGAAAATACTAATCGCCTAAAATATTAACTCGAAGAGGGAGCGACGACTGAGAGTCGCGGGGACACGGGTGGGCGGTTTAAAAGGTGGAGGAATTCATATATCCAGAGTTCCTCGAAGGACGAGATAATATCTGTGATTAAAGTCGATGGTTTTTTTTTCTTGGACCCGGAAAAGGACAAGGAGGCTTAGAGAGAGAGAGAGTGGGTGTATCCGCGGAGGAATAATGTAATGTCATTGGTTTGACTCAAAAGACCCTTCAGACCAGCCGCAAGTGATATTTATTTCTGGATCGTAGATGGGGACTGAAGCCGGGTGAAAGGGCAAGCGTCGCATGATCCCAAGATATGGGTGCCATTCATTGGTGTTAAAGAGGATGCACAGTGAAGTGAATCACGATTTTCCGTTAAGTTACTTTAGCTTTGCATATTTAATCTTTGGGAATTCCTGTAATATTTTTGTCTATCCGATCCTTTGTACTGGTTCCGAGCCGTCTAGATCGAATCGCAAACACTTGGTTGCACTCTTTCCAGATCTAATGTGTTAAGGAGCTAGAACCCTGCGGCTTATGAGTTTTGGCAATATTGAAAGATTTAAGTCAACGCAACCTTGTTGACTTTGTGGGTCTGGTTTGTTTGATTGAGTGATCGGGAGGCCAACTTTCAAGGAAAAATATTTTTTATAACTTTGGAGGTCAGTAAACCAAGGGATATTTTTTTTATATTTGCTCAACATTTTGTGTATTAAGCATGATTTTTTTCCAATCCTTCATGAGACCGTGACCAGCACTTGACCGTTCGATCCTGTTACTATTCCGAGCGGGACTTTTATGGTTTTAATTTGAGGGCCTTTTGAGAGAATGATAACGTACCTTCATTCTGCCCATTCTCCTGATAAAGAACTTAAAACTCGATAAAATCGTCGTTGCGCATTTTTAATATCCTGTTTTCGAAGGTTTTCTCTCGAGTTCTTACATAAATGGTATCCTGGAATAATGCCTGGTCATTGCTAAATTAATCGAAAAACAATGACCATGAGTGCCGGGAAAACTAAACAGTGAATACTTCTTTTCACTACTCAACTGTGAACAAAATCTTTGAGTCACCAATTCGTGATTTTCAAGGAATACTATTATTATATTACTCGTATATTACAATCACCACCCTATATTTTGGCATAATGGAGAAAACTGCCCCAATGGTGGGCCTTGTTTGGGTTATACTCGTATAGAGAGGGGAGCACGAGGTAAAAACTGATTTATATGGATTTAGTGTTCTAGGTAACGCCGCCAGGCTTGCATGAAAAAACATAAGAAACAAGGGATGCACAAATGTGCATAAAGCCGTGTATGAGCATTAATTTGCGCGTATAAAAATCCACATTTATTAACAAAGGACATACTGGGGTGGTCTGAAAAGTTTCCGACCTAACAAAGATACAAGACATTTTTTCTGAAATTTTCTGAGTCGGAAACTTTTCAGACCACCCGCGCATTAGTCCAAAAGGTCTATCCTCTACTATATTCCCATCTATCTGGGGGATGACTGTAGTTATTATCCACGCACTTCCATGCGCTTCGGGGAAACAGAATTTTTGCTCTCTTAGAAATCGTTCACTTGATGTGCGATTCTCTAGGCTTAAATCGAGTAGTGTGCTTGGCACAGCACCTTATGCTTCTGTCGTACTATTTACTTCCTAGGCTAAACACAGTCTGTAGCCCGTGTCAGTTTCCCTGATTTTATAAAGCGAAGAGATGAAGGCATGAACATTTTTAGGAATCAATATTACCGACTGCGAACCTATAGAATGACGTAATGCATTCTGTGAAAAATATTTTCTTTATCGGGATTGAATTAAAATAATTGATTTATGATCCATTATTTTTGGACTTCTCTTGAATTGTTTGGAATAATGCTATATATCCCGACATTTTTGGTGTGACCCGGAGGGTCGCGGGTTCGATTCCCGGGCAAGACACTCTGGGCACCTGCAGCTCCACCCAAGTTAGTTGATTTTTCGGGTACCAGATCTTCCTGGGAAACCATAACAGGGAAAGGAACTGGCCCCCCTACCCTGATGTGTGAATGTTCACACGCCGTCGGGCTTGGTACATGGGTGACGTCTACCATCACCTACTAAACCGACCTTCGGTTTGAGACTGTGTTTATGGTTTTTATTTTTAAGTTCATATGAATTACTAATAATTTCCTGTTAATATTCGGTCAACTGGGTTTTATTTTTTCATATAAAATATGAAGAAATTTAGCTTCCGTTTCTGCCCTTGAAAAGACCCTTACAGTTATGAAATTTGATGGATACACTACCTTATGTTAGTAACTTACTTAAGATTCAGTGAAAAGTACAACTATTTTACTGTTTTTACTGTAGGAGTGGATTCGCTCTGTCCCTCCATCCCCCAACTGTACTTACAACTTTAATCTAGTCGGAGAAATGTTTTGAGTCGGAATACTGACCTATGTCGCTTATAAAATGATTACATGATTACCCTTTTTTTGCGTTCACGTTCCTTCGATAGTCGAATGTGCACTCGGAATTATATTGCTCGGAAAATTGGTTGCGGTGTATCCACCGCTACACGGCATCATTACCAGTGAATTTGGTCATCGTCAGATATCCATCACCCTGGTGGCGGGCCGCGTCTTTTCCTGGTGAATCTAACCGAAGGGAGGGTTTTAAAGGGGGTCATTAGGGAACGGGAACGTGGAACAGGAAATAGGAAACGATCTTGGACGGGAGAAGGGAGACGTGTGCGAGGGGAGGGGGGTGGCTGGAAGGATGCTCGTAATGAAAGTGAGAGGATGGTGATGATTCGAGAGGAAATTTGCGGTGTTGCACTAGGTGGTGGTGTTCCGAGGATTAATATTTTTTCGGCTTTCATCCGATTACCTCTCTTCGTCCCCGAAATGGCCCAACCCCCCTTGGGACCCTCCTGACCTTCGTCGCTAATGGGAAGTCGAGGTTGCTCCAGCGCAGATGTTCCGAACGCTGTAAGAGGTGTTTCGAAATGCATTTACCTACTGCGACCCATTAGCGCCGCTGGTACGTACAGGGAGGGATAGGCTTGCGCGTCGAAAACATTTACTTTGGTCGTCTACGGCGACACCTTTCATAATATTTGAACTTTTCACGTCCAGCGGTTGTTGTTTCGATTAGTTGGGAGACCAACCAATGTTCTGGGTTTAACCCACTACTCCGTACAGGCATTATTACATGCTTAGGAAGACACTTGAATTTGGAGGATAATAATCCTCCTCGGACCAGTTCCTCGCAAAATGACAGAAAATGGATCGGGACATTGTATACTTTCGTACAGGGTTGAGAAATTGAGTTCAGGTAAATGAAAACTAGGTTTTATTTTCAACACAAGAAACCGGTTTATTTTTATCAATTGATCATTTAAATGTATGCCTAAAGACTACGCGTTTTCGTCATTTTTGGTGTGACTCGGTTGTCGCAACGCACTCAAAGCAAAGCAAATTAGCATCATACAACTTGCATTGAATGATGGCTCTTTTTGCTTCAGAAACCTAAAAGTTTTTGTCTTTAGCAATGTTTTCCAAATGTAACCCAGAAAAAAGTTTCTTGTTGATACTGAAACAATTAATTCTACGAGGACATTACTGGTGACTTCTATTGGTGTCCAAAATTAAATCGTTGATAATTGGCAATCGTCTGCTTTTCTTTTATTTTTCGTATGATTCCGTGAGACTATTTTCAGGACGGTAATGAGGCTAGAAATTCCCGATAGCTCGGTGCCAGTGTTGAGTCATGTGTAATACAATTTTCACCAGGAAAATTTCAATAAACCCAGTTTAAGCTTTGATGTCGTTCGAACCTAATTGTATCCCCTGTGTATTTTACCACTCATCTGTCATTGTCGACGACGTTATGAGTAACACTAGCTCCCGACGCTGATAAAAGGGCCACCCCAGATTTTCTTGTTTTATTTTTGAGACTACCTCACTGTCTACTTTAATCTATGTAAACGATTCCAATCGTTTTTAAAACGGCCAATATTATAAACTTGAAAATATTTATTTCATATCTTGCGTCTGCGTTCATTTCTCTGGGCTTTTACTATCACGTCATTTCTTGTACTACAAAGAAAACTTTTTATATATGCATCGTCAAACTGTCAACACGCAAGTGCAAGGTATGTATTTGAATGATATAGAAATTTGTTTTAATTGGCTCATAAAATGAGAAGCTATTTTCTGCGAGTGTTCATTCTATTGTCACGGTGTAATTTTATATCGTATGGAGTTTTAAATTACATATATTGTAGCATTCTCTTCTGCCATTCATATATATTAATTGTTGAAGTTTTAAATATTTCAAGATTTATTGTCATCCGCTCAAGGTATCCCATCAGATTAAAAATAAGACTTGAAGGATTTTCAGAGACACTCATAAAATTGGAATTTATACATTCTAATAAGCCTAATGTCCTTCAAAACGTAAGATTAAATCTTCACATTTTAGCGGAAGGTAATACAAGCAAAAGTTAGCGAGAGAGAATTCCAGCATTGGAAATATTTTGTTCCAAAAGCCATTAAAGGCTTGAAAATCAATATCCCTGACCAGAGGAGCGTTTGAAATCTCAACTTCACCAACTTCCGATTTTGCTTTTCCTGTATTCAACCTGATCCTCTTGAAAGTGAACGTTCGCCCACGAATCGTCATGAAGTTGTATTACCTCTCGTCTTACACTGTGGTCCTTGCCAGGCCATCCGGAAGTATAGCGTCCGTCTGTGAAACCGGAAATTCCCTGTGCCTTTATAAACGCCTTGACCCTTCCCTGGCAAAAAGATAGTTTTTTAGCAGGGAAGACAGCGACAGGTATACCAACCAGTCGCATCGACGAAATCACGGCCTTAACGACCAACAGCTGCGAGTAACCTTGACTAAAATTAATCTCGTCTTAAGACTAATGAAAAATGAAGGCATCAATCATAGCGAGCTGTAGATTTACACGAGGAAGATTTGCTACCCTGGGCTGCGTAGAAATTTAGTTCCAAAGCGTCTAGTTGCGTCTCCGGTGGACCCTTGGGTGAATCGGCGGCGAGGAATGCGGAAAGCGGTCGCTCAGACCGTGTTTTACGATTGCGTGGCTCCTTTCATGGAGACACCACCTCCACTCCTACCCAATGCGTAATTTTTTTTAACAGTGCACACGCTAGATTTTCCTTGCTTCGTCCGGGCTCGACGTCTAATTTCCATATAGGAATGGATTAAGTATCCAAGATCGATGGCAATGAGCCGGGGATCATTTGGCGTTTCCTTAGGCTCTCCTTTGATGGAGCGAAGAGTACCCCATAGGTTCGACCTTGTCAACGGGAAAGTGTCTGAATTCTTTCCGAGACCCTGAACTTGTTCAAATTGCCTCACACTTCCTCAGGTTCCGATCAAGTTAATTACCGCATCAGATTGTACCTTATGAGTTCATTTTCACTACCTATTTTTTGTAATTGGCTGACCAAAGGAATGTGGAATGAAGAGTGTAATAAAGTATGAGTGGCGTGCTGGTCATAAATAAATGTCGTTTCCGGAAAGTCATCGATATGAAATCAAGCATACTATTCTTAAAGAGTTGAAAAAAGCCGCAGTTTATTGGAAGCGATCTTATTGCACAAAAAATCAACTTGAAAGCCAGTTATCATACTAACTTACCGAATTTTTCTTTTATTTTAATGTTTTTCCGTGTTTTTTTACGATTATTGTCCTTCAAGTTAGCGTGTGGGTGACATGAAATTCCCCCCACATATTTCCCATCATTTTTGTCGAACCAAACTAATGAAAGAACCAGCCGAGTTATCCTTGGTTTCAGTATACTTACCGATCCGGTTATTCCGGCGGAGAGCTCATTCGCCGGCTATCCCGAAGGTCGTGGTTCAAATCTCCTTTGTGTTCAGAATGTGATTTCCGTTATATTTGCTTGTATTATTTTTATTCCGTCAATCGGCGAGAAATCAGAAAGTGGGAGTATTTCTTTTGGCTTACGCGTTGTCGCCGGCTAAACGAAAGCAGCAAGAGTGATTTCGAATTATCTTTTTTGTCAAATCATTTTAAAACCGGAAAATATCGTAGAATTTACGTAATAATTTATTCTTATTGTAGGCGCTTCATTTGATTCAGTATTAAAATAAATACCTTCGTCTAAAATGTGATATAAAATTACTAAGAAAAGATATAGGACGTAATTCGGTGAAATTGCTTTTTATTCCACAAGATATTTTTATTACCTTTGATTTCGGTTTCGTCACGGTACAACGAAATAAAACTTTATAGTTAACATCTTAAAACATGGCTCAAGCGTAATAAAAATTGTGTGTGGAATACATATTCATATACCGATGACATTACTCGGCCTGGCATAATCATAAATATCTAATAAAACATATATTGAGATTTAAATTGTTCCTCTATGATTGTATTCTTGATTTTTGACGGAATCGTATAATATCTTTCGTAAACTTAATTGAAAATAAAGTCTTAGCCTAGGACTCATGAGCTGATTGATAAAGAGTAAAAACTTCCATGTACAATGAATATTTTGCATTTTTGAATATTTGATAAAAATTGGTAAACTCTATTTGATGGTAGAATGAGATTTTATAACAAAAGCCTAATTTCGAGGAGTCATCTACTGAGTGGGTGTTCGGTGACATTTTCCGAAAGAGGCAAAATAGTCTAATAGCATAGTTGTCAACATCTATCTTAGGAAATTCAATCAATATACGTATAATTTCCAAGCGGATAGAATATTAGTAATCCTTCTTAGATCAATGCAATCTTTAAGAATCCCTCATCCTCGGCAAATAGTGTGCATAAAAACAGTCTCATAAAACAGGGCGGGTCACTTAGCGTGACTGCTGCTCGGTTATGCGTGCATTCTCCCTCTTGTTTCACCGTTTATATTGCATCAATTTGTAATGCAAGGCTCAAGTAGTTATTTCAAGGACTCTCCCTGCCACTACCGCCCGTGGACGTATCGTATGAAATCGGTGCACGATCCTTTCGGATCAGGCATGGGGAGGAAATCGGACATGTATTCGATGGCCAGCTGGACAAATACCGGTTTTCTCATTGGCGGCTGCGCGGGTGCTTCTCAACGGGGAAGGAGTATTGTACATGATGGAAAGATTAACTCTTTTTGTCCGGAACAACTCGGTGATCCACTCCGTGCTTGGTCGCTAATAGATAATTAGATGCTCATTCGAAGGACTAAATGACTATTATGGAAACCCATGCCTAGCTCTTCTTTACTCTCTTAATTAAAATTTAAGAAATAAATGATAATTTATTTTCATTCAAGCCTAAATATATCATAAATGGGAAAGGCACAAGTCTTTCTGGCGATATTATTTAATGCTATTGGTGTTAGAACTGAGTTTCGTTCGAAATATTTTGAATTTTCTGTTTTATAATACTAAGCAGGTTTTGATCAGTCATTAGTTGATTTTTTTTGGAATTCGGAGTTTTGTTTACAATCACTCTGTTAAGCATTCAACGCACAGTTAAATTTCAATTATGTTCATTTTATCAACCAAATTCTTCAAAAATTAAAATTTTACTGTCAATTTCCGGGGTGTATGTCGAAGAATGAAAGTGGATTCTACTTCTTAGTTAGGCGAGGCGTCTTGGAGAATCCCCGGCAGCATTGAAGCTTAGACGATGGATGGGTCCGTCGTTTTTATCCGTCACCCTCGGAGAAAACATTTCCTCTTGACAGGTGATGACGAAATGAATATTTCAAGGACGGCAATTTTTCAAATGTAATGAATTCTTTCCGTCATTTGTTGGTCCGTCTAGGTCCATTGAATGTTTTCCGCTGATAATGACCTCTTTTAACGGCCAAGGTGCTAATTCTGATGAACATTTTATCCCTACTGGTTATGTTATCTATCCCTTAAGGATGTGCATATAAAACAATGAACACCCTAGTCATATGCGGTGTGCCTTCATTTATGATTAAATATTCTTAAGTTAAGATTTTCACGCTCACTTCAGATATCCGAGTCACATTTGATATTCATATATGAATTAAATTGATACATGGTTCTTCCCTCGTGTATTAGAGCTGTTTCAATGAAGGCAATGAATAAAGATAATAATTTTGTACTTTTGTTTAGAATTGATATCAATTTACCAGAAGAGCGTTTTATTATTTTTGTTAAGAGTACGTAATGGTAAAAAAAACCAATGGGATTTTACCTTTTTAGTCAATTATTGGATAGCATGAAGACTTTTTCAACCCGCAGAGTGTATTTATATATTTTTTTAGGTAATAACGCAAGTTTATCTCATTGAGAAATCGCAATATAAATGTACTGGTGTTCTTCATGAACGTGGTAGTTAACACCGTACTGCTCCTTTATTTAGGCTTACGGGAGTATCAGGAATCTCTCGGCGATCGCGTGTTTGCTCACACTTGATTTAGACGGTTTGAAGCGTGTCTGCTTCTCGTCTTTTCTTTGCATTAACATTCACTCTTTTGCGAACCAAAGGGTCCTCTGCGTATTTGTCTTGCGTCGCAACTTTTAATTGCCTATTTACAAACTTTGACGTGTTTTTTTTAATTTCTCTCCCTCCCGTTTTACAGACCAACCGGATGACCAGCTGGATAGACGGTAGCTTCGTGTATAGCACTAGTGAGGCCTGGATGAACTCCATGCGGTCCTTCCACAATGGCACGTTCCGGTGTGGCGACGAGGAGGAGGACGCGGACGGCGTGGTGGTCGCCAAGCGGTGGGCGTTGGAGGGCGAGGACGCCGAGACGATGGCCCGTTCCCAGATGCCGCCGAGGAACAAGGGGAGGGTGCCGCTGTTCAACGCCCCCGTGCCCCACGTCCTGAGGAACCTCAGCCCCGAGAGATTGTTCCGTGAGTGCACGCCTCTTTTCTGCTGAGTAGATCTCACGACCCGCCTTCGAGAAAAATGGGACGGGGTCCCAAGGGAATTTCCGGTCCGTTTACGTCAGCGAATCTGCATTCCCCAACTGGTCCTAAGTTATTAAGCTTGCATACAGGCCCGTTAACCGTGCCAGGAGCTTTTACAGAATGGTGCCACATTGCGGTTTTACATAATGATGCCATGAAATAGTTCATGCAGATATTCGTGCCGTAATTGAAAATATTTTTTTATCAAGCAAAAGATTTTTCAGGGCTGGCTGGAGTGCCATATTTAGGCTTTTGTTTTTCCACGCAGACTGTAAGCGATTCTTTTTTAGTTAGGGCATTTGGTCAACGAATAAATGTAAAAAAGTATATTTATTCTCACAAGAAAGTCCAATTGCATTCTTTGAAATCCCATTAACTGTAAGTCATTATGCAACATTAAATGAAGACTTAAAGTTATATTTTTCAAAATTACACGGAAAAGACATTTGTTTCACCTACCTTTATACTAAGTTTGGAGAAACTGGCATTCGCATGTAAAAGTGGACGAACCTCCTTAATGAACAGACTCCCGTGAATTATCCATAGAAATAGTGCGTCACAGATAGGTCTCTCAAATTTTCACCAAAATAACACCAATATCATAATGCACAATATTAACTACTTGTTTAACTATATCATCTTTTTATAATGTGACCATATGTAATTTGGGGCTATTAGGAATTCAGAATATTCAGCACCTTTTTAAAATTCCCAATATTATAGCCTTCCTCCAGCATTCATTTAATTCTTAATTAAGCTACTCTTGCTGATCATTCGAAAGTCCTTGACATAATGTATTTAATTACTTGAGTAACTCATTTGTGTTTCTTATTCTTTAGGTCATTAATGACATCGTCATCTATTTAAAGAACTGGTTTATATCGGTCAATACGTTCCACGTTCAGCATAATCAACTTAGATGGATGTGCATAAATAAGAAAAATTCGTTGAATGACATCCAAAGTCCTGTAACGCATAAATAAGAGCCTACTGGTTCTTTGAGCCATTGCCAATAAGGCTCCTGTCCCTTTACGATATGTTTTTAAAAGAAAATCACTTCTGGAATCCGTTATTCTGCTCTCTCTTCTTTAGTCTATAAGATTTGCGTATTATAGATAGAGGATTGCATGGCGTCAACTCTATTAATATTAAACTGGTGGCAGATATGTGATCTCCATGAATGGTTAACGGAAGACGAATTAGCCATATCCCGTCATATATCAGCCCACTCTTGAACGGTAATCAGTGATTACTAATTCTATGAATCCCAAATAGATTCTGAGTCGTATACGAAGATTGAATTGCCTCCAGCAAACTTTCCAAAATGCTTAGTGATCCAATGAATTGCCAGAATTACGTATGTTTTGCGGAGAATGTTGGGTAAGTTAACTGCAGGCATTCTCGGTGTAACGTATATAATTAATGGTATGTTGTAAAAGACTTTTTCAATTTTAAAGAAATACTAATTTTAAAACTAAAGGTAGAAGCTTTACCATTCCAATGATTTAGCAAGGTATATATCGTGTCCCGAATTGGTGGGTATTTATGATATTACGAGTTTGAGCCCGTAGAATATGTGGGTTAAAAGAATGAAATATAAAGTATTGGTATTAAGTAATAAAAGTATTGGTTTTTGAAACTATATTTAAACAACAAATTCCTAAGAATAATACTAATCAAATAAAACTTGAAACCTGTCTATTATGAAAATTTTCAAATATACGATATTTATTCTAAGTAGAAATAATTCCAGGACTGAACAATTAAAGCAAAACCGCGAACACGATAAATTTTATGCCGCTACCATTGTAACTCTGAACAAAAATCGAAAAAATGTTGGATATGAAAAGTGTTTACTCAGTTTTTAGAGTGGTATTCGCAGAAACATGAACCGTAAACACTTGTAAGTATCTATCCGCTTTACTGTTCTTTTCAAATACATAGTTAGGTTTAATTCGAAAAGATCGAGAAAAAAGAGGTAGATTCTAAACTCGTATCTTCGAAAATTATTGCCAAAACCTCTGTATTTGAATCGCCTTCGTAGAATAATGGGTTATTCGCATCTTCTTAAGCACTACTCAATATGTTTTTAACCTTTATCTTGTCCAAAATTGTATAATTTACTTAAGTTTTTAAGAAAACCTTCAACCCTATGGGAACGTTTATTCAAGATTTTTGGTCAAACCTTTAGCCAGGCAATTGTTGTCTTCATCTAATTGCTATTTCCTCGCTTCTCTTCCATTAGATAAGTTAGTATTGACTTTTTCTCTATCCAGTATAGTTTTCTATTCTTCTTCCTTTCCAAATAGTAAGGGGTTATCTAAAGATACGTCTCATCATACATTCTTGGTCGGAGTAGTAGCTGGATATTCAAAACGCTGCGTGCTCGAAGCCTTTGGAGGTAAGCGTTGCAATGTGATGAAGTTTATTACGTAAAATGTAATTTGCGAATAGAAGTGCCATACTGAAATAAGACCACCTAAAAGCACCGAATAATTCTCCAGTAACAAGGAAGTGAACACATGTATGTTTTCTACAGGGAAGTCATGAATTTTCGTGTGAGAAACTCGATAAGATTAACGGTCAGCGCCTTCTGCCTCTAAAGCTCTCGAAATTGCCGTCTGGGAACGTATGCGAAATTCCATTCAGTGCCGATCGTGGTCGTAAGTCAAAGATCCCCCAAGTCGTGGGAGGACGCGAGTCTTATGATCGTCCTTAGCGTGAAACGCGGAGGTATGTGTACGCGGGCTAAGGCAATCCACATTATCCCTACTGGTGTAATTCATGACCTTCGCGTGAGGTGAGCAGTGAAGTCGCTTGGTCCTCGGGCGGAGCATTCTTGAGAGCAGCACTTTACATGTCCGCTGTGATTTATTAGTGTGAGAATCCCAAACTGACTATTACCACGAATAATGATATAGGGCTAATATTTTGGAATAGTTCGCAGCGTGAAGTCCGCTCTTACGCACGATTTTTTTTCTTTTTTTTCAATGTTTACCCTTGCTGCTTTAATACACTTGACGGCTATTATCGAAAAGTGTTTGGTGTCATGTTTTGGAGAGCTTCCTTTCTCTTCTGCCTGCTTAAGTGCTTCCAAAGTGTTCCGAAACAATTTCTGGTGGCATTTTCCGGACATTTTAAAATCTAGATAATGTAAAAAGAATGTTTTTTTTATGTTTTGCATAAAACCTTTCTAAAAAGTGTAATACAGGTATAATGAAGGTTATAAAAAAACTCAAAAGTAAACTGGAATCTAACTGGCTTCATTTTTAACGGAGCAACGGAGCATTTTACCAACCCTCATGTAGGTCAATTTTTATTCTACATGCCTAAATATAAATGTATTCGTTATTGAATTAAGATTTCTCTGTGCTATTTCTTTCATTTCCGCTTCTACTCGAAAAATATTTTTAGAACTGTTATCTAGATATCGTGACAGCTTAAGTGGGTGGAACGATCGGATAATGACTGAAATATTCTCAATGGTTCCCGGTTTCTAATCCCCACATTACCTTGGAGCAATCATATCTAACATCAAAGCAGTGCGATTCTCTGGGTACTGTAACTTTCCAGGAAACCACAGGTAGCACAGGGAAAGGAATTGGACCCCAGAACTTGATGCTTGACCTTCACCAACCAAGAGGGATTACTTCAGGGTGAGCGCTACCCTCAGCTATCGAAACTAACCTTCAGTGCCACTACTGTGATTTATATAAATACCGTTTTTATTATAGTTTTATTCCAGGTTATTAAAAATAAAATTTTTTCACACTGAGAAGAGAGCTTAATTAACGCAAATGGATCAGTCGAACTGTGCGATATATAGTAAAACTGGTTCCTGCACAGAGCTTCGCCATTCCCTGGTAGGGCGAGGAATTACGTCACAGGGCGTTTCAATTCATTACATAAGGGAGCATAGACAAAAATAAGTTTTAAATATCATTATGATTTCCAATTCAGAATTTATTTTTTTTTTAATGATTTTACAAGAATTGCGCTTTCGTTTTTCTTTGGGGAATTATTTTAAATGTGTTAAAAATCACATTTTGCGATATTTAGTTTAATTGTTACACCGGCTTCCACTAAAAGCGTGTACTTATAAAATACTTATTTTTTTAAAATTCATCTTTTACATAATTTAAGTTATGATTCTGCATAATTAGTTGCTTGCTTTCCTATTTAAAGCATCTACTTCCGTGAAGGGCCAGAAAATGTATACGACACGGGAGTTGGAAGGAAAAGATATTTTTAATAATGATAAGGATAAATTATTTATGGAATTAACATTAAGAAATTTTGGTTTGGTTAAAAGTTATATTAATATAATCGCTCTTAAGTGAGTAATAAATTAAATTAATAAACTTTCAATTATTATTTTTATCCCATTTATTTGTATAACAGATTTTATAATGACTCGAAGAACTAGTAACTTTTGTCTCTTGGATGTTGGTTTGGAAACTGAATATCCAGATCCTTATTTATTCTGATTATACGTGGGACATTTGGGTATCTACAATTTTTTCGTCACTTGCGTGCAAAATTATGATCAATGCGATAGCGGTCTATTTTCTTTGAACACAGAGATTAAATATCATTTAACAACGTAGAAATTTCATTTCTCTGAATTAATGTTAGGATTTATATTTAAAAATAGAGAAATTGTGATGGATAGATGTTTTTTTTTTCAAAATTTGATCACCAAAAACGAAAAAAATAAGAATATGAATATTAAAAAGAATAAACCGTGGGATCGTTTCTGGGCCGTTGATGAATCCTCCTTAATCCCCTTATTGAACAAAAATAGTGGTATGGTTCACTGAATGTTTCCCTTGTACAAAAGGGAAACAAACATTGTGGGGGGGGGAGGTGAAAACGTCTTTTTGAATTTTTAAGAATAGATTGAAAGTGATTGGAGATTACTGTGAACACTTTGGATAGAAAATTTCGAGTACCAATAAGTAATAAGTGCAGTAGTGAAAGAGATGAATGCGAGTGCACAATTTATCGGGACGTGGAAGAATAGAAGCAAGGAATAAAGGGACCGAATGGCCATCAAAATCGAAAGGTACATGATAAATGATCTTCGTCAGAAGGGAAAAATCATGCGGAGAGAGAGAGGGAGGAAGGGAGACGGAAGAGCCAGCCGAGCGCGGAAGAAATATGGGTAGGTACGAGGGGAAGTCAATAAAAAAAAAGGCAAATACAAATCTGAATAATGCGAATTCTGATTAGGATAAGAGAAGGGCATGGAAGGAAGCTTACTCAGGCGTTGCCCATAAAGAAGACCTCCCCGACATTTGTAAACAGCATTTGGATAATTTTGCGGTTCAACCGCTGCCTCAACGTGCGTTAAATTTTACTTCCTTTTTATCTTTCCATTAAGCTTTTGTTTCGATTTTTATTTTAAATTGGTGAATGGGAAGAACCTTTGATATTGATTTGATTTCATTAAATGATAGACTGCTTGAACTCCACCTTGTGACTCCATTTCAGTGACACAGTTCAAATGATGTCACAAGGGTATTTGAATAATTAATGCCTGTACGATAAATTTCCTTCCATTTAAGCTTCTTCTGGACTATATATGAGCCGCTTATTTTGAAAGTTGCCTAACTCCATTTATCTTCAAATCGAGATATTTAAAGTTTTGCGTTTCAATGAATTTAAAAATATACGTATGGGATAATAATGATTTATACCGCTTAAGCGTATCTAAGGATGTTAAATTTAAAGTTCCTGTTAAAAATAATGGCAATTATTAAGTAAATAACGTGCGTTTTCTAATCAAGAATGGAGCTGGGTCACTTTCAAAATTAACAGCCAGATTCATTATGAAATTTGAAGGTGCCCAAGTCCATTCAACATAGTTTAAGATGTTTCAAATTGAAAAAAAAACAATACTGAATTTGTTTTACATATGTTGAAACACAATTAATGCGATTCAAAACATTTTTTAATTCATTACAGAACAAAGAAAATTACAAACATAAATTTATTACAAAACAATTTACTATTCGTCTACATTTTGTGCGCGTGAGAGGGATTTGAAGAAATCATGATGCTCTGGTGGTATGTATCGTAATAGGTCAATTATGTCCTGTTTTTGCTTTTGTAATTTGTCTAATATTTTTATACAATGGTGTCAATACAATATTTTCGAACTTTTTTGGTCTACCCCGACGTGGTAATAAATTCAGGTCTTTGAAATTTTCATTCTCATTCATTGATGTCTTATAGAAAATTTTATATGGTTCATTTCTGACAAAACGCATCCAACATATTCTTAGTCAGTTTACTGATTCTCCATCAGAATTCTTTACCCTTTTAAAAATTGCGTCTTCTAATAATTTTGTGGAAAAAATCTTCCTGTCTCATTTCATTTACAATAAAATTATTACCCTTCCGACACTTTTTAATAACCTTGGGGAACGAACAGTAAATTATATTTTTTAATCCCATTTCTACCACGATAAAATCTCTATTATTTGGTAAAAACGAATGCCCTGATATTAAAAATTTATGATCTATGATTTCCACATTATTATCCAAAGTTTGGACAATTTTTAACCACATTAAAGCTACTTTAATGTTTCTATTTTGCCTGGTGCACATGTCACTGTAAGCTATAATTTGTCTTTCACTTGTTAAATTTTTAATATGTTAAGATGCATGAAACAACTTCTTGAGCACCTCTGGATACAATAGTTTCATCCCAAACGTACATGTAAATATTATCGTTATGAAAATTGTGTATACCAAAATTTAGAATACACATATTGCGTTTGTAATATGCTACTGATGTAGTCAGCTTGGGATACGGTAATGCCTTTTGCAAGTCGAACGAGAAAGCAAAATAATAATCAGAATTACGTGATACTTGCTCCTGCGCTTGTATTAGTGAATTTCTAGCTGATTCTGCTAGTCTTAAACGGACATCGTGTTCTTCGGTGAGTTTATTCTTTCCTTCATCATTTATTTATTTATTTATTATCGACTTAATTGGGCGAGGTTGAGACTAAATAGTCCCTTCTTCCACCTAACCCTTACATTACATACATTACATTGAAGACAATTACATACAGCCAAGCCCTGGATAGAGAAAAATCCACCCAGACGGGAATCGAACCCGTGACCTCTCAGTTGACCAGTGACCTCTCATCTTTATTCGATGCTTTAATTTTAATGTTTAATAAGTCGCATTTTTGGCATGTATCTTTGCGCGGTAGGTGGAAATGTAAATTAAAATCTTTTTTAAATATTTTCCTATAAGTCCACTCACTAACGGCTTTTATTCCATTTTCCTCGCAATGAAGCTCGTATAAATTAAACATTTTCCTAATATTTAGATCTGGATGTAAATAATTTCTATTAGGATTATGAGATCTGGTATAATGGGATTCAAAATTAGGGAAACATTCAATATGTTTTTGAACGTGCTTTTTCGCTTCTTCGGATAATTGTCTTGATGATCCAAGCATCCACCCACGTATATCATTGCCCACATTTGCAGAGTTAAGTACTCGTTTTAAGCGTCCTTCGCTAACTTTAAATGTATCCAAAAAGAATTTTTTACACACGGAAATTTTTCCGTTTCTGGAACGTAAAAAATATCTAAAACTAAAATTTCTTGGTGAACCTTTTCCATTTGTTGGACGTCTTCGTTCTACAATTTTACGCTAGACAGCTTCGTGAAGTAATACATTTTGTTTTTTTTTTAAATCTGCCAAATCCCAAAACTTCTCAAAAATATTCCTTCTTTCTTCTTCATTGTAATTTTTTATGCAAGCATTCCGACAACCACAATCTTTGTTTTCGAAAATTTTTTCAGGACCAATATTTCCGGTATTAGTGCAATATCTTTTTTCCGAATTTCGTTTAATCTTTCGCACTTTTTGGATGCATGGTGCATCAATCTTTTCTATATTATTAATCGGATCTTCATCCTCTGGAGACGAATATTGCTGTAAAATTCGGTTTCTTTTTCGATTTTTTAAAAATTATTAATTACTATTTCCTATTCACTATCTGAACTAATTAATAGTCTTGTTCTGTTTTTCGTCATGGGTGAAATGATTTCTGAAATTTAATTGTGAATTTTAAGTTTTATGTTAATTAAACGTACAGGTTATTCAACTAACACAATTGTCCCAAAAATAAGGTTAACTTGTACTAACTAACTACTTGTACTACTAACTTACTAATAAATATTATTACTTGGAATTACTTTCATCACTCCTTTCCGACATTATCAATAGTAAATATCTTGAAGTAAGACGTATAAATGGAGTTGGGCCACTTTCAAACTACACGGCTCAGTTATCTAATTAAGTCCGAAAACTTGTGTGAAAAATTTATTGTATTTGCTCTGAATATAAGCAACCTGAAATGCTTCTCTGATATATAACATGAAGTTGTACATGTAACCATGGTAACCGTCAAAAAGTTTAAAAATGGAGTTAGGTCACTCTCAAAATAAACGGCTCATATTACGAACATGAAACCTCAGTCAGTAGGGAAGACTTGCCTTTCCAATCGTTTACTCAGCACATGCATTTTCGAGCGGTTTTCATTCTATTGGAGGGAGTTTTAAAGTGAAAAATATGGTGATAGGTAGTTGGATTATGCAGGACCTAGTTCATATACTGACTTCCCATGTCGTGGGTCTCGGTTCAAATCCCGATCGAGTCATTTTTTTTATTTGGTTTTTCCGGTTCCTTCATACGGTGCGGAGTGAATAGTATTTCAGATTCCCTGCTGCCTTAGTTTCATAAGACTGTTGCTCTTGGTGCATTTCGTAAAGGCTATTGCAAACCACTGCTGCTTTCACGTTAACCGTCTTCCAACGCATCGTCAACTTACTCAAGTGACCTCATATGTAGGTCGCATTCCCTATTACCAGTTTCATATAAATATTATTGGAGCGGCAAGTCAATCGAGAGAGGATGTGTACACCTGGTAGCATCTCGTTCACCGACGGTGATCCAAATTGCTACTTATTTATTAGATGATGTCATGCCGTGAATTAACTCGCACTTAAATCTCGATTTGCGAGGTGATTTAGAATAATTACACCATTCCCCGCATGGATTCAGGCGGTCGAGATTGCGAAATCTCGACCACTCGAATGGTTATTTCACCATTTATCGTTTCTGAAATAAATTATAGTGATTGAAAGAATTAATGGGAAGATATAAAATAACGGGATCACGACAGGGAAAAGATTCTGTGTAAGTAGGTGTGCTTAGATTAATCTTTAATAAACTCAGCATTGAATTAAATATTTTTCGCATGCTAAAAGCAAAATTTTAAGACATTTAAGACGATAGATCAGCAACGGGTGATCGGCTTCTTGCACTCCCGGAGAATTTACGCGTGCTTGCTTTGACCTCGGGGAAATAAGAGGGGGGAGGACGAAGAGTACACCAAGTGCACCTTAAGATCTAATATTACTCAACCTGATGTACCTCATGCCCCCTTCTTTTTCTTGCATTTCGCTCTCCATCTCGCCTTTTCTCTTCTTTTTGCGCTTGCCTTGCACTGATCGCAATCTTTAGGACGCCCAAGTTATATCCACCGGTGGGACAATTTACGTCTTGGTATATAAAAATGTGGCATTATTCCCGGCAGTATATTTCTCGCAAGATTTCTTTAATACTCTAAAATTTGCAGGTAAAAGATAAATGGGATCTCCTCTCTTTTGTTTTCTCCACTGATATTTCACTGTACATATTAACCAGAGTTATATCCAAATTAGTACAATTCAAATGAACTAAGCAAATTATTTTCGGGGAATAGTTATCAGCCGATGTCACTTTTGTTGGATTCACATATTCATCAAGTGCTGCCATGGAACAGATTGGTGAACTAAGTATTCAACGAAAAATTATATGATATTTATTTATTTATTTAACAGAACCACCAAAAACGGCACAAAGGCTTTTACATTGGCTGACATATAACATAAATTAAGAAAAAGAACGAGTAAAAACAATAAACATTAATGAAAAGTTAACAAATAATGTCAAGAACAGATATAAGAAGGCAGGAGAGCACATATGCAACCAAAAAGAGCTAAGTTACTACCTGACATTTGAGAAAGGAAGTGAAAGTGTTGAGGGAGGAAGAGAGGTCCAGGGAAGGATGCTGGATGCTCAGGGAAATAAATGTAGCGGGGAGTTGATGGAATAGGGAACGTTTAGGAGAGAATATATTATACATACAATTATTTAGAAAATATTATTAAAACATTGATATAGAGTATTATATAGATAATATATTATACTTATTCATTGATAAGTTGTATGTATTGGGTTGTATCCTGGTGTGCGGTTTCATTTAACTTATCGACAATTTGAGTTTAAAATATACCTCGTTTTTCTATTAGGTAAAATATTTGACCCAATATTTCTTTGGTAATTAGTTTTGTTTCACTACTAGTACAAATCTCACCCCGAGGACTTTTGAGAAAATATTTTCTTATGAAAATTCCGAATGCTCAGCAAATGAAAGCTAAAGGTATAATGTGAATAGTACTTCTGTGGAGTTATGGATTGCTATTTCATATTTCTATAGGATGGGATTTCATGCTATTTTTCCTTTTAATTAGTTTGAAATATTAGGTTGGGATTGATGTAAAATGACCTTTGCCGTCGACAAACCCTAAAACATATTCACTACTACTATGGACCGATGTGTCTATCACTTCTAATAGACCGCTTATCTTTTCATCAGTAATTAGTTAACTTTTTTGCGAAAGCTTTTTAGACAATACTCCATTACGCGCTTTGATGCCGCTTGCCTGGACTGGACAATCCCCTCTTCAGGGATTCACTCTGCAGTCTCCGGGACCTTTGATCCCCGCCTAAATTTGCTCATTCGTCCTTCAAACGCATCTCTGCCCCTCCCCCAACGCAATGTCGTTAAGCGAATATAAGGGATTCGATTCAGATTCCGTGCATGCGTTTTTGTGGAAAAAAACATCCGGCTCCGCCTTTTTCGCCGAGCCCCGCTTACGTATTCCCTGAGAGGTAGAGGAAAGTGAGCTCTCACAAGTCAAGTCTAATGGGCGGGAGGCCGAAGTTGCCATTGAAAGGGATCTGAGTCTCGTGCCCTTGCATACGGATAGACCGGTGTCGAACCTCTATGAGCCGGATGCGTGCGGTTGGCAGTGGGAGTGGTCTCTACCCTTCTTTTTTTCCGTATCTGGCTCGGAGGGAAAACAGATACACGAGGGCGGCGCTGTGAGGAATGCCGCTCTCGGACTGGGACGCTAGCTCTGCGTTTGGCCCGTGTGCCCGCGCGTGGTGCGTGCTCGGCCGGGGGAAGTGGCCGTCGCCTCCTGGCTGTCTGTCTGCCCCTCCTAGATTCTGCGAAACGCGCCTCGCCTTCGCTCACCGTCTCCGTGGCTGTGCACTATTCGACTTAGCTCTTTGTCGTGTGCTGCATCGAGGAATGCAGCAGTTTCGCCTATCGACAGATATCGTGACGTAAAGCTAATATTACACAATGGGGTTGACTAGTGTGGGAGTCGATTAGCTGGGTGTAATTTAACATTTATCGTACTCAATCCGAAATGAAATAACTATCGATCACGGCCTGTTTTGAATTTTGGATATGCTCAGAATACGTCATCATGGCCGCCATTCTGCAAGATCGAGTAATTCAAACAAATCGTTCGAATGAGAGTTACAAACAGGGAAAAGGAATTCATTTTTTATTTTACACTGATGGAATATCACTCGGAAAATAAAAAAAAATACATATTGATTTTTATACCTAATGCTCGAAGACTTGTGCCGGTTTTAGCGTTGTTGCGGATGTGTTCATTATAAGAAAAAATAACGGTAAAAAATTCGCCTGAACCGGCTCGAATCCGTGGATGTGAGGCATAGTCACAACATTGAAAACATACTCGATGACTATCCAAGGGTTGTTGCTCAACAATAATCCCTCTGTCTCAGTCGCACCAACTTCATTCCCTTATCCACTCACTCCTACCACTATGCTTGGCTACTCGAAATAATTGCCAGATGCGATAACGATGCCTTTACGGGTTAAGCTAGTTGCATTCCTGAAACAATATTTATTAAAAAACCTGTGTACCCCCGCCAATATTTTTTGTGTTGTGATGTCGATGATAGTTTTAACTTCTCTTACTCTCGAGGGAATGCGTACATGACACCGTCCCCTTTCGGGGAGGTCGAGGTCGAAGACTCGTTTTAGGTTAAAATTCCGATATTTCTACGTTCCAACAGTGTGGTCAGCATATATTCCGCGAATAAGCTGGTCTTACCGGCAGCATCACAGTAGCTTTAATATACCTACCTGAATTTTTATTCTGCAGGTATAATCCTCGTTAATTTGCAACGCTTCTCATATTCATTAACAAAGGAAAGTTTCCGTGAAAGTCGTCCGCTGGAAAGGGCTTGTTGAGAAATTTGATAAACGGTGTCGCAGGAGTTATCCAGCGAATAACTGCGTTGATCGAGTGGTACGGCCGCATCTATGATTGCGGAATTTGATTTACTAACTCAACATAAAATTCACGAAATACTTGTACTTTAAGAGCTCTGCGATTGTTGATTTTCAATCGTCACTTCTCTCGACTTTTTTTTCGATATTTCTGTTCCCAGAAAATGCAACGAACCACATTCTGCATTATTTTACGGTGTTTTTTCCAATGATTTATTTCCACGCTAAACCTGATAAACTCTTTAGCTCATAATATAAGTAGGAGCGCTTCGGAATCGGAAATTCACTTTCCCTGACCGACGCCACCTGGGAGCTAAGGCCAATCACCTTGGCGTTGATGTTTCAAGTGATTCTGCACGTCGAAGAGTAGTTCTGTTCGTTGAACTTTCCCGGAAGCGCGCTTAACCTTTTGCTACGAAGATGGAAGATATTATAAGTTTGCGATGTTTCTGTCGATCTGGTGTAGATCTTCATCTACTCGAAACTCCGCAAACTGTCGAATGGGCGTGTGGTGGAGGGTGTTAGGACCACAGTTTTTGTTCTTTAACTTGATATATGCGGGTGTTTGGGTTCGATTTTGTCATAATATAGTGTTGTGCGAGAGAGCAATGACTACTCAAATCTGATGGTGATGGGATCTCTCGCACTTTTTCTTGGTGTAAAAATCTACAAATATAATTTGGCGCCCTAGGTGTCAAAAGAAAACTCAGCTGTCCTTACCTTTCTAAAAGTTAACCCTTTACCTGCTCTCTTCGTGAATGAAGGGTCTCCCAACACAACTCCTTCAACATATCCGCCATACTCACTCTGTTTTTGTAACAACTTTTAACGTAGGTAGCTATGCACACGAAGTAAGTCCAACAGCGTCATAAGAAATTGCTTACCGGTAGGATCTTAACGGTGAAAAGGCATGATGACGGTCTACATTACTGGAGTTGACCGTGAACTTTAGGAACTAATCGCGTGAGCTTTATGGTAACGTCTGGTGGAATTCTTTGTTTGGCTCGATTTTTTTCTGACCTATTCATTTTCTGGTTTATATCCAGTTTTAGGTTTCATTATATTTCCCGCAATTCCCTTGGTTTTATATCGTGATGCAGATTGTCTCTCTGCATCTTTCATCCCGATTTTGCCTCTCCAGCATTCTCTTCTTGATAGACTCTGACCTTGCGTATTTTAATTCAGTTCATAAACTTTAAATTTCTGTGATATTCTCAGTTCCTTCTATGATCATGCTTTACATTATCTAGCGAAACATTCTTGCCTGCAGCGTTTCATCTCATGATATATGCCATTCGTATCCGATTCTTAGCAAAATTTGATCATGCTTCTTTCGGTACGTTGCAATCTTAAAAATTATTTAGTGATTATTTTCAGTAATAATTTTGTTCGCATTGTATTTATATTGCTTTTTTCTATTTTGATATTTTTATGGACAATTTTAGTATGCGAGGGAATAATATCAACTAGATATGGCAAGTACATTCTATTTCAATGAACGTTTTAAGCTCACTCTACCGCAGTTGTATTTTCATTAGAAAAATATTTAATGTCATGTAATTTATTACTCAGCAATTAAAAGATTCTTTATTTTCAAACTTTAAAATTGTAGTAATCGAAGCCCTCAATTAAAACCATGCATTTATATTTTATGCTTACGTAAATATGTTCCTTTCTGACGCAATTATGGAGTCCCGCAACTGGTGTACGTATTAAATGTTATTTAATGGTACGGGTCGTGTTAAGACGACGATGAAGGAAAGAAAAGTATCCCTCAAGACAGGCGACCACGTGTCGCCATTGCAGCTGAGCGTACGACTTGTGCTTGCAGGTAATCGCCGCGAGGG
Organism: Hetaerina titia; assembly: GCA_037158775.1. Lineage (NCBI taxonomy): Eukaryota > Metazoa > Arthropoda > Insecta > Odonata > Calopterygidae > Hetaerina > Hetaerina titia. The sequence continues at coordinate 64,009,558 of CM073771.1, forward strand.
AAATCCTCGGTTACGAAATTGGGAGGCGTAGACTCGAGGGCGCGTGTTGGTAGGTTACCGAGTCGTGTGATTAATTGAACGCGCGTCACCATCGGAAAGATACGCGTGTCTCGTGCTAAAATTATCCGAATATGTATATCTCTTCTCCGAGATGCGGACGGCTGCATTCAAAGAGTTCCCAGGGAAGGTTGTTGCAAACGTGTTCGCCTGGTCAACAGGACTGGACGTCGACACCATCTGCCGCCGGTAAATTGCACGGGTGTGGAGATGCAGTCACTGGGACCGACTGTTAGGGAATAGGGAGTTCGTCTCTCAGCATATGTATGATTAATGAATGCGGAGATTATAAAACATGTTTCCCACATCAAGAGGATCGATCTCGCGGGTGTCGTTCATCCCGAAAAGCAGGTCCACTTTCGGAGGTAAAATGAGCGAATACTTGCTATGATATGTGATGTGTGATGCTTGTTTTATGTTATGTATGTTCATTGTAATTCCGAAGTCAGGCTGTTTCTTTTCAACTAATGCTACATTAATTGCCGTCTACTTTAGATTATTACTTTGTTTATCCGTAATTATTCTCACCTTGAACATGGTGACAGCGAGTGAAGCTTACGCAGGATATAAATTTTTAGGTTAAACAGAAATATATACTGAAGTTGTTTTGAAGGTAGTCATTTGGCTCTTAAAATAGAAGAGTGACCGCATGCCTCAACACCTCGAAAAATAACTGTAGCGGCTCTAATTAGTCGCATCCTCCTCGATGTCTTATCTCCTGTGCACAATTGGAAAATATTGTCCTCGTAATAATTTCGAGAGAAATAAATGTTCAGCGGAACAATGGAAATACTGCGAAAGCACGATCGGAGCCGTCCTTTCAAGGCGTGGTCATTCTACACGTGCTCATATATTTTTGGGGCGACATTTCCATCTCTCTGCTCCGTGGAACTCAGAAAAAGGTGAAAAACAGTGTGCTTTGTGAGTTCATTTACATTTTTCACGGAAGTACCTCACGCAACTCTAGCATAGTAGTTTCTCGTGGAGGTGAGGGAGAAGGGAGAAGATTCTCGACTCAGAAGTTTGCACGCGAATTCAGGAAGCTAGAGTTTTTGGCTTTAGGGAGTCCCGTAGCTGGTGCAGTAGGTCGGGCTACAAAGAGATAACAAGCGGTTGACTTTCACCTTTATCCGGAAAGGCTAGGCATTCCGTTCCTTTGTTCAACTGCCTTTCACCCATGTATCCCACCCCGCCCCCCTCCTTCAGCTCCCCAACCAGGGGGATACGAATCTATGACATTCATGCAGTATCGCAGTGCTAATTTCGAGTAGTCAGTTAATGTGATAATGTTAATAGCTTCAAAAATAGATTAAAGATGCGTATCGCAGTCATGAGGAAATGGGAATATTAAGCAATACAATCTCATCTGAATCGTCCACAAGTGAGCGAGGCCGTGAGGATTAATTGCATGTCGATGGAGCGTAAAAATACTTTTAAAATGTTTAATTTTTGAAGTTGTTTAATAAAAGATTAAATTGAATTTTTTTCGGTCTCTCTATTAATTAAATGAAGTAATTATTTTAATGAAAACATCAAATGGAAAATAATGTGACCAACTATTGACAAAACTAGACAAATCAATATTGTAACAAATTCATTTTAGTAAATGGCTTAGCATTTCTTTTTAGGTCACACCAAATTGGAGACTGGATTTAATAAAAACAATATATTTATTCAAGAAAAGGAAGTTAATCAGTAGATAGTGATATATGAGAAAGGACTCAACATAAATTGATCTAAATGTCGTCAATATAGTTGGCAATATACCTTCATTTTTTTGCTTTGCAACGTTCCAAAAAGTATCGCGAATTTATATAAACAAAAATTATTGTAACACAACAAAAATCTTCATATGGGCACAATTCCTAAGAGGGATGGGGAAAAAATATTGTCATACATGTTTGTAAAACATGAATTTCACCAAAAAGTCACCTGCATCTACTTCAGGACGGTGATTAATCGTTATATTACGAGCATGCACGTAATGCATTGATTGGGTGTCCTTACAATAAGAATATCAATTCTACCTGAGGAAATGTGTAAACCTTATCTACGCTTAGTTAATCAGAAAATGTCCCTTATAAATGTTTATTCTACTGGGAGAGCATTTTATAGCGGTATGGTGTCTAAAATAAATGAATACAGTGAAGCAGGCATAGTCGAGATTTTATTTAAATTTGACACACATGCGGAATGCGACCTTGTGTGTTGTTCAAACAGTTGGAAATGACCGATGATTTTTGTTTGGTGATGTCATGTAAGATACAAAGGAGGAGACATAAATGGAAATTTTTGATGTGTCTTGGTTGTTCAGACAGAAGCGATGATTTAAAGATGAATATAGCTTCTAAAGCATTGCAGGAACGTCAGATTCTCGGTATTTGGTGACATTTAAGGTGGCATTTGGAGATTGTTTACTCTTCGTCGACGTCGTAAATCAACCGCCGCGGGCGACGCGTTGGGTCGACCGTCAGTCCCGAAGGAAAGACCGTCCGACTCCCTTGACCGCCACGCCCTCGGCTCCCTCTCTCCTCCTCCCTCCGTCGATCACCCGGACGATTGCAGCCCTCCTCGTCCCCCTAGGTGGCGGATGCGTATCCGGAAATAAGCGACGACCCACGGAGGAAGGTCGAAGAAAGGTTGCGCATGTGGATTTACGGTCGCCCGAGTGGGAGTTAGCAACGCGGCGGGGGCGTGGACAAGTGACAGTTTCGCCCCGTGTCCGAATTTGGACATCGCAGGGCCATGAGAACGGAATACGGCGGGATTTAATGACCATAGGCATCGTAAACTAAATGGACGACAACGCCGTTTCACGTCGCAAGGAGCTCAGTCTAATCCGTATGTCGCGAAGCACATTTGCATGTGGGGCTGTGCGACTCAACGCGCCAAAGCCAAATTCTCTCTTCTTTTCAGATCGTTTTTGTACGTGCTTTATTTTTTAAAAATATTTTGTCTCAATTTCGTGAAAATTTTGTTCAAAACACTTGTGGTAGTCCTTGGTTACTAATGGGTTGTCGTACGTATAATTCGAGAAGGCTGCCTGAGTTTGTTAAACATAAGTCGTTTGTCTTCTGGTACCTGTTATTTCCATCGACGGAGAGAATAAACTTTTGTGGCGCCATACATTATTCGTAATATTAAAAATTGCTACCTTTGTACATATTTCATGCATTTCATATAGTACATACTTCATACATTGGCTGGATGGTGGTTGACGTGTAGCTATCCAGAGAAGTTTTGAGATTCGTTGAAAGTCTAGTAATCATCTGTAAAGAAGTTAGGAAAAGATTAATCATCATCATGGATTATCAATTCGAGGATTGTTTTGCTGAAGTTCACCAAACTATCCTGTTGCATGCCAGTCACTTTATTCTTTCATATCTCCTTACACTGTAATCTTCCATATTTTCGTCAATCATGGAGTTCATTATGATATCGTGCCTCAGAATGTGTCCATCTAGTAACCATCCTTCTTGGGTTTTCCATGGAATTCTCTCTTACTAACTCCTCGAAAAATGTATTAATCTCCTGGTTCGTTTTATTTTCATTATTCTTCGATTTCACCCTCTTCCCAGAGCCTCAGAGCTCCTTTTCTCATTTTTAATCCTTTTCTTATCTTCCAAGTCTCACATCCGTGGAAATAAGAAAGTACGAGGGTCATCCGGAAAGTAGTACCCGTTCGTGCCGCATGAAGTGCTGACGACGCGAGTAGCCGCTGGACGAGGTCAGATAGCTTCAGTGGCTTGTCTGCCTTCTCTGAGCCAAGTTGCGTGACGCTAGCATTGCCTGTGTTGTTTCTGTGATTGTTTACAATGTTTAAAAAAATTGAGAACGCCGCCAGTTGTGAAGTGAGGGCAGTGATTAAATTCCTCAATGCAAGAAACGTTCGCCCATGTGATATTCATCGCCAATTAAAGGAGGTGTATGGAGACAATGTAATGGACGAGTCGTCTGTTCGGCGGTGGTGTCGCAACTTCAACATGGGGAGGGGGAACACACACGACGATGAGCGTTCGGGGAGACCGTCTGTCATTACAGACCAACTGGTGAGCTCAGTTGACGAATTCGTGAGGAACGATCGGCGCGTCACAATTGATGACATCTGTGAGCATTTTCCCAATGTTTCTCGAACAATTGTTCATGAAATTGTTAAACACCATCTGCATTATGCAAAAATTTGTGCAAGATGGGTCCCTCGCATGCTTACAGATGAGCACAAAACCAAGCGTATGGCTGCAGCACTGACGTTTTTGGGACGTTATTCTGATGAAGGAGACTCTTTCTTGACTCGCATAATTACTGGTGACGAAACATGGGTTTGTTATGCATCACCTGAGAGTAAACGACAGTCAATGGAGTGGCATCATGCTCATTCACCAAACAAACCAAAAAAATTCAAGACAGTTCTGTCCACCAGGAAACTCATGGCAACCATTTTCTGGGATCGACGAGGTGTATTGCTTATTGATTTTATGGCCCGTGGAGACACTATTAATGCCAATGCGTATTGTGAAACATTAAAGAAATTACGGCGGGCAATACAAAATCGGCGGCGAGGTCTATTGTCTACTGGTGTCATTCTCGTTCATGACAATGCCAGGCCTCATGCAGCTGGGATAACACAAAAACTTTTGCAGCAATTCAAATGGGAAACTTTCGACCATCCACCGTATAGCCCGGACTTGGCCCCTTCAGATTTTCATCTCTTTACAAAGCTTAAAGACTTTTTGGCAGGAAAAAGATTTGACAGCGATGAAGAACTTAAAGAAGGAGTGACCCTGTATCTCAATGAGCTGGCGGCGAAGGACTATGCAGCAGGAATACAGAAACTTGTCACACGTTATGACAAATGCCTTAATTTGCTTGGAGATCATGTTGAGAAGTAGTTTAAAGTATCCTCTTTCAAATAAAATTTTTTATGTTTGTTAATATTTACTTTTGTGTCTTTATTTCACGAACGGGTACTACTTTCCGGATGACCCTCGTAGAATCTATACCCAACTCCAATTGAAACCTCATTTTCTGTATTTTAAGACGATTTTCAACCCAATCTTTCGTCCTGATCGTTGAAATCCTATCCTCCCTTAGTTATTAAGCAATAAGATGTTTTAGCTACTCAAGGAATTGTCCCCATTCTTAATGACGGAATGGAATTAAACAATACAAAAACTCAAATGCAGTTTTAGTTTCTTAAGTTGTTATGAATTATGGTAAAATTATTTGAGCGGTGAACGACGTTTGTTTCCTTCTAATACTCTAGAGTAATTTCAAGAAACTGCGGGAGATGCCGCAACAGTAACTTTTAACGGAGTCACCCGCTAACATGCATTTCAATGCAACAATTTCAGAGCGTAAAAATCATTCGCCTTGACCGGGATTCGAACCCGGAGAGTGTAAGAGAACATCTCGATAGCTTAACTGGCTAAAGCACTCTGCCGGATATCGAGGGATCCGGGTACGAATCCCGGTCAAGGCGTATGATTTTTACACTCTGAAATTGTTGCAATTCTAGAGTGAAGCAAGCGGTGTTCAAGGAATTCATTTGTTTATTTTAACATATTATTAACGCCTTTGTCATTGTTATGTAACACTTTAGCGACTAAAAGATTAAGCGCTTGAAAGATTATTCCCAACTTGTCACTATTTCCCTCGGATTATCATCATGTCAGATCAACGAGACCTTTTATTCTTATGGTATTTCATTCTCACTCAGATTTTAATGATCGCAAACGGAAGATAGATATTAACAAAAAGTACCAGAATGTAATCGAGATTAAACAAATTAACTATTGGGTCTTGTAACGAAAAATGCCGTAAATTTTCGTATGACATCGAAAGATTAAATTTTTTTTATTAAAATCAAGTAAAATGTATTGCATCGGTCAAAATATAAGAAAAATGTTGTCGTTTCTTCTCTAATGGTTTCAATTAAAATATTTGCTGCTCTGTTTTTCTTGGTGCGCTTTAAATATTTAAACAACACGTACAAGTTGTAGATGGTGCGTTATGTAATATGTAAGGGCAATATCAGAATATCTCCTAAAATATTATGTAAATTGGAGGATTAGCATTAGGGTTGCTTAATGTATCGCATTAGCGGAGTTCTGAATGTGGGCAGATGCAAGGTAATTAAGTTCTAGGAATAGGCATTCTTATGCGTGGCGTGGTATAGTAAGGCATAAATACCATGCCTTGACATTTGCAGTTTGGTAAAAGTGCTTCCTTCCGAGGATATGACAAGGCCATTCTCGCATACCGCGGCGAAGCGCAAATGTGAGAACACCCCACAAGTTGGAGAGACATACCGGGACGCGAGACGCGTTTGTTGCGGGAGAGAGAAGAAGAGATTTGTCCATGTAAAATGAGATAAACGGGAATGGGGGAGTCTATTTCATGGAATGTGTGAGTAAATTTCAGAATTTCGAGTTAGATTTCATTTTTGAACCTTAGGATATGATATAACGTGCTGAAGGACACAAAATCATTGAATTCAAATTATTGTTGCGTGGAAATGGAGCGGTGTGGAGAGAGGGTTTTTAAGCCAAAAAAAATAATGTTTAAGTGTACGAATAAATCATACCAAAATGGTACAAGAATAAATGATACTTCAAAACTGACGATAAAAATATGCTTGGGATTAAACAAAAACAATCTATTTGGGGTTTTACCTTCGGGATGTTGGCATTTCCTCCCCTCTTTAATTGATCTTCTGATAAAAAATAGCGTTGAAATCGTTGTGTTATATATTACTTCTGAAATCTCGCTGTTACTTAAATAGCTCCCAAGTCGTTCTTTGCTTTGGTTGATTACCATTTCTCCATCATCATGTGTGATCATCAGATGTCTATCCATTTAATTTTCTTTACAGTATTTATCATTTACCAAATTTATTCAATTTTACGAGCTGTTTAAAGAACGAAACCACGACCTTCTCGCGTCTTCCCTTTCCATTCCTTCCAAAAGTCTCTCTCGGTTTGTTATGAAAGTTGAAAACTATCTTAAAAAATGTTTTTTTTTATTACTTGTCCACTTCTTTTGTATCGCCGTCATCTTCAAGGTCTAGAATTAGTCCAGACCTCATGAACATGGCTCTTTATCCACCGCGCTCATTTTTCCGCGTAATGCGGGGAAGTGGTGTGATCATTGCATTGCATTACTTTTACAGTTCATGTCTATGCGGTATAAAATTCACATTTCTCATTCTCCATTCTTCTTTCCAGTTCGACTCGATAAATAATTGTACTTTATGACCTTCATAAGGATAGTGTTTTATTAAATGCATCATGGACCGTGGGTATTTGTCGCTCGAGGGGTGTGATTTAGACGTTGTGCTCCCGTTAAAATTCCAAGTAGATGCAAGATTGCTTTGTTTAGGTGTCCTTACATAGTCTAGGACGTAAGGCGCGGGTTCAGAAAAAACTTAGGGAATGAGATATTTCATCCGTCGAAGGAATGTCGTCTATATTTTATCCTGAATCCTTGTTTAGTGAGAGAAAAAAATAGTATTAAATGAAAAAAATGTTACGACAAATTTGATGGATGGTCCTAATAGTAATTTAGACGCGTAACAGGCTTTAATTTATCGTCCCACGCTTGAAGTTTCACTAGTATAGTTCTTGGTATGATAATTGGGCCATTAAGACCTACTTGTTGTGTTGAGAGATCCTTTATTGGAAAAAACTTGGGCTGAATATGGAAATCACGATTTACTTTTGGTGCGCTATTATTGCAACAAATACGGGGAAAACTTTTCAAGGCCATTGACATTTGGGAGCTGTGAAAGTACGTGGGTGGTCTGAAAAGTTTCCGACTCAGAAAATTTCAGAAAAAATGTCTGGTATCTTTGTTAGGTCGGAAAATTTTCAGACCACCCTTGTAAACTTTACTTCATTTTTTTGGTAAACGCTCGAAAAGGAAAATAAATCACTAATAGAAGGGCGGAATTTTATCATCAGCATCTCGGGAGGATATTTTCGGCATCAACTCAGCTTATAGAATTACTTCGTCATAACATGAGTATTTTAATACGTCGATGAGATCATTATTTTCGCGAGATTAACCATTTTCGAGAAAATCTGAAGATGTGGTTTCGTGTCAACAAAATGCTAATGCACTTCACCGATTGACGTATTTATGATTTTAAAAAATGAATACGGTTTAATTTACTGCGCATCCATATTTGAAGCAAACTGGAACGCGTAACATATAATGACAAAATCATTTCGTATTTGTTTGTCAACGTAGCCGTAATTAAGTTTACCTAGTGTTGATTATTTTAAAAAATTACTGGTTTTCCCGGACTTATGGATTCAAAACTGTTGCCTTATGTTACTCAATACCCATAAGCATGTTTTTCTCGCAACCATAGTAACACTACCACGCGGAAGTTTTAGCAGCCGAGGGCGTAACGCTCCTCCTAAGATGCAAAATTATGCTCTTTGTATCTCGCGCCTTGGAGGGGGGGAAGAGGGGGACGGGGATCTTCAGACTCCTGATTCAACAGCTCCCCTCGAGTTCTCGAGCAAACAAGCCGCGAGTGACCTCCGTTCGCGCTCGATCGACCAAAGGTGGATATTTTTGCAAACACACACGTTTGAAGGTGGCGGCGGTGGCGACCGAAAGCAAATACTCCAAAATTGACGCCTTCGTTTCCAACCTCCACTCAAAAGGATGTCCAACAAAAGCGGGCGGTCAAAGAGCTTCGGTGAATGTTACCGCGATCGCTCCTCGAGAGTGTGGGGGAAGGTAATCCTGCTAGGGTTGACGCTGAAAGTGAGCCTATTGTTATGTCACGTCTTATCACTCGCCTCAAACCAATCTCTCAATAAAAATCGTCTCACGTAAAACCCTCTTGGACGCGTGCGGCATTCCCTCACTCCCCCCCCCCCCCGTTAAAGCCTTTGGCTCTCCTCGTTCCTTGTTTGCACTGAGCTGGCTTACGCCGCCTGCTGGATGTGTATTATGACTTAACGCGCGTCGCCTCTGTCATCCCTCCCGCGCGCGGCACCTGATAAGGATACTTCATATGGTTGAGGGGTGTAGAGGGGAGCGAGTCCCTTCGAAAAGACGCATCGGATCACACGGGGCATCGGCGGCAGTCGCGGGTGACCTTGGCGAGGGAGATGTGCGGTGACGTCACGCTGCGACTCCCCCATAGGCGGCCAGCCTCCGTACTGCGGAGGAGTCACTGTCCTTGCACAATTTCCTTCCCCCTTCCTCCACCCTCGCCCCCGACTCCACCCACGGAATCGCCATCCCCCTCTCTCTGGAGCCTGGCATTTTCCATCCATCCCTTTTTTTCCTCCAAAGCCCCCATTTTATCCCCGCGTGATTTCGCATCCTTCCCTCGGGCACCCTAATCAGACCTTCAAGCTAACCGCGCGGGAAGTGCAAGTTCCGCATTGGCTCCAACGTATTCTAACGGATCGCGCCTGCACGTGAGTGAGCTCTCGGAGAGTCATGTGTGAATACCCCTATGAGATGATGGTTATAACACTACCTTGCTCCCCACCTCTCCCAGTATATCTCTCTTACCCAGAGAAAAAAATAATTGGGTACCGCCATATCGAAGCCATTTAATCTCATCCAGGTGTTCATTTATGGTCGGCATGGTTGGTTTGTGGAAAAAGCGTGGTGGCCTTTTAAACTTCCCGGGTTGAACACGCAAAGGAGCACGTTTCTTCGCTTTTATTGGTCATAATCAGGTCCGTTGACCTTGGCTTCGGAGAGGAGGTGCCGCATTTTCATACTCATTTCGGAAAAGCCCCTGGAAACTTCTATGCATCCCAGTAAGGTTTAGTAGTGACGCATCTGTTTTCTTTCTTTATTTACGCCTAGCCTTTGATTGACTTTGACTGGAGTTAAAGGTCTTGTGACAAAGCTACGAGCTCGCTATTTCTTCTGGAATTTTATGGGATATTTTCAGTTGTCAGATTGTACCTTCGACTGCAAAGTCCTCAATACATTCTCTTTTTTTTATAATGATGCTTTGTAAAAATGAAACCTAAGGTATTTATGCTCAATAAAAATCGCGAACGTTAGGCGCGTAATAATAAAGTGGGAAAAGTTATGAGATTCAGTGAGATTGCTAGTGATATCTATCGTTTGGGACTCAACCTACGTTATTGACAGCTGAAGTCTTTTCGTTCTTTTCAGAGTTCATCTGCACAGGAATCATAAAAAACGTACATAATTTATTTTGAAAAGATTTTACGAGTTGCCTAGGGTATTATGAGTTGCCTCGTATTATGAGTTGCCTAGGGTAGCCAGCAAAGGGAATGGCTGCCGTTGCTAAACTCCTCGTACAATCACTGCATAGATATTTGAGTTTTAACGTTTAAATTTGTAATCGGTGAGGCTTTCACTTATATGTTGGGCATAATAAATTATTTTTATTGATATTTTAAACAATATAACTCTTTTATTTGTGGATGATTTCAATCCATCTTTATGGATAATCGCCTTTATACCATGCATGCATGTATAAAGGCGATTTAAGAGAGACTACCTTCAGGGAAAAAATTAACCTTATTCGAGAACAGTTATTTGAAATTACGTTCCTAATCTTGTGCGTTGACATATTTTCTTTGTAATTACGACATTATTCTTTGAGCGAAAAGCAAAAATATGAAAATTGATGAATTTTTCGCAACTCCGAACCTTCGAGTACCTTAGATCTGCTTCCTCGTGCGATAATCAATTGCTTGATTTCTGTTCCCTGATCATTTTCTCGAAAAATATAATTTGAAAAAAAGATATTGCATTCCAACGGCAGGAAATTACAGAAATCTGATATTATATTGTTGCATTATTGAACACAAGTGTACCTCTTAGACGAAGAAGCATCAATGAGCGTGGTTGCCCATAACGACTATTCAATAAAATAATTACTATTGGTGAAAAAGGATTGCCAATAAAGTGACTGGGAATTGACGGAGAGTTAATGGAATCAGACCCAAGTCTTTTTACTCAGCGTTTTGAAGTATTCGTCCCAAACGAAAAATCGGGATTTTGAGTAGGGGAATGGTGTCGTGGAAATTTCGTGGAAATTCAATTACCCTATGCCAATATGCCATACTAGGTATTACTGCCTTGTTCCTAGGAAAATACTCACTTTGTGTAGTCACGGAGAAAGATCACTGGAAAGGAAACCAAGCTAAACATCATGTACAGCGAAAGGGATGTGAGCTAGGAGCAGAACTACGTTAAGTAATACGGAAGCCAAGTGAGAGGATTCATCGCAAGAAACCCAGCTAAACGCGTGGACGCCAGCTGTTGGAGAATTTGAATAGCTTTAGAATAGATAAAGGAGAAACTGCAAGCGATGGAAATGAGATTCCATGTCAGAATGTTGAAAACCCCTCGGATAGAGGAGGTTACAAGTGAATAGGCATTGCGAAGATTTTAACGAAGGAATAAATCTGAGTAGAGGGGAAAAAAAGGAAGAGATGAGACGACGGGAGACACGCTTAGGCACGGAGGAATAGCGAACACGGCGGTCGAGAGAACAACCAGCCTGGGGGTTTGTATGGAGGAAGGACGAGTCCGCAAGTGCATTACGCAGGCTGTACAGTGATTTGGGGAGTGCGCGTGCGTGAGGAATGAAAATGATTGTGGAGAACGTGCGGAGATATGGAGGGTTGCCGTAGGTAATAAATCAAGCGATTGTTGACGGAAAATAGTGGTGGTATTACACCTTAACCCCATACTTGATTTAGATCGCATGAATGACTGTCGCAGAAGAGATGATGGACACCACAGGTTGTTTCAGGATGCGGACGGGAAACATTAAAAAAACTAAAAAAATAAATGTTCGCGATTGAATGCCACTGTTATTTTCACAGCCGGTGTGTTGAAATGGGTGTTATGCCGGAATATTATTTGCGTAATTGTTAATTTTTAAGCACGTGAGGCTGGTCCTTATCCAGTGTTGGCGGGCCTTAACCCTATGGTCTTAATTTTACATTTATTTGAGAACGATAAAAAGCAACTAGAAGCTCAGTTTTAATATTATTTGCATAGTCCCACTGAAATAGGCATGGGATGTGTGTGATCCGTAAACGAAAAATCACACCAAATAATTAGGTTAATAAATAGTTAATTTAAGGGGAGATGATTCTATTTTTAAATAGATAAGCTTTTAATACATGAATAATAGTGTACTTTTAGCCATTACACTTCCTATTTTAATTTTTGAGGTCGTTTCGTTTTTTGCCTTCTGCGTTTATCGACTTGTATTTATTAGTTTTTGGAAACGGAAAGGAATGACTGCGATAGAAGTTTTCAAGATAAAATGATTGTATGAAAAGTGTAGCATTTTTCGTTATACATATTCCATTTAAATATAAGTATGAAGCACTGGATGTTTAAATTTCGAATATCTCCTCGCGTCTAATCAATAATCACATCCATTGTCGAAGGGATAAGCATCCCAATATTTAAGTTATCGAGATCAAAGGTCAATAGTTGTTAGTAACTGAAATGTAGAGTAAAAGCGTTCTATGAACTTGTCCTCTTTTGTCTATCTCGTTATTTGAAATTTGCAAAATAATGTTTAAATTAATGAATAGCATTCAAATAAATAACATTTAAATGAATAGTAGTTAAGGAAATAAAATTATCGTGTTTATTTTTTTTTAGCTTCAAGAGTATTGGGCAGTTGGAATTACAGGTAAAACATTGTGTTCCTGGAAACTTTTCGAAACTTTCACATAAAACTAGTTCAAAAAAAGGTACTGGGTCGAATTGTCGAAAACATTGCGAACCCTTTGAAGTTTTTATTCTTGCAGGTATGCAAAATGTTGATCGTGACGTTGATATCGAAATCCATTGATTGTGATGAATATGTTAATGATTAACTCTTGTGTCTTCGTCTTCGTTACCGTGTCTAGTACGTACTCATCCATACGGTTTTAGGTTCAAACAGACATCTGGTCGAAATACAATCTTGTGCCTACTTGATCGTAATTGGACACGTTCGTAAAAACTGTTATTCGCTCAAGATGATCGATAAGACCCATGTAATGACTGATATTTAACTGCAGCCTTCTCTGACGTTCTTTTCCTGGAGTAGGATCACCTGGAGGTTCCGAGAAGGGCGAGAGCGGACACTTGATTACGCATAGTAATGAAGGATTCCCGGAGTGGAGGAATGGCTGGCGCTTCGGGAATTCCGCCCTCTCCCGGACGGGATGCTCATTTAGTCGCGTCGGATCGCATCCGGCAGGGAGCGAGGGAAGAGGACGAGGGGAGTTTTCTCCAGATAAGGGCTTGATGCACGTGCGCGCGTCGTACTTTCCCGCCCAAGGGAAAACGTCCCATTCTTCCCGAGATTGGTGGGAGGGGAACAACAGGCCGTTCCGGGATGTCTCCCAGCAAATGGACCACTAACTAATTTCTTTCCCGGTCTCTCGGCTCCACCTGTATCCCACCCCCCCTCCCCAAACCTCCATCCCACTCGTAGTCTCCCACCCACGACGATTCCGGACGATGACTTGCGACTCTCCGAAGATGGTTCGGAAATTACGCCCCGTATCCGCATGGTCGTAAGCAAAATCCTGGTCGAGGGTATCGAACGAGAAGGAATGGGAAAAAAAGAAGGTATCGCCACAATTACAGGCTGTTAAGCAGGCTATCTGCAGTTAAACAGGCTATCGACACAATTATTGCCTGTATGTCCGTAAAGGGTCATCGATTCGTATATGGTATCTCATATTATTCTCCTCCCGAGGCACCAACTCTCGGAAAATGTTCTGCGGTGTAATCCACGAACTCGATCGCTTCCGCGAGTATTCCGAGGAGGAATTGGTGTGCGAAGTATAATCACGTTCAATTTCCATGTTGATGGTGTCCTCGTCGGAAAATCCTCGGGTTCGTGTGAAACATTTTACTCCTCCTCCATGGTCAAGAAAATTCCTTCATAATACTTCTTCGGTAGTGACTATTGAGTTTCGGAACGTGCTAGAATGTGTGAAGTAATCGCTCCTAGTTCCAGCCATGTCGAACAACAATTTAAGACAAAAGTAAACAATTTGTTTGCCTGTAAAAATATAACATCAAATGTCAAATGGTGGCACACTGCTAGAAATATATTTTTCTCTTATACTTAACACACCTTCTGGTGTACGATATTCTACAGGTTCACTTTATTTTTTTTGTCGAAGTTTTGCTTTGCTTTTACGGTTTGACCTTGGGGCTGCTTTACCTGAAAAACTCATTGAAATTCTGCCGATGATTATTTTACTTATATCCCATTGTTTATTTGTACCTAATGGTAAGTGATATTAAATGATAAAAGTTAGTGGGAAGCATAAAGTGTACTAAGTTCTGCTTATTCGACTGAGCAATTTTGTTTTGTAGATGCAATAAATAAATCGACTCCATCGGTCGCGGGTAATTATTTTACAGATTCAAAGAAAATGTGTGAAATACCACTACACTAACTTGAGCAGAATAATTCGTCAACCTGCACAAAAATGTGAGAAAGTTTGAATCAAAACTCGTTAGAGTTACTGAAAACCTCTCCTCTTAGAGATTCAGCCGTAGAGAAGACGCCTCGGCAATTTAACATGCTGAGGCACTCACTTGTCTGGAAGAATGAGTTTCCCCGACAGAATTTCACGCATTAATATTTTGCGAGACGACACCAGTTACTGCGCATTGAAGGGTATGTTTCACCGTTAAATGTTAAACTATTGGGCCTCGAGCTTACAAAAACATTTCAAATGAAGATTCTTGATCACGTTCCTAGTGCCATTCGATATGTGGATTGGCAAGCTCCATTGAATGGAGATGAGATTCCTCTCGCGCGAGTATATATGCTTCGATGCGAGTTTGTTAATGGCAGCATAGTCCTTACGGAAATTACTGAGTGATACGCTCTCATTGTTTACACGGTAATAGCGAAGGTGAGGCTGGAGGGCGTGTGTTACGCCTCCGTTGTTATAATCACCCCGCGCAATCATGGGAATTGCTTCGAATTTAGTGCGAACAGAGAGCGGTCTTCCATCCACGACGATCTTGGAATTCCTTGAATATATCGACGTAATTTATAATTTCTGTCGTGTGTGGATGTTTCGTAGAACCGCCTTAACCTTTACCTCTGCCACGGCAGTCCCAACATTCGTCCTTCAACTCTTGAAACACGCAGTCTCCACATTTCCATTCCATTCCACCGTATCCCATCACACCTCCTCCTCCGTCTTGCCTCGCTATTCCTATTTTCACCGTCGAGTTCTTTTAATCCTTTCACATTTTTTCCCTGTCATAGAATTCCTTCCTCCTATCCTCCGGTTCGTGCTATTCACCTCTTTTAGTCAGTGCTTTCTTCGCCTTCGTCGCTTTTTTCTCTTCTTGTCCGGCAGACCGTCTGCAACTTCCCAGGAACTCTTTAATCATCAAGTCATGCCCATTCTTTCCTCTTGCCGTAACATCCTCAAGTGCTACCTCAGACACTGCTAAATTCGTTGCCTCTGCGAAAATTATGAGAAGTATAAACAAGTCTTTTCGATACTAACTATACGAAAATTTCATCTGTTATATTCTCTGCTCTTTTTCATATACACGCTCTAGTTATGAAAATGTAAATCAGTATTTCGAAAATAATATTTTCAGGAAATATTTCCCCTCGGAAAATATCCGAATCGAGGCGTATAAAAGAATGCGCAAATGATTTCCGAGTACTCTCAGGTCATTATGTATCGCATATAATGTTCGAGAGGTGAAATTTCAAATTTTGCATGTTGCAATTTACACGTTTTCAGTTCTTCGGATATTTCACATAGTGCTTATAATAGTGTTTTTAGGGAAGGCGACCGAAAGCCAAGGCCGTTTGCGCCATTAGAGATGGATGAAAAAGGATGAAGGGAGGAGGGAAACCCGGAGTCGGTATTTGCCTACTCTTAACGAAAGGCGCCAAGGTGTCCGCAATTGAACGTCCCATCTGACGGACGTCGCACTCGCATGAAGTGCTCTCTACAAATCACCTCAAGTAGGGATCAGGTTACCACTGAAAAATATGGCTCCTCCAGGATTCGAACTCCGGCCCTTCAGGGTAGTAAGGTAGTACGTACCATCCTCCGCAACAACCCGACCTCCACCTAGTGCTTACGTATGCACTTATATTCCAAAGATAAGTTCAGAAGATGGTGGAGATTCTATGCAGAAAATTCATTTGACCCCGTCGGCATTTGGATCTCGTTGTACCGAATTATCTACTATACGCAGCCGTAATCTCTCCAAGTGTGAGTTCAGGGAGGCTTATGATACTGACGGGTCCCGTGCTCAGAGCTAAATGTAAATTTACATGGTCTCTAAATGTAATCGTTATACTTTCATAAAAGTTTCTGAATCTGTTAAATTAAAAGAAAATATATTTTGATGAAACACGCTTCAAACAAAAACTAATAGCCAACTAATAGAGACGTGCAATTGACTCTTGACTCGTTGTCTTCTGTTACCGTTCCCTCGAGGCAACTGGCGGATCCGGGTTATGATCTTGATCAAGTAATTTGATTTTATTTTCGTTGTGAATCTCCACGCATGTGTATGCCTATTAATTCCACACGTTCACGTGACATCGAACTGCATGCCGTTGTGGAATTTCCCGCAGTTTCATTGTTACTCATTCGTCCGTTGATGTCGGTGCATGTGATTGATGTCATCTGTTGGCACTCGTAGCTAGTGACGCACCCGAGAACACACCTGAAAGTGGATCGTCCGATCAGGGGACGTGATTGAAAGTGTAAATGAGTAATAATACATGAATGTGTGTATATGAATAATAATGAAGAGAAAATAAATTTGACTTCTTAAACTGGGTATTTTGCCGTTTAAATCGGTTATAAACTGATATATTATGCTGAAACAATCACTTAGAATTAATTTTGGTACTTTTCTATTAATCAAAAAATGAAACAGTTCATACTGTTGTGTTTTTGAAATCCAAATGTATTCAATGTTTAGAATTCAACTTAAGATCAGTTAAATTCATGACCACTTTATTTTATACCTGAGTTAGGAAGGTTTGAAAAATATAAGAAGCGTGGCCGAGTGGTGGGCCCGGAAAATTTCTTTAGGATACTCTCCAAGGGATGGGGGCAGGTCATGAATGAAGCGAAGTAGGCAGGGGTAGTCAAAGTGGTTGTTTAAGCTTCTTGAATGAGGGATGGAATGTGTTGGAAATACATTAGCTGTAGGTTAAGTGCTCTACTTTTACTTCAAACTCCTCCCCGATTCCGTATGAAGTATGTATGACTACTCTCCAATGGAAAATTATTTTTTTGAATTCACTTTTTGGCCGCCCTAAACGGCGGAACGTGTTGCGCGTTAAAACGTGAAAGAGGATGCAATTACTGTGATTTGCTTATCGCATTTTTCAAAAACGATGTTAAACAGGCCTGTATAACATAGACCTGTATAACATCTTGACCTGTATTTCATCTCGACCTGTATAACATAATAGACCTGTATAACATCTCGACCTGTATTTCATCTCGACCTGTATAACATAATAGACCTGTATAACATCTCGGCCTGCCGGATGGATGGTATTCGCTGTTAAAATTTTCGTTTCAAATTTCTTTAGGGGAACAAACAACTCGCCCTACTTTACGAATGAGTGATATCAAGAAAACCAACAGGAGGATTAAAAATACTCAGACGTCGACATTACGGTCACGTTAGGTGACCAAGAACTGGGAGAGTCGTGGGCAAGGGATTGCGATACAGAAGGAATAGTCTATGTTGATTCGATTTTACGGAACTTTTTTTTGGATACAAAACCTTTGTAGAGCTCGTAGTACGAATTAAACTCAAGCTCATTTCTCAAATTGCTGCAAAAAATTGGTATTTATGGCACTAATGTTGAATGCTCAATTCAAAGCTGAACTTCGGGTAACCATGTAACTAGTAAAATATTGACAATATTACGATAGCGTAATTATATTAGACTTTAACTTAGTTAAACTGCGAATAATATTTAAACAACCTCTTATTTCGACACGCAAGGGCCATTCTTCTTTATCCCTGCAATATAAGTAAGAACTTTCTATTAAATTTACGGGTTTGACAATGCAAGCACAACGTGCCTGTCATGATATCATTTAAAACGCATGCAAGCCCTTACTTATGTACAGCTGAATATGTTAAAAAGTTAAAGACAAAAATTATAATTTGGCTTTATTTTTGGGTGAGTTATTGCCATACAATGTTCTCATTGAGTTGACGGAAAACATTCGCTGGTGAAAATTATTGAAAACGTGAACGACTTCCAATATAGCACACTTACATTTAACCATATCGAACATTGGTTTTACGTTGGTAATTCAATGTTACTGAGGTTGAATTGTCCCCGAACATCTCAAATATTGTCATGAGACGAGCCAGTTCCTTAGAACAAATCCAAAGTAAATTAATGAGATACACATAATTACAAAAGGAGACATTTCGGGTGAAGATAATAATGGCAGGCAATTTGACAAATTTTACAAATAGTTATTTTTGACAGCATTCTATGGTATAAAACAATGGGAAAAGCACAGTTCTTCCGTTTACAGTAAAAAAATACCTAATTAACGAAATTAGTGCAAATAGTTATATTTATTTGAGCCTTTTTTTTTCAATTATTTTTAGAATTTTATGGCTTTGGTGTTTAGACGTCAGGGTATATTTTATGGGCTTCAATTTTAGAAAATACTGGTTAGTATTTTCTAAGATTGATCTAAAATACTATGAATGTTATTATTACGATCCGAAAAGGTGGTCATTCAGTGAAACTTGTTTCCCATACTTATTTCTAGTGACCATAAACGTTTATCCATCGTCGTCCTCTTTTGAGTGCTTAATAGGAAACGACGCACGGTAACAGACGTTCGGAGTGGTTACGGAGGTGTGCGGCCAGTGGGTGGCGTCATTCCGCCCCCGCGCGACGTATCGTCGACGGAGAGTTATCTTTCCACCTCCCTCTCTCTTTCTCTCTCTATTCCACTCTCAAACCGTCTTGAGTGGACCTGTCCGGCGGCCATGCAGTTAGGCTGTCAACCTGACCTCGCCAAGCCCAAAAACGAATGTCGCGTGCCTCGTCGAAAAGGTGGAGGTTACCTTCGCTTTTAATTTACCCTCCATTCTCTGAGAGAGGTTTGTCCACTGTTACACGAGGGAATTGGGCGATCTTGTAACATCTTTACGGATGGGAAAATAATGAGAAGGGGGAACGTTTGCGGTTTATCTCCAGTCGAACGACTCCGCTTATGCGAAAGTTCTGATTAATAACGGAATGTTTATCTTCAATTCGCTTTCGTTTTCCACTTGTTTTCATCCTAGTAATTTTCGTTTCACTGACTAAATGCGCTCGTGAGATCAGACTCCGTTACTGTATGTCCTGCGGTCGGTTTCCCAAAGGAGGTCGCGTGAAAAACTAAGATCTTGAAATGGATATTTCGACACACAGCACTTACGCAGCAAAGGAACAAGATCTGGGGCTCGCAATCGTCGTTAATTCGATTCGCGTCCAGTTTAGAACGAAAGAGACAACGTGATGTTATTTAGATAGATAAAAAAGTAGATTATACGTCAGAACTCTATGTGAAGGTGATAAACTTAGCGATTTCACGGGCATGTGGAGGGGGATGATTCTTTGGCAGGTTCAGCAGATTCAGAGTAAAATTTGTTGAATTGAAGAGATTCCTTAGAGAGATGGGGAAGGAAAGGCAGCAAGGGAAAGTATTAAAGGGAAAATGAATTGCTTATGTGACTAAGGAATACTGATTGACCTGAGGATATCGTAAGCCTCTCTAATTTTGACTCATGATCGTGTATGCTTTTTCAATTCAGGATAGTATGGTGAAAGAACGCCTGTTTTTTGAGGAAAGGATGGTGTATGATGTACTGTCTGGTTGGAGGGTTGAATCTATCAACTCTGCTCTTTCATTTCTTATATAATTTTTATCATGGATGTACCTACCATTGTATTTCAATACTTGGATTAAGGTGTTCGTTTCAGGGTTGAATATTTCAAAGGTAAATGTTTGTATGAATTCTATTCCAAGTTCATGTCCTATCCTCTCAAGTTTTCTCATAGGCTTCAGAATTAAGGACGGATCCACTTTATGTTCGGTTCGAGCAACTTATAGAAATCCAAAAGCTCATGTTATATCCTAAATATCTCCATTTTTCAGATTTTATTCTTGCTTCTTAGAACCCATAGATTTAAGAAATAGTCGACACGAGGCTTCAAATAAATTCTAGCTTTTTATTCGTATTGCCGCACATTATCCTGGAATGAGCTTTCATAGATTGCGTTATCCACACTCGCATGCCTATTTTGTCCCGTCGGCTGTTTCTTAAACGATTCCTTTTAAGCGCATGCAATTTCTCGCAATCCCTACTTCAACAGCAGTACCAACTTGAGTCAGTCAAAGAGGACGTTGAAGCGTTATATTTTGGATGCCTATCGTTAAGAGTGAGCTGAATTCGACGCCGGATTTCTTCCCAAATCTGTCGTTTCTATTTTCAATTTTTTAAGTTTTTTTCGCCGAATGTTCTTATACTAATATCATATTTGACTCGACTCTCCGTCGCGCCCGATAACTGCTGCTCTTATTTTAAGTAATTTTGCCGAAAATTGATATATCTTGCCAGCTCCAAACGATTTTGTAAAAAAAGGAGGCTTTTAAAAAAAGCAGGCTCTATATTGCTTCTCTAGTCGAGAAGAAAGTTTTAGATATTTTTCACGCTTGAATTTGTGGAACTAGTAAAATATTCTGATTTGGGAATGTTAATGATTACGTCATTAATATCCTACAACAAGTAACCATTCCAAAGGTATAGTCTTGCAGACAGAAAAAGTTATTCCTTGTATGTTTTCTGGTTTATGGATTGCTATCCGACAAGCATTAGTATGAAACAGTGCGACGTCATGGTGGTATTATTCCTTATTTTCCTTGCCTTCTCTCTACCCTTGTTCATCGGTGTTTGATCTTCACATGCGGGCGTCGATAGATCGTGTAGTCGGGTTCTCTCTTTAACGGGGCTCTCGTCTGCGAGCTTTCCCGCTTTTGCCCGCGTCGATTCGATTCGTGACCGTGGCCACGTAGTTTCTACTTGCGGCCCGTGACCGTTCGGAAGAACACAAAGACTTAACGAGGGGTTTGTAGGGGAGCACGTCAAGTTTTTTTTCCCCGAGGAGCCACCATTGTTTAAACCCCTTTATCTAACCAAAAAAAAAAGATGGGGTAGGGGAGAATTTTCAACAATAGTGTCGTCGTCCTTGATACGATTGCTTCGATTCTTTTGAACCCTCGCTATCGCCGGACGAATGAAACACTCACTTCTTTGTTCCGGCGCTTAAAACGCTCAATCAATGCCAAGGATGAGAACGGCCTTCGCCGCTGGGTTGTCCGGCATTTTTTATGTTTTCGGAAAATTCGTTCGGAGTATCCCTTAGGATTTGACCGAGCTTTCGCCTCCAAGGCAAATTTTTCAAACGGGAGGTTGACGGATAGTCGAAAAATTGTGCCGTGACATTTCCCGGAAGAGATGATGGCATCAAGTTTGTGCGCATATATCTTCAGCATTATATCATGAACATCATCGATCATAAACTGCATATGGTGAATTATTTTCGAAGTGAACACCTTTGGAGTTTTGATATGAGCGCACGTTTGTAAAATGCGAGTCCAGAAGGGATTTGATGCACTTACTATTACAAGTGCAAAAATTTTAAATCACACTAATTTTCAAAAAGGAATATCTTTTGCGTGTATTAATATCTCCTCATAAATAACCCATCCAGAATCCTTCATACTCAAATCGTACTCGGGTTTAGTTAATCTTATTTGGCAAAATTAATTAGTTTGTAAACAATGTTTGTTATTAAGTATATTTTCGATATTTGTATTTGTTGACATGCAAGCACATTTTATAATGCCGTGTTTTTGTACCCAGTTTCAAGTTCAACTGAATCTCAGACTCTTTTATTTTTGTTTGTCAATTTTGATGCTAATCTCAATTAATAGCCTAAGTAAAAAAAAGGATAAACATGGACAATTGAGTAGGTATTGATAACGTTTTTCTAAATTGTTGAATCATAATATTGAGAGTTGTGTACTTTTGAAACCTAGGTAAAATATATTTGGTGGGCCTATTTAAAATTCTTGGATTCTCGGTTACCCAGGATCTTTATCTCTCGTCCACAGCTCAGTCTGTCTGTTACCACTCCCGTAACCCAGGTTTTAAAGAGAATATTCTTGCCTATACTCCTTTACGTTCACCATTTTGGGTCTATCAATAATAAAGATCCTTTAATTACGAACGTAATGCTTTCAATTTGAGTCTTTACTTCCTAAAAGTAACCTGCATTGAGAGTAGTTTTTACCCAAAATTTGGTAATACTAATGGCCGAATAATTTTCTCTTTAGAAAATTAAAGGATGAACATAAAAGAATGGAATGACTCAACATATGTCCAATCTTAGGTTGCGGACTAAACAGCTTGACACATTGCTTGACACTTGCGTAAACAGCTTGGTTTATCACATTTCGGTTTTTTGAAATTAATAGCTTTAAGCAGACTTTTAAATGCATTCCCCATGTCTATGAATATACTGCGGTTCATTAAAAGTTTATTCATCTATATTTCATGGCCCATATAATAAGTAAAACGGCCATCTTAATTTCTTTTACTACCATCCTGTAGACTAGCCTACTCTGTGAAACATCAGAACGTGACTTCAAATAATCAGCATTTTGCTCCGGAAAATCATGGAATCATCGAGAAATCGGTGAATCTGACGCTTTCCCACGTTAAAAATATTAATTAAGTAACATATCTTATTGATTTCAACCTCTTTTTCTTCTCGGAAAGGGGACATTAGTTTTCTGTTGACAAGTGCGTTAAAGAAACCATAGGTTCATTATCTTGATGAGTCCGCGTATAAGGTGAATGAATACTTAAAACCGTTTTGAGGGGAAAATATACAAAAAAGCAGCAGGGAGATATATCGAATGCGATGGTTTCTCGGAAGAGATGGTGGTCATTATGTAAGGTCAGAAAGATTCTGATATATGAGCCCGGAGCTGTTTTTAAGACTCTGGGAACGGTCGTGACTTTGGTTCATTCACTTTTAAAGTCGCCATCAGCGTAAATATGTCGGAATATATTAACCTTGACGAAGGAATAGCTACATCCGCGAAGGTGAGATGGTAGAGATGAAAGGCGAGCCCTTGATTAGAGCAAATCGATTTTATATTCGAGCTTCTTGCTCATATGGGATCATAATATCGTGGGAGTCCAACCTGTGTATTTAAATCATTTCCTCTAACATTTTACCATTTATTTTGGCAAATATGCCCATAAATGACAGAAAAACCTATAGGAATGGTTTTCGCGGTGTTAAAAAAACCTTACACTGAGATTCTTCTTGGCAAACAATTAAGCACTTTACTCGTTATAGCTACAAGACAGGTTTTTGGTATAATGTAATATCACACCTCTGTTTTGATACTTTATTTTCCTGAACTGTATGCGAAATATAACGGTGAAAGTTAAGTTTCTGATCAGTCATTAAAACTAATACCTAGCCTTCTTGGAAACTTGACTCGTCTCATTTCTCTAAAGGACTGTTTAGTATGGGCATTTTCCTTGTGTGCATTCATTTCAACATTTGTGCCTCCTTGATTTGTCAATTTTCTTGAGAAAGGAAATAGCTGACGACAAACGTTTTGTGTAATATTTTCCCCGTCTCATAATTTTTCTAGGGGAGGACCTTTTCGATGCTTGAGAAACTTAACTGCGACAAGAACAATATGTGGTCATATTCCTGGTGAATATGTAAACTATAAAATGTTATTTTATGCATATTTTAATGAAACAATGTGAAATATTTAATTTATATGTAAGTTTATTTTTTAAATAAGTTATTCTCATATTAAACACCCCCTTTTTAGCTGTTACGCATACAGTTTTTTCCTGCGATATAACCTCTTGCTAATTGCTAACGTTCAAAACTTGTTTTCCTTCTTAAGAAACACACGAAACATAGGCATTTCAAAAATGTAGAGATCTTTGATTAGTTCGAAAGAGTTAGCAAATACCAATACTTACGAAAAATCCATGCCTATTTCTTAAGATTTATAACCACTTACAATAAATGAATATTGCAAAATTGTATATTAACCAACAAAGGAAGATGACGGATAATTGTTATCAAGTATTGTTTTCGTGCGATAATTCCCTTTTAAAATTGTGTAAATTGGAACGACGGGCATGGAAAGAACTTTCCGATAAAAATTATTCAATTGTGCGTTAAATATAGACAAGCATGTAAAATATGTCATGGTTTCCATCCCCTCCAACAGCCACGATTTAATTTTAAAAATAATGTTTGCCTTTTAATTCCGTCGAGATTTATCATAAGGTAAAAGCATTGAAGCAGAGGCAAGGTAGGTTGAGGCAAAAGTTTTAAGGCCTTCATTGACATTGGAAAAATGTAACAAGAGTGGAGTGTTCCCATATACTTCCTGGTATTTGGGAATGCGTGGGTGATCCATTTGAAAATTTAGGTTTAAAAATTTTTAATGAGGTTTTGCTTGATTCTCTTGCCACCTTTTAGGCCTCGAGTCAAGTTGGAAATACTTTATCAAGGTAGATCACTTCAAATTGTTAAACCTGTTATGTTATAATTAGTAGATGGGGATAGAACAAGTGAAGCGCCAAAATAGTTTTGCCAGTTTTTCAGTGGCACACCATTGAATCGTATCTAAGATCGATAGCCCACCAAAAAGTGTTCTGATCGGAATAAGGTGAGAATTGTGTTTGAAATACTATGGCAAAATTCCGCGTTTATCTCATTATTCTGCGTTTATTCCAGCACGAAATTCCCATACGATAGTGACGTGGAAAAATCAGGTCTAAAGAGTAAAAGGGTTTGCAAAATTTTGCGATTATTATGTGACTTATCAGATAATATGCCATTTTTGTCTGATATAATTGGAACAAGTGGGCAAGAAATGTGGGCATGTTTAATCTAGATCTTTTGACAGGAAAGTTTACTTTTATTTAGGGAAGATCTCTGCTCTGCATTAACCATTAATTATTATGGAAATCTATAATTTTGATCCCCTTTGTATTTATCCGTCATTATTTACTTGCCAAAAGTTACCTATCCATTATTTCGCGAAGACTCTGGAACTGGAGTTAATATTTGATTTGATGAAACGATTCAATCTTCACTTGAGGGATTAGGCCATACTCCAGCTGTCCACAAATCCGTCTTTCTTAGTCATCCAACGCTCTCTTTCCTTTTGGTTCATTTATTTATTTAGCCTTAGTCCGAAAACAGCACTTTTTGGCCTTTACATCGGTCTATTAACAGTGGAGACGATTACAAACACCCAAGCTCCAGGGGGAGGAAAACCCACCTAGTCGGGAGTCGAACCTGAGACCCTTCGATTGGCAGACGAGGATGTTACCCCGCCACTACCGAGGTCGGCAAATTTATATTTCAGAGCTCGGCAGTCTGCTTTCCGAAATACAAAATCTTTTCCGAAATCAAAAACTTTCCGAAATATAAAATCCTCACCTAATCTTCTTTGAGTTCTGTTATCTTGTACTTCAATGATATTATATTTAATTCTTTTTCTCTCCGCGAGGGAGTATCCTTGATCATATCCAAGATTTTACTTTTCTGTGACTAAATATTTTTCTTCTTCCGTTTTATTAAGGGTTAATTTTCTGATTGTGTATAATAATGACGGAGTAGCTGTAGTTTTGTAAAAGCGTTTATGGGTGTCTTTTCTAGTTTTGTTTCATTTTATGGAATGTACTACACATGTTATGAACATTTATAGTTCAATGTTCCAGTCAGTATCAGAATCTTATAAGATACTATATCTCAACTACCTGAATTACTAACTTGTTTTAGGATTTGATTGTTAATAGCTACTTTTTTCAGAGAGAGTTCTTTGCTTGCTGAATGAGTAAGCTTTGTATATTTTCACGTAATTTAATGAATTACTGTGAAAATATGCAAAGTTTACTCATTCAGTGATCATGAATTTTTGCATTATTTAGCCTGAAACCATTGAAATCATGGTTCCCTTTAAACATTTTTATTTTCCATTGTTCTTCAGGTACGTTATATCGCTCGTTTTTATATTATCTAAGGCCTTCATAATATCAACAA
The DNA here is from genome assembly GCA_037158775.1 of Hetaerina titia. Lineage (NCBI taxonomy): Eukaryota > Metazoa > Arthropoda > Insecta > Odonata > Calopterygidae > Hetaerina > Hetaerina titia. The sequence continues at coordinate 64,035,797 of CM073771.1, forward strand.
ATCCTAAAAATGGTTCTTCGCCTTTCACTACTTTTTTGTCACCTAATTCACTTTTATTACACATTATGCATTTTTGCCCGGGGATCGTGATGAGGACATGGCAGTAGTTTTTGTCGTATGGTCTCATAGTATGATCATTTCCAGAAGTGTTTGTTGCGACAGAGCTTTGGACCTACCTCGACAATTCCAATGCCCAACACCAGGGGTTTAATCCTCTTGAAGGAAACATGTAAAAGTATAAAATCCGATGTTTCGTTACTATACGTCCGAATGCACGATCAGGTACGAAATTTCTCACGTAAAGAAACTTCTTAGGGCTCAAAAAGGGTTATTAGGTGTTGGAATTTTAACTGCCCGCTATTGTAATAGCAATTGCTGAGTCTTCTACCACAGTTTTGAATAGTATTTATGGGAGCACCAAATTACCCGTCGGCAAACGAGCGAGGCGGAGCGGTAGGGGGATAGTGAAGAAGGTCTCAAGGATTTTTTCACGCGGGAGACGGGCTCCCGTTTCGCGGGAACCCTCCCGGATTGCGTCCGCGTGCTTAGCTATCCCGGACGGAAAAAAATTGGTAAAAATAACAATTTCGCTGCACCTGGAAGGCATGTTGAAACTTTCTGGCTAAATTGCATGGATCGGTGTCAGCACTCCTGGAAGGTCGTAAAAAGCTCGACCACGCAGGAGAGAGAAAAAAATAAAGGCTTTTGACTGGAAGATTATAAGAACCTGCGCATATAAATCTTGTAGTGAAAGTGAGGCAAAATAAAATATTTGAAGTATCGGGTTGCGCGAGGCAGAAGCTTTTGTGGAGGAGATCTGGTCATATGGCGTCATAAAAGTCAAGTGTGTGATGGTTTCCCGAACACCTTCAGGGGATAAAATGGGTGATGCTTCCGAGCACTAAGGAATCTCATGTAATAGGAATTTTAGGTTGCGGTATCGTTTTGCAAGCGTTACGCGGATTTGCATTTACCACCTCACCTCACGACCCTTATTATAGCCGATCGATGCTTTATTGGGGCAGCTGTGACGGCTCAGGGTATTTACGTATTGTGTGTGTGTATATATATTTATAATATATATGTAGAAATATACATATTTTCATATATATTCTTTAAATTATATGTGTACATATAGACATATATATTTATGTGTATATATATATATATATATATATATATAAACATACAAATATATGTATATATATGTGTATACATATATCTATAAAGATATATTTTCTTATGTTTTTAGGGTGATCTACCGGTTAAGGTAGGTTTTTCGCTGGACATAACTATCAAATAAATATTTTGTGACTCCTAACAAAACACAATGCAGCAACCCACTTTACATCAGGTTCCTCTTCATCTCTGTGTACTTCCTTCCTCCCTTCATCCCGTCCAACATCCCTATCCTGTTCCTGCCTTTTCCTCGTTTGCCTAGCATTGCCCTCAATACATACATATATATATATATATATATATATATATATATATATATATATATATATATACATGAAAATATGCATATAAATATGTAAATATTTCTACATATGTATATATATAATATTTATTTATATATATTTATAAATAATTAAATAAATATATATATATATATATGAGATACCAATCCGGGGAAAAGAGAGGAGACTGTAAAGAGACCTCGTAGTCTCTTAAAGATAGATGGTGTCATGGTCCATTTTTCCCTCTCTATCCAGGAGTATCCTTGAATTTTTTATCTTGCATTATGTTATTGCATAGGAATGCATCCGGAAATTCTCACGTGAGACTTTGCGATATGCATTTTCCAGCCTAGATCAACGATATAAAATAAATATGGAAGATTACCACGCACTCGGTGGTATTCGATGAACCACGGATCTCCATCGTCGTCCTCTCGAATGCTGTCGTATTTCTTCCATTTAGAATAGATCCTAAATTTGTTCGTCGATGGTATCGTCAGTGTAATCCATATAATAAAATCAACAACAATGATAATATTGATGGTAATGAAAGGCCTTCGAGATTTCAGTCCCTCGAAATCCTGAAAGTAACGTGCAAGCATAAGGTCCCAGCAATATGATCCTCTTTCTCTCTCTTTTCCATCCCATCCCATCGCATTCTCATTTTATCTGTTTAGATCTCATCTGTTAAGCGTTTTCTTCATCACGGTGGTCGCTTGCCACTTAAGGAGCCTCCGGACTCTCTCTGGGTTCTTTTAACAATACTCGTTTTAACGTCCTCGAAAAAAATTGAATTCCTTGACTTTCACGCAAGGCCAGAGGTCACGTGTTTATGAACGGCATTATGGTGTTGACATGGCAACATATGCGTGGAATGTCTTTTATTGCGTAACAGCTCGTAGATGATTGGAATTGTATCTTTCTCATTTACAGTGCTTGGAGACCCTCGGACGAATCAAAATCCAGCTCTCCTCTCCTTCGGCATTCTCTTCTTTAGATGGCACAATATTGTTGCCGCACGGGTCCAGGCCCAGCATCCGAGTTGGAATGACGAAGAAATTTTCCAGCGGTCCCGACGGATAGTCATTGCCACCATTCAGGTAATGCCTTTGGAATTAACAAAAACACGCTGTTCGCCAAGGGGGTATAATCAAGTAAATCAATCAAATGTTAAGGTCTAAATGTGGTGGCTGGAAGAGAAGTACGGAGTCTATAAGTATATTTTGCTTTTTGTGTTATCGTATAAAAAGAGACGTTTCAGGCGTGATATGGTGGAATATCATGATTAATTAAAGTTGGCAATTTTCCACAAAATAAAATGTTTTATTAATACGACAGGTTTCGATGTAACTACATCAACTTCTGGTGACTACATCATCTTTTTCTTCACCAGAAGATGATTTAGTTACATCGAAACTGGTCGTATTAATAAAAATTTTATTTTGTAGAAAATTGCCAATTTTAATTAATTGTGTTATCGTGTTTTAAAAATGTCTTTCATTCTTATGGAATAATAAAAGGGTAATTTTCGATGAAATAGAAACGGTTTTTAGGGAATCACAGTATATACATCGTGTAAATCAATGCATACTTATCATTTTATCGTTGTATTCTTCGATGTCAATTCATACCCAGGCTATTTTGTCTTGCAGGTCATAGTTTATTAACGTACTTAAAGGCTGAAATGGGTATATTTGAGACACTCATAGGAGTGAGTCAAAGTGTAGTAAAATATGCGGTGAAGAATTTTGAATACGACCGAGGTTGTTTTTAAATTTTGTCATGCATTATTAAATCTATTTAATTTTAACCATTCAAGTATCGGAGTGAGATTTACAAGCACCTAAGTTATTTGCCAGAATGATGATATATTTTATGCCAAGGATATTTTTACTCTTCCTTGAATAGTGACCTTAATTTTTTTTAGCATTATTAGCGTGTTGACGCGATTCTACTTCAAATGTACTCACCGGTCCATTGGCGTCAGTGTCACCATGACATCGAACTTCGCGCGAGAATGATCGCTCATCGTGACTACTTCATCTCCCAGACTCGGCTTGTTTTCTGAAAGTTTTTGTTCGAATACCATTCTAGGTTCAGCCTCAGACTGCGCTACCTTTTCTGTAATGTATCGGTGCATGTACAACCAGGAGCGATTTAAAAAAGTTATCTTTTCATCATGAGCGAGTTTTTATAGCATCTAGTTTATTGATAGATCATGATGTTTATCTCAGTGTAGTCTCAAATTGACAGAATTGTCTCTCTTTCCTTGCAGAAAATTATTGCTTACGAGTACCTGCCAGCGTTCCTGGGGGAGGAGCTTCCTGCTTACAGTGGTTATCATCCGGATGTCCACCCTGGAGTCAGTCACGCCTTCCAGAGTGCCGCTTTCCGCTTCGGACACACCATGATACCTCCAGGTCTCTTCCGCCGCGACGGCCAGTGTCGATATCGGAGAACGTCGATGGGTCATTTAGCCCTCAGGCTCTGCTCAACGTGGTGGGACTCCAATGTGAGCGAATAAATTACTAAATGGTTTTAAAACGATGGTATTAGAGATAGAAAATCTGAATTTAATTTGCTTAACGAAACAATTTATGATCAGTTTCAAAGAACTGGGGGAGATAACGCGGCCGTTAATTTACGGAGCGATCCGCTGAATTTCACCGAAATGTAGAAATTTCACAGTGTTTGCAATCTTTCACTTTGAGAGGATCTCGAATTCGGAGCCCATCGACTTTCGGTCTAGTGTTTGATTGGTTAAAGCATTCGGCTGAAAATCGAGGGATTCGGGTTCATGTTCCGGTCGATGAGAATAGTTTATAGTCAGTGAAAGTGCAGAGTCCAAGAATCAGAATTAACCTGATTTCTTCAACGATCAAGGACCTAGGATTTTCACCTAAAAGTCTCTTGAAATTGATTATCCCCTCCAGTGAAAACTGCTTGTAATGCTTGGTCCACATTCATATGCTCGACTTTGATGAAAGTTGAATTGTCCATTAATGAGTAAGAAGTATTCAATTAAAACTCATTTTAGATAAATATAGATAATATAATCCAATAGCTCTATTTTCATCCTCGCCAATGAAAATCTTTCACGTTAATTCGCGAAGAAATAATAATGTAGCACCTATTAGTTTGAAGATAAGGCGATAAAATTGTCACTGTATTTTAAAGTGTTCCTATTAGGCATTGATAAAATAATAGTTTTTAAAATTAATAATGGCAAAGAGATTCAATTTCATGAAGGAAAAAGTAGAAGGTTCTTATGAAGCATAATTTGAAAACAGGATGGAAAAATTGTAATTTGATGAACTTGAACCACATATATCGTATAAATAATAACATATTTACAAGCCTTGAAATTCTTTAAGTCAACGGTTGTCATACTTGACGCCCTAACCCTCCCCTTGAACATTTTCATGCTCAAATCTATGGTTCTCTTCTAACAGGATGTGTTGTCCGAGAGTACCGTCGAAGAACTTCTGCTGGGGATGTCGTCCCAAGTGGCCGAGCGCGAGGACACCATCCTCTGTTCGGATGTCCGGGACAAGCTCTTCGGCCCCATGGAATTCTCGCGACGGGATCTGGGAGCTCTGAACATAATGCGTGGTCGGGACAACGGTATCCCCGACTACAACTCCGTCCGCCGCTCGTTTGGCCTGGAATCCGTCACCGAGTGGTCGCAGATCAATCCCCGACTTCACTCTGAGCACCCAGAGCTGTTCGTTGCCCTAAAGAAGGCGTACGGCGACCGTATAGACGACGTCGATCTCTACATTGGGGGCATGCTGGAATCGAGCGACGGGCCTGGTCCATTGTTTCGTGCAATCATCAGGGAGCAGTTCACGAGAATCAGGGATGCCGACAGGTTCTGGTTCGAGAACACCAATAACGGGTGAGTACTTGCGGAATGAACCTGGTGTTTTATCCGACTTTTATTTCCAAGTCGTCGGCGCTTCGGTACACGATAGAACTCAATACCTAACTCCACGAAAATACACGTACATGTGAACTGTCACGACCACTATCCACCATAAGTGAGACTTATGGTGAAGAATTTTCCCAGCGATTCATAATTTTCGTTGAAAGAGAGAGTTCCCAAGAAGAAATTTGGTACCAGACTTTCCTCAATCGTTTGCGCCGGATAAATTTGTGAGAAAATGAAATTGAAAGATTCAGGAAATGTTATAGTACGGTAAAAATCCGCGTAACAATTTCAACTATTGGTAAACAGAAGAGAGTGATCAATATGCGGGAGAACCTATGGATGGATGGAATGGTTATATGAATACGGTATACAATAATATGGTTACGGAATAACTTCGAAACACCATTATGATTTATTAAAATTAATATGGAACTTTTCATGTTTCAAATATTACACTCTCGTTTTCTTTGTAAAATACGTTAATTTTATCAATAACTATGTAGTTTGATGAAACAAGAGATTACGTCAAACAAAACATGATTGAGAAAGGAAATAATGTATCGATGTGAACGTTGTTTAATGCGTATCTCCTTAGATCTGCCCTTATAATTAAATAAAGTATAAAATAATGACAACATGTACTATAACCTTTCAATAATTTAATGCATTAAAATTTTGATTCGCTTGTATAAATTTGCAAAAGATAATCTCCCCAGTTTGTTCTTCAGTATAGTGAAAATAAAATGTCCAATGATTTGTTTCCTATTTAATATGGAGAAAGTGCGAGGCCAGCCTTTACTCTTGTGAATTAAAATGAGCAAATGTTGCCCTGTTGTTAACAGGGCAGGGGTATGTTGTAAAAAAAATGATCGAGTCCTTTACGAAAGTCCCAGTTCGTCTATACAATGTGCGTTATATAATGTAAACCCTGGTTTTCAATCTCATGTTTATTTCGAGACCTTGAGAATATTTAGCGGCAAATAAATGTTGTCTTACTTCAAATCTTTTATTTTAAAACATAACTTAACGTATATGTACTGGATTGCAATGAGAAATTAAACTTATAAGAGTAGAGGTAAATGTAAATGCTTATCTCTTGATCCGCTCGACCAAATGTTTCGAGGAGATCATCTAAGAGTTTTAATGAGGGAATAACAACATACTATTTTTCGTCAAATTCGGAGTTCGATAGCCCAGAAATATAAAAAATTATTTCAGACGTATTCCTGTGAAAATGAATCTTATTTAAATTCCTCTTTATCGCACAACATTTCTTAACTACGATAATGGGACCAACCCTGAGTACATATTTTTTCCCTCAGGACGCCTCGAAACTACAGCCTTACGTAGACCAGAGTGATTTCAATCAATTTAGTCTGCAGTTGCATGAAACCCACGCCCACATATTTTGAATCCACTAATTTAAAATCATCGACGCCGTTTTGTCGTCGGAGATTTATATCTTCTTTTGGTGTCCTCGACCCATTTTCGTGAATAAAACCGACGCAAGAAGCCCTACAAATTTCCAATTCGCTGGCGAAATAAGCCCCGCGGCTCTTTGGCAGCTGCGACTCTTCCCCCCCCCCCCCCCCCTATCTCTAAAGGGGTATTCAAAAAGTCTCCAATTCATCAATCCTCATCGAGCTGCCGTGCACGTCCGGCACGGGATCCCGACAATGCCCACTTGTAATCGATCGACTTTCGCCTCCATTCCTTTACTTGTTCGATTTTTGTTTTCATCCGCGACCTCCCCCGGGAGAACTCTTTGAAAGTCGTCCCGGTGATAGTTGTTTCCAATCCGACGCACAGCTTCCGTCAAAGGCTTGTGGAGAGAGGCGTGACTGATCTAGTGACTTTATACATGCTCGCGTGACTATTTGTGATGTCGCCGTAGGGGGCGCCTATTCGTGGGAGCCGCCGAGAAGAAAATAAGTGGGTCTTAATTAGATTTGGATAGGTGGCATGGCGGAAATCTTCATCGTCCTCTGGGAACTATTTCTGAAGATATAAAAGAAGCTTAAGTGCAGGATACGTTTCAGAAGACCCTTCAGTGTTTGTGACTAACATCGATCGAAATATTGAAATGTAGCTCGGCATAAAATTCAAAATATACCATATATCCTTCCAAAATATTGACCCCTTACACTTACATGCATCAAATACCTACTCTTTTATCAGCTCACAAGTGAATACGATACGGCAATAAAATTCTTTGTATTGGATTCGTCCAATCACTCTCAAAAGCCTTTAATTGAGAGAGTCAGACCTTATAGGGGTTACTAAACGGACTTGAAATGAGAAAGTGCTCAGCAAAGCGAGGGACGGAATTTAACAACTGCATGTGGAAAGTTGGCACGCCGAACTTGATAAGTGTTGTTCATTGTATACTACTTGTTACGTAACCTTTTCAAATACTTTAAATTACGACTTTTAGTATTGTAAGCGATTAGGTACGCTGACAACTCATATGTGATAACCAGCTTAGTAAGTGATAAAAAGTTGAATTTGATCTTCACGAGGACGCAATTTTAGCAGGTGATAGGACGCATTTAAAAAAAAAATAAGTGAAATATATTTAGCATCATCATAATGCGGTTGTCCTTTGTCGTGTACTAATTAAAGAGGATTCCATACGTAAAAACTCATCAAATGAATTATGCTCGCATTTAGCATATCATTCCGAGAAAGAATTCTCCCTGCGTCGAGTATGTCTTATAACGTACCCAAACGGGTATTCGTGGGATAATTTTAATTAATAGTAGATGTACAAGTGTCTTCATTAAACTTGAAATTTGTTTTGCCAACAGTGAGACTCTTGCCAAGTCCTACCCAATTCGTAGCTAGCTCTTTCCTATCTGTAGGTGTATTCTGCATTCAAAAATGTCAAGATCGCGCCAGTTAGACGTTTTTAAAATTTACATATGATTATACAACAGTGCTCTCCTAAATATAGGGTGTGGTTAAGAGGAGGCATATTTTAAACCCACGAGCAGGCCAGTATTTCTGCCATCAATGTTTCGGTCAGTATGGCGATTCATACAATAGGTTTCATAGCTATTTTTCAATTGTTAGGAAATTCGTTATCGATGGAACGCACTCTGGTAAACTAATTGAAACGTTCATTAATTTCGGATTTTAGTTCCCATAGTGACAGTGATTCTGCGTTTTGAAATGTGAATGGAAAAATTGTATATGGAAGTTCCTGCCCAGAAAATGAACCCTCCCCATCCTCGGCTACCACTCTCGCGCTACAGATCCGGTATTGATGCCCTCAAATTTTAGAAGAGAGGATCGGCCGCTGGCAAATGAATAATGAAAGCAACGGATAGCAGCATATGGTATAGTACGTGCGCTGGGTGTTACGAATGGAGGTCAGGACGTTGGATGAATGGGCAGTGACCACTTTCCTTCCGAACCCCCCCCCCCCAAGCCCACCCGAACCTCCCGCATGTCAGCCATTTGCCCTTTCTTTTATTTTGGTCGTCTCCATGTCCAAACCCCCTTAGAGAAAAGAAGGATCACCTGTCCGGGTCGAAAACGGGTGACTCGGGTGAGGAAGAGAAAGAGGTGAGGTGGGTCTTTAAGAAAGGGATCGCGCAATAAGGACTCGTCGCGGTGATTCCGCGGTGTCTTTCGTGACCACGAGGACGATCACGTATGGGACATCACCGGTGGGCGGTGGAAGTATGAACTGAAGTTACATACGACCCACCTTTGTTCTGGTTTGTCTCCACGATCTCCTTTCACGAATCATTCTCTTCCCTTGACCGCCGGTGCCATAATGCCATATTTAGATTCCCCGTGGCGTCGTATTTTCATCAAGGTGACAATGCGTGTGGGCGATGCCTATTGTGGAGACGTTTGATAGTCGTTGAAAGTCTTATGAGTGGGTTAGAACGGGGGACGTAGCGATCATGTTTTACGGGGGAGGAGGGTATGAGTAATTTCTTGAACCACGTTGCTTGCCATCTGGGCAGGCAGCGGGGAGCAAGAATAGATAGGCCAAATATTTCCTTCCTACAGCCTTTCTCCTGATTAGTAAACGACCAGCGGGTCAGCCGGGTATTTTTATGAGACTGGTTTGTTGAAGAATTATTTTTTCTAAAACCATTTTTGGGGAGACTGTTAGCCAATTTGTTACACCAAGTCTGAAACATCTACTTGTTAGAAACTCTGAAAAGCTGATATCTGGTTGTAAATGAAGAATGAAAGGGCTCAAATTGACCTCCTAAGTGCTTGGTAGTAAATAATTCAAATTTGAGTCACAAATTATAATCAAGCTTGATAAGTATTCTTTCAAGGCTCACTGTGGTCAGATGATGGAGGTTCTTTTTGATCTTTTGAAGTTGGAATTATTAAGCTATCACCAGAGGTATTTAAATATGATGTAAGCTGCCTTTTTTAGTTTCTGAGGTAAAGATCAAGAACTTCTTACATAGATATTTTATTCAGCCAATAAAGTTTTGGATTGTAGAAGTAGAAGAGAAGACTCACCATGGTTTATCAATCCAAGTATTGGTTTACGTCTTCATCTGTTAGTCTTTCTACTTAATTTTCAACATTCTTCAATAGCATCACATTTCTATTGCCTTCAACCTTCTTTTCTCAGCTGCTTCTATGGTTTAAGTCTTGCATATACAAGATATATATGCACATATTTATGTAAGAATATGTACATATACTTTCTATACTTGTATAGAAAAATAGACTAAAAAAATAACTGGCGATAAATCACTTCTTTATGTTTTTATTAGAGTATTATTTGCCATTAGTAGTTGCTTCTTCTAATAGAAAGCATCATTTAGCATAATTATTCTGCATACTATGAGGGTAATTTGAAAAGTTCTCGGAATAGAATAGAAATAAAGTACTTACCTCAGTGAAACTTTTTAATTTTTCAATATAGTATACCTGTACACTAATCCAGCAATATTCCAATGTCTTGATCGAAAATCAAATTTTTTCCGGTTTGCAAAATAAGCATCTACTTTGGTTGTTAGTTCTTTGTTTGAAGAGAATCACTGTCCACCAAGGACAATTTTTAGTTTGAGGAAGAGATGGAAATCAATGGAGCCAAATCAGGTGAAAAAGGTGGCAACAATTTGTATCTTAGTTAATGTATTTTGGCCATAGAAATGATACTAGTTTATGGGGGTGCATTTTTGGCTTGATGAAAGTGACCCTCTTTCTTGCCAAACCTGGCCTTTTTTTTCATGTATCTTTTGCTGTAATTGGTCCAGGAGGTTAGCATAGTATTGTTCAGTAATTGTTTGATCAGTGGGAAGGTAATCTAATCTAGGTAATCTTTCACATCCCAGAAAACTGAAGCCACCTTTCTGGCTGACCATACTACCTTTGCTTTCTTTGGTGGTGGTGTATTATCATGTTTCCACTGCTGTTTTGTCTCTGGGGCATGGTAGTGGACCCAAGTTTCATCTGTGGTCACAAACCGGTGCACAAATCTTGTTGGTTGTTGTTAAAAATGGGTCAAAATGTGTTCCAAAATTTCTATTCTGATGAGTTATGATCATGCATCAAGAGTTGTTGTACCCATCTAGCAGATAATTTTCTCATATCCAATTCCACTTTAAAATGTGATGTGCCCATTCGTATGACATCTCTACAGCTTCAGCAATTTCATGAACTTTCAGTCAGTGATCCTCCAAGACCATTTCATTGTATGCACTTTTGTAATAATTTCTGGGGTAGTGGTTAATTTTGCCTGACCACTACATGGAGCATCATCTATGCTGTCCCGAACAAACTTAAACTCGTTCCTCCACTTGGCAAGAGTTGAATATAAAGAAGCAGAGTCCCAAAGTGTGTTATGAAAGTCAGCGTAAATTTCCTTTGCTTTAATAACTTTCTTTACGAAGTATTTAATCACTGCTTGAATCTCTATTTTTTCCATCTTCTCAAATCACTGCATGGGAAAAACAACAGAGAGGTGTCTGAACCACAGAGCACTGACACACAACATATTTACTCATAAAGTATTACTTATTACTATGTGGGAAACTCTTTGAGCCAGAGCTGACATCTAGTGGTGATTCTGTGAACCTTTCTGACTACCCTCTTATAGTCTCCTTTTTTCTTTCATCACTAATGATCCTGATGTCTAAATATTAGACTTAAAAGTTTCTTGTATACTTCATATGAAGTTTAAATTCCTTCATATTAAGTTGGAATTAGTGTGAAATAATTTTTCACTCGTGATGTTGGCCAACAAGGACATGAGCATAACCTACTCGAATAGTATATAACTATGTCCTTAATACCTGTGGTACCATAATTAGTTTATGTGAATAACTAAATATTTCTTTTGAATCCAGGGTTAAATGGTGTTCAGTGCCAGTTCATAAAATTTGCCAGTGTAAGCCACATTTAGAAAGTCACTGGCTAAAATTTAATGCCACTTGAAAATTTATGCCAACAAGGTGTAAAAGTGAATTATGCTAAGTTCACAGATTTAAAATTTCAAGTAAAACTACATGTTCCTGGATTAGGTATTGTCATAAATTAAGTGTGCGTATATTAGATTTGCAATAAAAATGTATTTTACAATGTGGTCATTCAACTTGAATCTCATAATTAAACATTTTTTTCCAGAATATTCTCAGATGATGAAATAGAAGCCATCAAGAAAATCACAATGTGGGATATAATTGTCAATAGCACAAGCATCAAACCAGGAGATATCCAGAAAAATGTTTTTTTCTGGATGAATGGAGATCCATGCCCACAGCCAATGCAGCTCAATGCGACCTTGTTGGAACCCTGCAAGTATCTGCAGGGCTACGATTACTTTGAGGGGAGTGAGCTGTCATATATATATGCTATTATCTTCCTGGGTTTCATCCCAATTGTGTGTGCTGGTGCAGGCTATGGTGTTGTTAAGCTCCAGAATCGGAGGAGAAGGAGACTGCGAATGAGACAAGAGGAGAACAACAATGGAAAGTCCGTGGACAAGATGATGGTCAAGGAGTGGCTTCACCAAAACCACAGGAGACTAGTTAAGGTGAAATTTGGACCAGAGGAGGCCCTCCACACAGTGAACAGGAAGGGTGAAAAGCTGAGAACTGTCACTTTCAAGGGCATGGAATCACTCTCGGTGGAAGAAACGAGAGAAGTGACAGGTGAGGTTACCACCAGTGGGAAGAAGCCGATGACTCTGCTGAGGATACCAAAAGACCACGATCTGGTCTTGGAGTTTGATTCCTCAGGGTCACGGAGAAAGTTCATGGCCAAGCTGGAAGCATTCTTGGCATCACACAAGAAAAGATTAGACACCACACCTACAACCAGAGAGAGGGTGCTGGCTACAGCAGAGACAAGGGAAAGGAGGCAGAAGAGATTAGAGCATTTTTTCAGGGAGGCATATGCCTTAACGTTTGGTTTGCGCCCTGGAGAGACGACGGCAGCCACAGTGGGGAGTGGGGGGGATGTGGTGGCTGTGATGAGGACTTCTTTGTCCAAGATGGAGTTTGCTTCGGCCTTAGGGATGAAATCAGATGCAGTGTTTGTGAAGAAGATGTTCAACATTGTCGACAAGGATGGAGATGGGAGGATATCATTTCAAGAGTTCCTGGACACAGTGGTGCTATTTTCCAGGGGGAGGACAGAGGATAAGTTGCGGATTGTTTTTGATATGTGTGATAATGACAGGAATGGAGTAATTGATAAGGTAAGTTTCTTCCATATTTAAAGTTTTATTACATTTTAATACTGTCACAATCAAATTTTCTCATTAGTCCACCCTTTCACTTCACTAATGCAAGATTTAGTGTGTTTTATGAGTTCAATATCTCTAGTGGAAACTGGGCATACATTCTTTCACCCTTACCAAATTATGTGACGTGAAATATTTTGATAACAAAAATTTTTTGGGAAATTATAAAAAAATTTGGAACTAATTGCTGAATGAGTAGGCAATGTTTTTCCATTTTAAGAACATTTATATCTTGCATAAGTTAGTGTTGGTTATAATATTAACCGGTTAATTATATTTTTTAAAAAGAATTGCTCAAGGTGGAAACTAATTTTAAAATGTTACTCAATGAATTAGCAGTGTTCAGGTAATCAATTGCATATCTTTTTATTCCTATATTCTTCCATCATACGTTGGAGAAAGGATTTTTTTACATATTTTAGCTTATAGCTTGTTCTGAAACTCCTTCCACTTGAATCAGGCGAAAATGGTGGAGAAGTTAAATTCGAAAGCTGCTGGTTTTGTACAGGTATGAAAGTTGTGAAGCCTTATTGTTTATATTAAGAATAAGTTGCTTGCAGTTATGGCCAGTTGTATCACCATGCCCATATTCAAGGGTTATTGAGCTAAAAACCCACAAACTATTCTTATTTAGGTTTTCTTTATAAACAAGGGCTAGGTCATTATCTGAGTTGATCTATTGCCATCTTATCAAGTTGAGTTTCATGGAAGGAGCTGAGTTAACAATTAGCTTCTCCCTTGCTTGATATCAGATCTTGTACCCTGTAAGAATTCCATCTTAGCATTCCAAGCAGTGAAAGTCTGAACTTATCTTCTGAAAGAGTTTTCCTTTTATAATCATATTGTCATATTTATTTTCTTTTATCTCTGAAATTAGCTTTTGTTAGGTTAATTTCTACATGCACTAGGTCTCGTTGGAAGAGTTTCTTTTTCTAGTATTACTGCTAGTAGTTGATAAGGAGTGTTCTTTGTAAAACAAATTTTTACATCAGCCTCTGAAGAAGTTTATTTAAATGATCATTTGTCCCAATACTTTGAAATATAGACAAGTCATAACTATAAAACTTTATTTTCATGAAAGATGTAGCCTCTGGTTTTTTTGTTTGGATTTGGAAGTGGACAACATGTAGATTCTTTCAAGAAATTAACAATTCTTGTGATATATTATATGAACGCTTTCCACTTTAGAGGCTCATTGGGCATTGCTATGATTTTGGGACACATGTATGTTGCATTCATTTGTAAAAATTACCATAATTAATTCGAAGGATTGGAAAACTAATTAAAAAGTGTAAAGTATACTGAAACATGATTGTTCTGTAGTTGAAACACTAGCTCTCTAAACAGTCACTCTAAAATTTGTGTAATATGCTGAAGTTAAAATTAGGAATTTCTGTTTTCTAGAATTATTCTTAAATAAATTCATTTTTTCTTTCCTGTCATATTGTCATCTTTATAAATAAATTTCCCTCCCTAGCTCTTCTGGTGTAGGCTGTATCTTTCTGGATTACTTTGATATCCTTCAAAATCTTCCGGTGTTAAATTTTAGCATGATAAATCAAAGCTGAGGATTGGATTAGTACTTTCTGTGAGCAAGCTGTAGGGTAGCAATTTGGTTGGTTTTCATTTATATTCTCCCTTATTGAAATGTAGACTAACAATTAAATTTATATTTTTCTTATTTTGCTGTGTGTCTTTTACTTCATGAAAATAATATTTCTAAGAGATTTTAAATATGTGTTTAGGAGTATTTTTCCCTGGAAACAAAACATTTGGCCAGCATCTTGAATAGAACCAGAAAACAGTTCTTAATACACAGGATTTTAAAAATTCAAACCATTTTATTACATGTTCCTGAACTTGAATGAAATTGATTACTTGTGAATATGAATTTGAATTTTCATCTTGTTTTTTGAAGATTATGATAATAACAATAATATTCAATGAATGGATGTGAATTTTGTGCTGGGTGCTGGTGTTTTTTTGGTTATGAACTAGTAAAGCATCAAGTGGCATATTACATATTGTAGCTATGCAAATCTAATTGAATATGAAGATAATTATTTGTGATGATGTTTGTCTCCCGGCATATGCTTTTTCTACAGTTAATAAATAAGAGTTTCTCTAATGGTAGATGTATGGTAATTTGCTTCTGTAACTTTTCTATTATGGTTTATATAATCATTCAAAGGCTTTGAAAATTCTTAGTTTCAGGACTACTTATGATTTTAATAAATGTTTCTATTAAACCTCCTGACAAATGAGTCATCAAATACAACTTTGGTTTTCCTTGACAGGGTGAATTGTCAGAAATGTTGAGGTCCTTGGTGGAAATAGCCAGAACTACTAGCCTCTCAGATCAGCATGTAACAGAATTAATTGAAGGAATGTTTAGAAATGCTGGACTCCAAGAAAAGGACTCGTTGACTTATGAGGACTTCAAACTGATGATGCAGGAGTACAAGGGAGATTTTGTAGCAATTGGTCTTGACTGTAAAGGTGCAAAACAAAATTTCCTTGATACATCCACCAATGTTGCTAGGTAATGATGTGTTTTGTTTAGTTACTTTTAAGTGGCATGCTGATGAAAAAAATTAGTCATAAAAAATTCTTACTTTTCTACTTGGAAATAAATGACAATTCCAATTTTAAACCATTTAATAATGAGGAGTCATGTAACCACCTTAAATATATATTTTATACTAATGGTGTAGTAAAATAAAATAGGTCATATACAAATATAATTTTTAAGGTACATGGGTAATTTTACCCTCTTTTCATTCTTTATCTTCACAACTGGGGTCCACAGAGTAGTTAAGTATATCGCTATAGGCATAACTTTGCAACCAGTCTGCTACTGGTAGCAGTGATGTTGTCATATAATGAAGCTCTAATATATTGAGATATTGGTTTCATATGCTCTTTAGTTGACTGGCTATTCGGACTGCTTGGGTCAATAGACCATGACTACCTAAATTGAATACCATATACCATAAATATAATGTGCATGGGGAGTGTTTTTGGATTTTCAAATATGAAAAAGTTGTACCATGAACATGTTAAAACTCTGTTACTTAGAAAATTTTTATTCCCTTAGGGCAATGCCTATTGGCCCTCATAGACAGCATATCATGGAATGAAAACACATTCCAACAAGATTTGGCCTCATACCATAGTACTAATTTTTTCACTTTGTCAAAGAGTACTCTCTGTTCTTCTAGTGCCTTGATCTCACTAGAAATATATGTTGCCTTGAAATTATAGTACTGAATGTGGCATAGTTAAAGACAGACTATCACATTACCACATGAAATAGTTCACCTATTATTGTTGGGTACAAAGTTTGATTAAAATTGTATAAAAATCAGGATATCATCATCCAAAAATTTTCAAATCAATATTTTATTTCCTAAAAGCAATAAGTAGTTTCAGCCACGCCAGTTAAAAACACTCCTACCTTTTGGAAAATATTTCAGTTCAGAACAATTCAGAATTGCTAAAACAAGTTTAGTTTAGGGTTGGTGCAACAATGCCAAAATTAATGATAACTCGGTATATAGAAAAGTAACCTTACTGTTTCCTTTCACCAGGATGACCAGTTTTCACATAGAATCATTGCAAGATCAAAGAAGACATTGGTTGCTGAAAAAATGGGACTGTATCACTACATTCCTTGAAGAGAATCGTCAGAACATATTTTACTTGTTTGTCTTCTATGTCATCACTATTGCACTCTTTGTGGAGCGTTTCATACGTAAGTACCAAACATTAGTTTAGAATCTCGCATGTTTTATTAAATAAGTCATTAGGTTATTCAAAAGTTAATTGATATCTTGGAATCAATGAATAAATATTTGAGTATTTAGAAGTCATAGTTATCCTCCATTTTCAAGAAATTCTTGTTTTTACAATACACTTAAATGATTGATGTCGAATGTTTGCAAATATCAAAATATTCATTTCCAAAATTGTGAATTAGTTGACTTGTTTTAAAGTGGAATCAAAACATAAATGGTGGATGCTGGTAAGAACCCTGTCATGAAAATTATTTACAACTAGTTGTAGTTTAAGGGTTGTTTTGGTGTATATTAAGTAGATGTCAATTTTTAGCCCTAAACTTCATGTTAAGCTCTAGTATAGCTTAAGGGAATAATATCCTTTTTACACCCTCAGAAGAGCTACATAATTGTACACTGATGATATTTTGATGTGTAGATCATGATTTGATGGGATTTTTGTTGAATAAAAGGGTTGTTTTCATTAAATTATGAATAAAATTGCAGCAAACTCTAGATAATCCATGCTAATGGATGCATGATGAAAAATGGATATAAAAAAATATGACCAAAATAAACGAATTGAGTAGCTTCAAGGGTGATGTGGTGGAATTCGAGCATAATGAATAATAGATGGTAGCATTTTCCACTTGCTATCACTTGTGTCTAGTGGAAAATTTCTACCATCTATTATTATGACCAAAATATGCAGAAAATATGGCTGTACGGATATAAATGGATGGATAACAGAGACCCTTCTTTTTCATTCCTTGTAATTAATTTGCATTTTTTTAGGATTAGAAAGTAGATATTTTTCCAATTTTTATACTGGTGGAATTAAAATTTTATGAGAACAGAGACCCATCATCATGTGAATAGTGGAAAGTATTTTCCTTAGAAAGTGAAACCAATGATATAGCCAGGAAAAAAATTGAAGGCCTGGCAGAGGACAAATATTGCCAATGACCAAATTTTTATCTAAACACTTCAGTTATTTTTGTACTTTTCAAGTAAGTTAAATAACATTTGGATATCTTGAACACTCATTGGAAATCCCCATTTGGAACACTTTAAGAACCCTTTCACAAGTTTTACATCTTCTTCATGATGAAGTGCTGTTTCACCTCTGACTTGATTTGGATGTTTTCTAGGAGCTTATATTATAGAGCACTCCTTAAGACCTGATACTGTTCCATTACCCTTCAGATTGTAATTTTCTCGCTCTTGACTTCATGTAATGCTTCTTTAAGGTGAAGATCATTTTATGAACACCCATCATGAACTTCCTGATAGTGCCTGGGCATGGCTGAAGTCACCCTGCAATATTTCACCTTTTTTCCTAAAAAGCCATAGTATCCCAGTTTTGGGGATAACATATTTAATTTTTTATTAATTTGGTTATGGATTAATTAACAACATTGTAAGATCATTTTCTTCTATCTGACTTGAGCCGAGATGTCTCTGGGTTCAGATTTTGTACACTTGTCTCAAGAATATAGGACTTTCTACTGAGCTCCTAAATGCAATTTATCCATTATGGAAGGGTGGTCGCCCCGTGATATATCCTGACATGTTATAAAGGGTGGGAATGCATAGCTAATTCATAGCACTTGAGCTATTTTACATCTAAGTTTCAATTTGTAGAGCAGTAAGCATTAAGCTGAATTCAACTCATCTTACGGATCATACTAACTTATAAAATTACAAAATATCAAATAATTTCAATGGGTCAATAGAACCAATTTTAATATTTGATTGTAAGTATTTTGTAAATAATGAAATGCAAAGAATACAGGTAGCCTCATTTGGGCTTATGAATTACAGTATGAACTGTATTATACTCCCTTGAAGAATATATTCAGAAACTTGTTATCCGAGAAAAATATTGCCAGTAAATGGGAAGATTTTGAAACATCAATTTGGAAAGGGTTGGAGACAATTAGCATGATGAAGAGGAAGTCAGCTGGCATTAAGGATGGGTTTAGAGAGGTATTTGACCAAGAACAAAGAAAATGAGGTGAAAGGGTAACAGGTGATAGCAGTACAGATACAGTATTAACGGCTGCCTTAGAAGGAAGAATATGAACTGAGCAAAAAATGTTATTTTGGATTTCCTGTTAAGCGGCAGAAACTATTAACAATTGAATATGCCAATAGTATGAGAAAGAGAACTTTTTTCTGCAATGCTCAAGTGTTGCAAAAGTCTACCACCATGCATTTATGCCCCAATATTTATTTGAACTTCATTATGACCACTTTGAGTTAGTATTTATAAAGGAGTATCAATATTTTGTTTTCATCTCGGTACCTTTCACTTAATAGCCTGTTCTAATTCTGTTTTATTTTTATTTTCTAGATTACTCATTCATGTCTGAGCATACGGACCTTCGTCATGTGATGGGAGTGGGGATTGCCATAACAAGGGGTGCTGCAGCTTCTTTGTCTTTTTGCTACTGTTTGCTTCTCCTAACCATGTCAAGGAATTTGCTCACCAAGCTGAAAGAATTCTCTCTTCAGCAATATGTTCCTCTTGACTCCCACATCCAGTTTCATAAGATTGCTGCTTGTACAGCTTTCTTCTTTTCTCTACTGCATACTGTTGGTCATGTGGTAAACTTTTACCATGTATCTACTCAACCGATTGAACACCTTCGATGCCTCACCGCTGAAGTTCATTTTCCATCAGATTACAAACCAACTATAAATTACTGGCTCTTCCAAACAGTCACAGGTAAGTCTTTATTCTCAAATTTGAGCATGTGTCATTAATTGTACAACCCTTTTTAATGCTTTTATTAATTTAATTGCCAAGTTAATGTATTACTGTATCCTTTACTTAATAGTCTCCTGTCCGTGCCAGGCTTTGTCCAAATGTACTGTTAATTAAAGTTGCACCACATTGCATGGGCTCCTAAATTTAACTAAGCCTTCATATTTCATGAGAATCACATTGCTTTTGTTTTCTCATGACTAGGTAATCTTGATTCCACACCTTACATTCTGACTCTGTAACATGACTAGAAATGGCTGCGACTCCTTAGGTCACTGGCTAAACTAAGCTTGATCACCCACATATCTAATTGACTTGACCATTACACCTACTTTCATTTATAATTTATCCATCCCATTCTTTTGTTATACTCCTGACCATTACATGAGGTGTGAATGGTAAAAAATATCCAAAATGGGAAATTTATAAATCCATAGTTTTAGTTGATAAACTTAATTGTTCAGTCAACCAAGAATAATTAGTCATTATTTTATAGATTTTTTAAATTGATTAAGAAAAAATAGCATCAAGTAAAACTTAAGCTCAAACCTTGTTAGCACATTAAAACTTTCTATTTGTGCCTTAATTGAATGTGTTACTCATTTTCCAATATATAGCTTGTTAAGATTATTTTTTAAAAATTATTTGTGAGGTGCTTAATAAATGAGGTTCCATTGTATCTTCAATGATTAGTTAAATATTTTTGTGCTAATATTTCAAACTATTTTACCTTATCCCTCTTTGTGGCATACTTTGATATGCATGCAAAGCCTATTTTCACCTGAACATATATTAATCCGTGGATATTTTGAGCCTACAATGCATTATATTAATATTTTGGGATTTACTCAAGTTTGACTTAGTATTATTTACTATGTCACATTTTTGGTTAATTATTAATGGAGAATATATTCAGTAAGTACTCATTAATAGGCTCTTAAGATTATAAGACCCATTAATAACTGCTGGACTAGACTAGAACTAAAATAAATTAGAGCTTGAACCAAAAATACAGAAATAATTATGTGTTGGTACTTTCTCCCAAAAATTTCCAAGTTTTTCATCTAAAATAAAAGAGGGACACATTTAAACCAAACTGTATTTTTCAAATTTTTAGAATGATGAAGAATAAAGGACGATCCAGGAATAGAGGCCATTCAAATGTGGTATTAGTATGATGGGATAATTAGTTTCCACTATTTTAAGTTGCACAATTATATCCTGGAGCTGCAAAAATGTTTATTAAGCCTCTGATTAAAAAAATTGTAAAAACTGTCATTGAACTGTGAAAAAAATCATTCAATTAGCTCCATTATATACTTTAACTTAGCACTGAATATTGGATCTGTTGGATTGCATTTACTCACCATGGCTAAAGTTTAAGATCCAACTGAAGACCTAATACCAGATTAAACCATTGCATGTACATTGCAAAAATAATGAAATGAATTTCAGTGATCTTGTGGAATCCATATTTATGCATAAAGAAAATATTCCTAAAAATGGAATTGTCTCATAGTTGAATAGCATTCACTCTAATGGTTTCACTTTTGGATAACAGGGGCTATATTACTTATTTCCTCATTGAATCACCTTGTGCTTAATTGTATAATTTGTAGTCAATATGGTGATGTTAAAGGTTTCATAATTTTCATACAAATTTACCAAGGCACTGTAGGCATATGAGCAACTCATAAAAGATATTAAAATTGGTTCAATTTCTGTGTTATTTTGTGTCTTTGGGTTAATGGATGGATTGATTGGAAACCTTATGTTTTAAGATTTGATTCTTTCTGAGGGAACATAATTTTTCTATTGCAGAAATATTTTTGAATTAACATTTTTTTTTTAATTTTTACAGGCATAACAGGCGTGTTGCTGTTTGCAATCATGTGCATCATATTTGTGTTTGCTCACCCCATCATACGTAAGAAGGCTTACAAATTTTTCTGGATGACTCACAGTCTCTATGTTGCCTTGTATGTGCTCAGTTTGATTCATGGTTTAGCCAGACTCACTGGAGCTCCCAGATTTTGGCTGTTTTTCATTGGACCTGGAGTAATTTATGCCTTAGATAAGGTTAGTGGAGTCGTTTGTTATATTTAAATTGCACATTATTTGTTTTAAAAGATTTAAGCGATTACACCCTAATTAGTAATGTTTCTCTTCCCCTCCTTAGCATACCCAACTCTCACTTCTTTGAGAGCATTCAGGATCTCACATCCTCTCAGTGGCTGCTTTATCCACATTTTCTGCTTTCTTTGAATTTCCTCAAACATTTTCTCCTTTCCTAAAATATCTTGAAACTGCATTTTGATCAAAAATGGCTATAATACCTTGGCTTGCCTACTAATTTTAAATTTATCATTCAATAATGTACCAGACCTAATCAGCTTCATACTTACATTCTAGCTTATCTTGAAAGGTCTATTGAAATATTTCACTGTGATCATTTTCTTTGTCTTGCAATTTACTTATTCAACTTATGAAGAAACTGTCATTAGTATATGCATACCATTTTTTAATCTATCATAAATGTGAGATACTAATATGAAAGTCATCAAGGTCAATTTGGAGTCCCTTTGAGTGTTCTTTTCCATTATAATTACCATTTAATTCTTTTTACGGTCATAGACAATGAAGTGAATTGGTCTTAGAATTACAAGTTAAGTATATATTTTTAAATGGCGAAATCTTATGTAAAGTGGTCAAAATATTTATCTCTTTTAGATTGTATCACTTCGCACAAAGTACATGGAGTTGGATATAAATGAAACAGAGCTTCTGCCATCTGATGTACTCAAAGTGAAATTCTACCGGCCTCCAAATTTTAAATATCTTTCTGGGCAGTGGGTACGTCTCAGCTGCACAGCTCTTCGAGACCAAGAATTCCATTCGTTTACGTTAACTTCTGCCCCTCATGAAAACTTCTTGTCGTGCCATATCAAGGCTCAAGGTCCTTGGACTTGGAAGCTAAGGAATTACTTTGATCCTTGCAATTATAACCCTGAACAAGACCACCCAAAGGTAAGCATAGAGTATTTCCCAATGCCTTTTTTTTCCTTTTAGTAGTAGTAGTTATTAGTGGTGATGACTGAGAGCTTGGATCATTTGTAACATTAGTAAAATAAAGGTAGATTTTTGGTGAGTGTGGGAAGGGTGGAGAAAAACTTTGGACAAAAAATAGCCTATTATTAATGAAGGGCACACAGGGGCCCAAAGTTTATCATCCCATCCAACAGTTGGTGTACTCCACATGAAGTGTTTCCACAGCATCCCAAGTAGAGATTGGGAAACATTGAAAAATCCTTTCACCTATGGGTTTCAAATCTGGGCCCTTAAGGTCTGAAGTCTATACAATAGCCATTGCCCCAACCTGATCCTCCTCTGAATGTTTAATGAGAGCAAAGAATATATGATTAAAAACCTTTCTAAACCATTATGGACATGAGTATTTTTCCAGTTTATATAAATTAACATTTACGTAAATTACTAAATATGGTATGTGTTATGAGTATATAGATTATAAACGTATGCTTAGGTGTATTTTAAATTATTGTAGTGGATATATGTCCTGTAAAGAGTACTAATTTTTAATTTTTAAATTGAAACAATTCATCAAAATCTTAATTATGAATTCAACTATTTTTTATCTCAATCAGTTGATTGAATTTATTTGGCATCTGTTATGGTGCATTTGTTGAAAGAAAGGACATCCTTATTTATGCAAAATATGGTATTTTGTGTACATTTCAGACTCGTTTCTCAAAGTTACTGATCAATATCCATATATTTCCCTAAAGCAGTCTTGAATGAGATATAAAACATTGAGTCAAATTTTGTGAATTATGAACAAGTGATTAATATTCAGCTAATTATGCACAAGTATTTGTGAATAGAGTGCATTGTATGAGAAATCTACAAGGAGCTATAATTAAACTTGTAGTTTTTGGAAGTTAGTCTATGGAATCTTGAAAATCAGAACAACCTAAATTCATATCTAGTGGTGGAATTGTTAGTTTTGTCATGCTTATCATTTCATTGAATTTAATGTGTTTTATTTGTTACAGATTCGTCTTGAAGGGCCTTTTGGTGGTGGAAATCAAGATTGGTATAAATTTGAAGTTGCTGTGATGGTGGGAGGTGGCATAGGGGTCACCCCTTATGCTTCCATTCTTAATGACCTTGTTTTCGGAACATCAACCAATCGTTACTCGGGTGTTGCTTGCAAGAAGGTCTATTTTCTTTGGATCTGCCCTTCACATCGACATTTTGAGTGGTTCATAGAAGTTCTAAGAGACGTTGAGAAGAAGGATGTTACCAATGTCCTAGAAATACATATATTTATTACCCAGTTTTTTCACAAGTTTGATTTGCGTACCACCATGTTGGTAAGTTTGAGTCTTCATTTACACTGAGTAATTGAGAGTAGAAATTTTACCATAGATTACTTGGTGAAATTTTAGCTAGATATAATTAATCTAATAATTCCTGATGGTGCATTTATGTTGGGAATTTTTGAGTTATGCTGCTGATTGTCCTTGTGGTTGGACCAAATTTTAATAATAAAAAATTTTAAATAAAATTTTTCAATGGCTAAAAATGAATGTTTTTATAATGCTCGTAAAAATAATAATGTTATAAATCACTTGGAACACAAAAGTCTCAGAAATGGTCCCTTATTAATATATTTTTGTTCTTCCTCATATATTGCTGTATATTAAAAATTCAAATGATTAACTCTATATATTTAACATGCTGATCTATGAATTCTTTAGAAACTGATTTTAATTTTAAACTCTTCATGTGGCATAGATACAGTATTTTGAAGGTTTATTTTGATTAATGCAAATAAAACACCCACCTGTAAAAATAATATATATTGTCAATTAAGATGATTATAAATAAGATTTTATGTTCAATTAGGAATCTTTCCATAGTTAATGCATCTATCATTCTGTTTATAAACATTTCCCCTTTTAACATGTTATCACAATAATAACACAAATGAAAGTTATTGTTATATACTAGCCCACCAATACATGAAAATTTGTCTGATTCTTAATGAGCATCAACTTTTTACCACATTGTTTTGTATTCTAAGACTTTAGTTCCCCTTTTTTAATTTTTATTATTGCTGGATATCAAGTTTTTCACAAAATCTTTTCATTTTCAGTACATCTGTGAAAATCATTTCCAGCGACTCTCCAAGATGAGTATGTTCACTGGTCTTAAGGCTATTAATCATTTTGGAAGGCCAGATATGTCATCCTTTTTGAAATTTGTTCAAAAGAAACATAGCTATGTAAGTATAAAAATCATTAAATATTAATCATATAAACCTGATGGGCAAGCCACATGTAATACTGGGTTATTCAATTATCAATTGATCAGTTACATGTCTTTTGCTTTTTTGATGCCTTTTGTGTTTTTTTTCCAAAAAAATTATTTACTGCACTGCTTTGTGCTGCACTGCACTGGAATGATTCTTGTGGTTATGATAAGTGAAGTTTTTGTTAATGGGAATTCATAAAGGTTGTATATATGATATCAACTAGTTTGGACTTATTTTTTGTTGAAATAACACTTTGGGATTATTAATTAACAAAATATATTGCGAATTGAAGTAAAAAAAAAATTCAACTAAATTTATGAAGGTCAAAAAGGTATGGTATAAATATTACAAGTGTGTAATGAGTGTTGCTTCACGCAGGGGTAATTACGAAATTCTAAATTGTCTTCTCGAAATCAACTTAGGCTTTTAAGGGAATCTTAGAGGCTGGCATTTCCAACCCATACTTGATAGTTGGAAAGTAATAACAATTAAGGGAAAAAAAGAGGGAGAAATATTGTAATACTGTGACATACTTTTCGACTATTGACAAAAAATAGTCATAGATTCAGAGTTTAATATTCATTATCTTAGGAAAAGGCAGGAACAGGATAGGGATGTTGGACAGGATGAAGGGAGGAAAGAAGTACACAGAGATGAAGAGGGACCTGATGTAGAGTAGGTTGCTCGATTGTGTTTTGTTTGGAGTCGCAAGTTAATTATGTGATAGTTGTGTCCATCCAAAAACCTACCTTCACCGGTAGATTACGTTAAAATAATATAATAATTCATTATCTAATTTGATGTGCCTATCCAGGCTATAACCAGATATTGAAAGAAGAAAGTAAAATTCTGTGATTCATTTGCATAAAACTAAAGCCCATGGCATTGTTGAAACTCTCAAAATCATGAGTTAAATTGTATTGGTACCTCCATTTGGGAAAGGAAGATATTCAGTTGATAAAAGAATGTCAACTTCTATCAAGTGGTATCAGGTCGAGTTATTGCAACTACTTCGAAGGCTGTACCTGCTTTTAGTTGTGTTATACATATCATCGTAATTGAAAAGGCATTGCTTGTACTGTATTATGATTTGAAATAATTTTAGTATTGAGTGAAAGTTAGACATCCATTGCTAGAGTATGGATTATGTGTTTACATTTGAATATTACCTTTTAGTGGTTAAATTTGTGATATATTTAAAGTTAAAATATGTAATTTTTCTGTCTCTATGAAGTTATACATAACTCATTTAAGATTTCATGCTAACAATTTCATATATCCTTCTATGGAAAAATATCTTTTGCTGTTAAAATACAAAAATACATATTTTTTGTATCAATTCAGGTGTATAATTAGGGTTTTCCCTGCTCTGAAATATTTAGGCACCACTTGTCAACTGATTTTGCTATCTCACTTCACATAGGTAGTGCAATAGAAAGTAGATATTTTTTGACCAAACTGTCCACATTGATATATCAATGAAATTGGGGTTTTTTTTACAAGAGATCACTGCACAAACACTCACAAATATAGAATCAAATCAAAGAATGCCCATTCTTTTCAAAGTACCTGCAGTTCTTAAAGTCATGTTGTTAACTGCTGCACATTCTGAAGATTTAATGAATACAAGGATACTGTTTTCTATAATTATAAAAATAAGTCCAGCAGAGTCTAAATAGCTAGTAAGTTGATGATCATTTAGTTAATTAGGCTGTCTCTTGACCATTCCTGATGTCCCCTTACTTAGTTCATGCACGCTAGCCCTTAGTTAAACAACAGAAACAACTTCAACTAGTGGTTAAGAGTGAACCCCTGCAGCTTGTGGCAGCAGAGAAGGAACTTCTCTATTTAATTCAGGCTTCCTAGATAATTCTTTCTACAAAATTATAGAAGTGTAGTGGGTGTAGCAGAATTGTAGTGAGTGTCAGCAAGAGGGGAGCAGTGCTCCTTTAGTTCTAGTTGTATGGATCAAGACACATGCTTGTTGTCATTTATAATACCTGAAAAAAATAAGTCATCTTCATAAAAACATTTTGCCTCCATTTGTGGATAAATAGTCTTCTCTTGGTAGTGTAAATCCCAAACTCAGACATAATGGCTAGATGCTGCTCATGAAGCATGGTTTGAATGTGAGTGACATCTCATGCATATGAACAGTTCTCCCCTTGGTGGTAGTGCCTGAAGTTGTCCTGATTTTGCAGTGGCATAACATCACTCTGGCATACTTAACTTCATATATAGCAAGGGGGCCTTTTCATTATCAATCAGTTGACATGGAGGTTTAGTTGTATCAGAAATAAAATATGGGAGCAAGAGTAGTTCATTTGTGAGGGAAGAAAATATCATAAAAGTAGATATACTTCAGAGTGCTTGCAGTTTTACAGTATACTTATGGGCATTAGCATAGGTGGTGTGCCTTAAACAAATTTTATACCGTTTCCCCTGAAGATTCAACATCACTCCCTATGATGAGGCTATCTTATGGTTTCTATAATTTTTATAGTAAATTAATACTTGGCTAATTGTAAATGGTGTCCAAGGCTTAATGAACTTCGAATAATTCGAACTTGTATGCCTAAGCTGTTTCTCCAGAGATGGTTGCATGGCTTAATGGATCATTGCTGACTGATATTGACCTACAGACAACTGTGTTAGTGAAACAGTACTTTATTCATTGCTCCTAAGTAAGGCAGTAAGAAATAATTTGTTAGTTGTCTGTTTTTTTTTAATTTTCCCTTAATCTTAGCATTGAAATTTGAATTCCACAATGGGGAGAAGTTCACTCATTGAGAAAATAATGTTATGGTAGCATAAATTTGTCTTTAATCAAACTTTTTTTCAGTGTGACATGAATTTTTCCTTATTTATTGAAATGTAGTGTCATGAAATGCTGGGAACAAACGATTACATATGAAATTTCTACCAGGTTCTTTTCATTAATATAATTGAAAAAATTAATTTTCATCCTATCTATTTGAGTGCCCTATTGAGCTATACTGCAATCTATTCATGCTAATGAGGAAATGGGTGCAATATTGCATAGTATTTGCTGTAATAGTAAATAGCTTACTAGAATACAATATATTAGTGCATGCCAACTTGATATTTTCAGTGAAAAAATACAACAAATAAGATTGTAAATATACATTACTGATTTTGATTCTAGGTCAGCAAAATAGGAGTATTTAGTTGTGGTCCCAGACCACTCACCAAGAGCATCATGTCAGCATGTGGAGAAGTGAACAAAGGACGTCGACTTCCTTATTTCATTCATCACTTTGAAAATTTTGGCTGATGTTCCCGAAGAATCCTGTATACTTGGATGGGAGTCACTTTCTGGATGTCCCTTGCTCATTATCATCTTCCTATGGCCCCAAAAATCTTCCTCTGACCCATATGCCGAGGGCTTTCATGAATGGAGCAGTGGTGTGCACAAAGGTTTTAGTGCAATCCACAGCTAGGCTAGCATGAAGACTACATGTAGAATCATGAACAATGAATGGAATGTCGGGAGAGAAAATGTGATAGATTATTTTTTTATTTGTATATTGTTCTGAAGGCTCTCATCTTTTCCTTGTTGTAAAAGAGTTAGACTTTTGCTCAATTTCAAGGGAAAGGAGTACATATTTTTAATCAAAAGATTAAAAAATATATATTACCATGGGAGGAGTGAGAGGAATACCTGATTGAAAGAATCTAGACTTGTCATTGCGAGAATGTGTAGGTATGTTGTGTTGCTTAATTTATTCAGTTAGAATTGTAATTTTTCATATCTTTAATGAATGCAATATAGTTTCTACATCCAGTTGCATTGTTCAGGTATTGCCAAAAGGAGGATGGTGGTGTGGTTAGTTACCTGCAATTGGTGTGAATTTGCTAAGTCATGATTGGTTCAATTTTGTGTAGAGTATGTACATCAAAAATTATTATTAAAATATTATTACAGTAATGTTTCCTCATATATATCCAAAATATTGATTATTGCATAATGATAAATTAATCCTTATACATAGCCTGGGGATATGACATGATGACCAGTCCAAACATTCCTGTTGTCCCCTCCTATGGTTGTGATCCATCAAGAAGCATGATTTCCAGAAACAGCTGGTTCTAACAATATACAGAATTTGAGTTGGACAAATAAAAGTTCAGAAAAGTCATGGTAAACATTTTGAAGGACTTGATCAGTTCAGCAGTAGGTACTGCAATTAAATCATAAATCTATGGTAATACTTTCATAAGTAATGAACCCTTGCTCATATACTTAATTTGTATGTGCATTTTACTTTCAGAAAATGTGGCCAAGTTTTGAAAATTTGAATAAATGCTACAAGAATATTAATAATGGAAGTAGGTCATAATACATATTTATGAACAATTATAATGTGTACCACTAAACCTTTCCCTCAACTGGGTTCGAGTGCACTACTCAAAATGGCAAAAAGCTAATATCCCTCAAATGTAATAAACCAGGCAATGTAATTTTATTCAGTGGTTGATAGAAACTGCTGGAAACACTGCAGAATACAATCCCAGGTAATAAACTTAACAATAACTAGCTAAAATATATTTCCAAATCCTTAAAATAAATGTGTTAAGGAAAGGAAACATGATTCAACCATTCTTTGGAGAAGAAAAAATCTAGTTAATCTAAAATGCTTTTGAAAATATTATATACATTTACAGGAATATTAATGTGTTGAAAACTCATATAATTCATTCACATGGAAAGCTATGTTTTCAAGAGTGGACGTGTGTGCAATTAGTTGATGGAAATTAGAGTTACTAAAGGTAATGAATTAAAATTTTGTTTCTTCTGATTCTTTAAAAATTACTGGATTTTATCACTTGAAATTGGCTCTTTGAGCA
Source organism: Hetaerina titia (assembly GCA_037158775.1). NCBI lineage: Eukaryota > Metazoa > Arthropoda > Insecta > Odonata > Calopterygidae > Hetaerina > Hetaerina titia. The sequence continues at coordinate 64,065,667 of CM073771.1, forward strand.
AGTTATATTTCTTGTTTCATTTATCTTTTTGGATTAGTTGCCCTTAGTTTCTTTATTCATAACTTTGTCTTCAAAGTCTTCCACAGTTTTCTTTTTCTGAGGCCACACTGGGTTCAAATTTATTACAATGTGGAAGCTTCGTAGTTTTGGGAGTATTTCTTTTTTTGCCTCAGCATTTGGCACCACCACACAGGGCCATTGACAGTTTTATCTGCTGTGTAAATGGTTAAGCAGTTGTAAATCATTTTTACAATCATGCCTGGTTTTATCATGTCTTTTTAAATGCAATAGTTAGTTAATATGAAAATTAACTGAATGTGGAGATAACTGATGGATCCAAAATTATAAACCAATAAGATTGATCATTAGTGAATGTGAACATTTTAACCATAATAATATTACGAGGGTCATCCGGAAAGTAGTACCCGTTCGTGCCGCATGAAGTGCTGACGAAGCGAGTAGCCGCTGGACGAGGTCAGATAGCTTCAGTGGCTTGTCTGCCTTCTCTGAGCCAAGTTGCGTGACGCTAGCATTGCCTGTGTTGTTTCTGTGATTGTTTGCAATGTTTAAAAAAATTGAGAACGCCGCCAGTTGTGAAGTGAGGGCAGTGATTAAATTCCTCAATGCAAGAAACGTTCGCCCATGTGATATTCATCGCCAATTAAAGGAGGTGTATGGAGACAATGTAATGGACGAGTCGTCTGTTCGGCGGTGGTGTCGCAACTTCAACATGGGGAGGGGGAACACACACGACGATGAGCGTTCGGGGAGACCGTCTGTCATTACAGACCAACTGGTGAGCTCAGTTGACGAATTCGTGAGGAACGATCGGCGCGTCACAATTGATGACATCTGTGAGCATTTTCCTAATGTTTCTCGAACAATTGTTCATGAAATTGTTAAACACCATCTGCATTATGCAAAAATTTGTGCAAGATGGGTCCCTCGCATGCTTACAGATGAGCACAAAACCAAGCGTATGGCTGCAGCACTGACGTTTTTGGGACGTTATTCTGATGAAGGAGACTCTTTCTTGACTCGCATAATTACTGGTGACGAAACATGGGTTTGTTATGCATCACCTGAGAGTAAACGACAGTCAATGGAGTGGCATCATGCTCATTCACCAAACAAACAAAAAAATTCAAGACAATTCTGTCCACCAGGAAACTCATGGCAACCATTTTCTGGGATCGACGAGGTGTATTGCTTATTGATTTTATGGCCCGTGGAGACACAATTAATGCCAATGCGTATTGTGAAACATTAAAGAAATTACGGCGGGCAATACAAAATCGGCGGCGAGGTCTATTGTCTACTGGTGTCATTCTCGTTCATGACAATGCCAGGCCTCATGCAGCTGGGATAACACAAAAACTTTTGCAGCAATTCAAATGGGAAACTTTCGACCATCCACCGTATAGCCCGGACTTGGCCCCTTCAGATTTTCATCTCTTTACAAAGCTTAAAGACTTTTTGGCAGGAAAAAGATTTGACAGCGATGAAGAACTTAAAGAAGGAGTGACCCTGTATCTCAATGAGCTGGCGGCGAAGGACTATGCAGCAGGAATACAGAAACTTGTCACACGTTATGACAAATGCCTTAATTTGCTTGGAGATTATGTTGAGAAGTAGTTTAAAGTATCCTCTTTCAAATAAAATTTTTTATGTTTGTTAATATTTACTTTTGTGTCTTTATTTCACGAACGGGTACTACTTTCCGGATGACCCTTGTATTTGTCAGCAATTGAGCTGTTTAATAGTAAGTTTTGAAGTTAACTAGTGGTTATAAAACTGAGTTTTGGCCTTTTTGCTCAGGAGAAAGATTCTAATAGACATCACTTTTAGGCAGGTGTGCTAATATCATTGTTACACCAGATATCTCTTTGATGTAACTCTTATGGTACAGTATCATTCGATATTAAAATGATGTTGGTGATATCCAAATTATATTGTTTGACATATAACTTATTATATGAGACAACCCGGGAGGTGGAAGATGAATTTAAGCACTCAAGAAACTCATAGGAATTGTGTAATATACAGCATATTACATAATAATAATATATAAAATTACCAGGATTCAGAATGACCAAAGCCAGAGACATGAATGCAGGGGAAGGTTAGCAAAGCAATTGACCTCAGTCCTTACCTTCCCATAATGGTTTACTTGAATGCTTTGTTGCCATTTGGTATTTGAGAAATGAATATATTGAGACTGTTTTGATGCCACTATTGTTCTTTTTAATGAAATGTCCATTGATTATCTTAATTAGTTAAGGAAGTTTTGGAATTGTGAATTTGACATATAATACAAATATTATGTATGAGGTGCTTTTCAGTTAATTTCTTGATGGCTTTAACATAAAATAATGCATTCATGTCTCAAAATTCATCAAATGCCCTTGTAAAATGAGACAATCTTAGGTAACCATCATCAATTTATACCAAGTATGAAGAATCTTTGGCAAAAAGGGCATTCACATTATCAAGCTAATTTTAAAGAACTTAGGAAAGAAAAAGAATAGGATATAAATGCAAGAGTAGAAGATATTTAAGAATAAAGAATTAGATAAAAGAAAAGCATTAGATAAGGTCAAACAATGCAGAAGTGTGTTGAAAATTTTGAGAGACTGCTGTTGTGGATAAGATATTTTAGGAAAATAAGAAAGTATAAGACTAATATAGAAATTTGAATTTTTTTCCATGCAAACATCCGAAACAGTGAACAATTCTTATGTGGCTCATTGTGATGTAAACACTCCATTTACCGTTTCTCATATTTTAGAATTTTATATTAAGCACTAATTTTAATGCATCAATCGAATACACTCCAAATATTTTTTTGTTTTTTTGTCTATCCCATGTAACCATAGAAGCACATTGATTTGTCCCTGTTTATATTTTTTCTTAGATCCTTGCCTTCTTTGGTTATTTGTTAAGTCATTTAACATGAAGAATCTCTTTTCACAATACACAATGCACAACTAGACTCTCAGAGCCAAATGCCAAATTTTCATGTGAGACAATGTTATAAAAAGTTATCATCCTCCATTGACTTGATAAGCATTACTGTTTATAATAAAGGCAGTACCTAGCCATTTGAATCCAACATCTAAAATGCTTCAGTTAAAAAAAATCCCTTTGCAATAAATTAATTATGAGCAGGTAACGTGTGTTAAATCTAGAAAATTAGGTTATGCACCATTTTTTTCTAACATTATTACAGGTGTTTAAGGTTAAAAAAATGTGCCATTGATTGTCTCTTACAGTCTTTTCATAGTATCCTCTTGGGATTGAGATATTGAAGCCAAACAATTTTTGCAGATTTTATCTACAAGCGTCTGAAAATCTTGATTACGACAGATATGAAAATCTAGTTATTTATTGCTCTAAATACAATTTAAATGAAAACATCCACTTCATTTTAATATTTTTAGTTGTCGCTATTAAAGTAACTAAATGAAAATGAAGAAGTAGTAAACTGTTACTCAAATAATGATCCAGTGACTTCCCATTGGTTTCCTCATGTATTACTGTGGCCCTATGTCATTTTAACAACATCCATTTTGAAAAGAGCAATTTTGCTACCCACTATTATGATCTCCGTCTATGCTTACGTGAATTAATAACCACCCCTTTACAGTATCCTGGCTATCAATGGGAAAACCACTCACTATATTATAGCACCATCCTAGTTAATTTATAGTCTCATAGTCGAGAGTGGAATCCTACACTCTTCGAGTAATGCCAGTTCTTGTCCAAGATTGATTACTTTTTGTATGCACTCGCCTATTTCTAAGAGGCATGATTATGTATCTATATGTTGACCCATCATCTTGAACCTTGGGAACACATTAGATAGGAAGAGGATTGGATACAAGTTAATCATAAAAAAATAAGCCTTCTTTCTAAGTACTGAACATTTTTCTGGGAATTAAAACTATTTCTCCCTAATTATAATATGGTATGTCAAATATTATTAGTATGTCTCTAAATATCTCAAGATGATGTTGGAAGCCCTAAGGACTGGTCAAGAACTTCTTTAAGATTTAAAATTAAATACTCAGTTGAGAACACAGTTTGACCAAGTCTCTGATTGTTTGTTCTTTGATTTGTTTTTATGAGTTCAAGTGATTGCAATTTCACAGACAAGGGGATAAAGCTGGGGGGCTCATCTGAAATTGCAGGATTCAGGTTTCTAGTGAGAGATAGATGGTGCTTTTTTCTGTAAATTTGAAATAACACAGTTTAGGGAATGTATTACTCTGCAATCAGCAGTTTTGGCAAAAGTTGAAATAAGTATTCACCGATAGAGATAGTCATTATTTTCAATAAATATTTCAGAACAGATTGAGTGTGTGTGCCATTTGTTAACATATTCTACTTAAAGAATTGTCAAATAAAAATAGTGGAGCTAAAGAGACTATTGTATGCAAGCTGTTTTATTTGGATTTAAAAGAAATGACAAGAAGTAACTAATAGTTATTTTGAGTGAAAGAAAAATGAAGATTCATTATCTTCTCGCACAAAGTTTGGGACATGTCAAAAAAGTAAAGGTCAAGAATTGTTTTTTAATGGAATTTATCATATTTTCCCCCATTATCTCTACCCTATCCTATCTATCCCTTTATCTAGTCCTCGTGTCAATTCACTCTAAGCATCAGAATTGGTGGTTGTGGGACCTTAGCCTACTGCATTATCCTCAGAGAGAGTTCTGAGAGTTTTGCTTGTACCAAACAATTCTTAGAACCCTAGCAGTATGACTTCATGTTTAACTGTTGTTTCTGAGAAATGTCTTTATCACATATTTTGAACAAACTTGAAAAACATAATGCATTATTTTATATGTGACTAAAGCTATTAACCTAAAGAATGAATACAATTTAAATACAATACCCTATGTGGCCTCGATTAGTTAGTCGCTTCAACTGATTCACTAAATGGTCCTGGGATACTCCAAATGATATATTACTAGGGTGATCCTACAACCAAGTGAGGCACGTAGTCAGATGGGTAGGTTTGTGAAGACTATCAGGAAATTGGGATTTATTTCAGAGCCATAGAAAATAAATTATTTTCAAAGGATGCTGAATAGAGCATATATATTTTATCATTTTAACTATAGTAATGTGGCAGAGAACCTTTGCCCAATGATGATATACAGATGATGATATACCTGTGTAGGTCATTAAGTTTCAACCTCTAAAGGTCCATTGGTTCCTATTTACTTACTGAAGCTCCCAGGAAAAATAAAATCTTCGATTTTTAGCTTAGTGGACAGCAATGTGGCAATATAAGTAGTGTTGTTCATTCGTGGCAATGGGTAGTGAGCTATCTTAGAGTTGTCAATGCATTACATATTGGGGTAGCAGTACATAATAATTTTTCACACTAAAAAATACTAATTATTTTGAAAAATTTATCACACTAAAGATAATACAAATTACATTTCGAAAGTGTATCAATGAAGAATTAAAACTAGAATAAATATACCTTTGTCTTTGCTGGCCATTAATTACAAACATCATGAAACTAATCTAGTCCACAGTCATCCATTTCATTTTGATGGATGACACCCCATTTTTCATAGAGAAAAAATAATATTTAGTCCTTAGAAAAGTAGGTTGGCTGTCTTAATTAGTAATTTCTATTTCTTTACTACGAGAATAGCCTCATTCTCCTGTGTTTTTTCAACACTAGCAAAGAACCACAACGTCCTTAGTGTTGAACGTTAAGACATTAACCTACTTTCCGACTTTCAGGTGGGTAAGCTAACTTTTAAGGCCGTCTCGAAGAGAGCCATCCATCTTCCTCGATCTCCTTCCTCCTATTCACAGTTTGGTTCGCGCAGAGTCTCTTTAAAATTGTCCTTGATTGAGGCCTCGTACGTCTTTAGACAAATATAGGCGAGAGTGTGAGGGCAAAAGTGTTGAGGGCGCGAAAAAGGAAGATATTTTTCAGCCTTCAATGAACCTGTTGCGATCAATACGATTAAGCCAGATCTGCCATATTTTCCGGCCAAGGTCTACTTCCGGCCATCCACTTTGCTGAAGCAAATTTTTTATTCGATATGTAAACAGATAAATTCTTTGTATGAAAATATGTTATGCCTTTGAATATTTTCACTGGTTCTTGCGTGGTTAAATAATGATTAAATGGTGGTTCATTGCGTGGTCAAACAATGTTAGTGTGTAGAAATCATTTGGAGAACAGTGCGCAACGCATTGAGTTACCCATGTTGAAACTTAGCTCAAACAAGTAAATACTCCTTATTAAATGCAAACGAACGATTTCTAGGATCCCACAAGAATTTTATTTGAAACTTCAACATTATTAAATACTCAAAAGCCTTAATTTCTTATAACACGGCACTTACACATCAGCCAAGCTCTTATCTTCTTGTCTTCATAGTTTCTTTTGCTGACGTAATTCTTTTCTGCAATGATAGGTATGTGGTTCGCAAACCGCGTAAGCGCAAAAGCAGCGTACCTGCTTATTATTTATCCTTCCATTCGTACGCCGGCTCTTACCATGTGATCCTCTCTTCATTTGCCTTCTGAAAGTACATACCACTGTCATTTACGAACATCCCTGCCTGCTCTATTCTATCTGGTAGTGTCTTCTCTAATTTCACCACGTCTAATCTATCTATTCCGCTTAATCTCTATAGTGAATAAAGATCGATCTTCCATCAATGTTGATCATTCTAATCCTTCATTGTGCTCCTTTTCATTTTGTGGAAAGCTTTCTCTGGATCTGGCAATGGAGGTCGGTTTGTTTTCGTCTGTTATCCTCTCAGTGATCAATGTGGAAATTTAAATAGGAGCTCTTACTTCTGTGTTTATACATAAAAATTGATCTCTTCTTTTTTGATCCACTTCCGTTTACCTCCCAAGTACTTAGTTAACGCTGCCCATTATTTTAAGTACTAGGATCTAATTTATGTTGAGAACGTTTTATCATTTTGATTCCATTTTCTTTGATGATATAGGGATGACTAAGTTACTCCTTTATTTGAATATAAAGGTATATTGTTGAAGTTTTAAGGTCTAATTTTCTGAGTCCTATTTTGTCAATTCCGATATAATTTAGTGGATCTTGGGGTCTAGTTTTCCCGCTACCTTCACTCTAGCGTGGATTAATGTAGTCTTCTACTTCCCCACGAATTGTTCACTACTTCGAGTATTATGACTGGCATTCATTATCTGTATTAAAATTTTCCATATTATTCCCATTCCCTTCTCCTCCCATCTCCTTCAGTCACCTTTCTTTTAAATTCATATTCAGTATAATATTTGCAATTGGTACCTACCACTAGTGGCATTCATTGTTGTAGTTTCTCCCGGTATGTAAAATTTTAACTTAATTTCTCCGCACACATTGTTGCTTTGCACGTCAGCACATACCTACAGTCTTCATTAATTAATTTCTTTAAGGGCGTTCTTTTATTTTATAATTCCATTATCTATGCATTTGTAACAATTTTAAATGTACCTCACATCTTCTATTTATATATTTTCTTCTGTTAAAGCCGTTACGAAATTTCTGATTCATTGTTCCCTTTAGCGAGCCGATTTAGTTGCAGTTTCCAAAAGTATTCTCTTCAAACCTTGCCATATTTCTTTGATTATGTATGAATTTCCACAACTTATAATATCATCCTGTACATGTACATTAAGGATTCCTAAAAGCTAGTGAATCTTCCTTTTTTTCTTTGTTTCTAGAACTTAATTGGCATTTGTATACACTAATTTATGGCCAACGCCCATATCGCCCTCTGATAGCTGTTGCACTCATTCTTGAATCTGTCACAGTAATATTGGTAATATGGCGTGTTGATGCAAACAGAGACAAGTTTCAGATAGGTACTCATAATTCATTCCGAAACAACATGTTCGCTTCCAGTAGAGTAGGCAAGTGGGGACAAGGCAAGGCGGTGACAGCTACTCCCCAAAGTTCGATCATATTTCTATTGCTGAGACGCGTCGACTTCCAACGTTAATTTAGGGGTATTTTATATGACTTTGTAGTAGTTTTTATGGAAGACGACCCACACTAAGGTCATTTGCGCCTTTAGGAATGGATGGGAAAGGAAGGAAGGGTGGAGAGAAACCCGGCGTCGGCATTAGCCTACTCTTCTCGAAAGGACGACCATCCGACGGACGTCGCATTCACTCAAAGGACCCTCCACAAAGCACCTCACCTAAGGATCGGGATTGAAAAATGTTTGTTGTCTCCAGGATTTGAACCCGGGTGGGAAACCTGTACGTTAGCCACCACACCATCCCGATCCCCATGACTTTGTATGTTCAGACATTTGACAAATGGACAATATAATGTATGGTTCATGTAATGGATGATTTTTCATAGATATTAAGGCAGCCTTTCTTTATTTATTGCAATTTTAGTGAATCACTCGCTAAAAAAGTTTTTATTTGTTTGATAAATAATTATTAGGTGTCAGCAAGGATTCTTTCTTGGAGAAGTTTATAATGCAGTTGACATTATTCATATGTTTTTAAGGCTGCAAAGGTCACCTTGATTTATCAATCCTCTTAACCTATCGCCCTTGTTATCTCAATATTTCCCGTAACTAACCTGCACATATGGCACGCTAAACTCCTGTAACTTTTGTTCTCTTTCATATCACTTTCCCATTTTCGTCTATTTATTTATCTTTCGTCATAATTATTTTCTTTATTATTCGCCAATTTTTTTTCTGGTGATATAATGATATATTCATGTTTTTTTATGATTTCATTAAATTTCTATGGATTGTTAATTTTGTTGCCGTGTGGACAATGAATTCACTCGATTCATTTCTCTTTCATCTCTACTCCATTTCGTATTTGATCAACGAGTACTCCCACTTCAAATACTTCGGTGCATCAGAATTGCAATGTTTACAAGTTTCAAATCGATTAATACAACCGTTCATAATATTTTTGTAATCGTCGCCAATGTAATAATGGGGAAAACATAAACTGGGGAAATTATTTCCTTCGGAATCTTCATCCTTCTGGTTACTAAATCGGTAACCTCTTTCTTCGAATGAATTATAACATACTGCCTTGGTAGTTCTGCATTATGTTAGATGGAGATGAACTCGGTGAAACTAATGCAAAATAGTAATATGGAGTCCTAGTCAATCATTTTTAACGTTTTAGGTGGTTACTTTTGTTGGTCCATTTACTTTTCAAAATTCAATTTTAAACGTAAATTGAATCCTCGCAAAGAGTATTTTGAGTTTAGACTTACGCGCGCGTAAAATATTTATTAAATACCCATTATTATTTAGTACAATTATGTCCATTATTGCCTAGTTCAATTATGAGGTATAATTTTACATGCTTTCTCAATTTGAAGTGGCTTAGTTGGCATTGCGTCACTGAATAGTTTTGGAAATAGTAAATAGTCTTTCTGACAAGCTGAAAAAAAACAGAAGGATATTTTAGTTTAAAACTTAGCTCAAAACAAACATATTTTATTATTTACATGTTTTACATATTTTAACATGTCATTTTTATTACAATAACATATTTTATTATGTCATTAAAAAGTTCGTAGGAAATATAATATTTATTTTTTACCTAAGATCACTGTTGTTAAACTTAAATGTGTATTAATTGCCTCTCTTACTTGTGAAAAACTGTATAACATTTGATGGACAAGTTATTTCAACTAAAAATTAAATTAAGGTATTACTTTTTCCACAGATTTGGACAAGATTGCGTTTTTCTTTTCATGTGGAGCATTACTATCGCATCATCGAACTTGGTAAGTAAAGACTGTCTTTTTATTATAACATTAAAATTTATATGTGCTTGTTTTAATTTTCCACGTGCCATAGAACGTTAAACCTTCACCTAATATATTGTGTGATTCCAATTGCTAACATCCATGATAAATAATTGCATTTTTCCACTATTCTAATTTTACTAGTCTGGTGAGAAGCATATTAATCATTATTTAATTACGCAAATTATTACGCATATTAATCATTTATTAATTATTTTGCTTTTAATGGTAATTGTAGCCGATTTAAATATGTGCTTGAACGTATTTAATTTATCGTTGTGAGTGTCAGGCTTTAATTTTGTATCCAATACTTAATACCATTTCGCAATTATATTTAATTTCTCTCTATTGCAATTTCAACTCTCTCGCATGCGCTGTTTTTATTTATTTTTCAATAATTGCGCCTGTATTAGCATTAATTCTTTATAACTGGCATTGGCCTTTAAATAAGCAGAAAAAGGAAATCGAATACCGTTTTTCAAAGTACTAAGGACTCAATCATAGAATAACACTTTTCTTGGCAAATTCGTATTACAGATCAAACAATGACTCTCATATTTCAGCATGGTGTAGATCAATCTTGCAATACTGTAGTTTCCAATTTTTTATTCCTCGCTCACTTTACTTTTAGCTCATTGAGTTCGGATAAATGACAATCCCTACGATTCCGATGGCACTAAATTTTACCACGCACCCGGGTGGTACCAGGTCCCCGGTCAAAACCGTCAGATACTATTATACCATTTAGATACTGTTGCCGTAGATAAAAAATGTTGTATACGGCTAGTATCTCTGCGTGAGCGCTTTGACATAGGCGTTGTCTAGCTCAAAGGGAAACTTTCTTGTGACAAAATCGGGTTTTGAGATTACTCGAATGCCTATCGCATTTCAAACCAGGAAACTATTTTGGACTGAAGTCCATGTGTCGTCGAAGATTAGCGCTTTCTAGACTTTCGGCGGACCACGAATTTTGAAACCCTATCACCATACTTAAGCGTTCTTTGTCTACTGTCATGTCACTTCGAAGAATTCCTGCCAGACGAAAAATTCCTCTCATGATTTAAAGAGTACACGAAGCTTACTTTTTTCAAACTATCCCTGACTGATATGGAATTTTTAGAAACAGAACAGGGCAGACCGTATCATGTATCATCGGAGACCTTAATATTTCACAGTTCCGCTCTAGGAAGTCGATTCCGGCGCCACTCGGACGCCAGGGAAGTGGAAGAGGAGGAAATCGTCGTGGAGAGAAATGATACACGTCCCATTTTCACTATCTCTCGAAGCGGTTGAATGTTCACTCTCTCCTTCTCCCTTTCGTTACGCCATGAATTCTTGAAATATATGTATCTCTTTAATATCACGAGTGTCACAACCGTTCCTGGTCGCTTTAGTTTAACCTTGGCCACCTCCTCTGCTAAAGTGTTGGTGGTTACGAGGTGGTTGCTATGTTATAGCCGTGGAAGGAGGGGGGGGAGAAGTTACCCTGGGTGGATGAGGTGATAGAATTGAAGACGCGTGGAACGTTGGAAACAAAGCTTAATTTTAATCATCAATAACGAGAAAGCACTCCATTTAAGAGCTAATAGCGTGCGTGACCGTAGAGATGACTTTGAAGGAATGAATGGTCTGTCACCGCTTAAAAAAGGAGTCGCCTTGAACTAACTCTTTCGAGCTTTAATTGGATTTACGGCAGCTATCGTTTTTTTTTTGTTAAAGGGGAAAGTTCAGTCGGTAGCATTTTTCCAGATATCCTGAGTTCCGTTTCAGGGACTTCCTTGACGCAATTTGAGGTCCATTAGAGCATGCCTATCAACAATAAAGGTTTGCGTCACTAAAAAAACAATAAAAAACACAATTTTCGACTCGTAGATCGGTTTGAGCGTGAAAAAAACCGATAAATCTCCTTTGTTAGTAGGTGTTTTATTCAACTCTCAAGTTGATTAATATAACATGCATATTTTGTACATTTTGAGAGATGATTTCTAAACTGAAAAAAATGTGAATGTTCATTATTCGAGAAGCTTCAAGGTGAGTGTGGCAATTCGATTATAGCAGCATTAGCGATTGATAGTTCTGCGAGAAACTAAGCTAATGCAGTGGCTAGATTTCCTGTCTTTTTGAAGGCTTTACACAGTTGATTCATCTGAAGCATAAATCATCCTCGAGTGATTTTTAAAAGGGTTATTGCGAAGTTTTTACTTGGAACGTCGAGTTGTACCCAAAGTAGTGGCGGTGCTGAAGTGTTAAGTGCATCTCAAGTCGAGGTCATTCCGCACTGACAGGTAAGAAAAATAAGGACATACATAACAGAACCACATCCATGTTCGTGGTGGGATTAGAACTCTCGAACATCGGTTCAAACAACGAGCGTTACCCATCGAGCTAAACGGTTTGTTGGTGTGGATCGTATTGCATCAGGATGGATATTTTAAATTTGAAATACATGTTAACTTTTCTATCTTTTGCTTAATCTCCATAGCTTAATAAAAATCAATTCAGTTCAAGTGAGATTTTGATGAACATGATCGCCTTACTTATTGGTGCTGCTCTTGTCCTAGTCGTTATAATGAATCTTCACGTATTTAAGGTAAATTATGAGTTTGTCGGCAAAAGGTAATACTTGTTTGATCGGCGCTAACGTTACCCTACTCTTCGAGTTTGGAAGCCACAATACTATATCTGGTATCGCCAAAGGAAGGCCAAATTCCTTCCACAGGAGTTCATGACATTTACATAAAGATCTTCCGTATTGAATCTAAAAACCTAGCCACCCTAATTATAACCTCTCTACTGTTTCTTTTTTGCTATGATTTTACTCACATCCAATTATTTCTGTGCATCCATTTAATCAATTTGTGAAAAATTCACATATTTGACTTTTTGAAAAGGAAATACAGCATCAGTGTCTTCCATTTCACAATAATTAAATGATCAACTAGCGCCAAATTATTTTCTTCAGTTGAATTGGAAGCCATAGACTTTATAATAATTAAACAGGGTGGGTGATTTAGTGTATTCCATTTAACTCTGAGAATCATTAGCTATGCAATTAATGGTAGTAACTCATGCCATCAAAAATAAATAAACTGTCTTATTTCCTTTGTGATCTAGCGTTTTCATAAATATTATTGTTTAGCTTATGAACTAATATATTTATTATTTTTGAGCTCTTCGTAGTGTAGATAGTTTTGGAGAGGCTATCACCTGCGGTCTTGGTTCGTAAGCATGGTTTCCTATCTTATTACTGCTCAGAGATCGCTAATAAAGATTCTCTCTGCGAGGCGCATACGAGTAGATGGCCGCTTCTTCGGTTAAAAATGTAAAAACTTCGTCATTAAATTCCAATAATCTATCCTCTTTTTTCCTGCGCATGCCTTTCTTTCGCCATAAAATATCCTCGATCCTATCGTCAGAGGCTTCTTATGCGATGGTTACCATCACTCGTCGACGAAAGTACGGACACCACTTTTCTCGATGCCGTTAACTTTGTCGCAGTTAAGACGCGCGAGCGAACGGCACGTCCTTAAAATCCACGTAATACTCTTGCGTTGTTTATTATATCATATCATCTCCCGTTGCCTTTAGAGTGAATTATGATCCTCTCTGATTTAATCCAGGCTGTATGAGTTTTCTGGCGACTAGATTTTTTAGGTAAATTAGAGGCGGCACAGAGTAAGGAACGAGTCTCCCTACTACTAAAAACGTGATTTCACACGCCTTATGGTTTAGCATACTCATCCGTGAAATCGAACTTCGACTTGATGACCGCGATTTTTCATTTGCAAAAATTTTCTTTTCAGCGCTGTCCAGACCCTTGATGGGCACATCCAAAAGCGCTATTTTTCCCCGTTTGCGGTTGGCATCAGCCTTAGATAAAAGAGAGAGAGAGAGAGGAAAGATGGGAGGAAAATTGCTTTGTGAGGTCGCGCATGTCCGAGGGGCTCACTATTACTAACGGGTGAACGTAGTTCATCTTAGGTGAGAGAGGAGAATTATAGAGCTTGCAACAGGTTCACCCTTTAATGCAGGTCTCCTCCAATGGGCAACTCTAATGCGTTTTTATAACTTCTTCCCGTTTTATCAACTACGGTGAGGAAATTCACACAAGATGGAGTGAAAAGTTCTCAGTATTAAATATAAGGGTAATGATAGCACTTCTTTACATGCATGTCACCTAGTAACCTCAAGCAGAGATTGCGAGAAAGAATGGTATTATGTTATCTTTTATTACTAGTTAGTTTCAAGGTTGGGGTGATGGGATTGAAAAAAAAACTCGTTCAACGGAGATATACATAGTATCCCTAGATTGTATTATGTATTTTGAGTTTTGGGGAAAGTGATGCCACCTATGGTTTGCTCATAGGTTATGCCTGAACAAAATCAGTTATGGGAAAGGGTCGATGGGTTCTCATATTTAGAAAAATATTATTGATGCATTTAGTTCAAAATTATTCAGGCTGTTCTTAAAACTATGCTCTAAATAAGTTTGCTGTGCTAACTTTGCCAAAATCCATGGCTGTCTCAATTTATTATTTGCGGAGAGCGAAAACCTGAATTGTGTTCCCCTGAGGTTTCAATTACATAATGGCTACCAGGGGTAACTTGGTTTTCCGTACTTACCGAGGAGTTTATTGCACTTGGAGGCTTACTTGCGATATGATTTTCAAATAGGGATCAATGTATTCGTAGAAATTGGATCTCCCAACTTGTAGCATGCCCATAAATACAATGATTTAATAAGTTCCATTAAAGAGATTTGCTCATCCTTTCAGGGTCCTTTCGTGAAAATACCTCGAAGAATGTTTTTCCAAAATAATGATTAGCTAGTGATTAGTACTTTTGCAGGGTGATTGCAACTACAATCGTTTGTGCTCTAGACTGTATTACGTAACATTTTTTCTGTGTCTATATGGAAAAAATTATCCTGTTTGCACACAAATAGGATTAAAAAATATAATTTTAATTTTTTCATGATTCCAGGAATTTAGAAAACCCATATACACACACACACACACCCTTTTCGCCGTTTCCTTGCGAGGTAAACAAAGGAAAACGACAACGCGGTAAAGAAATTAGGATTTTAGATAATTCCAGGAATCCTCTCCACATTATTAATTTATTCTACAGAACGCTATAATTGAATATTTCTTTCATCTATGCAATATCCATTACCATATTTACATGCTCTCTTTCCAGATACTGCTACTGTTATTATTGTTGAGAATCTCTTCGACCACAATCATCCATAAATTTCTTGATTTATCTCTTCGTTCGACACCATTTACTCATCTTTCATCTGCATACTTGTTAGGATTGGTAGGTTACGTAGGAACTGCCTACTCCCTGAGGAAAGTTTAAGCAAACATTAATTTTCACAGTAAACAATGTTTAACAAAAGTTAATCTTTTCGCTTACTGATATTTTAGTGTCCATGGAACCTTTTCGAGATCTCGGACGCTTTTATTTGAAGTCTCTTGGTCTACTTTGTTCAGCACGAGTCGAATTCAGAAGAGAGGTAATCCGGTGTCGGAGGAATTCAAAATTCCGCGCTGGATTCTCATAGTTTCGCGATCCTTCGCTTTTCCGCTGCTCGGTGCAGAGAGAGAACAGTGAATACTGTTCACCGCCCACCATACCACCTCTCCCCGTGATTTCCTTGCTAACTTCCCCGCAAAGCCTTCGTCCGGCTTCCCACCTCAGGGTCATTGCGAAGGCATTACGCATAAATACATATTCTTCGCGTGCAATGGCCTTGGACGGGCCTTTCCGTTCGGTTCGTCCCTTTCTGTCCTCTCCCGACAGTGCGGGTCTCTTCGTATTTGCTCTGGTCCAAGCTACCGCTCGTCGAGCTCTCAGAAACCCACTCTCGAGTGAAGTGGCCTTCAGCGAGAGGTCTTCACGTGAGGATGGTAAGTGAGCAAGTAACAATTGCGGGGGTGAGGGAGTTCCTTTCTTCCCGTGAGAGGAAAAGTTATTCACTCGCCTCTCGTCTGACTCCTGTCCCTTCACCACCCGGAGCATCCGCCTTGGGTTCACTGGTCTCTCGTTGGCGATTCGCGAAGGAGGAGGACGGGGGAAAAAAAATGAGACTCCTTCCTGGCAAGGTCGTGTATTTATGCTCGCAGGTACCATGTCTGGCCTTTCTCTCTCCTTCACCATAGGCTGTTTTTTTCGCATGAATCTTCTTGGAAGTTCCTCTTCGAGGCCGCTTTTTTTGTTTCCCCACGTCGTTCGCATATAAAAATGAGATCCGGTCCTTTTTTCCCAAGGTTGTGGAAGACTATTCTTTGGCCGGAGGGATCGACAGGTTCCCGGGCGATCTTTGCCGGGTTTTTTTTTTAATCTTTTGACGGTCAGAGCGACGCTTTCCGAAAAGTGCACCGCATAGTCTGGTTCGATCGATGCATTTTCTTCGCGTGAGATCATCTCGAAAGTTTCCTATCTCTCTCTCTCTCCCCCCCCCTCTCAGAATCTAATGGATATCCCCTTTATGATTTAAGGACTTCGTGACCCCGCACACTGATTGTCGATATTAGTCTGAGCGATTTTTCGGCACTGGCTGGAGGGCGAAGGAAGAGTTTTGGGAGAGCTAGGCACTTAATACGGTTTCTCAGAAGATGACTCGGCGTTATCCTTCAGGTTTCAATCCAAGGAAAATATTTTAGTGTCAAACGATAAGGTCCATTCTTAAAAAAAATATTAATAGGCGCTAAAAGAAAATTAGCTTGAGGTTTTATTGGTGCGTCCTTTCGTGGAGTCAAGAAGCCTTTCATTCGTCAATTAAAAATGATACGAACTTGCGACAAACGAGGCCAACCATCCGGAAGAGAAAAGCGAGCTCAGAAGAAGACGTGTATTGCCAAAGACTAATTCTTCATTTTTAGCCGGACTTCTAGCGGGCACCATTTTAGGTGCCCTTGAAACGTTCACAGCATCATAAAATGATTCCCTCACTCAACAGGAATGTAGTCATTCCCCGCCCGCTCTCCTCTTATTCTTATCGCTAGGAAATTCTTGACCATCCCAACAATGTCTGATAGCCCCTCCCCTCTTCTCCACAGTTCCCTGACCCATCCTTTCGATGATTCAGATCCCTTACCCTCCCAGTTTGCCAATATACCTGGATCGTGGCCTCTAAATGAGCGGCGCACAGAAAAAAATAGTTCACCTTGAGTGAGAAGCAAACCGTCATAAAGTTGCGCAGTTTAATAAGAACCAAAGATTGGGAAATTACGCGACTCGTTTTCAAAATTAAAAAAAAAATACAACTTATCCAAAAAGTTACCGCTGTAAGCATTCGCCATAGTGATACTCCGTTTTATGTCAAGCATGCAGTGAGTCGAGTTTTTTCTCCGGCAAACATGCTGAGCCTTTAAATTCTCCATTGCGGTTAGTAAGATTCCAGCTAATTACGTTCCAGAATTTTTAAACATTTAGCTGCGACTTGTATTCAGTTTTTTATTCAGCATCATCGTCAAATCGCTGGCAAAGAGTGATTTACCGCGCCTCTCCGTCACCATCTCAGCCTGCGCAGGTAGTATTTTTATCTGTTTACCTTCGCATCTAAAATTACCAGTTTCATCTGCATACCTTAATGATACAGTGTGGTGCCCGCCAGAAAAAAAAAACTAAAAAAATGAAAAGACCACATCCCACCGAAGTTTGTTGCGGTGAGACTTGATTTAAAACTTATTCCGCTCATTGGATTGATTTACTAAACGTTTAGTGAAGGCATTTTGGGAACCTGAATACTCACAAGTCATTTTCACACACTTCTCTCATTATGATTTTGACGGCTTGAAAATTCACTGCTGTCAAGGCTCCGGAAATGCGTGAAGGGCACGTTTACGATAACACTAAACAAAAAATTTAAGAATGAATTACTTAGCATTACCAGCAGAAACGCGTGCGGTCTGGATATCACTCACTTGAAAGCTCTCGTGAAGAAATTTTGAATTCTTATTTTCTCTTCACCTCAGACGTTGCCCTTGCTGTTGGTCAGATGTTAGTGATGTTTAAAATTTTCAAGTTTCGCGAACATTTTCTGTTCTATTGAACAACGCAATGATTTATTTTTTATGCAGTCTCTATTTGGAGAGTTCCTAATAAAACCATATTAATAGCTTTTAATATGCAGTCATTATTTGGACACAGGGTAATCCTTAGGAGTGATGTTGTTGTATTTTTTTATTAATTTCGCGAAGGAGAAATTAGAGAAGTTACATCTTGTGATACTTATATCCTTTTAATTTATTAAAATTATAAACTTAATATTCTATTACATGATACATTTTTCTCTTAAGGGAAAGCGATATTTCTATATAACAAAATACGGAATGCAACATGGAAGCAATTTGTTAAAAGTGATCGGAGCGATAAAGTCCAGAAGATATTATCTGGTGAAAATGTTGGAAATTGTCAAAAATTGTGAATTCTGTAATTAAGTTTTGTAGTATTGATTCAATTAAGTGGTGTTTCATCTATAATAATATAAACTTCTCCTGTGAAGATACGATATGACTATGAAATGTAAAATATCGTCAAATTTTAATATAGTCATGATGAAAATGCTCGAAGAAACCTTCATTTTGCGAATATCCTTAATTCATTTGTACGAGTATTCATTCACCAAACCCGTACGAATAATCTGCGAAGTATTTTGAAGGCTTTTTGTGTTCCAACATTTCCTTAAAAACAGAATTGCTGAATATTTTTACTAAAATTTAATTAGAGTGCTCTTAGGTATTGGAATTACCGTGATATTCCGGAATCTGGCTAACGTTTCTCCCGTTATATATCCACATTAGCAGTAAAACTATGAAATGGAGAGAAAAAGAACGAAATTTACTTTTTAGCGTAGAGCCAACTCAACATGTTAGTTATTTACATATATATCCACTTTTACCTGTCCATTCAGTGCTAAATCATGCTGCTTCGCTGGCTCTTAGAGTTGAATATTAGCTCATGCCTATGTCCTTCGCAGTTTCACAGGGGATATCAATTTTAAACTCTCATGCTATTTTTAATATCCTCGACAAAATGCATGCGGAATCCAATCACCTTTCTTAGGCATCTCTTTTCCTAATCTAAAAAATTAGTAATTGAAAATTCTGATTCTCAGATTCTCAATAATTATTTAACGAATATTTTGGCGGTACAACTACTTCACCTCTATCACTTCGGCGCACGGCTTCATTTTAAAATTATAGACTATTGACTCCTTTATTCTCTTGGTAAATAATGTGTGAAGTAATCAATTGAAGGAATATAGTAACTACATAATTTAAAACATATTTAGCACATGACGTAACATTTGGCGAATAACCTTGTACACATACAAAATGGTATGCTGTCGGCACGTACCGGCCAAGGCTTTATGGCGCTGTGTGAGGTACCGCTTCCGGTGGCCTCACGTTCAGGGATGGTAATAACTTACTCTCTATGGTGTCAGATGCGTTTTTATTTTACTTGGCACCCTGGGTTGATGGCCCTTCTTGCTCTAGAACGACCCTGATTTTTGCTCATCATGTTTGGTAAACTAGACATTTATACTATCATTTGGCGCATAATTTCGTCTTTCATACTTATACCGTAATATAATACCAAAAACGAGTCACTAGAAACGGAAATATTAAGAAACTTCGCCTTTTCCTCCTAAATTGACTAGTGATAAAAGTCCGAGCAAATATATCATATCTTCACTATATTAATAGGCTAACAACTAAAAGAGAGCCCGAAAAATTAGGAAAAAAACAAAATTGTAATATTTGGAGATCTCAATAGTTGTTTAGGTAATAACTAAATGGAAAATATTGAACAAATATTTAATGAAAGTATTATACATAAGAGAAAAGAATGCCTGAGTTGCTAATGTACCAAGAATCAACTGAGGATTAATTATATCTATTTCCTACATAAATGTAAACACAAATACACATTCAGCAACACCAGAGGACAAAGATCCTTGGACCCCTTTCTTTGCTATTGGATTTCACATGCCGTGGGGTTTAGTGTTAGGTTAAACCCTTCCTCGCCTATGAAAGCGAAAGCGGCTTGTTTCCTGTGGTTGGATTAATCGGGAAAAATGTCACTCAAGTCTCACCTTTTGTTTGTCCCGATGGCTGATTTTTGGTGTTATCGAAGCTACTCATGTTCTAATTACTGTTATAAGGAGTTTATCAAAAAGAAGTTAAGTTCATTCTGGAGCTTTATTTCACTGAAAGTAACGTCACTATTGGATACGAGTTGCATTCCTTCATTTAATTTAGCCTATATTTTCCATAAATTATTAGTAGTGTAGCGATTGAGTTCTCTTAGATCTTGTTCA
Source organism: Hetaerina titia (assembly GCA_037158775.1). Taxonomy (NCBI): domain Eukaryota; kingdom Metazoa; phylum Arthropoda; class Insecta; order Odonata; family Calopterygidae; genus Hetaerina; species Hetaerina titia. Next base: position 64,085,798 of record CM073771.1, read on the forward strand.
GATTATTCTCCTCTCATAATCCGTTCTAATATTTTTCCCAGTAATTTGAATATTTTATTTTACTCGACTTTTATTGCTGTATTGCCGTGCCAGTATGTACTGGCGTAAATAAGACTTCCCTTGTTATTTTGTTACTCCTCGACTGAATTGCATTTTAATAAGATCGTATTTGATGTTTCCGTCTGTTCAATGGATTATCATTTGAATTAATAACTTGGAAGTACATGCGTGACACCTCATTAAAGGTTTGATCTTCGTTATATTTGTCATTTGAATTATTACACTCTTCCCAAAATCCCTCATTAATCTTCAACGTTATTAGTTGTCTTTGATTATTCGAAAAGGGTATATTTATTTAGTATGCCTCCGATCTTATAGTCGTTAATTGGTGCCTCTGCCAATCCATTTCTGGATACATTGTGACGTACACACATTTTCCCTCCTCAGATTTCATGAAATGGCAAAAGCGGTATTTAATATAATTTTGCGATGCATTATTTCCATCTTAATGATACTTCTTCTTTTTATTGATTTGCACATCCAATTTTCTCGTTGAACTTTGTTGTTTCTCTAAACTTCCTCTTCCTCAGCTTGTGCACTCGTTCGATTTTACATATCGTTTCCATTGGGTTCTTCACATTTAACGTACATTGGAATGAAATATTCAACGAGATTAAATTCAAGTTCATCAGATTAAATTTTATCGAAATCTTATGACAACAAAATGGTTTTTGAAGTAACATTTCGTCGATTCTTCTGCAAATTTATAATATTCGTGTTTTAATTTGTGTTTTGGGTGTAGGTTTGATGTTTTGCATTTCTTTTTTTTATTATTTCTTCTGAAAAAATTACTTTTTCGTTGCTTCTAGAATAAGAGTGCTTTCCCAGTAATCTGATGCAGGTCATGGGTTTGATTTTATACGATAATGTATGCTAATTTCCTGCTACCTGTCTCCCTGTCATGCCTTTTGAGGGACATCGATTCGAGATAGAAAGATGAAATTCGTCAGGTTGGAAGACCTTTGGTCAAAACCCGACCGGAAAAAGTGTAAAATGCTCAATTTTTAATTCTAAAGAATTGTCTTTACCTCATATTGGTCAAAATTCAGCTCCGTAAGAACATAATTGAACTTAGTGAAGAGATTTCGTAAAACCGTGAGTTGATTGCAGTTTATTCCAATTTCATCTGTAACAAAATCAGCTACGCAGGGTGAAACTTATTCAAAGAAGAAACCATTATTCAGTCAAAAATAATTTTTAATGAATATTAAAATTCGTATCAACACCTCTGTTGGACGTCATGTTTTATTTAACCGAGCAACAACAGAATTTTATAGAGCGCACAAAAGGAAAAAATATGATTTTCATTAGTCTAATTGTGAAGACTATTAGGATATAAGAAGCGGAAGACGGCAGTATTACCCAACTCATGTAACTTATGCTTGACATAGGACAGTTGAAAGGAGTTCGAATGATACGCTGATCCCATTTGAAATGGGCGAAACGAAGTTTGTTTTCTGCATCAGGAGGAGCTTATTCCTTGCCTAAATTATGAAGACAACATATTAACGCCCGTCAAAGTTAGTTTTGATATTCCATGAATCACCACTTCGGGCCTGCTCCATTCGGGTCACGTCACCATTGTTGTCGTTCTTACTTAATTCTGTGTTGCGTAATCTCCGACATCTTGCGGCTCCGAGCTTACGCCAAGTATGTGGCATTCTCGTGGTTTTTTTGGCCTCCAATGCCAGAGAATAGGAGAGAACGGTTAATGCTCTGCCAACTAATCTTTTATTTTAGTCCTCTCAGCGGCAACGAGGACAAGAAAAATCTGGCAGCTCCCTTCTATGGGAGAGAGTGATTGATTTTCAACCCATGTCATAACCCTGATTTGATTAGTTTGGTCAGTCAACCTCATGGCTGCGAAGGTCTCCAGATGCTTTCTCTACCTTGTCCCACTGAACAAGGCCCTGTAAGTGCGGAAATGTGATCTCAAGGTTGGATGTTTCGCAAGGGTTTGGAGTCCTAATGGTCAGCGACAATTTTCAACGTCCGATCAAGCATATTGAACGAGATCCAAAGGATTGTATAAGACATTTTTTTTAAACGAAGTCCGTCCATTGAAATGGACTGGCTATTAAATGCCCACGCGTTAAGTTACGCATTGTGAGATGATAATTCAATGGAAACCGCGCCTGGCTTTTAGTCGACGAAAATCGTTTTGGATAAGCCGACGCGTGAAATTAGCATGTGAATCAATCAGGCTACAAAAATACCCATTATCGCTATTGGTAAAGTGCACGTTGCCGACCGTAGTTCTCCTTAAGGCATGAATAATACATTTTTGTATTGGGGAGGCGGTAGCTCCCTAAACAATAGCAACTCTTCAGCTTCCAATCTGCTGATGGATTTCCTGCAACTCTACTCACTGGTTTCTTCTTAATCTCTATGATATTTCACCGCTGTTTAACTCCTTATGTTTCATAAACTGCTCTAAATATTGACATCACGCATTTACTTCCATTCATCGCCATTATGTTATTTTGTCCATCAGGCTGCTGTCTGAAAATATCCTTTTTGGCATTAGGTATACGGCATAGATTTCTCACATTTTTTAAAGGTAGTCTTACCTCAGAAGCGATATTACTTTATGGATCTTTGAAATACATACAGAAATAAGGGTAAATAGTTTCATATATTGGATATGGATAACTAATGGATTATGATGAATTTGAAATAATGCTTAATATGATTCAGTCGTGTCTAAATTAGAGCAAAGGCAAACACGAGCGATATCAACATGGATCTCACTTCACATAATGCTACTAAATAGCATTCTCATTTATATTAATATTAATACTTATATACTGGTTCAGTGGTTTATGCACCCGTCAGCTAATGACATCGTTGTGGATTTGGCAAATTATTGAAAATCCATTTTGTATTTCATCATTTTGGCTATGTAAATGGCCTACATATCTCTCATGGAGAGATATAAAAATAGCATGCGTCACGTATTCAACAAAAAGTATTAATCAAATGACTGTAATTTTTTTCAGTGCATGCGATCTCATTTAAATACCTTATCGCGTGTAATATTCTTGGCTATATTAGTATTGTTATGACATTCACTCAACAGAAGAGGAAAATTAACTTAGCATGTACAAAAATATATGATGCAAATTTAACAGCATTTAACTTCAATCATATGTAAATGAGAAGAACATCAGTGCTTATCAAAAGCATTCATTCCACCTGCTATAGGCAGGTTTTTTGATGGTTCCTAAAGAATATCGTATTCAACGTATCGTAAGACCTTCCTCTAATTTGCCGTAGGATCTTTCTTATTCAGTACTTCGCAACGTCACACGCGTTAATGCTACCTAAAAAAGCATATTTTCTTCCTTCCTCTTCGCCTCTTACTTAACATTCTCCCTTCTATCAAGGCCTTGAACATCCAATGCCTTTCAATATTTCCTCCTCTCACTTTCCCTGCCTTTTCTGATTTTCCCCAGCCACTTCCTCTCAATGCCCACTATTTATTTCATACTTAATCGTTATTCTACCTCTCCGTTCAATTTATTTTCTTATTCTTCTCTAATACACATCTATAAAGCCTCTAATCTATGCTCATCTTGCTTCAATGATCAGGTTTCAGATTCAAAAAGCGCTACCATGCACATCAATGTCTTTTTTTTTAATAAGATAATCTTTACCTCTTTACTGAACGTTTTTGTAATCACGTTTCTTTTTCTCGCGTGTGATTTTTTAACCAAAGTAACATTTCTCCTGACGCCCCCTCCTCTTCTATATTACTGCCAAAAACGTGTACTGCTCTACATGGTCTAGTATTTTTTAATATTTAAATCAACTTTTCTAGTCTTTTACACGTTTTTAATTGTCATCCCATACTTCTCGCTTTACTCCTGTTAAGTATTCAGCAATAACTGGCAGCTCCTTTGCTGTCGGAATAACACTAACTTGAGAATCTGTTAGCCTAACGGATTTAATTACCTCGCCACTCATATTTATTCCAAAGTGAAATCTTGCACATGCCACCCTTAACATTTCTCCAGCATACAATCCTGATCCTTATGATTACTGAAGGATCTCAGGGTTCCCCGGCGTATGGTATTCAAGAATTTTTCTCGGGTTTCCCACCGGGTCAGGTTAATGAAGTGCACCGACGTTTCGAAGGCTGACTTTGCCATCGTCTTCAGGGTGAAGTGAAGTCTTCACCCTGAAGACGATGGCAGAGTCAGCCTTCGAAACGTCGGTGCACTTCATCAACCTGACCCGGTGGGAAACCCGAGAAAAATTCTTGAGGACCTTATGATTACCTTTGGTGCATGTGAAATTAATCGTCCTCCTATAGTCTATGCGTACTACTGGTATACTCATTCTCGTGATTAGGATTCAGAATGGTGAAATGAAATCTTCTGAGCCGCTTCCTTCCTCAAAAATATTAGCTACAAGCTCAAATGCTTTCTTTATCTAATTTTCCGCTAAACCCCTTAGTTCTGCTGGGATAATATCTGTTTCTATTGCCTTATTTGACTTAAATTCCCTTATCGCTTTTTCCAGCTCACTATCTAGTATCCTTGGACCCAGAATAACCTAGTCTATGCCACATTCCCTTCCTATTTCTAAATGGGCTAGAATCTTTAGCGTAAGACTGTTATTTGTTTACCTTAAAGCATTTATGAATTTATTCAGACTCGATCAATAGTTTTTCCTTCTTATTTTGTAGTTTTTCCCTTTCCGTCCGCAGCATTATCTAATTTATCCCTTCGGCATTTCCATTTCTGAAAGATCTCCACTCAAGAGGGAAACTCTTTAATTATTTATCGTGGTTTGTACAAATACGGTCTCCTATAACTGCTTTATGCAATGTACTAAATGTACGTAGTTTATTTGCTGAGAGAAAGGTTGTTGAGCACTCTATGGCACATCTGCAAATAAATCCGATTTCCTTCATGCAGTGATCAATAATTATTCAGAATATTCCCGAAGAAGGTAGTTATTGGTCAAGTGGAAATCTTTTTAAAAATATTTTAAAACTCTTAAATGGAAAGCATAATTTTCTTTTTGCCATCGAATCTACAATTTGCATTTTATTTAAAATACCTTCAACACAAAATCACTGAAAAAATATGTTAATATTCGAAAATCTACGTAAACTATCCAGTTTTTTCCTTAAATGAAAATTATATTCAATTTAATCCCATATAGTTCACGAAAAACATTTTTAACTTAGTTATTTGTTTTAGCATTTTCTCGTGAAAGTATATAATAGAAATAAAATTATCTTTGCATCATAAATGTTTCGGAGGCCTTGAATCTGCAGTGAATGCGAGGAAGAAAAGACTTTTCGGTTATCTTAGTGCTGGACACCATTTTTCTTGTCTTATCCGGGTGGTCCAAACTGCCTCTGAAGGGTGCTGTCTCAGATCCTTCCTCAGTGTCGGAAGTAAAACCGTTTGTCCTGAGTGTTCTTGAATTTGAGAATTTCACACTAATTTAAAACTGTATGCGATAAATGCTGTTTGTATATACAGTGTTTTGCAATGGTATTGTACATATTTCGGTTATAGGATTTTTTTAAACGAATTTAAGCCTAGTTCTTTCCAATGAACGGCATATAGTATTTAGGGCGGGAATTGAGATTAGCTGCTTGGGTATTTAGTTATACTATATTCGAAAACGAGTGTTTATCATAACTGGAGCGCGGTAAATCAAAATTGAATATTTTATTCGGCTAATACCTTTAACGAGGCTGGGCCCACTACGCTAAATCTAAGGAGATTGGGATGGAGTTGCATTTTCACGAGCTATTAACCTTCGCACGCCTAGTAAGAGTAATTTACCACCGACACAGTAATCGACTCCATGGTTGGTTTGATAGATTAGGCTAGAGCTCACCTCACACTAACCCAAAGGCATGTGAAATTCAGGTTATGGTTGATCAAATCCTTTTCCCACACCCCCTGAGCTTTTATCGGAAGAAATGGTACCCGAAGAATAATATGAGTCTCATACAACCAAGAAAAATTGTTAGCTGTAATTGACATTTTATTTTTTTGCTACATTGAAATATTGTAATTGAAGTATCTGTCTGTTAGATGTGCTTGCCTTTTGCAGTGTATTTGGGACTGTATTTAATTAGTTAGTTTATCGATAGCCACAAGATGTAGTGATAACAAAATAAAATAAATAAATAAGCAAAATAAATAAATTAGATCATATTTAATAGTAAATGCAAAGTGAGGACTGAAATTATATTGGGTCAATGACATCAGTATGGAGTAAAATATGGTTATATTGTGGAGTGTCTTAAGAATGGGGAATGGGTAGGGAGACGAATTTTAGAAGTAGTGGGATTCCCCTTTGGTAAGTTCATAATGAGAATTTCTTGCTCAAAGGCAGTATAAATGGAAACCATGGGTGTGTCCGGTTATTGCCCCTATCCGCACGACGTGCATTATTTGTTGCCATAAAATGCACAAATAAAGAACCTATTAGATAAAATTACTCTCATGTTGTGCATTATAACGCTATATTGCACTTTATCTCTTTTCTTGGAAGATTTCCTTTCCGAGGTCGATTTTAAAATTGTGTTTATGCAATGATCAGTTCTATGGGTACGTCATGCCTACGAGAGGGAAAGGTCAACTCGGACTCTTTTTTTTTCTTTTTAAGGGTATTTGTAGCTATTAATCAATCCGAAGTGAACTGCATGGCGGCCGTGTTATGATGCTAATATTTGAAGAGTTCCAGTGGTGAACGGAGAATACTCGAGCTGGCAATGACGTGATAATAGGTGAATATGACTACCACGCGAAAGGGACTTGAGGGAATAGTCGTAGAAATTTGTACTTAAGAGCGGAAGTTTCGATTCCCAACAGGGAGGATCTTCCTCGAATGTAGCAGAGGAACGATAGCTTTCACAGGATCTGTCGAAGGTCTAATCTGCAAGCCGGTCTAAGTTGGAAGTATTGAAATCGTCACGTGAACCCTTCCTGGAGGTGGAACCTTGCGTGGAGAGAACTTGGCAACTGTGAAAGGCGATAATTTTTAGTTGTTCCGGTTCGGAGTTGTTCAGAGATGTTTGGTGTTTTCAGCACCGCTTTTGACCTTCCAAGTTATTTTCCTTGAATTTGCTTGCTTTTATTTCAGAACCGAATGTTTTGAAAGGGAAATGATTTAATTCCGCTGGTTTTATTGCCAATTATTTATGTCTTAGTTTTTGCATAAAAGCCATTGCGTTAATCTTTCTCACACTCAGATGATGAATCTGCTTATTCTCGTAATCTCTTGAATTTCCGCATTTTGGCGGATTTTAAGTAATGAGTTGGCAACTGAAAAATGAAAATCGCGTACCATCAGCTCGATATTTGTACTTCGGATAGACAAATCAGATTCTTCCGTTCCAGTTCCTAGAATATTAAGCCTTAGAAGTAGTCCTTAGGGGCACTCATATATTGTACGCACAATCGTGCAAAAATATTTTTCAATCAAAAGAAATTCTTTTAAATGACAACCTTCTTTGACGTAATCGGCGTCATAAGGTTGGAATTAAAGGTGCCATATTTTCAATAGTTAAGAAGTTGCACCTTTCAATATAATTTCGACAAAAATATGACCCAGATGATTAGGTACTTGTCTTAGATTCATTGCTCATATTGATAACTTTGTGCCAGTATTTTAGACTTAATTTTAGATCTTAATTTTTTCAGCTTCATCGTCCTCCACCGTGTCCTCCAACTACGTAATTTACCCCGAGACTTAATAATGCTCATCCTTGGTCTTTCCCCTTTGCCAACTCTTGCAGAAGTAATCAAGATCCAAATTTCCTCCACGCTGTCACCAATGGTTACTTCAGATTCAATAATATTCTTCCCTACCGGGCGGGATAACGCCCTCGCCTTCCAATCCAGAGGCTGGGGGTTTGTTTCCCACCTAGATTGGTTTTCGTCCGCCTTGGGTACGGGTGTTTTTAATTGTCTTTAATGTAATGTGCTAGGAGTTAGGTGTAAGAAGGGACTATGAAGTCTCAATCTCGCCCCAATAAAGTCGTTAAATAAATAATTCTTCTTCCATAGCCCTGACAGAACTATCCATAATATTAGTCTCCTGATTAACCTAAACTTTATCTTTCAATCTATCCGCTATTTTTGTTTTACCGACTCCTAAAATTATTTAACTTACACTTTGCCACCAATCCCTCAGAAGATCCTTTCACTTCTTGTCTCACGTTCACCAACCATCTGAGAAAAATTATGGCCTACTAGAGCCGTATCCTCCTATTGCCTATGTCTGAGTTTGATATTATTGTGACCGAAACTTTGGACAACATTTTTGACTAAAGAAGTATGTCTAATCATTTCATTTCTTATTCTTTTTTTATCGGAGCTCAATTATTTATTTATTCGACATTCACCGTATGAGACCGTTGTTGGCTGCTATAAATATTTCATATATAAATGAACCCGAGACTATGTCGTATTTACAGTTTTTGGTGAAAATCTTTGTGTGAACATATTTCTTCAACAAAATACTCTTAATTTCTATATTAGCTATATCCAGTGACTAACAAACGTTGTTTGCATTTGGCGGGGAAAAGAAGCACATAATTTGAAAGGAAGAACGTGAAAAATTTCTCGTATGTGGTCGTTCTAAAATATGTGTAATTAAAGCAATCAGGATATTTTTTCAGTCACCATTCACATGAGGATGCCTTAGATGAATACGCTTCGAATCAATAGGAATTTATTTCGCTTCAGTACCAAGAGAAATAGTCCAAAAACTTAGGTGCCTCGGGTGCCCAGTACCCAGACCTCTAAATCCCTAGATATTTTTCTTTTGCTGTGAAATGGTATGGACCCTGGATTAATTATAGCTACCGTCGATAGCTAATAAATTAGCGGTATTCACTCAAGTACTACGTGACCATTGGCGAGAAAATGAATCCCACAGCAGGGAACAAGCTACGCTGACATTACAAACAACGAAGCACACTAGGCCCCCTAATGGTTAACGTCCATGTCATGGAGTTTATTTCCCATAAACTACCGCTGGAGTTTTCTGTCTAGGCATGATTGGTTGTTTACTGACTTCGTATTTGACCCCCCCCCCCCCGCGTGGATTCATTTCCCCGTAAATTACTTTGCTAGACGTGAATCATTAGTTAGCCGGTTTTATTAATCATCATCTTTGGCGCCAATTCTTAGAAAGACCGGAGTGGTTCCTAATTTTGACATAACTCAGTGTAACTGACTGGCACTTCATTTAAATGTAAAAAATATTTTTGGTTGATCAATAGCGTACCTATTTACCGTCTCGAACGAACGAACTTGTTTAGGGGATTAGATGGCGGAAAATAGTTTCACTTATCGAAAGAAATGTCGTTCATGCTTGAATTACTTTGAATTCGTTTTCTGAATGGGAATATTACTAGGCACTTTGTCTGGATATTTTAGCTTTTATGAACAAAAATATTCGATACCCTAATTTTAATTTCAAATACCATTAAGGCCCACGAGGGAAAAATTTCGATCTTTGCGACGAATGAGCGATGGGGATATAATTTCTCAAAACCTATCATTATTAATGTCCATCAGGTAAAGCAATTAAAGGCTCTTATTTTTTGTTCTGCTCAACAGTTTCAGACAAATTTGTAGAAGTGGTGGAAAGAAGTCGAAATAAATGCCCAAGTCATTCTCGACGGTTTATCTCAAGCACTCTATGACCGGTTTCATCTTAATAAGGCACTATCCAGCAATTTTTCTCTCCTTCCGGTAATTAATACCTGAAAGCTGTGTTAATATGTCCGACTCCTTTTACATCAGCGATATAAATGTACGTCGATGCCACCGGATGAAACGCAATACATCATTAATAGAGCGAACGTCACTTTATGCTCTCACTCCCCATCATCGCCGACCTCTTCGTCCGTCTTCATTAAGCCGATGTCCAAGGGGTCTCAAACGAAAAAAATCTTGAGTTATAAAAAATGTGCATTTTTGATCATTTGGGATAATTTTTGTGAATAAATATCATGAATAACGATCTTTCTATGCATCATTTAATCATACTGCTTTTTCATTTCTCCAACTGATTCGCAATTAATCTCCAAAGCACGAGCACTCCAATTTGACGTTTACAAAGCAATGCCCTATGAGGTAAATCCGCAGCTTAATTTTGAAACAGTTGGTAAATTCCAAATATTCCATTTGAATTTGTAGATCTATGCCTTGTTGACTGGGTATCATATTCACCCAGAAATGTGGGTGGGGAATAGAATGGAGAAGGTGAAATGGACCGAAAGGAAAACAAATGAGGAAGTACTAGATATGGTGGGGGAGGAGAGGGGTTTGTTGAGAGAAATCCTATGGAGGCAGGAAAAATGGATGAAAGGCGTATTGAGCGGTAGTGGAATGTTGAAGAGGGTAATAGAGGGGAGGATGTTGGGCAAGCGAGGAAAGGGCAGGAATAGGATAGGGATGTTGGACGGGATGAAGGGAAGAAGGAGGTACACGGAGATGAAGAGGGACCTGATGTAGATTAGGTTGCTGGATTGGGTTTCGTTTGGAGTTACAAAATGTTTATTTGATAGTTGTGTCCATCCAAAAACCTACCTTAACCGGTAGATTACCTAATAATAATAATTCACCCAGATTGAGCGTCGTATGATATACGAGTACCTACATGTATCATCAAAGTACTCCAAAATGCATGTTTATCAAGTGACATTCTAAATTTTTTGGTGATTTGATTGGGAAATGAGATGTGATGGCAACTGTTCTCACGATGTCGTGCAGACAAGAAAATTATTTAAAAGATTTTTACAATTTATCTTAACAAAAATGATCCTTATTTGGTCAAAATTGTGGCAACAAGATTTTTAATCGGGTACTATTTTAAAAATTCGATTTTTGTAGTTGATATTTGTTTCTTGGGCAACTAGATTAATATTTTATCATAAGTTTAGTATATCTATAAGGACTGATCTGGGTAAAATGTCTGGTAAGCTTATGGGACAATATTCATATTGGACTAAACTTGAACAGTCGACGATAGTGAATGTGACATTGGAGTTCTGGCTATCTTTCCTTTTTAAATAGAGTCGAGTTTGTTTTGAAGTGGGATTTTTGGGTAATTAAGATGATGGATATTTTGACAATCATATCTTGAATTTTCATCCAGCGTTTGTTACCCGCTCTGTCTCAGAGACCTAGTTCCCATCGAGATCCAAATCTTCAAACTTTTCACTGGTTTTTCGTAATTTCTCTCTGCATTGTGCAGGAAGCGAAGCATCATTGATGGCAAAACATTTTTTTTCCGGTTATATAATTGCTGTGCCAGTTTTAAATAGCGAGAGAAGAAAGGCAGAAAAATTGTTGCAGAAAGAGGGAGGGAATGTTTGGGAAAAGAATAATACTCTGAAATGGAGACCTATTCCGAAATCCTCGTATTTAAATAGGCGTTTTACGGGAACTCAGGAAGCAGAGAGACTCATTTAAAGGGCTACATATTTAACAGGCATTATCTGAAATAACCTTGAACCTACTTCTGATACGATATCGCATTTTCCTTTGGAACAAAGGTACTGCGAGTTAGCTATTGTCTCATATGAAGAAACGCCGACCACGCCTCAGTGGAAAACTTTATGGTTCAGTGACGTTCAATGAAAAATAATGTCATATATGGTGATCACAGAGCATAGGAGAAGTTATGCATGTAGCACGTATAGACGTATACCTTTGACTTACCGCAGTTTGTCGCACGATATTTCTTCGGAAGGGTTGTAAAATTATTCATTTATGACTGGCTCTCTTATGATTTGATTTTACTGGGGAAATCTCTCAAAGGGCTTCTTAACTGTCATAGCAGTCATCGTTTGGTGCATTTTATCGAGGTGCGTTAAGCGCTTTTCTACCGCCGGTGTTAATTATTTCAGGGAACAGTATAAACTATTAAGACTATCGCAAATTCCTGTAATCTCCGTTTAAGACAGGCTCCGTATTATAGCGGTGTATACTTACCTATGGAGTTACTTTATGACATCGATGATTCCACCGTCCAAGATAACCTCTTCGCTTCACGATTGTGCTGCGCCTTTAATACCCACGAAATTGGTGTAATTCTCTGGTGGGTGGGGATCGGTGCATGATGTTTCGATGCAGGAAGTTGTTATAGGGCATTTACAGCATAATAATATAGCAAGAGCTCCACCCTTGGCCCTACAAGTGAGTAGGGTGGATGCCAGGGAGAGAAAAAGTAGAAATTTCTTGGAGAGGAAATGAAAGCTCTCCCATCAACAGATAATAAGGATTTGAAGTATGAATCTTCGATAATATTTATGTATGAATACAGGACGTGGAGGACAGGGAAAGAGTATAAATATTAATTTCAAAGTAGATTATTTAGAAGCCTTGATGAAGTAATATATCTTGAAATTTATTGTGGGTCAAAGGACAGTGAACATTTAAAGATTTGTTACCCAACTGAATTAGCTCATATTTAATTGCCACAAGGGTCCTATTTTCCCAATGCGATATGATCCTGATGCATATCCTACAAAGACCAAAATTATTATATGCATTATTCATGTCTCTCATGAATTAAAATTTTTCTCATGGTATGAGTTTAATTAGTTTATTTTTAAGCCAGTTGGATTTTTTTGAGGAGATCGAATTCATTAAAAATAATCAGCAAATTAACCAAAAAGAATTGAGTAAGTTCCAGAGCTTTTTGCAATATGGATGTCGAATGGATAGGCATTGCAACATTTACGAGCTGTCCATTTATTTGATGAGACAATAATAAATAAATTGACGACTTAAACCACCTAATGAGACATGTGAACAGAAATGGGGCGTATTGAAAAGACACAGTTATTGGTTGCCATATGTTTTGTTGAAAACATTGCGAAAACTCTTCACTTTCATTTTCATTTTGATTCTTTCCACTCGAATGACTCTTCCAAAACGCATATTTCGAGAATCCTTGGTGTTAACGTACGAATTTGATTGAATTTCACCCTAAAAACAGCGATACTTTTTCATTCGGTCGTCACAGTCGTAACTTTGGCCGAGGAGGGTGGGAAAAGAGGGGGGGGGGGAGGAAAGAATATCGCTTAATGGAGCGAAAGAATTATTGACCGGAAAGTTATGCTATACCTTTCCCTATTCAACCTTCAGCGTTAAGTCCAAACGCCGTATTCCCTCCTTCGATTTTATTCCAGGGCTGTAAGCTAAATTTTACTCAAGTACTCTTCTCATGAGAAGGTAATACGAAGCGTACGGCGTTATGATATATGCACGTATGATTTTAAGGTATTCCAATTGCTCAGGTTATATTGTACCGTAGATTGACTCGCAGGGAATCCTCATAAAGAGAACACGACATTCATCCTTGAGGTCGAATCATACCAGAAACCTTTACTCGGCGAGTATATTCTCACCAAAATAATTGGAATGTTTTTTATCTTAATTGCGAGGAATATATAAACTAAGCTTGTGATTTATCCGTGCGAATATCTGAATCTGAGCCAATATCCAGGCCGTTGTATATTTACGGTTAACCTTTCCCTCGGCTGATGTTTAATTAACCAACTTGAAAGTGGAATACCCACTTTTAATTCTTTAACTCAAAGCAATTTAAAACTGTATGGGATTTGAGATTCATTAATATTTGCTAATAAAAATTATACTTCTATTATATGCCTTTGATAAACATTAACTATCGTAGGACCTCTCTGCCAAGACAATAAGAAAATAATACTACATACCGGTAATTATTCGAACAGTGTAGTGTCCGCCTAACACATAGAGACACTGTTAATTGTTCCATACGAATTATAAAAACTAAATAGTGGACAGTTATTTCGATGCGACGGCGATCTTGCCGAAAAATTGAGCAATTTTTGAATATTTTGAACATTCAGTTTTACATCTACTTGTAAGTTGAAATTATCATATGAAATGTTTCCTTGTCGAAGAGATATTCCCAAGGGCATTTTTTATTGCCTCTGATTATGCCCTAATTTGAGCGGGTAACATCCGTGGATGAAAAAAATGAAAAATTACTTCCTTGGTTTGTTTCAAAATATATTTGACGAAAGCCCCTTTGCCCTTGACCGTGTTTGTACCCACACGTCTTTTTCAGGCGACGTTCTGGTTGGCTAGGACGGAGTGAAACGCTCGATGCTCAGTCTGTGTACAAGTATTCGTACTGTTAGTACTGTACGACATTTGTTAGGCTCATCTAAACTTTCATCTAAGTTTGGAAATATATTAATAATCCAGGAGAGCTAGATATCGTCCAGGAACGTTTAAAAGCATTTATTACACGGCTAAACAGTATATTACTGTTTATATTTATTGTACCGTTTGGCTCGAGAATATTTCCCAAAATATATCGGTCATGTCGTTCACTAACGTAAGATATAAAATAAACTCACATGAGGTAGTGAAAGACAAAAGGCTACAGCATTGACCGGTGTTCTGTCACATGAAGAACTCCTACTCTAATTTCACTCCAGACATCTCTCAATAACAAAAAGGCTTCAAAGAAACGGAAGGACGGAGTCATGCATTTCTACTCCTCTGACCTCGAAAAAGCATCTTTAATTGTTCTCCTTAATGCTTCAATGGAATCACATTTCTTTTCGGTGAATCGAAGAAGAAAAGGTTACCATTTCAGCGATTGTTCCGCACGGATTTCTTACCACCTGTAGGTTGTAATTCGCTAAAAAGGAAAGAAAGTCTGAAAGTATAGCTGTAGTGGGTGCCTTATTTCTATGATACTATATTTCCTCCCTCTTTAAAGCGGTCACCACTATTTCCTTAATTAGTCATGCTAAAATACCAAAAAATGACAATCACTAGCTCTCTCTAAAACTTGAGCTCAGTCTAAGCTTTGGAAAAGAAACACATAATCTAAATCAGATCGCTTTTAAATTACAATATCTCTCTGTCCTTTGTTTCATAGATATTGCAATATTCCAAACGTGAAGCTATAAATATTCCTTTGGTGTCTTTCCAACATGTTATCATTATCGTTAATGTACAAGTTAAGGTAGGTTTTTGATGGGCACAGGCTACCAAACGGTCCAGCGACAATTCCATTGGCCCTCTTAACAAAATACAGCTCGACATCCAACATTACCATAGGCCCCTCTTCAATTCTATGTACTTTCTTTCTCCTTTTATTCCGTCCATCATTCTTGTTTTAATCCTTTCCCTTCCTCGCTTGCCTAACATTCTCCCCTATATCACAGTCTTCAGCATCACATCGGCAATTGAAACGATTGAATTCAACTTTCCTGCCTCTTTTTGATTTATCCCATCAAATCTCTCTCCTCCCCCACAATTCCTAGCACATCCTTATTTGTTCCTCTTTCAGGCCACTTCACCTCTTCCATCGTTCTCCTAACTCACATTTTAAAACCCTACGGTCTATGCTACCATCCTGTTTAAATGACCATATTTCCGCGTGGTACAAAATCACACTCCCATATTAAAGTTTTGACAAGTATTTTCTCGAAATCCTTACTCAAACTTTGTAAAATAAATTTTAAGTACCTTACTTTACCTAAAGTCCCTGTCGTCAATTTCTTTCCTCTTGTGAAAACTTCTTCGCCTATATACTATATTTTTCTATTAGGCAATCTACCGGTTAAGGTAGGTTTTCGGATGGACATAACTATTAAATAAATATTTTGTGGCTCCTAAGAAAACCTACTCTACATCACGTCCCTCTTCATCTCTGTGTACTTCCTTCCTCCCTTCATCCCGTCCAACATCCCTATCCTGTTTCTGCCCTTACCTCGTTTGCCCAACATCTTCCCCTCCATTACCTTCGTCAACATTCCACTACCGCTCAATACGCCTTTCATTCATTTTTCCTGCCTCCATAGGATTTCTCTCAACAAACCCCTCTCCTCACCCACCATCTCTAGTACTTACTCTTTTGTTTTCCTTTCGGTCAATTTCACCTTCTCCATTCTTCTCCACACCCACATTTCAAAAGCCTCCAATCTACGTCTATCCTCCTGCTTCAGCGACCACGTTTCCGCGCCGTACATAGCTACGCTCCGTATCAGAGCGCCTATATATATATATATATATATATATATATATATATATATATATATATATACATATATATATTTATTTATTTCAAAAGAAAATATTTATATATATATGAATACGGGTCGCATATATATAAAAATATATATGTATATATATTCGGCAAAAATGTATACATACGGGTCGCGGTGGTCCAGTGGGTAGAGCGTTGGACTACTGACCGGAGGGTCCCGGGTTCGATTCCCGGGCGAGGCACTCTGGGCACCTGCAGCTCCACTCAAGCTAGTTGATTTTTCGGGTAGCAGATCTTCCTGGGAAACCATAACCGGCACAGGGAAAGGAACTGGCCCCCCTATCCTGATGTGTGAATATTCACACGCCGTCGGGCTTGGTACATGGGTGAGCTCTACCATCACCTAATAAACCGACCTTCGGGTTGATTACTGTGTTTATGGTTATATATATATTTTTTATATATATTCCTCTCTGTCCAATTCCGTCGTATGAATTCCTAAAATTAAAAACGATTCACTGTAAACTTTGAGAAATATCACTTGTTTCCCTCATATAAAATTCTATATGCCTCAATATTTTTCAATAATTGGCCAATAGCACCCGAAAATATCTCATAATGGTAGGACCGTTTTTCATGGACTCGGAAAACAAGGATGAATGCGAAAAGAGTGCCTTGGCTGCATTTGCAGTACTGACGGAGCGAGGGATCAACAGCAGGCCTGCATGCGAAAAACATAGTATTTCTTTCCAGTCGGTCGGTAGTATCTCGCTCAGTTTATTAAGGGAGAAACTGAAGTTTTTCGACAACTTCCGAAAATAAATACCGAATTACATTCCACTATCAATGCTCCAGCATCAGTGTAAGAGCAACGGGGTGACTAACACTATTGAGGATCGCTTTCATCTCTTTCTTTTCTTTATTTTGCTGACTTTTTCCATCCAAAAACGGAAGGAGCGCACGCTTTATAAAAAAAAAAGGATTGAGCCCCGAAGGGTGGCAAAGTGTGCTTGTGAGAGCCCTTCCTACCCTCCTCCCTTTAATCACCGGCATATGTTAATGAGATGTTTTCCCTCCAGCTTTCTGAGACCGGGGAGACGGAATCTCCCGCGGAGTGAGGGAATCCAAAAAGACACCCAGGACGGCAGACGGCCGGCCGTCTGATCCCTCGAGGGACGCCTTGGCGACGGCGGACGCGGCCGCTGCTGAATTTTCCACGTTTCGAGAGAGTTAATGATTGGAAATCAGCCATCCGTTGCAAAGTGACGTGCTAAAAATGTTGTGGTTAGCCATTTTAAGGTTTCAATCTTTTCGTTTGTGAGCGGAGGTTGGAGGTGGTGGTGGTCAGGGGGATTATTAAGGGTGCAGGGGGAGAATAGGGGGAGGGGTGACTGCCATTTCGCGTTTCATGCGTTTTCTTTACGAGCGCAGAAATGAGCCCGACGACGGTGCGGAAGGGTAGTACCGCCTCGTTTGGTAAGAAAAAAATTAGAACATCGCCGGTTGTGTTTTCTGTAACACTCGAAACTGTGAAACGACCTGGAGGAGATGTCTGCCGCATTTCTGTGGTCCATGGAATGCGCGACCGTGGAATAATTTTGACTGACACCGAAAAAAATAATAGGAAAAGGAATTATATTTAATGCTCTCATATAGTGCCACCTAGTTCAGGAAATTGTGATAAAATGGAAAATGAAATAACAATGGCGATATTGGCGGGCACAAACCTATAAGGCTCTAAAGACCGTTTTACTCGTTTCACGCCACTTACTTCAGTTCCTGGATCCCGAACGTCCAATATTGGGTGCGATCTTGGCGTAAGTCTCTCAAGATTCCTTTTTTACACGATCTAATACTCCTTGCGACTTCCGATTTGTACGCATACGCAAAAGCTTTTGTTTTGTGCTTTCCTCGACGTAAGTATTGTTTGAAAACTAATGTTGATTCCGGTGAAACAATCGTTAGTCACTGGAAAAACGTCCCTTCTAACCTATGGTTGGTGGTTGGATTCAAATATCGGATAGAAAATAAGCATCGGACTTATTTCCATATTCAGTATCGGAACTCGAATTGAACTAGTTTATCAAATAGAATTCCCCCTTTTTTTTAACGAAAAGATCTTAAATATCCTGAATTCAGTATTTGATTTCAGTGCTGAAATGAGTTTCGTGTAAATTCTACGGACGATAGTCCGGCAGGGCGGGAACTCAACCTGCGACCTGTTATTAGCAGGATAGAGTTTAATCTCGCAGTCATTGAGGATGAAGAAATTGATGGGAATAAGTTTTGATGAAATTGAGATAAATCATGGGAGCCAAGTAATTTCTCTGGAAATCCATCGTTATGTAAAATGGAGATAAAAGCTCTTAGAAAAATATCGAATAGTGAAATACTGTGGGTATAATCTGTTCCGAAATGAGGGAACACAACTATGGAAGACTGTTTTTTTTCCTAGCTGACGTTGAACTTCTGATTGGAACATCGATGGATGGTCTATCCGAAGAGTGAGAAATAGAAAGTGCATCAAGATCAATCAAAAAAGTAGGGATTGGGAATTCTTGATCGCCGAAAGTCGGCTACTCCCCTTTTGTTGCCATTTAAACCTCGTCTATGACGAATTCGGGTTCGTTTCACAACCAGTTTGGACTTCGATTCCTGCTTGAGGCAATGAAGAGCTTTCTCTTTCCTCCCCTGTCCACCGCAATTCCATTGAAACAATCATTATTACTAAGGTGCCGTTCAATTATAGAAGTAAAAGTCGATAAACATTTAAGGGAATAGAACTGAAAATTGTTTTGACACAAATTAACTTTCTACGTAACTAATCTTGTTCAGATCATTTAATAACTAAATGTTTTTTTTGGATGAACTTGTGTGAAAATGAATTTAATTAAGTAAGAAGATCACCGAAAACCGTTTCCAATTTCTGTCTGCAAGTTTTTGGAACGGACCGCAGCTGGCGTTCGCATTAAAATAAAATTGAGCGTTGGTCGTCGTCCTAAATATTTACGACAGTTTTGACATAGCACATAGTTTATGAGTGAAATAGTTTCGTCGCTTTCCTTCATTCAAATATCTGAGCGTATTCTTACGCGACAAAACAGCTACATGGAGCTTTAGCGTAAGGTAGAATTCTTGCGATATTTAGTGGATTTATCGAAACAAGGCCTTTGTAAAAGAGCAAAGAAAAAACTTGCTGAAATGCCTAATTTGAATTGCATCTATTTATGAGTCATAACACCTAAAACCTATCACCCATTAAAATGGTGTTATGGAATGCAGTTTTCTCGAACTATGGCGGCGTAAAGTGAACAATTGCCTAATTAACTGCAGTGCAACCACAAACTATGGTATGTTGTCTCCACCGGGCACAGATGTTAGACTAGTCAGCTGATGAAACGAATTGTGAAAGTGTTTTTACTAGTTCTCTCCACAGAAAACGTTTCCCAGTCTCTTTTTAAATCAGGGTGGAGATTTTTCATGTCCTGATTCTTAAATTTTTACCTTTGAATCGAAGTGAGGGTGTAAAAAATGGTCGCTTCAAACAAATTGTGTTGTTGGCAAAATAAGAATGTTATCAGGCATTACTACGTAGAATTATGTTAGGTAAATTGCTTTAAATTAAAATAAATTGGTAAATGTCCGCATTTTCCCCCCTATAATAGTGGAATTTAAAACTTGTACATAAACTGTGAGGTTAAGACAAATAAAAACAATGACGTTTTGCTGGAAGACGATACACATTTAACAATTTTTAGCCAAAATAATTTGAGAATGGGACAAAAAATAGACTTAAAAGTAAAACAGAATTAATGTCACACTAGACCATGGACGTGTGCAAAAGTTTGCTGTTGATAGCATATAATGCTTAGTGTTAGATAGCATATAATGCTTACTAAGGCAACCTCTTCTTGCTGCCATTTTATGTTTTACCAGCATATTGAATAAAAATACTACGTTCATTTCTTGGACATGATCCGTATTACAGTCGAATATATAGGAAATCATACAGTGATGGAGAATGGAGGATGTGAGGATATCATTCAATTCTCTTGCATTTGTCATCCATCTTAATTGACGTGCAAGGAGGATTCTTCGTTCGTACGAAAATTTCAAAATTATCATTTCCGTTTCTATTGAAATAATGTTCAGTGGAATTTCCCTTTTACCGTCCTTAATTCGTGTGCATGTTGGATCTTGAGTTTGGATGAAATGTTTCAGAATAATTAGATTTCCAATAACTGTTCAATCGTTGACTCGGTTACAAGTTTGTGGTTTTTCTTGAATGCACGGTTTTATTAAAATTTTACCTGAGGTGGGAGATGTCATTTCTAAAAGCATGCATAATTGGGGTCAAAGGGTATACTGGATTAAAAGAAACATTAGTAAACCACCAAATAACCACATCAGTCGCATTGGCGCCCGTTCAGACAACTAGAAAAATGACGGTGTTATCAAATTAAGTAGTGAAAGGAAGAGAATTCACTGGGTAGACTTGTGTCATTATTAGTGCAATGTAAACACATTTTCAGTGCGCATTTACTTATTATCAGATAAATCAGTAATAGCAATTGCGTAACCTCCCACGCAGGCTATGGTCTCGTTTTCTTTTTTGCTCGCCGCGAATGACTTAGCCACCCACCTCCGTGTGACCTGCTTGCCGTGATGCACTCCCACGCGATTCCTCATTATTTCATTTCGGGGGAGAAGGTCACGTTTAATCAACAGCGTGGTGCACCCAGGTATCGCGTAGATGTGATTACCTTCGTGTACCTGTTTGTAAGAGGTGAGTTCTCTTTCGTGAACAGTTTAAAGTGGCCAGTGGTGGGAAATGTCTATTTCGTTTACATCTGAAGCCTTACCTTGTGTCCGAGTAAAATGAATTTGGTTGACGAAACATAACTTTTAATGTTTGTTAAATTGTATTCTTAAGTGACGCTGTTTTTCAACGGAGTCGAATACTATGTAAATTTGTCAACTCTGTGGTAACTGAAATGAGCGTCACTGGAAGTTATTTCTGATTTTAAAACGGATGTCAATTTTGGCAAAATTTGAATCGCATGAATTTTACTCTTGTATAACATGTAGTCTTATTTGTGAATGTGATTAGTATCATATAATCAATTGGAGTTTTAACTTGACCAAGATGTGTTTGGAACCATTAGACTCCTCATAATTTTTTCTTTAAGCCGTTCTGTGTTCCTGTGAAATTGTTTCTTATAAAGGTAATCAACGATCTGCTTTCATTTAATTGCTAAAAAGGAAGTCATGGTGAAGGTGTACACTATAAACACGATATAAGGACGTAATTTTACTATAAATATGATCGTTGAATATTGTAACCTTTGTTATGGGTCGTTAAATTTATAAAACAACTGTTGCTGACCGAGTAGCCAGATAGATAAAATATTGAATAGCTTTATTAATGGACCCAAGCAAATGGCTTCAATACACGTAGTTTAAATTAGGATAAATATGTTTGCTTGGAGTATTCCTTGTTTCAGTTGTAATTCAAGAAGTTATTCGACAATACAAATAAATTTATTGTAACTGTTTCT
The DNA here is from genome assembly GCA_037158775.1 of Hetaerina titia. NCBI lineage: Eukaryota > Metazoa > Arthropoda > Insecta > Odonata > Calopterygidae > Hetaerina > Hetaerina titia. Next base: position 64,107,463 of record CM073771.1, read on the forward strand.
CCGTGAGGCTTTTGCAAACATGCTACTTAACAGTTGAATCTCTCTGGGTACTAAGGCGCGGTCATTGCTTGAGATCGTTCAAACAGATGACAGACTTTTCACTAAAACATACTTATTTTGTGAATGAAATCGCTTGGTAATGAAAATGAAATTTTCAAATAATCAAACGGCTATCATTACGGCCATGGGCTTTTCACGTTAATTACTATGTTAAAAAACTAATGTTTTGATTTTTGTGGGGAAATGGTATTTTATTTATCCGTTTGCATCACAACACTGCACTCTACGTTCAAAATTCTCTGAAAGCTGCGTGGACATTGAATTCCTCATGACCGACTCATGCGTCAGTAATTCGTGCGCTAAAACAAAAATGGCAATCGGGTGACCGCAGTTCGTTTGCACTTATTATACTAGTCTGTTGCAGTTCTTAATCTTCCAAGGCATGCTATTTTTCAGGTATCTGCTAGTCGTATTTTACTTTAGGGAAGAGGCTATTTAAACTTTAGCGTCAACACAAATATGCATAGGCACTCCTACTGTCACAAAAGTATCAGCAGCAAATGTTGTGGAAGATTTGGCGTTATGATAATGACGAGCTCGATAATAAATTGACTTTGCTAAATGTTGTACTTCAATATAATGCAAAATTATGATTCAGTTTACTTAAATTCCATGTTAAAGTGTTTGTTGAACTTAATTATTAGAGTGGTAGAGTAGTTTCACTGCTGAAAAGGGTTCTAAAATAATACCAGGTATGAATAATTATTCATTTAGGCCAAAATATCTTTTATTCAGTTGATTATAATCAACTGAATAAAAGATATTTGGCCTAAAATAATTGCATTTTATTGTTAAAAGTTTAGAAATTGCACTATTATTCCTTTGCGATTCGGTATGATATTTATGGAAAAGGCCAAGGACTAGTGAGTTATCGAAGCATCGCATTTAACATATTTGGCCGTTTGAAATTAGATAATTTTATTAATTTAATAAATACCTCATATATACTAGCCGTTCCTCAATTAATATTTGCAATTAAAAACAGAATTTTACATTGACCTAATGCTGTTGCGTAGACTAAGGCGTAGACATTCATGAAGCCATGATTAATACGGTGTCATTTTGTGGGATTAATAATACGAAGTACTAGCGAGAATACGAGTATCATTGAAACTTTAAAAATTTTATCAATTTCATAATTCTATTATTTTTAAGAGCTAAAGAAGAAACGAGGTAAGTGGGGAAACATCGAGATATCTGCCAGTTTTTATTGGTGAGGTAGATGATAATACTGATTTCGCCACAATTTCTCTTCTAAACGGAGTTCTTTTTTATAATTCGTGCCATTTGGTGAGAAATTCGACCAATTTTTTGGTTAAATAGGATAAATCTTCTCTGCAGTCACACATATAAGAATTCCACGGAATTCATGAAAAAAAAACACTTAGTGGTCACTGTTAGATGAATCTCGTATCATAAACGAAATAGTGAACTTCCAAGAAACTGCGGGAGATGCTGCAACAGTAACCTTTTACGGAGTCATCCTCTAATATGCATTTCAATGCAACTATTTCAGAGTGTAAAAATCATTCGCCATGACCGGGATCCGGTCAAGGCGAATGACTTTTACACTCAGAAATTGTTGCATTGAAAGTATGAACATTTGATTCCATCAATTTGTGTGCAGATACTTGTATGCTACCCTTATGGGTCACGTATAATACCATGAAATCATTTTTTTTCATAATATAGTACGCTCTAGATCCGATGGTGGTCAAAAACTACCAAAGGTTTGGAAAATAAGAGAAAATCGGGTGACAACATTTCTTCTTGTGTTGACGGATTTTCTAAGTACCTACTCTTCAAACTCGCGGTGTTGAGGCAGTGACAGCCACTAGTTGTCATTTTAAAACTGTTTTGGTAATTAAAACAAGAATTTCAACTCAGTACGTATTTGCTTAAAAAATATTTCGTATGAAAATACACTGCCTAAATTTGCGAGTTGTTTGAAGAATAATGTTTTCCATTATACAATAGTAGGATACTAAAAATCCAACTGTGTTCAAACATGAGGCCTGAAAAGCTAAAATTATTCAGCAGGAAGAAAATGTTTTTAGTGTGGTGGACAGAATTGAAGTGCATTTTAGAATAAATCGCAGTAACCGATCTGAAGGTTGGCTCGATAGATATAGAAGCTAGGACTTTCCGTACGATAAGACACTAGGGGAAATTCAGACATTAGGTTAGGTTGGCCAGCTTCTCTTCCTGCACCACTTGCGGTTTCCCGCCAAGTTCAGGTACCCGACAAAATCCCCCATCTCTGGAGTAGATGAGGGAGCCCATGGTCAACCGGATATAAACCCGGACCCTATGCTCGGGAACCTAACGCATTGCTGAATGGACTGTCGCGCTCCCTATTCTTTTCGAACACATTAAAAAAAATAATAAATTCTTTAAAGCTCTCCTGCGGATTTCAAAAATTCGTCGCACGTCTCTACTCTGGGTTGAATCTGATGTCAAGGGTTGAATGCGTGATGATGTGGGTAGAGGAAGAGGGAAGTGGGTTCGAAGGGGAGATTTCGCGCGCGGAGGAATGCGTCGAGGAGGGATGCTGGGACGGATCGGCTGGGGTGCGAGGTGACTCTCGCGGGACAAGTCGACACGCACCACGTCGTGGCCGACGGAGGGATGCGAGATGGTGACGGCGAGAGCCTCCTGGGAGCCGCAAGGACGGGCGTGTTGCCCTCTCCGGCCCTCGTGTTCTAGGAAACGGCGAGATTGAGTTCCCCGTCACGGTAGGGGACGCAAGGGGGCGCAAGGAACGGGACGGTAGATAATTGAAAACGTGATGGGGTGAGTTATTCCTCAAGCCATCCTCTCTCGAAGCGTACGCGGAATACGTGGTTCAGTTTTGGCTCCTAAAGGAATATGGGGGGGGGGAAAAGAGAGGGAAGGCATTAAGTTTTCCGCGTGAGTTGCCGGATGCCATGAAGATAAAATCCGTCCGTTTTCTTTTCCTTCAGGTTGATAAAATTTGTTCGATTCTTTCTCTCAAGATTGATTTGGAGGCAATGCGTGTCGAGTGAAGTCAACTTTGCCAGGAGAAGGCTTATTTATTAGTCTGCCACATCATGTCTAACGTGATACGCCGGCCGCGTTCTGACTCGAAAGAGAACAAAAAAACTGCGAGGATAAATCGCGTATGTTTAAGTGTCAAGCCGTCTTTCACGTTTTGCGTATCTAAGAGGTGGATAGGGATACTGACTCTCTTGACAAAATTCAAAAGCCTCCTGATGCATCTCAGAAATGCAACAGAAATTCATTCCTGTGCGGCACCCATGCCTCGTATGTTTCCAGCGGGAATACATGGGAAATTTCTCCTTAATGGGCAACGTTGTGATAGAAAAAAGTGGCCTCCCTCTAGAGCCAAGGTGCAGCATAGCAATTACAGAAAAGCTTGGCAGTGAGAATTAAGAAATCCATTCATTTAGCTGTTAAAATGCCACATTAGCCGAATATCGAGATGATTGATGTGTTGACCTCCCTGAGTCAAACGCATAATTCTCTAGTGTGCGAGTATTTTTTAAATTTTATGTTTTGATACCCTTGGAAGATATTGGTGGTGGAAGAGAATACCAGAGGAATAAAAACTTTTTTCGGTTTGACGTAATCATTTTTAGAATTTAAATTCATTAAATTTTATCTTTCCAAGGAACGTTTACCAAAGTGATAATCTCTGCACCATTCTTCTAGCCGCTTTCCTGAAGTTAACTAAACATGCTTTGTTTTCTAATTCAGAACAAAAATATCCAAAGTTCAGATAAAACATGCGCAACCAATTACTTTGTACTTGAATAATTAACACGGCACTCTTTTACTCGTAGTAGTATAAATATAGAAGTATTAAATATTTGTAAAATTGGTTAGAAGTTTGATCATTCACGTTTGCAGGTAAATATTTCTTTCTAATTGCGGAGAATGACTGGCGGTGAGTTATTTAAAGGCTACTTTCAATGCAGAGGACACTTGAAGTGAAGTTCAATTTGCGGTTTGAATTTTATAATTTACATTTGTTGCGAGGATCTGTGCATTCTTATATCAGTAGAGCTACAAAACGTGAAAACAAGAAAAAAACTCATCAAAGTGAAAAATGCTAATTGTTTTTGATTTTCCAACGATGTGTGTTTGATATAATATGATTATAAAAGTTCCTTTCCTGCCCAAATATTTGTCCTTTAATGCCACTAGGCACGAACCAATTTTAGAGATTGAGATCCGTATTTTGAGAGGAATTCGCATGTTTCAATTCGGTCTACCCTATAAAATGTTGTGCAATGCAAGCCAGTCGACAATACAGAAGAGGGCGTGGAAGCGAGAATTTAACCAGCCTGAATTCTCACTTAACCTTTTAGGTTCAACAATCCGATAACTCATATATTCCCGATGGTTTTTATTGGTAGCCGTGATGAATAAAAGTTATGCTCAAAGCGTATCTTTTTCCATTATATTTTTTTTGTTGAACTAGTGACGCTAGGTTACAGGCAAGCTGAGATAGAACAAAACTGTCAAAAATAAGCTAAAAATAAAAAAAACTCCATTAAAGATAAAATCGAACGTGAAATTTACAATATGAATTGGGCAGGACTGAAGAAAAAGGCATAATCGAACGATTACCACAGTGTTCGTGATCTAATCCAACGGAACATTTGAACTGACATTTCAGAGGAGCACAGACACGTGTCCTTTCCAGACCCAAAATCCGGAATGTATATCCATGCATGTTCCATTCATCATCCAAGCGTAGAGCTCATAATTTTTCCCTAAAGATCAGAATTACATCAAGAATATCTGTGAAATGGGGAATTCGCGATTAAATCTTAAAGCAGCACGGACTAGACGAAAGATTTGGGTGCAAAGACGATATAGCTTTGATATCGGTTGGTTTTCTAATCAGGAATGTAGTGAAGAAAGATTCATACGCGGCCCAAGGGTAATTTTTCAGTTCTATTTCTGCCTTCTTTTCGTCCACGAAAATGCTGGAAATGAAGATTATTAGGACCTATATATCATATATACCCATTGTTTTTTTAATATATAAGGTATAAATGAATATTTTTCCCCGCCATAGTTACGCAAAGTCCATCACCTATGTTCCCTTCTCCTTCTGTGGTCCAATTTCCCGAAAAGCAACTTCTACCTGATTCTGGGCAGTTATTTGCCAGGTATTGATCAAGTCACAGCATAACATTTAACAGCGGCTACTACGGGTGTTTCCTATATCAATATACTTTATTTTAAAGTGATGTTGCCATTTACTGCCTTGGTCAATTTCCTTAATCGACATCTATATCATGGCGGCCATAGCTACAACAAAATGAAAATGTCCAAAACATTTTTATTTACTCCATGTATGTTAGGTTATAGCATTGCATACAAATAATGATGTGAGACTTTGGCTTGATGGAATGTTAAAGGGAAACATTTTGTACCAGGCAGACTCTTTAAAAGAGGAGCAGTACTAAAAATATGAAGAATTTGATCATCGTACAGTAACGTCCGTGAGATTATTTTGGATCCCCCTGACCATTTCTTTGCTTAACTTCTACCGGGACATCACGTTTCTATCACTAACTAAGCGACTAATAAATCTTATACGAGGACGTAGTGACTTGTTTTACAGGACTGTGCCATGGAAAAGTGCTATGCTCTTTCTAAAAGGGTTATAAATTATCCTTATACCAAGTATCTGGAAATTTTAATTTAAATATTATGAACAATTATTCAGACAAATAGAATAAAAAGGTTTATAAAGAATAATGAAATTGAACGAAATTAGATATTGAACTATATTTGTTGTGAATTTGTGATAGATGTATGAAATGTATTAATTGAAACCACTTTAAGATTAGTTTGATAACTGAGAGCAAAGATTTTATATAAGACGTTAGGTATTATAATATTAAGACGTTAGGTATTCACACATTCAGGGTAGAGGGTGGAGGAATTCCTTACCTTGTCTCCATAAAGATTTGCTACCCAGTAAATCTTGGTAGTGTACATAGACTTGAGTCCGGGTCATCCAGTTTGAAGCCAAACACTGTTACCACTGAATGCAACACGTCCCGATAAATCAAGCCAGATTTTCTGTTTATTACTTGCACTAAATAAACGTTAGGAAAGGTAGAACTATTTTTTATTCAGGAACTTTTACTCTCGTACTTTGAAATCACGTTATTTCTTTTCTTCATTACTTCATTTTTTCATATTATGTTTCTCTATCTTCAAATTGAGACTTTGAAGAAGGTTATAGCTTCTCCATGGCTCAACCGCAAATAATTACATTTTGCGAATGTATTTCCCGAAGTCAGACCCAGCATCCCGGCAGTATTAATTAAAAATTGGCAATTTTCCAAAAAAAATAATTATTTCGTGGAAAATTGCCAATTTTAGTTAATCATGATATTCTACTATATCACGCCTGTAACGTCTCTTTTTATCCCGGCAGTATTTAAAAATGAACACTGAGGCACATTTGAAAGCTTCCAAGTGTTTAGGTTTAGGATTCCTTGTGTGCTCTTCTTTATAAGACATGAACTTGTTGGACATATATGGTCCAATCACCATTTCAATAGAAATATTTAATGTTAAATGCGTTTCTCCCTTCATGAGATCTGCCGAAACATTTCGGTGAGGATGGAATTGGGCTGATAAAAATCAGACCAAACCGTAATAGTGAAGCAAGCAAAAGTAACGAAAGTAAAAATGTTCACCGAGGTTACGTGTGCAGTCCTTACAAAGGGTTCCGCAACTTTGAAAGAGGCTTGAGACGGCCATTAGTGGAACCCCTTAGCGGAAATTATTTCCAGACGTCGATGTGTGGTGATGATTTCCATTGTGCATGTTTCTATCGCATTGGGAAAACGTTGGATAACGATTTATTCAGACAACAAAACTTTTCTTGCTTTTGCGTGAGACAATGTGTGTACAAAGTTAAAATCACTTTTGAGACCAATCCTAGTTCCGAGGAGGTGCGAAAAAATGTTGATACATTAAAATTTATCATCTGATGTAGGTGTGGAACTCAACAGATAGCAAGTTGTGCAAATGAATTTTTTTGCTGTTAACCATAGGTATTTACTCTTTAATTGGCACAATTTTCTTAGTCTACATCTACATAATACCCCGCAAGCCGCCGCGCCGTAAGGACGTGTGGCGGGGGGTCACCAACCGTAAAAGAGAACAAAACCACATGAAATGAAATGGATCAAGTAGAAGAATGTTGGGTGAATTATTGCACTTAACGATAAATGGATGTTCGGGAGTAGAAATTTGGAAATTATGAAAGAGTGATGTTTTGAAGAGGAGCCTACAACTCGCACATTACCGGTTAAGAGGGTAACGAGACTCACAGATGCCGTGATGATAAAAGATCACCTGCTAAAGGGAATTTGGATAGTGCAGAGGTTAGTGAGTGGCTTCCGACGGATAGGGTTTGGGTTTGAATTCAGATGGTGCCAATATTTTCCAGTGCCAACCCAAACTCTACTTGAAGTGCAACATGTATATGGATAGTACTTTGCGTGGAGTAAACCGTCACTCGGATGGAGCGTTAAATAATGGTTCTTAAGGCTCCTTTCATTAAGAGTAAGATAACGACTACTCCAGGTTTCTCTCCACCCTTCACTCACTCCATGAGTATCCTACCTGCTAACAAAAGTACCCATCTATCCATTTCGGCGGAAATAACCTCAGCTTTCGGTTCTCTTCCGTAGTATCCACTTCTATGAAATGAATATCTAATAATCTAATGGAATTAAAATTCAAAACTCGCACTAGGACAGGTGGAAAAAAAACCGAAGGAAAATGAAATAAAGGAGGAAAAATTCTTGAGTTTGTTTGGACAATACATAATGAAAAACACATAATGTAAATCTATATAAGGAAAAAGATACTGCCTGTGTACATGAGACATTGTTATCTAGGGACGTAAAAAGATGCATAAATGGTAGGGGCAATTGATAAGAATCTTGAATAAAGGTATGCACGACTTACGCCAAGAAAACTAGAGACAGCATCTACCGAAAGGAGTAGGCGGTTTACGGAAAGCGGAATATTGGAATCTGCGAATATAACTGTAGCCTGCAGGCAACTAGTGAACGGAAACTGAAAGATAGACGAGTACTGGCCATCATAAAAGAGGGAAGAAATCCTACAACATTAGAATGAGGAGGGAAAAGTTGGTTGCAAATATAATGCAACCATTTCAGAGAGTAAAAATCATTCGCCTTGACCGGGATTCGAACCCGGATCCCTCGATATCCGCTCGATATAAAGCACTCGGCCGGATATCGAGGGATCCGGGTTCGAATCCCGGTCAAGGCGAATGATTTTTACTCTCTGAAATGGTTGCATTATAATGCACACATAGCGGGTGACTCCGTTAAAGTTACTATTACAGTTTCTTGAAATTTGGTTGCATTATAATGCACACATAGCGGGTGACTCCGTTAAAGTTACTATTACAGTTTCTTGAAATTTGGTTGCAAATAATTAGAAATAAAATGAAAAACATGACTAGGAATGTTAAAGTAGTATACAAGTACACAAAGAACCTGTCTGAAAATGTGAATCAAAACTTAAAGCAAGAAATGTTAAAGCGGCTTATAGAACTTCGAGATACCTCTTCAGTACGGAAAAAGCAATGGGAATGCTAAAATTTTCCCTGTATTTGAATGCAGAACAAACAAATGCAAAGGTCATTCGGAGAATTTTCATGACAGATAAATATTTAACGATAACTACCAGAATTCTTACTCGGCACTGGACCTGACGCTGCAGTAAAGGGTTTGCGAAAAAAGGACAAAAACGATCGACAAAATAACATTAGAATCATTGAAAAACAAACAATACTTAGATTACGTTGAAAAACTTAAATAAGATGACAGTGCTAGAGAAGTGATCTAAGAGAGGTATCGATGTATTTCAGGAGAACTTATTTGCTTCCAAATAAAACGAGAAAAGTTACGAATAATTAGCCTGTCGACTCACTCATTAACGTTGCCATCTGGGATAATTTATGTAAAACTGGAGATGATAAGGAAGAATATTATTCTACTGAGAACCAATTTACTAGAGCAGTGTTTATAGAACAGTTAGTACAGGAGCGAAATATTCTATTCTTACGCTCAGGCTTATCAACAGGATACAGAAGTACTAATCAACCTTTATTGCACTCGCGGATCAAGATAAAGGCATGCTTTTGGCATGCGTTGAAACATAAGGCGACCTATTCTGAGATCAATTGGAATGAGCTACTAGGATAGAAGATTGATACATGCTGTAAACAGGGAGCAGAAGGCAGTGATCAAATGTGGTGAAAGTAGAGAGATTAAAATAGGGAGATGAGCAAGGTAGGAAATCACATTATCACCCTTGATCTTTAATGGGTATGCCGAGAAGCCAATAATTAAGATCAAGGAAAAGGTAAATGCCGTAAGATAAACCGCCGTCTTGACATGTGAAAAACTCTTAAACATACTGAAGTTAGCGGGCAACATACCTGCAGAGAAGAAAGAAGAGTTGAGTAGATACTCGTTCAAACGGAGAAGGAGATGAAAAAATACAAACTCATGGCAAAAAAATAAAGAAAGTGACCGAGCTGGAGTCGGCGTTGGGAAGAAAATCTTCAAATGAAACTAGAGAAAGACGCACTGGAACAATTGAGATAATTTGATATTTAGGCAGCAAGACCACCAGCAATGAGAGGAGTAAGATGGAAGTAGCGGGCAAATTACTACCAGCAAAAACTGCCTCATTAGAGGAATTCATATCCATTGGTAAATATTGATATGAGAGATATGTTTGTGAAAACTTTATCTTGAATGTACGTGTAACATAGTTTGAGAGGCGTAGATGATAACAGCAGATGTGAACAGGTGATGACATCGAAATGAGGAACGAGGAATGTAAAGATTTTCGAGTTTGAATTCTACTTTGCTAGCGTCTAAAAACATATCCTCAGATTGATAACTCATGTTGATGATGATGATGGTGAAATAATTTATGAAAATATCTGATTTTTTTCCGTAAAACATTTCGAAATTGAAGGAGGTTCATTTCTGTTTGTGTTAACCTTAGATTATGTAACTTCATGGGTAAAGAGTGTGAACGTATTACACCGGCTTTATTAAAGGCTTTCATGTTGTTTCCCAATGCCCCCCAAGGCAGTTGTCGGTTCTCATCCTTCAAGAAAGTTCATGAAAACTGAACCATCGTATTGTAAGCCCAAGATTGGTTCTCACTTAGGGAGGATATCTATTAGTTTTCACAATGAAATCTATGATATTTAAACTTACTAAAAATAATATATTTTAGGATTTAAAAAAAATGATGGTCTAAGAATTATTCATGATAAAGGGTTCATTTTTTGTCGCGTCCGAATTTCCATGCTTACTCCACTGTCGTTGCCACTGGTTTATTTGGGGAAGATCCAAAGAAAAACAAACGAGAACACAAACATCATGATCCCAGGGACTCGATACTCATAAGTTTCTCACTCTTCGATGATTGCCTACGAGTTTCCTCGGCAATTTAAATTTATTCATTGCGTTTCCGATTAAGTATGTCTTCCGATAACGAACTCAGTGACGTGGAGACACGGGCTCAGTATAAAAAGAAAGAGACATGCCCACAAAGTGATATCGAGAGATCTTGTTTTATCAAATGAGTTTTACATATACATTACTGGGAGTGACACAGTCGTAGACGATGATCTGCACCTTCCTTGCCACCCACCGCGCCTAGGGAATCCATGTTATAATATTTTAAGTTTAACCTTTTCATATGTTATCTCAGTTCAACGCTTTGGCTTTTTTCACCATTATTAAAAGCAGAATATTACAACTATGGTAGTAGGCTCCTTCCTGTCGCTCCTTTATATCGTCGGTGGAATGGAGCATTTAGACAATTCTATCAGCCTATTTGCTGTAGCAAAAGCGAAAGTTTCTCACCAAATGATGAATAAGACAAACCTGAATCTCCATGAAGATTTATTGTTCCGTCTAAAGGCACATAAAATGCTGTCTTAACCTCAGTTCACATAGATTCTCCTTTTGAGTCGTTGCGGAGTACAAACACATCGGGTACAAGTATCGCAATCATGTTCCGCGACTTTCTCAGAGTCTCTCTTACATCTTTATCGCCTTCCTCTCACCTTCTAAAAGTTAGAACCGCTGTCGGTTAATTAATATGGAATCATTCCAATGTCCCCCGAGAGGAATAGCGATGAAAGGTCACTTAGGCTGAACGAAGGGGATTTGGGGTGTGAGTCGAAGGCTCGAAGCCACCCAAATGTTTATTCAGCTAAGGAGGATGCAAACTGCTTAGTCACCCTCTTCAATTAGGTACTCTTAAGGAAGGAGGAATGTTCTCCAACGCCTTTCATTGCTGGGAAGTGACTGCGGATGGAATTGAGATCCCGAACCTACCCAAAATCCATAGACTCAAATTGAGGAGGAATTCATTGATTTGATATGTCTGTTTTTCCTCATGGTATAACATTATTCAGGCTTGAAAATATTGGAGTGCCAATAAAAGAGATACATGGAAAATATCTCTGAAGAATCGTATTTCCTCAATATACGGTCTAATCAAAATAAAAAATGAAACTTCTTTCAAATTGCCTGATGGATCAGTTAGAATGTGAAATACTTTGGAACAAATTGAAAATTTTCAAATAATTTTTATTAGATACATAATCCCTTTGTTCATAATCCATCTATTTATTATTTCTAAGTAAAAGTTTATTATCTAACATCTATGTAATCTACCAGTAGTGTTGTTTGTTTCTGATGACTCCAAAATCACTGGAAAATTAGGCATGTTATAAGATAGGTCAGCTCTTATGCCGGTAAAAATTAAAATACTATTTCAAGGGTATGTTAGGGTAATGTATAGTAGGAGTTGTAGATTTGTAAATAATCTCGAAATTGTGTTTAAGTTTTTTAAGGACCACCAAAAACCTAACTGAATAGTAGGCTACTACCAAGTAAAATTGAGTTATATTTTAAACTATGCCTCATATTTATGAAATAATGTTTTATAGCAATATACCTAACTTACTGCAGTTTGTAAATCTGGGATAAAAGGCAATTCATACTTGTTCTTAGCAGTTCGGAATGATACTCTTGAGATTTTCAAGCAATAATTCACTGCAGATGTGATATAGACTATAATGAGACCGATGTGATTATTATTTGGTACCGGTTAAGTTAGGTTTTGCCACAGCCTATACAATTGGACAGTAAACTAAAATCGGGCATTATACAGGGTTCGTCCGGAAAATAAGTGTACTGAGCTCAGGAAAAAAAATTTATTACACTTTTACATATCTTAAGCTAATATTCCTCAAAATAGGACCCTTGTTAGTCGATACACTTGTTCCAGCGGCGTTCCCATTCCTGGAACGCTCCCGCGAAGGCATCATCGGGAACCTCTCGAAGACACGTCGTCACGGCCTCTTTGACGGCGTCCAAAGTCCCGTATCGCGTTCCTTTCAAACTCCTCTTTATCTTCGGGAACAGAAAAGAGTCCGGTGGTGCCAAGTCCGGGCTGTAGGGCGGGTGCGGCAGCGTTGCCACGCCGTGCTTGGCCAAGAAGTCCGACACGACAAGCGCGGTGTGAGACGGCGCATTGTCGTAATGCAGCCGCCAGATGTTTTTGATCGCTGGCCGGACGCGGGCGACTCGTTTTCGAAGCCTGTCGAGCACTTGGACGTAAAATGCAGCATTTACAGTTTGTCGTTCAGGTACAAATTCGTAGTGGACGACTCCCCTTTTGTTAAAAAAGACAATGAGACAATGACACTTATTTTCCGGACGAACCCTGTAGTTTAAGACAAAAATAGTCTTACTTTTTTGTTCTTCAATCTTCATGTAGTTTTCAATCTATAAGAGTCGAAACTGGAAGCGCCTCAATACGTATACTGAAAGAGGGCATATTTATAACGCCATGAGGGTCTGGCATCTTTTCTTTACATGTTGCGTCGATTTTTGCTGAAATAAAGATGAACATTGTGACTCTCCCTCGTACATATACCTGCATCAAAGACTCTCATGGGAAAAATTCGGAAACACGTCGGTCATTCAGAAATTTAACGCTTGACTTTGTTGAAAATGTGCAAAAATGGATTGTATACTATTAGCAGCTTAGCGGAGTAGATGATATAAATTGATATTGGTATACCTGTTATTTATCATTGTCAATTCGCTTCTTTCTGTATTTATGTCTTCCATTGTCTTTATTCTGTGATGTACGAGACTTACATGACATGCCTTGATTATACTTTCATATCCCGCACCTTCACCTCACTCATGAAGCGATTTTTTTTACCATTAATCATTTCGTCTGCTTTCTGATCTTTGCTAGAAGCGTTGTCTTAAAAGAAGCTGAACTTTATTGATTGATAGTTTTTTGTATCATGTACGTACTCATAATATGCAATGCTACTCAAAGTCTATGTCAAGCAACACGTTGAAATAACTTATTTTCATAGTTCTGATAGACCTATTTTTTTTAATGCTAAACATTTTCTGCCTCTGTACTTAGTCGAGAGGGTAGTGTGGATGTAGCATTAATTTCTTAATTATTGTACCAGCTCGTTCTAATCTCTTCTGGAGAGTGTAAATAAATAAATATTAATCCGAGTGACCAACGTCGATTTCAGATCGTCGTGTACCCCGTGACCATTGGCCTGTCATTCAATAAGAAATGTGCGCCTCTGCCTGGATTCAAGTCTCTGTGTGTATACTAATCGTCTCCAAATAGTATGTAGTTTTCTGTTTTTTCATATTCGCCCAGTAAGCAGAAGACTGACATTTGAATTTTTTAAATAAAAAATATCGTTTATTTACAAATTCATGAATACAAATGATATTTAGTTTCAAAGTGCAGGACTTCATTTCCCCTTTATGATAATAATTGTGATTAAATGAGCCAGGGAAACCGTAGAAAGTTCATGCGTCTATAACTGATTATATCGCATTTCAAGAATGTCTTGCATAATTGCCAATACAATCCTTATGCCAAGAAGTAGAACTAATTTCTAATACGCAATGATGAACTAAAGAAGTTCGGAGTATTTTTGATAGTTCTGCCTAAGTTTATTAGGTATTTCATTAATTTTAAACTGAGTACTTTTCAGTTTAATTATATGTCTTTAGGAGACATCGTTTTAGTAATTTTTAGTGTTTTTTGATTGGTATCGCGCTTGATGCATAGAAAATGATATACCCTCTTTACTAACATTACCTCCATTTGCAGAGGTACTTTTATTGGTGATGAAGCTTCTATTTCTAATTCCATGTGATGCATTCAATGCTTTAGTGAGATTTTTCTCTCAACTCAATGCTTTGTTAGCAATTCAATTCAGTGGCTTATCGTCTTATTTTATTATTTGGGGGTATGATCAGTTAACCACAAGCGCGCCATGGCACTTAAGCATCACTGGCTTTACCGTACCACCGTAATAGATACAGGATACCTGATAACTTTTACGTGCTAAAAATTCAGAAAATAATACTAAAATCACAAAAAAATTATAAAAATTTTGTAACTATTAGAGGCTAGTTTTCATCGAACAGAGTATTCATTAAGCCCGGGTATGTGGTATTCCATCGGAGTAATGTACGTACTTACTTACATAATTACTCTCGCATTATGCCCTTTCTCCTTGGTGGTGTTAGACACACCATTTTTTCCTCTAGAGGAAAGCAAACCATTACCTCTAATTGACGACTACCAACTGGAAAGCAGAGGAGAAGGGTCATGACCCATCATTCACCGATTGAAAAGACTGTAGGGTAAATAACCTCATTGTGGGAACATCATTTTCTAAATAACACCACCGGCTCCGTTTGAGACTCTAAACGTTCCCAACGTTATGGTAATAGTTTCAATATCAGCACAGTCACCGCAAGACGGGATTATTTTCAAATCACCGAGATGTAATATTAGGCCAGTTCGGTCATTCAAGTTCCCATTGAAAAGCACATTGCATTTCAGTCATCGAAGGCGGTTTCTTGTACTTTCACAGGATTTCTCATTTATCTTGTCCAAATAAATGGGTACTCACCATAAAATGATCATTTAATTTGACAGATATTTCCGGCAGTTAACCCCCCCGAGTCATTTTTCTCCCCACTTTAAAGGGAATTTTCCATATAACTGGCAGTACGATGTGTATACTTGATATATACCTCACCGACTTTGCAACAACCGTGTTGTAATATGGTAGTGGCAAATAATATTTACAAGGTTGTTTACGCTAATTTTCGTATTAACTTGCGACTTTGCTTGAGACGATGAACATCGTGGTGTTTTAGCATTTTCTTCGGTATTTGTCGTTTTCAGATATTGTATTTACGTTTCACATTTCTGTTTTTAAAAAACATTTTTGATAAATTTAATAAGTTGAAATGATTCTTAATATCTAGTATAAAATGATTTGATAGGTTGATACCCAATCCCCTGTAAAAATACTTGAAAAAACCATGCATAATTTTGTCTAAGTATATTCTTTTTCCTAATGTGTAAGCAAGTGAAGTTGCTAAAAAAATGATTTGGTATTTACTTAATTATTTTATTCCAAAAGTGATTTCCAGCAATATATATTGTCGGAGGAAATGGACTAGGTATGTTCCACAAAAAATGTTTTATTTGGCACAAGTAGTTTCACAGACATAGGCGGCATCCTCAGGCTCAGTCATCCTGAACCTGAGGATTAAGACTATGGTTTGAACCTAGTTGTACCAAATCAAATGTTTTTGAGGAAAATATCTATTATTTTTCTTTCATTCGAAAATGAATTTTTGGGCCAGATCCCATCGAGTATATTAGATATTTTTTTATGCATATGGTGCTCCCTAACAAGATGAACGCGGAGAATAACGTTTTGCTTTAAGTTTCACCATAACATTCAGGGCAACACGTATCATAATATCACCATTTTTGACCGTAATGACGTCCAAAAACTTGAGTGCTTGATTTTACCTTTATTTTCTGAAGAAGGGGGCTTTTCTAACCTTCTATGATGGGACCGTGAACATCAGCACAAGTGATAACTTTCGGCATTATTGATGATCAGTCAAATATTATCGCATGAAGAGGGCGATGCAACATATTTAAGACTCTCGAAGAATTGATTCTTAAGAGGAAACTTCGTTCGGATGGAACTTAAGGGAAATTAAATTTTGGATTCAATCATACTTGGAAAAACAGCCGGAACAACGATTTGTTGTAAAATTGTACACATACGAAAACACAAACTATGAGCTTCAGATTTACAAGATAACTTGATATATAAAAACATATATTATTTTTTTAAGCTCTCTCTCTCTCTAAAGGGACACTCACATTGTAAATTTTTTCAGCTTTCAGCCTACTCCGAGGCCATCTTCAGGTCAAACTCAGGACATAAGTATCCCTTATATCTATTTTACTTCGTGTTCTATTGTGCCGTCCAAATGTTATATTGCTCTCGTGAGTGCTTCCACATCATATATATATATATATATATACATATATATATATATAAAACATAATTCGAATCCCGGTCAAGGCGAATGATTTTTACTCTCTGAAATTGTTGCATTATAATACACACATAGCGGATGACTCCGTTAATAGTTACTGTTGCGGCATCTCCCGCAGTTTCTTGAAATGAACAGCCTAAGTGTTTGAAATTGGCTTTAACCTCGTGGACTGTGGCGCCTCGCGCACGACTACGAATGCCTGTGACATTGTATGTACGGTATTTCGTCACAACATCTTGTTCCTTTAAAGCCCCCAAAATTTCAGAGTGTAAGAGGACGTCTCGGTAGCTTAAATGGTTAAAACACTCGGCCGGATATCGAGGGATCCGGGTTCGAATCCCGGTCAAGGCGAATGATTTTTACTCTCTGAAATTGTTGCATGATATTAAGGTAATATTTTCGGTTTTAGGTTATGAAAATAAATAATTAGAAAGTAAATGAATGTTATTCGTATTGTTTAGCCTTCCAAACAACATTTTTCCTACAGAGAATAACGCGAAGGTTGGCTTCATAGGTGGCCGTAGAGTCCTATAGTGTTCTCAGTTCATGCATAAGGGTGAATTAGGGGAAGGGATGGAGCTCCTTTCCCTCCGCCGCTTTCGGTATCCCAGGAAGACATGATATCTAAAATATAATAAAACTTTGGTGGAGGTGTTAAAGGTGTCACCCGGATTTCAACCCGGGTTCCAGGACATCATCCGGGTGCTCTAATTGCTATTTCCCTACCCATGAATACGAAATATTAGAATTTAAAACTGTCTATCGACTCTATAAATGTTGCTATAGGCATTGGAATGATATTAAGCTGATGCTAGAGTATAACATCTGGAGAATTATTTATTTACATTCTCTCTGAGTTTTATCGTAGAAAGATTTCTGCTGAATCGTGTGTTCAGCAAACCAGTAGCAATAAATTCAAACGTGCATTACAATGAAAGAAGCCGGACGGAAGAAGTTTAATTTATTTTGACTTGTTAGTATCACTCTTCTTTCTTATACGCATTCTGTTGCCTGTGGCGCTTCCTTTGACACCTTTGTGGCAAACGTTGACTTGTTCCTTAATCGTAGAACGGGAGCAGGAGGATGGATTGAAAATACAATCTCATGTGATAAATCGTTGCACTACAAATTCGATTTCTAATCAAGCATTCGGCAAAAGCCATAACTTATTGAGAGCGAATCTCTCTTGGCAGCTGGCTATCGCTGAAGCACCAGAGTAATGGTCGAAAGCTGCGATGGAATTTTCAAATGATACTCACGGCTTTCTTATTCAACTCCGGCTCACTGGATGCGATACCATGGAGGCTCGCTTCATTCGAAACGGGATCATGCTTTGAAGTTTTTATTTCATCGCGCATGAACTGCGAGAAAATGCTTATCCCAAGGGATACTTATGCCGTAATATAGACTTTGTGTACGTCAAATATATGTAAATTAAAAAAAAATGTTTACCTTTAACCGATCGCCGGATCGCGTGAGATGGAACGATTTGCGAGGCATTCCTGGCGAGGAAATGCCGACCCCCGCGTCCACTTTACTTTCCACGGCCCGAACGCCTCCCTTCGCCCGTCGCGCGCTCTTATAAATTTTCCTTTCAAAGAATTTCCCCTCTTCTCCTTCCTCCCTCGGGACGGAATGCCTTCTGCGTAAAATACGAACAAAAGTGAAACGAAGAAACCACCGCCGCGCGCTGCGAGCCCATCTGAGAGAGCCGTCCCCCCGCCGCTCTTACCCTCGATACCACGTCCTACTTATGAGCGAGAGAGGAGGATCGCACGAGAGGGATGGGGAAGAGGGAGATGGCGAAGGTGTGGCTCGTGATATGCGCGCAAAACACTTGTCTGCAGAAAAAAAATGTTCCCTCCTCCCACCCTCTCCACCCCTCATTGCTGTGCTCGCTCGTGTGCGTGTGTGTGTGAGTGTGGGGAAGTAAGGGCACTCATTTTTTTTATTCTCTTAAATGCAGGCCGGGTTTGGTCGAGGGAAGATCGCAGAGCGGGTTGCGCAGGGGAGGAGGGCGAAAAAAAAAGCAAAATGTGGGGGAACCGGGGAACTGGGCTGAGGTGGCGGAAGTGGAGCAGTGTCCTGCACAAATTTGTCGGACGGCTGAGGGTAGGTTTCGGGACGTGGCGAGGGGGGCAAGCAGCCTGGCAGGGGGGGGAGAGATGGGACGGAGAGAGATAGGGAGAGAGAGAGAGGGAGAGAGAGAGAGAGATGGAGGAAGGGAGGGAAGACGGAAAAGACTTGGGGGCGGGTCGGAATATTCTGTCGGAGGAGAAGTTTTTAATCTTCCCCTGACCTACATATCCCCGCGTGAAGGAAAACGTGATCCGTCTCTCGGTATTGTTCTCCCTCCGTCCGGAATTAAAACAAAAATTTTTTTAACCAATGGAACATGCGGATCGAAGGAGACATTTAGGTTTGTCGAGCGGAGGTAATTGTTAATTGGTGCCCTTCGCACCGAGTCCTCTCCCTCCTCTCCTCTCCACGTTCGCCCCACCCATCCCCTTGCCGTCAAAAACCACCACATCCCTTCCCCGAATTTATTTCCAACATTTTTACACACTTCTCTGGCGGCTGTGTGATGTGTGCCCGCGTTCGATCGGTTGTTTTACGAGGGGCGTCGTGTGACGTCCGCCACCAGGTGAAAGTAAACGGTTTGCCGCCGAGAGTGGAACAAACGCGGCATTTCATTTTTTCGTGGCCGCAGGAATTGCTGAATCATCGTGGAGACGTAAAACCCGAAGCATCCACACTCTTTTGCGGAAATTAAAGCGCGGTGGTGGATCGCCCAATGGGCGATCGTTCTTCGAGAAGAAGTTCAGATTCGCTCTTTTCATCAGTTGGTAATGTGGCGGTGCTCCCTTCCATGATAAGTACTCGCACATATGATGCGTTGAGGTTTTTGCGAAATAACGAGAAGTCGGCTCGTGTGAGGAATTTCCATACGCGGTGCGGGAACGTGTAAGACTTGCCTGGTTTGCTCATTCGCATTTATGCTCGAAAAATTTAATACGGGACGAGGATGCTTTGCGGCGTGGTAATAAATTGGTACTTGTTTCGTTATAACTCTTATTTTTCATTTTGATTTACAACAATAGATACTATGGTTTTTTTTCCACTTATTAAAATATTATATATTAAGGAAATTCGACTATAGAAGAACCGGAGATGAGGATATTTTTCACTCCAAATTTATAGACCAATCCACGAGCAAAAAATTGAAGCGAGCGCCATAATTGGCCTTATGCAACATCTATCTTACCCGACTGGAATACCCATTTTTTTAAATTTCTGGTAATTATTGTTTCTTTCTCCTCAATAACCATTCATTTCTTCCCGTTCAGCTTTAAATTATTCATTTTCTCTAACGTGTCAATTAACTTCTCTAAGTCACTTCCTTGTTGCCGGTATTATATCCCAGTAACGGGGATCTCGTGGTGGCTAGGTGGGCAATCTATGGATGCCTAACATGCTCACACTTTCCTTACGCACATATGATGCAGTGGAAGATCGAAGTTGTATTTATGAGTATACAGGGAGGTATTTATGGCCTTACGAAGGGTATGATTTAGAGCTGATCGGAGTGAATAACATGAAAGGGAGAGTCAAGAAGTAATCTTCAAAGATCGACAGGTTTTTAGTGGTGCGCTTAAAGATTCGGTTAGACCGGGACCGTGAAAAGGCCAATCCATGCCGCCACAGTTGCCTAAGGGTGAAAGATTCGATCACCATATGCCTTCACCACTATTGATCGCATCGGATCAATCATCTCGTACACCTGAATAGGTTTCATCTGTTCGCAGGCAAGTGCCGAAGAAGGAGGAAGGTGAAACAGGCTGTAGTGACGGACAAAACACGCTCGTTTGTGTTACATCGATCGGTCTTTAAACCGCGGATGAAAGTAGGAATTTGTTAAGACGTGATATTCAGCTAGTTAACATCGGGAAAACAATTGAACTCATTAGGATACGAAATTTTTGTTTATCACTCTTTAGTGTCCGAAGTTTGAAAACAGATTTCACTTTACCAAAATCATTAGCGACATAATTAGTTCTCAATCCGCAATGTGGTAGCTGCAAGCGTTACCTTGACATTCGCAGACTATGGCGGAGGCGTAGATGCTGGTATTCGATCTTACCTATTCCCGTGTGATTCTCGTTATGACTCTCATTTCTCATGTCCATCTTGATTCGGGAAAAAGATTTAATTTTAATGAGTGTATGATGAATATTTTTAAAAATATTTCTGTACCAACTGTCGATTTCGTTTTTCCTTCGTTATGGTCGCAGCAAGGCAAAAAATGGCATATCGGCATCCGAATGGCATGCTGTGCGTCAGAGGTGACTAGAGAGTGAACGAATTTTCGTCCCGTTATATTCTCAATCGACCTAAGTCTTCTGATTCCTGCAAAGCTTTAAAGCAACTGTTATAAACCTTGTAAAACTCTCACTTATCCGTTGACGTGGTTTTCAACGTTAACTTCCCCGTCATTCTCGTTTATTTGTTCGTTGCCGTGAGGAAGTTACTGGTAGACACGCAGTGCGTTCATGTAATTCCGCTGCTATGAGGAAGAACATTTTTTTCAGCCATCTTAATTCGTGCACGTATTCATTGCGGCATCTCGAGAAAGTTGAGGAAGAATGATACTGGTTGCAGACTCTGATGGAATGGCCGTTTTAAGATGTTTCATTTGAAACTGTTTCCGGATGTTTTAA
The DNA here is from genome assembly GCA_037158775.1 of Hetaerina titia. NCBI lineage: Eukaryota > Metazoa > Arthropoda > Insecta > Odonata > Calopterygidae > Hetaerina > Hetaerina titia. The sequence continues at coordinate 64,128,770 of CM073771.1, forward strand.
AATTTTTGGCGGAAGTTTTTCACCCTTGCCCCAAAAATAGAAAAATTACACCGAAAAAACCCACAAAAAATAAACCCTTTAACACGATTCAACTCTCTTTGTGACCTTTTCAAATGAGCAAACGCATGTGTTTTGTCTCTTCGTCGACACCAGTGTTCACGCTTGAATACAAATTGGTATTCAGTCATGGTCGCCATGTCGGGTTCCATCCATAGTTCTGAAGAGAAAATGGCTATGTTATTAGGGACGCTCTATAATGTCAAATACAACCCGAAATGTGGAAAAGAAATCTGGCCAGGGAATTAAATTCTCAAATGGAACGTTACTGGAGATTGTATGGTGCTGTGAAATAAACTGCTAATTGAAGTCATCTGGAGTTACAGTAATCAGTTGCGAATATCTCCAGGCTATAAACTGACAGATGTTTTTAACTTCGCGATACTTCCCTCGTCAGAAGATTTTAGGGCCTGATCACGAAAAATGGCTTCCTGAATAAATAAAATGGATTCCAGCTCCACAACATAGAAAATAGCTGTCGATCTTATACGATGAAATATAGAGTTCAACTCATTTATCGAATACGATTCCCTATTTTGCACAACACGATTGTATGTATGTATATATGCATAAATACATAATGTATATTTTATATCTATGTATGTATGTATAAATATATACAATAAACATATATATATATATATATATATATATATATATATATATATATATATATACACACACACGTAGATTTCAGTACAGGAAAAATCATAGTTTTAAACGGCCTTAAAACTAAAGAGGGGACTTTTTCAGGGCGGGTTCTGGGTCTTTCACTCCTATCACGCTTTATGTAAGGCGGGAGAGGATGCCACTTGAGGGAATTCCCTCCCATGCCATCTCTAGCCTCGAGAGCCTTCGGTATCGAGGTCAGTTGTCTGGGTCACGCGGGCTTAAAACCCACCTTTTCCTCCCTTCCCCACCATACCTCCCCTCTCCGATGAATCTTCTCTGCCTCTCCAGCCTCCCACATCTCCCTCCATTTCTGGCACGACAGACGCTCGCTCTCTTTCGCCTTCCGTGCTCCTGGACCACTCTGGCACTCTCTCTCTCTCTCTCTCTCCCCATAATTATTGTATTCTTCCCGCAGCCCTCTCCGTATTGACCGTGCATGGGTTTTGTTTTCGTGTTCTCGTCGTCATCGTTCGCTGCTCCTCTCCCTGCCTGTGCTCCTCCCGTAAATTTGCTCCCTGGCTGACATCCGTGAAGTTGAAGACCACGGAGAGAACCTTCCCGTGGCGTTTCCAATAGTGAGGAGGTCATTCTCCCGTCACGATTCTTTGGTCCCTTCCCTCACTTCTACATTTATGGAAACTGGTGAGCTAGCTCGGCTCCGCCACTTAAAAATTCACCTCTGAAAATATAGTCGTCTTAGTGGAACATATCCTCGCTATTCGTTGAAATGGGGAAGGAAACGGTGTGAAGGAGCTATATTTATCCTCTCATATGGATCGTATTTCATCCTTAAACGTCTTTTCTGCTCAACTGGGGACGTAAGCTTTGCCAAGCTTCTCGAAAGCAACTCTTCTTTTATTTATCTATGACCTTTAAGATAAGCGTAAAAGTACTTTTACGAAAATAAAAGTTACCGGGCCCTTTGTAGCTGCTTAGTAAATTCATTTATCATATGTTCTTGTCGTCTTCGCCGTATATATGAGATAACTTGGGTTAAAGGAAATTAATACATACCTATCATATTTGCTTTCAGTGGGAGTGCAATTCACCCTTCCACTGAGATTTTACTAATATCTGCGAAATATTTTACCATAGTGAATGAGAACTTTTTAGGCACACTTTTTGATTATTTCTCTTTTTGTAAATAACGCTTAGATATTGGGTTGCATAGCTAATTCTGAACGAGAGTGAAATGTGATCCCACCGCTTGGGATCACAGAATTTCATAATTACCTTCTCAAATTAAGGCTTCACCATAGTTATACACGTTACTTTTTTCTCATCCAAGCATTCTTAGATTTCCTCATATACTTCCCCTCTCATCCAATGAGAGATCTAGAAGAAACCTATTCTTATCTTGTCACCATGAGCCAGTGTAGATAGTTTTTTAAAAATTAGTGTTGTACGAGGTGTGTTAAAAAAATAACGAGAATTTTTTCAATTCGCGCAGCAGTATTTTCAATTTGAACTCGTACTCTTAAAGGTCCACTTTCTCTAAAAAAAATAAAAACATGAATATTTATAATTATTTTCTTTGCCTACTTATGAATGTTCTTTTCTGTACGACGTATCGCTAGAGCTACAACAGTGTTCATGCGTATTCTCTGCGTCCAGCGGCACGTATTTTCGGTCACATTAGTTATTTAGACATTGATGATTGTGAATAAACGAGACTAAAAACTGCCAAAGTAAAATTTAGGTGAATATCTTATGGATATTTAAAATTATACTGGTGAAATATACCTCCATGCTACCTGTTTTAAATTTTAAATATTCTGTAATAAGAACACCAGAGGATAAATTCTGAATACTAATAAAACTAATAAAACATACAACATGTTTTTACCGAGATGTTTGAATTATATTTTTGCATAACTTGTACTTTCGATTCGGAATTCTCTTTTAATATTTATCCCAACAAGTGCAGCAAGGGGATCAAGATGGTTCGGGGGCTAATTCTCTGTCCTCTGACCCCGGGGATCTTGGTTCGAATCCGGAGATAGCCGTATTTTTCAGTCACATCCCTCTTCCTTCTTGGGATGCTTTGCGGAGAGCACTTAAATAGGAATTCTCCGTCCGTCAGATGAAATGTTAAATTGTGGACCCCTTGGAGGGTTTCGTTAAGAGTACTCTAATCCCGAGGCCATGCTTCTCTCCACCCTTTCACCATTCCTTGAATATCCCCTACCGAATCGCCCGCCTAGCCCTAATGATACCAATGACTTTATCTGTCGGTCACCTCCTCTAATAACTATTGCTACCGCATTAAAGCAGAAAAAAGAAGAAAAAACAATGAATTTTGATAGGAAATATCGTTTTTCAATTTACCGGAGTTTAATGCAAGTACGCTTAATTTTAAGATTGTCACAAAAATTGTATGTTCATGACTATTATAAAAACAATTATGCTTGTATATATATGTACACATATATATGTATACATAATATTATACATATATTAAATATATATAGTATATATATTATATATTTCGATTACTTTTGATACTCAGCTGAATCATTAGGTAATATTTTAAAAAGTAGAATAAGAGAAAATGTTTCCAGGAACGGTAAATCAGCCTGTTTGATAGGTATACATTTATTTGCTTGTATTCATCTTGCACTTTCTCTTGTTCTAAGACCCGTGTCTCGGTGGCATCGATCACACAAACAAAGCACGAAAGAGAAAACGAACACCACAGCCTTAGGCAAAATTACAAGCGGCCATATTTAATAGACTATTCATTTGTTCCCTAGGTCTGATCAAGGTCATCACGACCACCACTGTACTCCTCCCTGATCTTTCAAAAAATATCCTGCCTCCCTTTCGCTTCCATATCTTCACTAAATTTGGGAGTGGAATTTTAAAGGTATTCCTTTAACTATCTTCATGGTCATCGGAAACCTCTGCACGTGACTCCGTATAGGATTTTGGTCCTAGGTTTGTTTTTTTATACCTTTTTCGTGTTCATAGTTGATGCTCCACCCTAGCCTAGGAAGTTATAATTCTCTTTCTACAAATGAATTATGGCTCATCAATTAAACAAACTCTTTGACATTTTCTCCTTCGAGTCATGGACTTGGCTGGTGGCTATTCTTTGCATCAAGGATAATGATTCTGTAATTTTACGCCAATTAACTCGTCAAATTCATCAACTCTCCCTAGATTGCTTCGAATTTATATTCCACGTTTTCTAAGGAATTGTGAATGGATTTACGCAATGAAATGATATCAAAAATGAGATTCCCTAAGAGTTATTTTTTCAGGCGAATTAAGTAACACACCTTTTTCACGTAATTTTATCGGCTCTGACTTTAATCGATGGACCTAACGTATTTTTCAAAGAAAATATGATTCCAAATGCCTTAAGGCATTCTAATATTTATGATGAGAACTTGTTACATTCTCAGCTATAAATTACTTGATGATACTGTATTCCCCATTCTGGCCAGTTAACATTAATGCTTCAAGAATGCTAACTGGCAAGCATCCCTTTAGAGCTTGCTGTTGACAATTAAAATATTGGATTTTTAATTAATTTCAACAAATCTGAAAACCATAAGCAGTTAAGGTCCGTGTAATGGTTTGTCGCCACCCTCCAAGTGATTCCGATACCTTCTCATTTCATCATTTATTTCTACATGCATTTCATCGGCACTACGCCATCTATCACTTATTGCGCGAAATTCGTTTTACGAGTAGGACGTCCTCAATAGTTATCTTTTATGATTCAAACCATTTCTAGCGAAAACTAGCAAAAAAAACTCGACCCAAAATATCCCCCATTGTTTTTATGTTAATTCTCTCTTCACCTAGTCTGTGAACGAATTAATTACTCCACATTTTCATTTTATGTTTATCATTCTGGGGTCTTTTCGTCTTCATTCTCTTCATCGTGACATATTTATAATTCTTTGTTCTTTTTTTATGGCCGACCGAGTTGATTCATTGGGAGGGGGATACCGAACTGTTAAATCAGAGGGTTGAGTCTCATCTCGAGCATGAGTGCAAACTCTGGTGGTTTGGTCCCTGAAAAAGCTGGATTGAGATTTTAGAGCTGCCGATAAGAATTCAAAGAGAACACTCCGACCACAAAAGATTTCTGGAGAATTAAAAAAAATTCCATTAATGCCGTCCACGGCTCCAGAATGGTCAGAGCAGTAGGGGCATGAGAAGAAGAATTGCATTATGCAAAGAAGCTTTCGCAAGGAGGAGGAAATTAGTGACATGGAATCTGAGTATAACTGTTAAGAAAGGACTCGTTAAAAACGTGATATGAAGTGTGGTTTTGTGCGGTGTGGAAAATTGGTCACTGGAACACGTAGATTGGAGGCTTTTGATATGTGGATTTGCAGAAGGATGTAAAGAGTAGAATAGACGGAAAGGAATACAAACGAAGAGATACTAGGCATGGTGGGGGAGGAGAAAGGATTGTTGGGAAATAAAGGCGGTAGGAAATGTGGATGAAGGGCATTTTGATTGGCGATGGAATGTTTAAGGCTATGATAAAGGACAGGTGAGGAAGAGCGAGGATATTAATAGACATGTCGGATGGAATGAAGGGAGGAAGGGTATGTAGAAATGAAGGTTTACTGGTAGGTCAGACTGTTTTTGGACGAATATAAGACGTGTGGATGATAAGTTCGTATCTCTCTAAAATCTACCTAAAAGGTAGACTACTAAATAATAATGGTAAAACGTGTCCATACCCCACAATCATTGAAAAATTACCTCTCTATCATATTGCTTTTGATGAAAATTTTCCTTCACCCTAGTATCGCTATATGTTATAGCAGTCGTTTATTCTGGGGGAAAGCCAACTTACCATTTGAAGTTATGCATGATTCTTCTCCCTCTACGTGTCAATTATCTCTCTGCCTTATTAGAAAAATTCTTTCTCATGTTCAATCATAATATGCACGCATCACAAGGACAATAATGCATAAAACCTCGCAAACCTTTAAATGCACGTTTCAAAATTCTATCAAAATATACAAACTGATGTCGGTTTTTATTCGGGTGAAAGTCAGTGGTCATTTAACCAATTTTTGCAGGATGCAAAAATATTACAGTCGATTGGTCTAAAATCTCTCATTACTCTATGGCCGAAACAATCCAATATTCCTGAATATTTTAATCTAATGCACGATATTATTCACCCTTTAGCTCTGTCTGTTAACCCTAAACCTTTCAAAACGGATTCATATTCTTGAATTTTTATTATCATGTTCAATCATCTTTTGTATATCAATGTAGCCTTGTCGTTACTTTAAAGACTATTAGCCATTTATACATCATCATTGTTTCTCCTTTTACATACTTGTTGGTTATGAATATGCTATGATATCATGCAATCAAGGTAGAGGTGAACATCTTTTCATCCTCCATAAACATGTGTACGATATTCACTCTCCCGAGCATATTTACTTTCCAATTTTCTGACATTGGTTCGCGCCGGAGTCGCTTTCAATTTTAGGCAGGTACTTCCTCCATGCGTTGCACAGGGAGTTCCTCAACTTTCCACATAACGTTCAAGAATTGAAATAAAAAAAGAACTAAATGAGCCCTTTTATGTTGACGAGGTTGCCGAGGAGAATGAGGAAGGACGGGCGTTAGTGGTTGTTCCCACGATCTCTGACGAGACCCAACGTGATTCTTCACCTCTCGTCGCATCAGTAAAAAAATCTTCAGTGGAAAATTTCGTTTAAGCTGCATAAAAGCTCCTTGGATAAGAGTGAAAGTTTTCGATGCTTATAGTCTTTTTCTTGGATTTGTGAATTACGGCGCTCGGACAACGAGCGTGCAGTGTTCAGGTACCGGAAAAGAGGGCGGGGCCCAGAAGTTTGCCTTGAAGCATTGTAGAATGTCGTCTTTTGCAGCGGACGAGAATCAAAACATCTAGGTGATGAATTTGATTTTACCTCACCACTTTATTTTTTTCTTTTACTGATTTTGCGTGCCATTTGTATTCCTGTCCACCGGCATTAAATTGAGGGACTGCTCACTTCTTTGGATGGTAGGGGGTTTCAGATTTTGAAAGCCTTCTTCGTATCTGTAATTGCGGTCGGTTGATTTCATTTCTCTCGGGCAAACTGAGGATTATTTTATTTAATGTTAAAGTTCACCATTTCTTTATTTTCCTTTGTAGGCTTTTCTTCAAGGCAAACATCCAAATGAATTTTACTTAAATGTCTCCTTAGCGTACGTTCTTGTTTCGACCTCTCCAATGATATGTTGAGGATAGAGAATGTTTTATCTATCATGAATACTAGTCGAATAGAAAATTGATATTTTTTAATAATGATTTTCAAAGTTAGGCGAGTTGATGGGTTGATGGGTTTATTATTATTATTTGTATTGTAAAATTCAGTCAATTTTTCCAATTTGATCATGTAGTATTTCATGTGATCGTATTTTCAGCAGACGTTCATATGCGGATTTAATTTTTAAAAATTGAAAGCCCGCCTAATCGGAAGTCTAATAGCATCTTCATCTTTTTTACCTAAGACACACTTTGAGTGAATCTTTGACATAGGTAACATCGCTAGGAACGCGAAATGTCAATTTCGGTAAGAATAAAGCTCTTAATAAAACTCCTCTTCCGTTAATTTGCTCTAAGAATGCTATCGTTTTATTTGAATGCCGACTTCTCCGCTTTTTTGATTGGATTTTCAATGCTATATTGGCTGAGAGTTCTCTGTGGACATTCGAACAGGTATTTCTCTCTATGAATGGATGCTACATAGATATTAAGGGGGAGTATTTAATCCGTCATTTATGTGCAGTAGATTGGTAGTGTGTGATAACCTACACGAATCATCCCACAACGGGTGGGTACGTACCCTAACTCATATGCTCGGCAGTCTCGGCAGCCTAATTTCCCCGCTTATGCATCGCAAGAAAGAAGGCGGTTACTCGAAAAATGTTTTTCCATAGAATAAAGCCAGTTGGTGAACGGAGGTTGGGTAATGGGTGTGGTGAAGGTGAAAATATGGTTAAGAGGAAATAGGAAAGATGCGATAGAAAAAAAAGGAAATGCCAAGTGCTATATGGAACTCATTATAAGAGATAACTTTCTGTCGGTATGTTGCGAAGTCGTCTTTTCAATTGTTGATTGAGCTGAATACTACTGGGATTTTGATGTAGTATTCCCAAAAGTTATCATTTTTTTGTCGTTGAAGGGAATTTGATTTTAAATGGCACCATATTTTAGGCTTCAATAAGACTCTCCTTTAGACTACTTTAAGTAGTTTCAATATTTGCGATAATTTAAAACATTTAAAAAGAAATATTTGGATATTTAGCACTATTTTGTGTTATCGCTCCGAGAAATGGCTAGTATCTTTCGCTGAGCCATTTCAAAACTTTGAACTAACCAAGTCGATTGGTCCGTAGCGGGTCGGGGTTGGCTCAAGCGGCTCTCCAAGCTATCCTATTGCCGGCAACTTCTTTATTTCTTCATTGTTTCTTGCTCTCACATCATCCATCACTGCTTCTCCCAATAAATCTTTGCCATACCTTTGTAGTTCCTCGCATTTATTTTTCCTTTAGTCGCTATCTAATAGTCTTCAAAAAACTATCGTGCCTCTGAATGCACAATTTGTTTTTTCCTCGTGACTTACACAGGCTTCTCTTTTCACTCGCCATCCTGGGAGTCATTTTACGTATGATAGTGAATGTACACCTTTTTAATCAATTGATTTTTCACATAATGAGCATATAAATTCACCTTAAGTAATAGTTTTTATTGACCCGGACTCGAAAACCATATCTCCCAATTGCTGGTCGAGTGACACTATGTTGTAATCCATGTAAAGTCTAATCAATTATTTTATGCTGAATATCCATGCAGAAAGAACATGCAACACGATCAAACTTTCTGTGGTAGAAATGTTTGTCGCCAAATAGCAAGCAACACAGGCCAGACAAATTTTATTGTCCTTTCTCACGGACCGATAACAGTTAAACTTTAGTCAGTATAGATTGTGGCTAAAGTTTCGTGCTGTTGTTGGTCTAAGATTGGAGTAGACGAGGAAGATAATCCTTAAAATGAAAGAAGTGTTCGTCAGAAGAATCAAAGAAAATAATAGACAAGACGCTGCTAGAATATTGGGATTGCGTGCCATGGCCATGTTAAATAATGAAATAATGCATGTAATTAACGTCTGCCCTCTGATAGCTTATGCGAAACGAATGATCAGCAGCATTCTTATTTATTTACAATCAACTTGAAAGAAGGGAATTATTTTATTTTCGTTGTTTGTTTGTATTTTGTCTGATCTTTCTACCAATTTCCTCCAAATATTTAGTATCAATTACTTAGAGCAACTTTCATTTGTGAGCGTTATTATAATTGACGTTTTCTCAGTCAGTATTAACTCTTTCAATGTTTTTGATAATTTCATAATGTTTAATATTGTCACATCTCTATCCTGCGTGCTTTCACGAACATTTTGTGATGCTCGGGGCATCCCTCGAAGGTTTTCCAACTTCAGTTTTATACCTGTGGCAATACAAAATGTTATTTTCTTCATATATTTTCATCTTATTTACCAGAATAAGTGGTTATTTTACAATGCAACCATTTCAGAGAGTAAAAATCATTCGCCTTGACCGGGATTCGAACCCGGATCCCTCGATATCCGGCCGAGTGCTTTAACCACTTAAGCTCCAACCAAACCAATTTTAACTTTAACCACTTAAGCTTAATTGGTTTGGTTGGAGCTTAAGTGGTTAAAGCACTCGGCCGGATATCGAGGGATCCGGGTTCGAATCCCGGTCAAGGCGAATGATTTTTACTCTCTGAAATGGTTGCATTATAATGCACACATAGCGGGTGACTCCGTTAAAGTTACTGTTACAGTTTCTTGAAATTTGGTTATTTTACGTTAAAATGACAGTTAATTTGACTTCGATTCTTGCAATAGTTTAAGTCGCTTCTGCTCACAAGCGCAAGGTAACGCTCTTCAGTTTTTCTTTCCATCTCTCTCACGCCCACTTTCCTCTGATTCGTAGTCGCTGCAAAATTATCCAATGAAAGTAGAATGCCTTCTAATCACGAATTTCATACAATGCCGTAAAATTATCTTGAAGCTTGCAAGGAAAAAGCGTCGAAGTTATTGTACATTTAAGTCCTTTCAAACAGAAAGTGGCATCAAGTTTACCGGTATGAAATGGCCATAAGTATGTAAGCTTATCTCATTCGGGAATTACGGCCTACGATGCGCTGGTGAGGTATTTCCTTCAGTTTTATCTGCTCTTTCAAATTATTTAAATCATTTTAACGATTTTATATAAAATTTTAAATGGATAAAAATTAAATTGTTTTTTTTTTTACCCTTTGCCAAACGTTTTACGAAGTGTTCACCCTTTAAAGTAAATTCGACTACATGAAACATTAACAAAAGTCATTTCGATAGTGCATGTTTCAGTTTTCACCTTTCCCATTTCGTCATCTTGGATAAAAAATGCCCATCTATATAGATATACTATCTGTTGACTTTCTTTTGCCCGGACCCGGGTTCTCGAATTCGTGCAGCCTTCTTTTCAATTTTATCAAATTCTAATGTGATGAAATATTCGTGGAGGAGATAAGTGGGGATGAAGAGGTTAGACATTGAAAAAGAATCACAGTTTGTTACTTGCCAGGCACATGCGAAATAAAACGAGGGTTGGGCAGGTGCGGGAAGCGAGATGAGAAAGTACGCGGAATATAAAGCGAGGGGGAGAGTTCGGAATGAGCGCGCGAAAAGTGAAATGAAGAGAGAGGAGGAGGAGTAGTAGGGGGTGGGATATAAAATTTTAGCGATGATTGTGAGCTGAGTAAGAGCGAACGCGGGAGGTCAGCTGAGTCTTCGAAGTGAAAGATGACTGAATAGCCAGCTGGATACGGGGCATAACAAATTTGTGGCGCCGGAGGACAAGACGGAAGTTGGTTGATTGGCTTGGAGAGGAGAGAGCTGGGGAGGAGGGGGCGTGTAAGGAAACGGGCACTCAAGGGGAGAATTATTATGTGACAAAAGGGCTAATATAATGCCGTCGTATATTCAGTCTTATTGATTCGCTCTCAAGACGGTCCCAGTACTGATATTCTTCCTCACGATGGAAACCAACCGACCTCTCAAGATTCGAAATTTTCCTCGGGAATATGGATGAGTACTAGCTGGTATTAGCGACGGAGGTCATAATTGACCAGCTGATCCACGATTACCAGACGGGTGGGAAATTTCTCGGGGAAGACTAACACAATACATTGGAACGACTTATTGGAAGAAAATTACTGGGTAAGTTATGATAATATTTTAGTCGTTTCCCTTCGGTCTTCGAGGATTGTTAGTGATAAATTACATCTGACTTGACGACTCGAATTAAAAGTAAAATATTAATCGTAAGCAAATTTAGAAATATTTGACGACAAAAATTTCCTAGTTTGTTTCTTCGAACTATAGTTTATATATATTAATAACCGATTATAAAATATCAGTCATAATTCTAGTTGTCCTGAGGAGCTGCTGCGGTACTTGTTCTAATAGGAATATAGGGCTGTCGACGCTATATGGATATGTAAAAAGGAGAGATAAGTTATAGCTTAAATATTCAGCCGGAGGTTATGATTCTAATCTAAACGCATAAATTTCCGTCATCGCATAACGACCAAGGAGAAAGCAAAAATATAAGACGGAATAAGAGAAGTAACATTGGACCTGGATAGAAAAAAGCCAGGCCCAGATCATTTAGTTCAGTGGCAAGCAAACTTCGTGGAAATTAGGTCACTCAGTATTATAATAATTTGATGGTCGGTCAGTATTGTGGAAATATTACAACCTGTAATAAAATTAAACCAGTTTTTTTACTATATAAAAATACAAGAAAAACGTATTTGTATGGCATAAGGTTTGTATGCATTAGCACTAACGTAGCATCAAGCGAATGACTGGACTTAATAACTAGTTAATCAACTACATTTGCTATACACCCAGTATTGAAAACAACAGAATCGTGAGATTTTGGGATTCCTGTGTTACAGCTCATTCGGTAATAGGACTTTTTCGAGTCAGTTAGCTTTAGCAGGAAATAATTCATAGGATAAACCAAAAAGTTACACTAAGCGGAAAAGAGATTGAGTCATAGAAAATCGAACACTTACCTAGGGGGATCGGGGTGGTGAGGTGTCTATCGTACTGGCTTTCCACCCAGGAGGCCCGGGTTTGAATCCAGGCGGTGTCGAATAGTTATCAGTACCTCGATTTCGGTACCTCGATCCCTACTTGAGGTGCTTTGTGGAAGGTACTTTGAGTGAGTACGCCGTCCGTTGGATGGGACGTTAAGCGACGGATCCCTTGGCGACTTTCGTTAAGAGTAGGCTAATGCCGACGCCGGGTTTCTCCCAACCGTTCCTTTCCCAACCATCTCTAATGACGCAAATTACCTTAGCTGTCGGTCGCCTACCCTAAATACTACTACTGCACTTAACCTAGGAGATACCAAGGATAGAGTCCGACCACTAGAGGAGAATGAAATCCGTTCCCATCATTGAAATAAGGCATGGCTGATCTACAATGCAGAAGGTTCCTGAGCAAAGTCGAGGATTTGATCACGAAAGAAAAGAATATTGTTTGGGATGGCATTGGCTAGGTGAATACATCGGGCCAAGTCGGATTTGAAGCCACGACTCCTTTTGAAAGGGAGACCGTGGCATCACGGTTAAGTTACGGCAAACACCGTGGCCAACTCAAAAAGAGGGTAAGGCCACCTTAAAGACAATCACTCCGTTCGAGAGAACCTTCGGGCTCAACTCCAGCCTCGAAGGGCAATGAAAGAAGGAAGTGAGTCTTCACAGTTTTAATGCCACCACCTCGAGAAGAAAGGAATGAGGGAGAGAGGGAATTGGAAGGGAAATGATGTCCGAGTAGAATTGAAGACGATGAGTAAAAAAAAAGCTCGGCGTGGGAGTACGCGGAAGGCCATTTTGCGGGTCTTGATGTATTAATGGCAATCGTGTACTACGCGTCCTATCTCGGTGACTTTAACGAGCGGATTCGAAAAAACCCTTGCCGGTCGTTCTCTTAACTGAGAGATCGCATCCCGCTTGAAACGGTTGGGAAGGTTTCAGACTATCACTCACCTACTATCTCCCAAGAGACGGTGAGGACGGTGAAATATGGTAGGAAATGACGTCTTGTGAAGCTAATAATCTTCAAGTAAAACGGTAGCTTTTATTCTCGGCAATATATCTAGCTAGGTATCGGTGTGACGCTAAGCGGATGAAGGAATATCCGACCTATTAGTGAGGCGAATGAATCGTAAAGGAGAAGGTCTTCCTGGAGATTAGCACTACTAAAAGGTTGGGTCATTCAGAATGAGTTTTTAGATTTCTGCATTGCCGATAGCAATGCAGAAATCTAAAAAAAATAGCGGAAATCAAAAAACTCTTAGGTAGAAAAGCCTTCACTTAAAATTGATTTCATAATGCTCTTAAAGCCCTCACCTCGCAGAATCGTCGATGGCAGTTATTATGAAAGGTCGTGCACGGCCTACATCGTACAAGAGAACGGCCTTTCACGAGATGCTATATTTTTATTTTAATAAAGATCGTTAATGAGACTTATTCGTTCAAGTTCCTATCGCATTTTGTGACTAGTATATAGCTCACGTTGAGGCGATAAAATCGGTTGATATTTTTCAAGTTCAGGAAGTAGTCAAAGTCAGTGATTGGAGATTATTTTGTCTTTAACCTTATTTACGTTCAAACGGATGGTATTCTATATCTACCTAGCGCATTTTAAAATTTTATTTTGCCACTGGAACAGTTAAATATCAAAAGCAGAAGTTATTGGATTTACTTCGTTCAAGCGACACTAAAAAAATTAGTCAGCGAACCGAAATATTTTGTAAACATCGGGAAAACTGGATTGAAAAATTTTAATCGAAAAAATGGAGTACCATTTCTGAATACATCTATTTTTTGGTTATTGTCTTTAGATTGGATTGAATCAAGGGGGAAATAACATATGTTCCAACAAATCGGCAAATTTATGAACTTGGAATAAGTTCATTCTTTGATATTAGCATCTTAATAATTAAACCCTCCACTTTCTGTAATGAAATGTAACTAAATAGAACACTTCTCCTCTCCAAAAAGCCGTACTTACTTATATAACGGTCCCTATTGAAGTATTTTTTTTGATGCGTTAGTTTTTCCATGTAAAGCAAGTTTAAAAGTGAAAGTCGTATATATAGACAATCGGTTACAAATTGTTAGATGGACGGATATAGTCATCACGCATAAACAAAGGGGAGAAAATTTTGGATTCTAATTAAAAAATAACGAGCTATTATGATTAATGATACTCCTTCTCAATCATGTAATCCAAATTCACTTTTAAATTAGGTTTTTATAAAACGTCTTAAATTTTTTGTAACGAAAACGATTCATCCTGATCAATCAGGCCCTTTAAGTTACAGTTCATGGACTGTCTGTCTTCTCTAGGTACATGTTACCGAATAAAACTTCCTTTGGTTGAGCGTAAACTGGTGCGAGGATGAAGAAATATTTCAGCATGGAAATGCGACTCATCTAGCATATAAAACTCGCAATATATTGTCACTAATCATAATAATCTGCAAATGTTAGGCTTACGGCCGATATAAGTAAATTGAAATCTGTGAAAAAAGTTATGCAAGCAATTCGTACTTTTTTTAAGCCAAGCAATACTCACGCGGGCAGGAAAATTGAGATGAAAAGGCATCTTGCATCCTTAAAAATTAACATAAATACGAGTATAAAATAAATAAACAATTATTTATTTTTCACAGTCAATTACGCACAATTTAAAAGATTTAACTAGTGAGTTTTCTAAGTTCGTGATGAGAAACTTCATTCACCCACTGGGATTCCTATTTCATCCTCCATTGATTTAAGGGCACGTAAAATCAAAAACACCAAGTAGCTAAATAGAAATTTTTGTTTATTGAGCTTCCCTTTTGAAACCTTTGACGCAGGGAACCATATCGCACTATTTTAACCGGACACTGATGGCTCATCGTGTAAATGATTCCATTAACCAACTGAACTCCTTTTATTCGACCTTCTTTCTATCTCTCTTACATCTCCATCAAGAACTTCCTGTAGATTCGGAGCAAGCCCTTCGTGGCACCATGCCTCGACTTCCACAACCTTGGCACGACCTCTTCATGGAAAGGCATGAGTGGGTGGCATGCTTTGATCTTTCATCGTCGATTCTGAAACACATAACTTCAGTTTCTGTCGGCTCGAACGCCACCTTTAAGCGGGTGTTAGTTAGACTACTCGCCTCTGCCAGTTACTTCGAGTTAACTTGGATTCTCTGCCAAGACTTTCGGAAGCCTTTGACGTGAGACATCAATGGGGGCAGTTTAGTTCCGAGAAATGTGTAAAGGTGCGCCCAGGGTTTGGAGAGGGAATAGTTTTTTAAGAAAATGTGGAGGACGCGAACAGCACTGTAGGAAATAAAAGGAGCGAGAGTGATATACCGGGAGGGGCCGTAGGAAGAGATGAAGGGGATTCTAAGTCATCCGGGGGGGGTGTTTGGAGCCAGGCCCTTGACCCAGTTGAGAAGCGTGCCTTGGAGGTGTGCACAAGGAGAATGGAAGGCTCGGAGACCGAGAGGGGAAGTGCTTACGGCTGACTTGTAGGTTTCTCAGTGAGAGGAGAGCCGAAGGTAGGAAGAAGGACCTGTTTTGGGTTACCCATGGGAAGTTTGGTTTTGGGCGGAGTGGCTTTTGTTGTAAGGGGGGAGGGGGTGTCTGCTTGTGGGAAGAAGTGACTAAGTTCCTGGTCTACTCTCCACGTACTCCTCTTGGAAAACCATACGGCTTCATTTCCCCTTCCTCGGGATTGCGTTGGCCGTTAGTATATAGTCACCCTCCTGTTCTCAAGTTCAACATGGAGTGCCTTAGAAACTGTGTCACCGAGGATGCCCGATATGCTCGACCCCACGAGCGCAGAAGATGAAAGTTTACTCTGTCAACAAGCATAAGAATACCCATCTTAAAGGGCGAAAGTGCGCGCGTTGAAATTGTTCAGGTGTTTACACAGCATTTTGTGCTTCTATGAGCCATTTTCACGCGGCAGGAAGCAAGGGAAGTGATATTATGGGATTCAAGAAAGCCAGTAACTTGCGAGAAATGATAAAAGATGCATCGTCATGATTTTCAAGGCTTTGGTAACGTGAATATTTTGGTTGTCACCTATTTAAAGCTCCATTGACAAAATATTCGGTTTTAATGACGGATAAAATATTAATTATGTGAATTGATAAAATATTTCTGCAATTATTAAAGGTGCCCTAATACCCTCAGCCACACGACCTTGCTGTGTCTTGCGAGGTATAGTGTAGATGTATATAACGTGTATTTAAACATGTAAATTAAGAGGAAAAATGCTTGGTGGTACGATTTATAACATGCATAAGAAAAAACAGTTGATATGAACTGATTCTTAGGTTGAATTAAATTATTGCATCTCAATAAAAATGAATTTTTCATATGAAAGGAGGTTTTGTAACAAGTTTAGTATTTGGGTAACGCTGGTGTAACATTTTGACATCATTATTACCAATTATCACGCTCTGAAACATCCACTTGAGTAATTAAAATTATTTATTAACTTTCAATTGATTCATCCCGCTCATATTTCTTTTCACTGCATTTCTTCTCACTCTATGGAATCCTCTGACCTTTTCACTGTCACGATTCAAATAGCCGGCGAACCTACATAATCTTTTGATTGTGGTATTTGATGTGTATGCCAATGAGTGAATTTTCCATCTAATACGCTTACTGCATGTAAATAAAATAATTTTATGGTAGAAATGTATGTTTTTTGCAACAATTGTAAATATGCCCACGATTAATTCATGCATACTTCCCCCATTGTGGTTAATTCATTCACATAACAGAATCCTCTTCCAAATTAATATGCTCAGCCATGTTGAATTATAATTTTTACATATTTTAGCAGTGGTTCAACAAAAGACGCGATTACGATTGTATAAGCAAGTGATAAATTACAAATATTTGCAAGATTTTCTACGGTTTTTAGAGAGTTTCATGATTTTATTCACGAGATTTTGACTTTCTATGTGGTGATGGGGCAAGTTAAAACTGCTGACACGGCTTAGTAATTTAAATTCATTCATCTTCATGAAAAGGAACATCATTGTCCTTATGGTAATATTCGCTTCTCTCTTTGAAGAATGCTCGTTGATTTCTCGGGTGAATCTGTGTTGCATCATATATATAACCCCGGTTGAAGGAGTTAATATGGGCGATAGTCAGGGTGCCATCAGTAAGTATTATAGCGTGGGAAGTTAGAGCGAAGCAAGAGCGTAAGCACGAGCATTCAGGAACCTGTTTCCAAGGAAGATAGTTAGCTTTATAAATGATGCATTCAGAGTCCGTTCTTTCTTGCGCTTGTACCATTTAGCCTCCATGAAAGCCCAGGGAAAATCTTTTCAATCTACAAGCTATTTTCTTGAATATTTAAAAAATTAAAAATATAGTAATCTCAAAAGTAATTAATTTTTCCTTTGATGTTTTAAAATAATTATTGACTACCTTTAATTTTTTTATCGTTTTTAAAAGGAATATTTATGTGTGATAGAATAAAAATGTGAACGATGTGTCTCAAATTTTGTTTTTGCAACATTATGCTTTTAAATATTTTTTCGGTATCTCATTCGTGCATTTTTTCACGCTGAAAGTTTTCCACTTGTAAGATTTTCCATGAATAACTTTTATTTTCCAATTAATATATTCCAAAAGTATATTTTTTCGTTGATTGAGCGCTACTTACGAAAATCAGATTTAGGATCAGATTGTCGCAATAGATGAAATGTTAAGATTGCATTTAAAAAATTAGTTATTAACTTCATTTTGAAATCTCACTTGTTTAGCTGTAGTGTGCATAGTAATATATTGACTGAATGAATGGTCTCACGCACACACACAACACATACTTGAGCTACTTTATGTATGTATTGCATTAGTGTGTTTTTATACGTAATTTTACCTGTATAACACAATACACTCTATGCATAAACCAAATTCTCTTCTACAATAATTTAATAATGAAAAAATTAATCTTTTGTTTGTGTAAAAGTATTCTAAATGTACAAGATACATTTAGATTTTCTGAAAATTTCGCTTTCATTATGAATGCCTAACGCAGCATCCAATGTATGCCATCAGAGATTTCTTTTCTATCTGCGCAAAATTGTTTAGATCTCATGAGATGAATTTAAATCTAAAGAGAGTAGTAAATAATTGAATTCTTAATGTTCTCCTAAAGCTGAGGCCATCTTCATACATTCTCGAACTAAAGATTGGTTTATAGCAACTTTCCAAGTTATCCGGTTCCCTGCCAATATCTTCATTCCATTTTAGGTACTTACATTAACATATTCCATTAGCACTATAAAAGGGTTGATACAGAAGAAGTAAATTTGATACGCAAGACGGGATTCGAACACGGGTTTGCTAGCTAGCGAGCGGCCCACCGAACCAACCAAGACGGGTCCATCATCAGGGAATAGCCATTAAGACAAATGCTTTATGGGGTGCCTGGTCCATTGTCTGAGGGTAGGCCATAAAACTTTCTTTACCTGTATCTGCGCGGTGCATTGAAGTGTATCATACGCTCTCCAAATCCCCTCTGAACTTCGGTTTTAATGAAACTACCATTTGCTAAGCTGGAATCACGTGGAAGAGAGCAGGAATTTCGTTTATACGGTGATGTGCTGTAAAAGGGATGAACATTCTTGTTCGTTTGATGAAGCGAGGGAATACCCTCAGGGGCGTCTGATTTAGATGGCCGTTAATTAACGACAGGCACGGGAATTGCGCAAGAGGAACGTATTTGGAACCAATTGGGAAGAACTCCACATACAATTAGAAAGCTCTGGATGACTAATGTCTCGCCCTGAGCTCACTGCGTTTCTTTTTCCTCAGTCCAGGAGTTTCCAAATGGGCGTTTGCGACCCAATTGGACTCCCTTTTGAGCAGCGTCCCGCGAAAGCTACGCGGCAGCTTCGCGTAGCAAAATTACCCTCGCCTCCCTATTTCACGGAACACTCCGGGGATAACGCACCTCGCATACAAGTAACAACAAACACGATTAGCCACGCCATTCAGAATCCGTGGGGTGACACCTCATAAAAGATCTCGATCCGGACTCTCGTTAAAACTGTGACCCGATAAATTCTCGAAAGAGGGATGGCAAAAAAAAAAGGCGAAGCCCATATTGGAAGGCTGCTAAACGCAAGGTGAAAGCTTTCGGAAATGCGTCGCTAGTGGACATCATTGAGATATCAAACGGCACAAATTTCGAACGTAACCGTTTATAAATATTCCCGTGCCCCAGTGGAAAGCACTCTCTTGCTGCCCTCTCTCTCTCTCTCTTTCTTTCTCTATCCTTCGCCTCCGACGCGTGCTCTCGGAACTCGTTCTGTATTAAGATGACGTAATAGTCGCAGTTTTTGAGAGTCCATCCCATCGTGGGGGGAGGGTGGCCGAGAGAGTCGTGTCGCACCTCGGGGGGCACGTGAGTAAGATTCCGAGGAATAGAAGAGGAATAAATACGAGCGTCAAGATTGAGGGAGGAAGGTCGGTTTCCTCGATCCATCTTCGCCCTCGCCCGCCACCCCCAGACCGTCGGCGAGTATTGAGATTAAGAGGGCATTATCGAGTAGACCCTACATTTCCTTGTTTCGACCCCCCTCCTTTCAATTCCTCGTCTCCTTGGCCCATCCTGACCACACATCTCCCCCACCGCTTCGTCTTCGTCCACTCGCAGACCAAGTCGTCCTTCATTCTCTCTCCCCGATATCCCCAACCCCTTTCGAGAGGAAACATTTTTTTGTCTTAACGTTAAATTTAATGGGTTGCTGCTTCTGAGACTGTCCTAATTCTGGCATGAACGAATTGTTTCCGTCAATGGAGTTACTTTTAATGAAATTACTGTACATGTATAATGAATTTTGATGACAGGCATTCGTCCCTTTGAGACGAAGTTATTGGCTTTTCAATGAGATAAAGTAAACAGTAAACTTCCCAGTTTGAAATATTTCTCATAGTTTGCTTGCTACATACTGGTGCTTTATTTTCAACACCAACGTTAAGTAATGAGGAATAATCAGTTCTTATTGAAAACAAATATTAAATTTACTTAATCAAGTCACGGGAAATGATTCAATCACGTTGTTTCCCCTATGCTCCACGCTTTTATTTACGCATAGGAAGAATGCATAAATGTCCTCCATGAGAAACTTAAATTATTTTCCATGAGTTAAGATCGGCAGTGGGATGTTGAAGACTGTGGTGAGGGGAGAATGCTAGGAAAGCAAGGAAGAGTAAGGAATAGGATAGGATAGTTATTTTGTTGGGAGATACAAGATATTTATTGGTAGTTGTGTCCATCCAAAACCTACGTACACCGGTGGATTACCTATAATAATAATAGGATTATAACAATATCAGGTCAATGTAAAATTGACGCTTTTACAAAGCTCCCTTTTTTAAACGTTTATTTAGCAAATTTAGGCATATGTATCGATATTTAAAAACATATATCGATCTTTAAAAACACAGAAATATCACATCAAAACTTACACAAAATTACCTGTATTTTTGAAATTACTTTAAGATAAGAAAAGGATATTTAACAATGCATGCTTTTGAACAATGCCTTAGGCCACGAAGCGACTTAAAATATATTCCGCTGCAAGATTGAATTATCGTATGCATGATCCAAATTTTTCTTCCTTTCTCTAAGAGTACGGAGAAAGCAATTAAACCGAGTATTCCGGATATCATGGAAAATTTTAAAATCTGTCGAACAAATAAACTAACTTAGACAGAATGAACCTTAAGGAAAACATTACCTACCTGCTCTCAAGTTTTCAAAATCATTTTCTAGATTTCAGGTTATTTCTCACTTTTCCTATCTTCCACCATAAGAAATACTGTAATCACCTGAAATGCAGTTAATGAATTCGACATGAATCATCAATGAAAAAATCATCACTTTAGATTATCGTCAATTTCCATTTGTTTAGAACACTTGGTCGTTTGGAAGTACTTTTCATTGTAAGATTTTTCGCATTTTAATCCACAAAAGTTTGTTTTAATGTGGTAAAATTTTTCTTAAGCCGGTGGAACATGAGTTTTTAATATAAGAATGATTTTGAAAATATTGAATGAGGTAATAGTTTTTCTAAATATGATTACCCGGAGTACCTAGCGTGCCTACTAGTCTCTAGCAGAAAGAGTTGCTTTATTAAGTTCGGACATGCAACCTCAATAAAGTCACAGTATCCCGTTTTTAATGTAATTTAAGATAGTAAAATTAAGTTCAGGCCATCTTTGGGGCAAACCAGAAAAATGGGCACTTCATCATCCCGAATGGCTTGTTTGGTCTTTCTTTGAACTCACCGACTTAATATAAAAAAAGCAATTTATTTGGCAACAAACGTCATAATATATTTTATGTATGTGAAGAGATATTTATATTTAAATTTTATCGTACTTTTCGGAAGGCGAATACATTAACACCTTTAATCTGACAAAACTGATATCTAAAACATTATTCCACATTATAATTTGTAAACTAATAATTTATTTTATTACGTTTTGTCATACAGATTCATTTCTGCCATTTCATTCGCTTTACTATAGTACAGTAGCACCGTTAATGAGGGACCCCTTGGAAATCAGCATTATAAAAAAAAATTGAAAAAAAGTTAAAATTTGAAATGTTTACTTTCAAATAAATTGCCTTAGATGACGTAGATTATTTAGCAAATATCTAAAATTGAGGCATTCTTTCTGACGTGTGGCAAACGGGGAGGAAGCAGAGGGCAATAAAGGTGACCGTTTGAACGAGGAAATGTGGGAAGAACGTTATTTCTCTTGTCATTCCGGTGGTGTATATTATATCGTGTGAGTGCCTCCTTCCCTCGTCCCTTCTCTTCCTTTGTTCGTCCGCCACTTTAATCCATTATCTACCTTTATAGTTTTCATGCCTATCGGAATACAAATTCTCCCTGAATAAACGACTAAATAAATATATATCATTATTATTCCCTAGCAACGGCATCACTAAAATCACATATGGGGTATAAGAAATATTATTCTCATTCTTTGTAGCGGCCTTTTATGAACTGGGAATCCTGAATGGGTTTATTTTCGTGCCCATGTGGGTAAAAATAATTCCATTAGAAATCCTCTCCTCAATGTGAAGGAGAGAATCTCTCTATATTATAAGATACCACATAAAATGGTCTGTTTTTCGCATTACTGTTGCAGTAAGGCTAAAGAAGTAATGTTTATTACCATAATGATTATAAAAGTGGCTTTGATGATTTTATACAAAAACTGTTCGACAAATTAAAGGTGTAAAAATGATTCACCTTGAGCTGGATGGCGATTCCGGTCAAGGCGAATGATTTTTACATTTTGAAATTGAGGTATTTTAGCGGATAACTCCGTTAGAAGTTACTGTCGCATCATTTCCCGTAGTTTTTTGAAAAGTTTTCGAGTTTGATGTGACCAAAATCTGCATATGAATGACCAAACATGGAATAATTTCTTAATTATATTTCTTTAATATCCGATTACAATTGACTAAGTTGTTTGGATAGGAAACGTTTTCTTCGACTTTTGATGATGGTGGAAACTAGCGTTGAATTATTCCGTCTCACGATGTAATTTCAAAATAAATTTTCTAAATCCATAGCTTTAGAAAGTATAGACATCAATTTGACATCAGATATTATTTGGTGACCTCTATTCCAGTTTAAGAGGTCTAAAAAATGACTTTAATGAAGTAGGAAGAATGAATGTAATAGGTTTAGGAATAAGCAATAAAGATGTTCATTACAACAACATAATGAGTTCGTATGGTGTATGGTTCTTCTTAAGACAGCTTTTGCAAGCAACAAATAACTCTGCTACTTTTCTTCATCGTATATATGGCAGACCTTTTAAGTCCTTTTAATTCGCACTTTTTGATATTGTATTATACCTGGTTATATCTGCTTGGTTGATGACTACTTCTACTCCTTGCCTGAAGACATAGACCAACTTCATTAATGAACAAGGAACTTTGTCTGGGTCCAAACAAAAATTCATTTTGATATTTTTAAGAAATTGAATCGAATATTAATTGGACGCCGGTGTATAAATATTTAATTCATTACTTTAAAGATTCGATTACTCAGTGATATCTTTAAACAGGATAAAGTTACGAATCTCATCTTAAAAAATTGGTATTGTTGAAGCCATGAATGACGGAAAAATTGTTGAAACATAAAGAGAAAAATCTAGATATCATCCGAGTAATTTGTCTTTTAAGAACGCATTTATTTATGAATTCAGAAACCAGTTGAGAGAAATAGTAAGAGAGGTTGCAAAAGATTATTATCTTAATCAATTTTATTAATTTAAGGAGAATTCGGTATAACACAGGAAGACGCTTCAAGTGTTAATGGGGGAAATTAACTGGCAATCCGGAGTTGCATATCAAAGTGGGCGATGGAAGATTAAGTGACCCTAATTCCTTGGTCTGTGAAGTAAATAATTTTATTGATGTGTTTGATTCGACGAAATTGAATTATTCCAATCATAATCCTGATTTTTTTAGAAAACCCTTGCATTACCTGCTAAAAAATCCATATAACTTTTATTTCGAGCCAGTTTTCCGAGAGAAAGAATTTCCTACGTTAATTCATTTCTGCTTGGTGAACCACCCGGGCTGAGTTAAAATAATTACCGTTTACTAAAATATTTATTGACATAATTTGAGCTGTTCTTAAACACTTGCCTAATATCATTATCCAATGGGAAGTTTCCTGCCATGTTAAAAAAAATAATTGTCATGACCTTGCTGTTTTGGTGCGTGGCCTTGAGAAAAAGTGATTACTTACAGAACTACAGGTCAATTCTACTGGCGTCAATTTTTCCCAGAGTTCTAAAATTTATGTAAAAGTTTGATTACTAAAAATTAAAAAAATGTCCCTTTTACTACTGAAATTGCCCTGTCATTTGCAGAGGAACTTGAGTTTCGATGGAAAATTTTGTCCCTTTCGTTTACACAGAGTTAATTTTAAATTAGTGTGCTGTGAGTTTACATATATATTGATATTAAAAAAGCTTTCCAAACGATGAGATACAAAATATTATGGTAGAAATGATACGAGCAGATATACGGGGAAAGTACTAAGTTATGCACGTCAGTATGTTGCGTATAAGAGATAGTAAATTCTATAGTGATGTAAAAATGTAAAAATCAAGAGATTTCCGTGTTATTACTAATTTTATTCCTTTTCAATATCAATTGTTTTGCAATCATGGGCTTAAAAATCATTGGATTGACTTTTCTGATGATATGGTTCTTAATTGTGGTTCATTATACTCCGGTTTGATAGAGCATCATTAAAACCTTTTAAAACATAATTAAAAAATACAGTGAACCTCGGTTGATTAAAAACACCAAGTTTATGCATAATAATTGCTATGAACTGAGTACATATAAGTGGATTTAGTGTATCATAAATTAAAATCCTCCATGTGTATATGTAATATTCTTTTTATGAATTAGTTAATTCGGGAGTCATGAATGATATAACACTAAGATGGATTAAGCGTATATTGAGTATTTCAACGAATCTCAAGGAAGATTTTCTATATTTTATTCATACTCTATATCTATGCAATACTTTAAAATAATCCAGTTTTGTCTAAATTGAATTATAATTTAGTGTTTATATCTTGATTATAAGAGTTATTTCAGGAAAAAATCAATGTGAACGCATATCTTCTATTTGGGAGACATAGTTTGTCACCCGTTAGGCGTTTGTAGAGTAATAATATATTGAAAATTATTCTATCTGTAGTATTGCTGGCAAAACACCATTAATTCTTGAGTGCGAAGCTAATTTTAAGTTTTGTGGAAATGTAATGCTCAATAAATAAAACAATTGCATTTTCTTCGTGACATTATTTTCTAATGGTCCAAATTTTGACAGTGATAAATATCAAGCTAGGCCAGTCTAAGAAAAAGTACGTTCAATTTTTGATATTTTGTTCAAGATTCATGTCTAAATAATTTGTTTGTTTGACTCATGTGAGCCCTGTTTCTTACTTTTTACATGCTGAAATACACGATTTTTTTGTTAATATTTGTGTCGAAATCTTAATTATTATGCAACGCGCAATACTATTATTTGTGTTCAAAGTAAAACAATTATTATTATTGGTTTAACAAAATTAAATAAATTTTTATAGCAATTAAATACTCTCGAAATGATGGTAACGAGTAGCCGAAAATACCGTTATAAAATTCTTCTCTTTATAGTGCCTAAACTTCCTCAAGTTTTCTGCCAGAGATGAAGTGGGAAGGGATGTGTAGGAAGAGGGAGTGGAGGGGCAGAAATGAGTGCTGTGATAGAGAACGAGAAACTGGTGAAAACGACTTGAACTCATCCACGAACGGGTTCCCGGTTGCCGATCCCTTGCTCTTGGCTTCCTTTCCTGTGGACTTTCCTTGGCGAAGCCGACTTCCAATTCGTCTTGAAGGAAGGTAGGTGATGATCCAATACCTACTACACGCGTCACCGGTCGCCCTGTCTCACAATCCTTTCCCCACTTAACGCTGCTGCATCTACCGGTGCCCTCCTTCCAATCCTCCCACCTTTCTACCTCCGTACTAACATCCCTCACGTGTGTGGTACTCGTTTTAAGTGTCTTATTTCCTCTTTTAGCGATGATTAAACGACTTATATCCCTCCTCATGGGCCGCAAAGTTCAAAATTATTAACTACTTATGGGTCACGGTACAAAAATTGATAATTTTTTGTTTCTTGTGCACGAAAACTTTCTACCCCTGAGTGAGATGTGCTTCATACGTAGGAGTGATGAAATAGCTCATCTTTTGGCGAGATCATTATTCGATAGATTCTCCACTACTTCAAAAACTAAATTGCACCGTAGCTTTCACTTTCTTCGTGACCAAATTGATATTATGGGGTATATGGAGTATTTAACTGATTCTGCTCCTCCGATAACTGCTGCAAAATTATATTCATAATGTAGCTAATTGAAGAGTTAAAAAAAAAAGAATCTGTGTGGTTTCCATAGTATCGCAAAATCCAGAACGGTGTTTCACCTTGTCACATATTACATTCTAGTACTGTGAAAAATGTATTCATTGACTCTTCATTTCTACAACTGGTTCCAGGAGAATGTTTTCCTCCCCCTGTAAAAATTATTTTATTTTGCTTCAATTTTGAATTAACTGCAATTTATGTTGTTGGTTTTGAGAGATTTCTTTGCTCATTGAACAAAGATTACTTCTTAAACCATTGAAAATGTGAGTAGCATTATTTCCATTTCAACAGGTGAGTCATGAAAGTAAATTTCATTTCTCAAATCTCAATTGTTTAAATTTGAGTTTTATATTTTTAATCTATCTTATCTTGTCTAGAATATTCACATTTTATGATGCTAGCAAGATTCAGCTGAAAAGCGCCAATTAAAGTAAAAAAATGTAGCTCATTTAAAGATATTGAGAAAAATTCTAAGTAACAAATCTGCAAAGCGGAAGGGTATGAAACACTGGAACTAGGTGAAATTATAAATATGTTTATAACCAGATGTTGGCATGAAACTTCCATTTCGAAAGGCGGCTTGATGTTTCGAAATGCTCATCTAACGCATCAACCTACCTGCCCTGGGTTTCGGATGTTTTTCAACCAATGACACTGTAAATATCTATATTTGCTGAGCTCGGTAAAGCTTATGACGTATTACGGCGGTATTTTCCCCAGCGTTTTCCTGATTATAAATTTGTCTAGATCTTTGATAGCAAGTTTATACTTTCTAGTCCGTGAACCTATTTTGTATACGCACAAACCAATGACAGCTACTACATTGTATGAAAAACCCCTACCGGGTTTTCGCAGCCCCAAGAAAGATAGCAAGAGCACGAGCGAATAAAGTTGAGCAGTAATATTTTACTGAAATCATACTTTGAAATCGACAATCGCTGTAACAGTGCTTCATGGTAATGGTGCGGATCAACAACTTTGAGCCACGGAAATAATGAGAGACCGTTTACATAATTTAGTATTTAATTACTGGTCTCATGAATGAGGAATCTCGGGAGGTTAAACAGTAAAGATAAACGCGTTTGCTACGTACGAGCTCGTACTACAGGCGGAAGATTTGGAATTATCGTCGGCTAACCTCCGCTGAGGCGTTCTCCTCACGACGCAGCAGTAGGAAGCGGGTCAGCAACAGCAAAAACAATATCCTTGCCAGTACATAGAATATCGAACCCGGGTACTCGACCATGACCACCAAGATAACAGCGAGACAAGTGCACACCGGTGGTCATTGCCCGGAAAACAGCGCAGTGAGTGACTTCCGTGCTAATCCCGGACCCCGAAATGGATTCGTTCGATTTTGATGAAATATTACTCCTCCTGCGGTAACTTCGGTTCATTTACGTCGAGGAAGGGGTGATTTTGGGAAGAGCAATCGGGAGCGTGATGAGAGAAAAGCGGACGAGGACCATTTATCCACATGGGCAGGCATTGTTGTAATTTTGACGCTAAATATTTCGCCAAAATATATTATCCGTTATTCTTTTCAAAAAGTAATTACCCCAGGAAATTATTAGCATGACTTGATAAATGGTGGGCTATCAGCGTGAGGCCACGCCATTTGCATCGGGAGAGGGAAAATTGCAGGGAGTTGGCGGGGGTGGTTGGGGGTGAAGAGGTCTTCGGGGAGAGGGGGAAGGGCGGGGAGAGCCGTTATGCGCAGGTGGGGGCATGCAGGGTTGGGATGGCGCTCCCCTACGCTCCCGACGAAGCTGGGTCGAAGGAGAGAGGGCGATGAGAGGCAGGGAAAAGAGGGAGAAGTAGAGAGAGAGAGGGAGAAAGAGGAGAGAGTCCGCTAGAGGCGAAGCTTTCTCTCCGAGAGGAAGTGAGTGGGAGGCCGATGTTGGATGAGCTCCGCGTTGTGCAGAGGAAGTGGTGGGGAGACCGGGGGTGGGGGGAGCGGATGAAGGTGGAAGGTTTTGGGTGCAAAATCGAGTTCATCAGGAGGGGAAGGGCGAAGGGGGGAGGTGGGAAGGGAACGTGAGAAGAAGGGGAGGATGAAGCGTTGTGGAGAACGATTAAGGGAACGGCTATAAGAGGGTGTGTTTCCAATGTAAGCAGCAAATAATGTTTTCTTGCTCTATTGCCAGTTATTTTGGTATCTCGTGACACAAAAAAGGATTTCCGTGACCTAATTACGTTCGAAAATCTAAAGCGTCACTTTGGGTAAGAATGAGAAAATTATTTTTTTGTAGATAACGCACCGCGTGCAAATCGGTTTTGGACGGTGCTCATAAATAGTTACGCGTGTTGGACATCTTTGAAAATTTATAGCAATACATTCTCTCCTTCCATTCGCTATTGGATTCTTCAACTCTTCATAGTTGCCACCATGCTCATTGTCTAAAATTTGTCAGCTCTTTTTCCTCTTACGTTATTCTCGTGGCAGCAGTCTTAGACATCGTGTCACGAGACAAAATTTCCCACCTTCACCTTTTTATATCGCGATCTTCCGCGACCAACTCGCGATCTTCCGCGACTCTCTTGCTCAATACCCTGCAGCACTTCTTTGCCCATCTTCCTCCATGTCCAAGTTAAGAGTATTTCCTCCATATTTACCTCTCAAAATGTCTAATGTTTCCTCATCTCCTTTCATCAAAAATCACGTTACGAAACTCTCCTTCTTCTATTAGTGTATTTCCAAGTTTTTAAGATATTCTCCATTTAACAATTCCGGTCGATGCTTCTTTTGAAAAAAAATTGATAAGATAATGGAGCGTCCAGATTAAATACTCACATAGAAAAACGTAAAATGTCCTATATGACTGAAATAGTGCTATTTAGGACCAATTAAGAAGTATCAAAATTTCACAGAAGTTCTCGATGCCGCTACAATGACTAGATTACTTCTTCTCGTTCCTTAACATATTGAATTCCTTTCCACGAAGTTTTTAAATTACTCGAGTGACCATGCATATTTTGTAAAATTAGAGGATGTAAACTTCTTATCATCAAGTATTTCCCGAAGACCTAGCAATAAAATACTAACTATGTGCTTAACCGACTTTCCCTCCCCAGGTGAATTTAAAGAACAGACATGTATCTACAGCGAATATTTGTGCGGTAGATTCACTATTCTCGTTAGTTCAGACCATAAACAAAAAAATCACATCGTCATTCAAATTGGTGAAGTTAAAAAACTTTTGCATTTATATTAATATTATCTATGTGGCACCAGGGTTAAAACTAATAATTGCTTTAATTCCACAATATGAGTTGAAAACGGGTGATTTCCAAGGGGGTCTCTTTTATTCAAGGATATATATGAAACAAATATGAACGAATTGTGTCATGGCTTGCTTGCGCTATTGTATCGTGGCCGATTCCTTTATATTTAAGACCTTATTTAGTGGGACGTGTTTATAGTTCTAGGTTCCTATATTGAAGAAAATCTCCAGGTATCATATCTCGAATTCTGCAATGACCGTCAAATATTCATATTGATTGAAACACCAGTGGCTTATAAAACTTTGAATATTCACTTAGCACCTCGCTTTTCACATTGATGAGAGAAAAAAACAATTTTAAAGGTCGTGGTCGCTCGCGGCGGGGGAGGGGGGTAAACCAAGAGGAAAGTAAAAGTAAACATCCTCCTCCCCCATTATTGTCTGTAGGTCGTAATTCCAGCATGCACAAATACGGCGGTTGGGTGCAGACTGATCAGTGTAGACTGAGCAATGCGAAAACCGTGTCCTCTCAGAGGAACTTCCGAGAACGAATGGAAGTGAACGTGAGACTTGGCCTCCAATCTCCTTGACACAACTTTCCATAAAAGTCCGAAAGAAAAAAAAATATCAAACCCAATCGACACGGTGCTGACTTGTGACTAAATGCGGACTTTTGCATCCGTTGATGGACGCCGCGTGCGTTTGCACTCTCGAGGCACGTATTTTCGTGCGGCATACGTCAATTTCAAACGGTAAAGGTCGCCTCAAGAGTTGTCTAGCTGTTCAAGTCCGGAGAAAAAAAAGTAGGGCTTGCGCCCAGGCATAAGAATTAGAATGTAATTTATCGGCTGTTTCCTTTCGATACCTGTGAATAGATCGCGTTTGTAGTGTTTTCTATTTGTCACTCCTCACAACGGGGATTTAATCAGTTTAGATAATATCGTGAGTGGAATCAATCGAGATGATTACCTGCTGCTTTGCGAAATTATTGAGCAGAGTGGTAGGAGCGTAAAATTTTACACAATACCCACACACTGCTGCATGGGGATGTCGTGTGGATTTGCAGACATCAAGTTTTTACATTAAAATATCCTTTAATCCATTAAAACCATAAACACAGAATCAACCCCATAAAAGAATCAATCCATTAATATAAAGGTAAATTTGCACACGCATGAAGAGCCACACATGTACACACAGAGCTAAATGTCAACTGCGTTAGAGTAACCATTGAATTGTGCTTTTTGAATTTACGTATAAATTAGGGTAAAAGTCTATTTTGCTATGATTATATATCAAGAGAATAATGGATGTTTGAGTCTGTCAGTGGTGTTCATCCCTCTTATTTTATCCTTGTGATGCAATTTGTAAATGCAATGTGGGAGCATTCTAATTCCCTCGAAGTCTCTAGTAAACGCGGTTGTTCTGTATCGTTCTAAGAGCCTTAGTCATGCTTGCTCTTTTCTTGTGTTTGGGAGGATCCATCCTCATTACCGGAAGAACTTAGTCTTTAAATTTAGTTTCACAAAATGGTGGGAAATGGAGACCGTATATATAAATAAGGATAGCGCCCTTATAGAATCGTCTTAAATGTTCTATGAATATGATTGGTTAATTATTCCATGTAACGTATATTAATAATGCTTCTGGGACTTCCTTCTTAAGTAAGGACAAAGGCGTAGCTCTGGAGTTGTATGATTTAGGATGATAGAAAAGAACGTGGACAAAGAAAGACAGTTGGAAGTTAAAGTTGAAGAAGAGGGAAGATTGGTGGGGAGGAGTAAAATTAAACTTTCATGCAAAATTTGCGTGCGTAACACAGCCGTACAATCAAAATATGCACTTTTGATGATGTAAAAGTAACTACTTGTTAAAAAAGTTCGACATTACTAAACTCGTAATCAACCTAATGTGTTTATATTCCATAGTCCTCCCTACTTTTGAAAATCTAAAAATGAATTTGACGAATAAATAGCCATTTCTGAACTATAAATCCCAATTTAAAATGTATACAGCACGTTGATTTTAATTCCGTTAAATTATTCACGCTTGATACATTTTGAAATGTGCTTTAACTTTAACTTTAGGAAGAGTACCCTAGAGGTTACGTGGAAGAAGGACTATCTAGTTTCAATCGCAACCCAATGGAGACGTTTTGTTATTATAAGCCAGTCATAGTCTAATGAAAATGACTCATATATACGTTAACCGACGAAATACATATTTAATTAATATGTTATCCCTGGATAAACAAATGCCTTATAATATATTTTGATGCTAAATAGGTAAGTGTCATTTTATTATTGGATAATAAAATTAAACAGTATTAAAAAATAACATTATATCTTTAGGTTTTAATTAATTAACCCTAAAAAAATTGAAGATATAGTAAAATAAAAATTCATATTTTATTGACAAAAGTTTTTCTCAAACATTCATTTCAAAAGTTGTTACTTTTTAACACAATTACTAACCTTCAAGTCTACCAAAAGGTATATAGGTACATGATGACGATCAAGATGATGATCAATCATCCTTAAATCCAGTGATAATTTATTTTAAAATATTTATTCCGAGACTTTATAAGTAAGTACTACCTAGCAGAAATGATTTAAGAAATCCGGCTGTATCTAAAGTGCTAAATAAAAGGACATCCTATTCAATGAAGTGCGCTGGGTCAAATCAAATAAATCACTATCTTTGCCAATACACTGCATTTATCTGTGCCATTTCCTAGGCACTTGATGCTTCTTCATAATAGAAGGAATATTGATGGAAGGAAGATGAAAACGTGGCTCGAGAGAGTTTCGAAACATGACAAAAGTCATTTGGAGCCTTGGTGAGACTTCACCCGTGACATAAAACTATAGGTGAGCGTGTGGTGGTTTTTCAACTCTAGCTTTTTGCTTTTTTCCCCAAGACGAATTGATTCTGTAAAATAGTAAGAATGTCGACCAAGCTTTCGTTGTGAAATCTTCTTCAAATCAGCACGTAAATATTACGAAAAAAATTCAAACGTATGCAAAGCCTTAATGAGATAATTTTGTGACATGTCTCTGCTACGATATGGTGTTAGCATTTGCTCCATAGTAAAAAAGATTGAACTTTTACGATACTAACATGCAAGAGAAGGAAATGTTTCACATGAAAAATCGGAATTATTTTTTAACAGGTTATCATCACTCAACATTGTTAAGCGGTTTTATTCCACCAATTTCAAACTGAATTTGTATAAGAAATCCAAGTGAAGTGAGATTGTGATGTTAATTTGCAATTATATTTTTACATTAATGAATGTAAAACTGTCGAGACTGTTCCAGCACGAAGACGTACATGGTTTCTATAAATAATATCGAGAAAAGTTTTGGAAAAATAGATTTATTTCAGATATAAATACAATGCTTCAAAGTTCTTCAAAGTACATCCCTAGAGCGTCGACACCCTTTTGCTAGCGGCTTTTTCATGGTTCGAAGGCTCCCTGAAGGCGGGTTCCAAATAGTCCTTTGGGGGTACGCGTGCACTTCTTTGACAGCACTTAGGGTCCCATGATATTGCCCTTTGAGGGATGATTTCAATTTTGGGAAAAGGAAATAACCTGCTGGTACCAAGTCGGGACTGTAATGGGGTTGGGGAATCGTCGCGAAGCCCTTTTTCGTCAGGTAGTCTCTTACATTGGAACAGGTGTGGCTTAGTACACTGGGTGTCTGAGGGGGTGAGTTTGGTAGCGCAGATCTTTCGCATCGCCAACTTTTCAGAGATAATGGTGAGCACTGTCATCTTATCAATGTCAGTACAATCTGCGATCATGCATATATTTAACTGACGGTCTGAATTCAGCACTTCACGCACACATCAAGAAAATGTTGTTACCGATACTTTTTATAAAAACCTTGTATACTGTTACTTCTGTCGAGAGAATTTAAATCCTCTCACCCAATCTCGAACGAGCTCTTGGACTCTGGAAATCCAAAAATATTTAATTATTGTAGAAGTTGAAGTTGGGAATGACAAATATTTGGAAGATAAAATACTGCAATCATGTTTCGAAGAGTATTAAAGGGATTCGTCGTGATCCCTCCCCCGGAATTTTTTAATTGCTCAAATATCTAAATACTAGAAAGTAGCTTAGCTCATTGATACGTATTTTTGACATAATTTATGAATTCATTTTCAACCCTTTAGAAGGTGTATAATATCTAATTATACAGATTATGCATGTATATTTGACGATTTTGGCACGCGAGGGTCACATAGCGTTGTGTATTCTGCGAATTATTAGGTTAAATTGTGTTTATGATGATTAAGTTGAACATGGTATAAATCACCCGTAGGTACCGTCATGATGGCTGAAACTCATGTTTTATAAATACTATATATGATCTCTAGAATTTATCGAACTATATTTTATGGACATTACTCACTGAACTTATGTACCGGAGATGTCATAAAGAAACAATTACGCAAAGAATGATACTAAATAGTTATTCCAAACTTTATTTAGACGAAATATATCATATTACATAAACATCACATTGACAATGGAATTTGTTTTTATGGATTAGGTCAGCTATCATTATTTCAGATGAATTTGAACAAAACTTGAGATAGTTAAACATATGGACGCACTTGTGAGCATACAAATATTAACTTAAACGTTTACTCAATACAATTATACAATTGAGACAGTCTTTTTAGTAGAAGCTATGCTTATATCGACCATTTGGTGATGAAGAAGGTTTAGGTGGTGTAAGAGGGACAGGCAGATTCAGCTCATAGTATGGCAAGTACTCGGTGCTTAAAAAAATATCGTCCCGCGGGACTGAAGACTCCTTCGTTCCCGCACTCGGGACGAAAACATACAAGCATCAGCCCACTCAAGATGAGACGCGAGGGGACATGTCCGCTTTTGCATAATTTTTCTCGCCGTGCCAGCGAGCGGGTAGGTAAGTGAAAGCGGCCGGGTGCCTCGACAAGTTGGCCTATGACATTGGACGCCGAAGACGGCGGGGACAGCGGGGGGTGTGGGATAATGATGCGGGGGAAACAAAAGGTTGCACCAGGATGAGACGACCGTGGAGACTTGAACAGGTGTCTGTGAGGGAACATCGCCGTCGCAGATTGCAAACGCGTCGTTTTTCCTTTCTTTTTCCTCCTATTGACGAAAGAAAGAGAGAGAGATAGAGTACACTCCTCTTCGAAAGGTTAGGGGGGCGAAAAAGAAACACGCAGTACGTACAGCTAAATGCTTTCGTTAACGATTCAGGGAGTAAGAGACAATAGAAAGAGAAAGGAAGAGGGATCGAGTGACACAGGGGCACAGGGAATCCGAGTACGTAGGTATTGTATGTACTAACGTGGATGACCCACTCACGCTTTCTTCTAATTGTCAACGTTAAAAACGTATGGGTGAATGTCTTATGCGCATATTAAAAAATATTTTGAAACATGTGGCCTTAAATGGTCCTGCATCTTACGTAACAAGTGTAAGATGCAGGCCAATAAATTGCTGCTTTTGTTCTCTTGAATGTAAGTATCACATGTTCTGCATTTATATTCGCATCCTAACTTCGATTCGATTCGCCAAAATCAGTCCTATCTCCACCTGTAATACTGAATACGCGACACACTCGTCTCATATATACATGTCTAATACATCATGCAAACTTGACTAAACAATTGAATTTTTGTCCCTAAGTTAATACATTCGGGCAATTGAGTTCAATGTTGTTATTTTTTCATATCGTGCAAGGTAAAAACAATTGATTGGGTCTGTGACGCTATCTATCTCTCTTATTTTATCCCGGTTGTTGAATTTAACAATGTAATTAAATTTCATAACAACTCCCTTGGTGTTTTAGGAAAACTCAGGCATATCCTATGTTTTTTCCTCTCTTTTTGTTTATCAAAGAGATCCGAAACTAATTCCTCCGAAATACCCATCATGCTTACTCTCTTCTCGTGGCAATGTCTCACAATTCTGGAAGGCTTACTATGAAACTTTTTCAATCCCGTGTAAACGCTTTATACTGCATATCCTAATACTTTCCTCGTGTTCAAAATGTGGTATAAATAACGTTGGCTCATCTGTTTTTGGCTTGAATTATGCCTATCTACAATACGTATGATAATGAGTGTAGGCAAGTCAGCATGGAGAAACACATCCCTGTGAATAATAACGTCTCGATGAGAAAATTCACGACGAAGTGGAAATAATATACGGATGCAATACAGATTTCTTTTTACCGCATGGGTTTCAATTTTCCGTATCCGGAAGAATTTTTCATAGTAGTTTTTGGAGAGATATTACGTCCACCACATGCTGAGATCATAAAACTACGGAGGTAATTAGCCTGATCCTTTGAGGCACGTACAGACTGGGGTGATTTTCCTCGATCTTCTGACCAGGGAGTGCCGGCATGGTCATGAATAATTAACATTATGCATATTGGAGAAAGAGAAGCCTTAACCTCACGAGCCATTTTGGCCGTTCAGCAAATTAAAATTTCCCTTTTGACCGTAAAAGAAACCGGAAGTGTGGGGACTAAAATTAC
This sequence comes from Hetaerina titia, assembly GCA_037158775.1. NCBI lineage: Eukaryota > Metazoa > Arthropoda > Insecta > Odonata > Calopterygidae > Hetaerina > Hetaerina titia. Next base: position 64,164,413 of record CM073771.1, read on the forward strand.
TCGATTACGTTTCATATCTAAGTTTTATAAATTGGGAATTTAATATTTTATAGTATATTGCGTTTTCCCACGCTTCCGCCCCCGACCGCATTCGGTAATAGGAAAATATCTGAAGGCGCTTTAATTTTCCCCGAGGCTAGTTATCCCGTTAGGGAAGTCATTTAGAAAAGTAATTAAACAAGCTACCAAGCATGTGGGACTAACTGTGAAACGGTTTAGTCTTGTATTTTGCTCAGGATATGTATGGATATATTTCGAAGACCTCAAGATAAATCCAAGGATCTATTAGTCTCGAAAGAATGCTGTTTTGAATATTCATTCAGCATGTAAAGATAAATTATTCGCTGAAAGTTTATATTTTAAATGTGTTAATTTGAATTCAAAACATCTCTTTTCTCTGTCTCCTCTATTAATTTTTCGTGTTGAATCACAGTATTGCAAAGAGAAACTTAGCTCAATTTAATTGTTTATTTTGGCAGAAAAATCATTCATCATCTCATTGATTCTATTTGATATTCTCCGTCATCAGAAACCACATTTAAAAACGTGTTAAAAATTTACTTTTTCCATTTTGGATTTTATCTAACGTTTGATGCTAAAATCAATTCTGAAAGATCTTATTAATTTGCTAGGTCTTCAGCTTAAAGATTGGGTACCTTCGTAACCCTATTCCCCAACATTCAATTCTAAATCTCTAATTCGTCGATCACGCTTTCTGTCTTGCCTCTGTTTTTTGGCTGACATATTTTTCCTCTTATGATTGATTGTGATAATACCATTATATGCCGAAGGTGCGCTCAATCCACGTTCTTTTTAGTATGAAGTTCAATATAGTATTTTCCATCCTCTGCGCTTCCACTGTCTTACTCATTTCTCACGTTATACTTCAATTTGAACTTTAGTACCCACCTCCAGGCACAATGACGGAAGACATCTCTACTCTTCTCTGATCTGTGTTTCTGTTGGTCCATACAAATGTCTGTTCCACAGAGTCCCACACTGTAGGTGCATAATTACGGGTAGTATGTACATTTTTGCGATTGTATTTTCTTTGAGCATGGTAGTTGCGTCTTCAAGATTTATGTCTTTTTCTCATGGGCTACTCTGCGTTTGATATTCTTCAAGTCATGTTTAACGAAAGATGAAACTTAGGGGGAAATATTTCCTCCTCAAGTGTATATTTTTCCACTTCTCTTCAACTTCCGCTTCTCCCTCCCGTAGGATTTTAGGTTTATTCTATTTATGTGTATATTAAATGCTTGGGAAAACTTCGGAAAAGAAAGAAATACTTAGTTGTTCCACATATATTTTTATTAATACGACCTAGGTTTCGACTTACAAAGTCATATTCAGGTGACCTGAATATGACTTTGTAAGTCGAAACCTAGGTCGTATTAATAAAAATATATGTGGAACAACTAGTTATGGTACTATCTGCAGAAGAAGACATTCTAATAACTCCTCATCCATCTTATTGCTCTGATATGATGTGCTCTTCTTAGACTCCCTTCTCTGTGTTGAATAGTGCTCACTAATCATTTTCAGACTATAAGTTTACTTTATCCTTTGTTCATCTTCAGTCATAAAATGCATTTGTGTCTTCTTATATTATTGTGTAATAAAATCATCCTTTCTTATATCCTACCTTTCGACTGGCGGGCGAAATAAGTGTCAATTTTCTACACCTAAAGAGCTAATCAATTAATGCCCTGGGCGTATTCTGTTAAAGATCCTACAAACACAATAAGTATAACAAATTAATTATCCAGTTAAAACGTTTTCCGTATCTGATCTTTCTTTTTATTCGCGTAGCGATGTGGATATATTGTCTTGTTCTCTCCGATTACGATGTGGGACACGAATAACATAAATAATATAGAATAAAACTATCTTCACTTTGTATCCGTTGTTTTAATCTCTCGTATTTTTTAATTTTAAATTTATCCGAGTGTAAATATTATTCCGAGTGAAAGCCGACGAGAGAAAATTCTTTTGTTAAAACATGGTTTAAACGTATTTTCTGCTTCTTCTTTTAGATACACGATTTTTTCAGTTTTATTGAGGATTTCGATGAAGGAAATGTGATTGTTTTATTTTGAAATAAATATATTTTAAAATCAATTTTTTCGAAAACTATATGTTATGGCGGAATTTTTCACTCGAGGTTTTTATTCCAGCTATAGCTTGTTTTCTGAAATGCTTCTGTACAAAAAATACTAATGACACTGCTAAAATGAATAAATCAGGAAAATATCCATAAAATGTTAATTTTTTTCGAAACATTATCCTTTAACTATTTCTGAAACTAAAGTCCTCCGAATCCGAATTGTTTTCATACTTTATCAAATTCGTAACGACCGTAATGCTTTGCCTGTTCCCATGAGAGTGTCATTCTTCAAGTTCAGTCACGTCTCAAATGAATGCCAGACTTTGCTGAACTCGAAACTGAATGCCATTTATCAACCTCCGCTTTGTCTCCCGACTGATGTTTCTGCTTCACTCGGTGGTTAAGAGATAATACGGCTTAGAGCTAAGATTTCCTCATTTTTGACAAAGCGATTCGCGGAAAAGCTGTTATAGGCGCCGTCATGCTTCTTTGGATGACACTGCCAATTTTTCACTCCGCTACATACACTTTTCTATTCGTCTCTTTGCGCACACTTTGCATTCGAACTATTAAGGAGTTTAATAACAGTTGTTTAAATTATTAATGAATATGATATTCTATTAAAAAGACATCGTATATTTTATCAATTTGTTGGAGATGGCCACCGGAGGTGAACGTTAAGTAGGCAAGGGCGGAGAAAGTGGAAAACAATTCTGGCGAGATGAATCGAGATAGCGGTGTTTCTAAAAAAAAACTCAGCAATCAGCCTCGTACTTGCAGAAAACCTTCCTTGCTTAGCATTCTCTCCACTTTGCTTGGAACCCGTCTACACCCGTGCATTTGAAAAGAGGACTCAACGCGAGTTTCCCTGTGTCGTCGCTAGATTCCTATCTGTCGATTGTTGCTGCTAACTTCGCCAGGGACAATCATTCCGATACTCCCTCACATGGAGGTAGTAAATGGGACATTAGAGTTTATTAGGTATCTCGGCCATGTTCGATAGAGCATTAGGTCATAAAATCTTTTGTTGTTCTTAGTTACAGGACATGAAGTGGAATAAGCATCCCTAGTTAATCGGTTGACTCCATTAACCCAAAATTTGACACTCATTACACTAAATGGACACGATTTTCATCCATATTACATCCCATTATAATAGTCTATACCCGCTCCTAACGTTTTATGTAGAAGAGGGTGAAATCCATTGTATTTGCATTTGTTTTAGTTAGCATTTCATGTTGAATGAGCGAGGCTAACGTAATAAATAAACAGAATATCGAATAAATATTACTATTTGTACTTATTGTAATCAAAGAGTTCAAAAAAGTTTAAAAAGAGTTAACCTTAAAGAAAGATATTTGACCATAATTGTGCTATGAAAAGTCTTACAGCCTGAGGGTAAAATAAGCATGGAATTATTTCAATTGAATGCATACATATTTTACTTCGGACAATATTTTTACAAATAAATGAATTGATTAATTGAATATACACATATTCAAGATACATTAATCGACCCGAAGGTTGGTTTGATAGGCGAGGGTATAGTGTGACTAATGTTAAACCCAACGGCGGATGAAGTGCACACACAACAGGTTGGGGTGCTTTCCTTGTGCTGCCTGCAGTTCTCCAAGAAAACCAGTGGGGTTCCGAAAAATTACTGTTTGGGGTAAACTGATAGTGCATAGAAGCGCCATAAATATGATTTAATAATATTTTATGAAAGAGTTGATATAAAAAACGATTTTCGTTTAGTCATAACCCATTAAATGGTAATCAGGAAGAAATTAAAAAATGGAGTCAATTGTATACACGTATTCATAATACATTTTCATTAAATCTGCCCTTTCCTAAATGAAATATTGGTGAAATAATTGATTTATATTAAGTTTGCATTATTAAATTAAGATATTCGGAATTTTAGACTTTTTAAAGACTTCAGCTAGCAGGTGCCTCCAGCTTTTCGGTCTGTGAATCGGCTTCGGCGCAAAGGGTTAATCATGAAATGATTTGAGTATCCACCCAGTCATGGACAACGTAAAAGAGGGCTTTCGGATCCATCCAAAAGAAGATGAACTAAAAAATATTGATAAAATATTCCAAAGGTGACCAATGAAATCACTATTTTAGAAGGATCATGGAAAGAATGGATGAACATAATTTTTCCACTTTGACTCAAGTCCAAGTCTACGACAAAGGAGACTAAAAACTATAGAGAGGGTGTACCAATGATTCTCTACATGAGTGTAGTCGAAAGACAGTTTTACGACGTAATTTGAATTATTAAATTAAAATTTCTGGTTGTGTAATGTGAAAGGCAAGTGGAAAACAAGGTATTACGGAACATCATTTAAATGAGGAGCCGTCGACCAACGTTTCTCCAATCTTTCTCCATCTTTTTCCATTTTATTTTCTTATAAATACGCTAGATCAAATCATGAAAAGTGAATTAGTCCATGTTATACTTTTACAAAATTGGAAGACTCCATAGATTATTTGAAAGGACAAACGCGACGGATGAGGGCGGTGAAAGGTTTGGGGATTGGAATCCGGAACTTTGGGTAGCATTGACACTAAAGAATACTAAATAACTCGGAATTAGAACTTCAAACATTGATATTAGAATTTTTGGGGATTAAAATATATTTGATTCAGAGGATGAGCCATGCCCGAGCGGCAAACGGAAAGACAGAACTGTGATGATACTGCGGCGTGCTGCAATGAGAGTGAATACGAGTACAATATCCCTCCTGCGACACAATGAAAAGATCCCCGTGGTGAAGTTAGCAACGAAACCCATAGAAACCGTAGCCATCCATATAAGTTTACGGCAGGAAGATCTCACACAATGGTTCCAGGAATGGAAATACATCAAAACAGTGAGTGCTACGATAGGTTGCTGGAATGCGATTTAAAACCTTTATACAGAATAACGGAAGGATCGAAATCGATCGAATGGCCAGGAAGTCAACGGAAATCTTAGTGGTAGGAGCATTTATGTTGCCAGTAGGCTACGAAGATGAGGAAGTGAAAGATAGTTGTGAAGGGAATCTTAGAGGTTATAAACATTGAGAAAATCTGGGAATTTCGGCTTTTGAAATACAATTATAGATTAAAGAGAAAATGCAACTGAGTCAATTAAGTAGAAAAACAGAGTGAATGAATTTCGATTTGATATTAGTCTAGAGAAATCAATGTTTTAAATGACAACAGAAAAAGGAATAGGTTTAAAATTTTTGGAAACAGAAAGCGATTCCTAATTGACAATGTTCTCCTTTATTAAAGATTCAGGAATTAATTCAAGCACTAGAGACTCCACGAGAGTTTCAATTTAGACAACCACAAATGACAGTGAGTATTACATTACCTGTATATAATGGTCAGGTGTCAACTTACGTATTTCAAGAAGATTAAAGAAGCAACGAGAAGCGGACGAAACGTATGTCGAGGAGTATTAGCGATTCAAATACAACGGGATGGATTATATTAATGATAATTATGAAGTATTTGTATGCAACTTAAATCTAGTTTGAATAGTTTTTTCGTAGATATTTCCATAATGCATCTCAAACGACTAAAATTGACTAAATTTGAACTAAAGCACTCTTTCATGAAGCATGAAATACTAATAAAATCTTCATTAAATGTTTAAGTATAGGCAGTATATTATTTTGGGAAATATATTATGATCTGTCTGAAAATATTTCTTTGGTGAAACACACCGGACTTTATTTTTGGAAGTCACCAAAATGTACTCTGGCGTAACTCGGTCAATGAGAATCATTCGATTTTAGCGGAAATAATGCAACGGAAAAGATAGAAGAACCTTTTTCTTTAGGTTATGGTTAATCTATTTTAGTGGGAAATCTGCCTGTTACGTGACGAAGCACAATCCTTTCATGTGTTTTGTCGGCATCTTCTCTTGCAGTTCCATCTCATGACACCTTCATGTCAACACCAATATTTTTCCCGTATCAAACCTCTGCCGTTTAGTCAAATATTTTCTTCGGAATGTTTTTCATTTTTCTCAAATCTCAATGGAACATCTTCCTCTCTGTTGTTTTTTAATTTTCAACAAAAAATTCTATCGTACGTTTACATTTACTCTTATTTTAGTTAACTTTCTTGGATGCTTCATATAGTGCTAAAATAATTTTATGTTAAATTCTTTCTGGCGCTCAGATGAATTAGGCAGGTTTACATACTTCCTTCGTGTTGTCATCCTGTTCAGGGTGATGTTTCACCTACTCTGCTGTAGATAATCTCTGGCCAGGCGGAAATACAAAAAGCGAAATTTTCGAAGCAATTTCCACTTCAACTTGACTTGAAGACGCCCGCGGCATAGTAAGCGAAACGTTGCCATCAACAGGATGCTAACGCGGAGAGAACCCGTAAATCAGCCTAATTCTTCTTTATTGAAGCTCTCTTCGTTTATCCTGGGGCTCCAAGGAAAGCACATGTTTACGTGAATGCTCTAATTTTTTTTCACTTCAACCTAGATCTGTGGTGCAGACAAAGTTAAAATTGACACACATTTGTTTACTTAGATTCTTTTTAACGTCTTGGATTTGCATTTTAACCGTTTAGATTAGGTTTAGATATCGGTGAATCCAGTCATTTTAGACGCTAAATGCACGACGTGTAGTCTTGTGGTGGTCTCAGTGCTCTAAGTGAGCAATCCTTAAAGCCTCGGTACACCTCCATGTGCTCCTTGGGACAACAAACACTCTACGCTGCAGAGGCACCCTTACCTTCCACAATCTTCCTCTGTTAGGTCAGCTAGTGGAATCGCTTCAACATTGCGTCATTCCTTTCGGCCACGGCGCGGGCGTAATGATTTACTTGTGGTAGTGATAGGTGTCGAGGCCTTATGCTGGCTTTAGGGATGCACACTCATGAGACCGTTGGATGGGGGAATTAATGAATGTTTGGAAGTTGGGGGAAATGAAAGATGCATCACGAAGCTCATCACCATTGCCACTGCCGTTGAAACCCGTTTGTAGAGGAACTTGAGCTGTCATGGTAATATCAATGCATTAGTGCGAAGGTAGTTAATTCCAAAGCGAAGAATGGCCTCAGAGAACTCCGATCGTTTGCACATGCTGGTCTCTCTCGTGATGTTTAATGGAGAAACACGTGACTGATCCGGGACCGTACGGCAAAATACCCGAAGCAGTGGGAACGTTTTAGGTGGCTCCGTAAATGATGAAATGCGTTGTCATCGTTGTGACCCATTTAAAAATATTGCTAATTCACTCAATTATTGTACCAAAAAAATAATCACCTTGTCTTGCCATACTTATGATTCAAATTAAAGAAAATAAAATAAAAAAATGTATCAATTAATTGGAATGACTCAAAATCCATTCACGGTTAAAACCCATTTGTGATTTAATCCAGTTAAAGTTCAATCGCATTTAATTTCACGGTAGCAGGGTGCAAAAACGTAATCCCAATTTTTTGTGAAATAGCTGTATTTAAATATCTAGTTGCGAATAATTTATGGTTATTTATTAATATGTTAATTATATGTATAATTATAAATATGTATATATATGCATATATAAATATATATATATACACGCAGTGAATTCTTCTCGGGATTTCATCCGGGTAATCTCCTCCATCTCCATCGCTGCCGACGTTTCCGTTTCCTCCATCCTTTTCCATCGTCATCAGGGCCGATGACGATGGAAAAGGATTTCATCGAAACGTCGGCAGCGATGGAGATGGAGGAGATTACCCGGATGAAATCCCGAGAAGAATTCACTGCCATCATCCGCCGGGAGAAAGTGAAGTCCTATATATATAATTTTTAATATAAATGTATGTTATCCCATCGCTTTTCTCCATTATTTCACTGAATATTTCTCATTTACCTATATTTTACCGAGGATATGATTTACGAGATATTATTAGGTTAGATAGCCTTCTCTACAGAGCCATTATTATAAATGAGTATTTTCGTTAAAATAATCAATCTTAGGATCCTTGAAAATGTACTCTGAGGAGATTTTTAACAAATTATTCCCAAATGTACTAATTTAATAATATTTATTAATGTATAATATTGTAGACATACTTTTGCATACATAAGATCTGTTTTTAATCTTCAAATCTTCAAACCATTTTGAGATTGTGGTAGGCGAGTGAGAGAGAGAATTTAAAATAATATTCCAATATGAGAATAAATTAAAGGAGGAATTGAAAATTTCAATCTAATGTTCTTAAGGTTATGGAGAAAAAAAACAATTATTGGAATTTAAAAAAATGAAATCAGTATACATGATAAATAGCCATGCGTAAAATGATATTATTGTGAAAAATGCAGTAATATAGAGTATAGTGATAATTTACTGAAAACTGTAACATGTTGAGGTTTTACTAAAATATTTTGACCTGTTTATGTTTCCCTCGTATGGCACATGATATGATTTCAATGCTTTAATCCCTACACAGAAAGGATCTTTTCCATTCTGGAAGAATTGGTTTGGTTAGCAGAATTTTGAGCTGTCTAAGAAAGCTATAGGGATACTAATATCCAGCACTTACGGCAAAAGTTTCGCTCCCCATAAACGAATTTGATGATGGCGCCTAAGCGTCGAAACTAGTTGTACGAAAATAAAGAACAGTGGTTATATACATTGTGTTCTCAATTTGATGAAAATAAACTTCCACAAAGTTGAGCCTTAAACAATAGAAAACAAATTTGCTATTTGATTAATGAAGATAGATTTTAACTGGGCTATCAGCTGGTTTTTGCAAAAACATTTTGCTAAGAATCTGTGCAATTATTTTTGCCAGATAGTGTAATGACATAATGTTGAGGCACCCTGGTAGCGTTCATAGTGTTTTTGAATGTTCCCTCATAGGATATCAAGCCGTAACTTATTTAAGAGTTCACATGGCACTTAATCTAATTAGAGAGGAAGGAAGTGTATAAAGCATAGTTTTAGCAGGTATGACCTTTAAACCCTTGTGCCATTACTCATGACACTTACGGTACAATTGTATGATGAATAAGATCGGATGATGAAGAATAAGTAAAAATTTTATCGTGGAATAATTTTTCATTTTAACTATTAAAATGTTGTTTAAATGAAAATACAAATACAGTAAAATATGATCAGTTATTACGAACGATAGGGATGCTAAATGAAAAGGAAAAGGAGTATACACGTATGTATATTCGTAGAAATCCTGTCTTAGGACTGGCAGCCAGTGATAACTATCATAATGCGAGTAAAGCAGCTAGATCGAAAATATTTGCTGACAGAAAATTCAGACCAGTTTATACTTCACTGCCGTTAAAATCACTGAGGAAGAAAAACGTATTTTAATTTTTCGATGAAAAACTGGTAGAAATCAAGTATTTAGATTTTAGGTTTTAATAAAAAACAAAGTTGATCGTGTATGGTGACATTTATAGCTTTACACTACTCTTGATTATGCATGAAAAGATATTTTAAAATTACATATGCATTGCTATCGTGTTATTGCTGACTTACATGTTAGAAAGTGCTAGGAATATTCTGATTTTATTGGTATTGTTTATTGTTTGAGTAAGCATGCATAAATACTTTATCAACTTTTTATTCTGCTGACCACTGGTATCTATGGATGTTTTCCATGCATTATTCACCTTACCGTTCTCCCAGCCTTCAGATCTCAAGCTTGGTTTATTAATATCTACTGTTCTTGCAAAAGAAGCAGTTGCAAACCAGTTTCAAGTGCGATTTTGCACAGCAAATAAAAAACTTGAGCTTAGCTGTGAATATTCTCACGTGTCAAACCTGGTTTGTGTATTAAAGGGCAATCATTTGTTCCATTTTCAGTTAAATTCAATTGGTGGATATTTTACTAAATGAAAAAACCACTGACGTGTTTAAAATTTCTGTGCAACTGTGTTAAATGTTTTACACACATATTATTTTCATATAAAAATGTATATATATAGTTGATTATACATATAATAAAAATCTCCCCGAACTTTTGTAATGCAGAAGTAATTAATTTATCGTAATATAATAATACAAAACTGTTTTTCATAATAACTTGCATTTGTAAGTGAAATGGTTTTTTTTGTCAAGGCAATAACAACGATGTGGCAGATGATGAATAAATTTAAAGATAATTGATATTATTTCATTTAATCTAATTAAAGTTAATTGATATAACACATTTTTTTCAACTGCATCACTAGAATTTAATCGCAAGCAATAAATTCATTTCTTTATGTTCTTAAAGTCAATCAGGAGATAAAACTATTGAAATAAAATGCGTACATCCTTCATCAATGGTCACTAAAAATGTCAAGCATATAATCAGCGAGTTTATTAGTACATCAACAATTGATATTTTGAACAATGCGTAAAAAGGTCTAGAAGCTCATCTTTGACATCCGGGAAACAAATTAACATAAGTCGTTTCAAGATTCGTAGCAATGAAGATATATTGACGTTTTCTCAGGTTTCAGCTCACGCGTTGACGCTTGGAAGAGATCTGCTCTACTTTGAGTCTAAATATCAGATATGACAAGAAGAAAAAAGGAGGAAGTCAATTGCTTAGTCTATCGCGCTTACGAATAAATTATGTGAGACGTGCATGAAAAGAAAGTTATATCTGGAGTAGCTCGGAGAGTGGATATGAGAAGGAGTTGTCAATGATTTATAGATTTGCGCTCGCATTTCCTTCTTTAGTACTCGATCGAGCTCATGAAACGGTTTTATAACTACATAAAGCTTTGGGAGCGTATGAAAAACAAACATATGTATGGAATGGATGTAAATATCTGATGACATCAATTTTGATGTTGGTCAATCTTTCAATGGATAATGACCCCTGATTTTCGAGGTTTCACATCTCATGACGAATTAATTTATAGGAAAATACCACTGGAGATCTTTTTTGTCAAATAATCACTATTTTAATATTGAAGAGAATAATTGAGGTACATATTAGGAATTTATATATGTATATGTATATTTTTTTCCGATGAGAAATTAAACTTCTAGATCATTTGGTATTTCTTCATGAATTTTTCAATACATTTTTCACTCTACCTTTTTCAATTCCGACAAACACATTCATTCTCTCTGAAAGAATTTAATGCTAACAATGATTTTAATTAAAACCACAAGTAAGTAGCGTATCTTTTAAGGAGAACGGTCTCTAGCAAATCTTTGCTTGCTACATAGCACGTAGACTTATTTTAGCCTAAAACCATCTTTACGGTGTATCGTATTCATCTCGATTCTTCTTATTTTCTACCACCCTTTGTAAAATAAAAACAATTTTTCACTGTAAAATTATACTTTTAATTAGGTTTGTTTCTATTTCGAAAATATGCCAGATTTACACTTTTTCTTATGAAGTCATGAATTGATCGAATGATGTCATAATAATTGTGAATAAAAATAAATTATGCATGTTTATGTGTTAATAATAAAAGAAAATTGCCCCGACATAATTGTACACATTTTATGAATGAGTAAAATACAACAGTTGACCTTATTCTGAAAAAATATGATAAGCCTAAAAAATAATCAGAATTAGATGGATAGGGGATTTGTTTAAACACAACTAATGGAGATTCAGTATCAACTAGGTCAGTACCAAAATATTTGCTTAGAAATATGTTCTTTTCTGTATTTTTTCGTTTAATTTTATCAATTTATTCGGTGAGGAAAAGTAACATGCTAATTAAATGTGTCATTTGAAAATGATAGACAATTTTCACCGATAATAAGAAAATGCATTTAACAACATTTTAAATTCTGTTCCTTTTTGATCATACTTTAAATCGAACCTTCCTTTTTTGTGATAATACTGGCTGTAAATTGGTGATTGAAATAGTCAACGAAAGAGCGATGGATTGTATGAGACACGTATAGGTTGATACATTTTGATACATTTGGTATACACTCACAAAGTAATTGTTTCAATCAATATGAATGCCTCACATAAAATCAAGGCTAGCAGTCGGCTGTTATTAAAATTAGAATAACATTTTATACATGATGATAAAGTTTGTCAAATTTTGTTATTTAAGTCTGAGATACTTTTAATTAATATACGTTTTATATTATTTGTGAAGATTTGACTCCACTTAGGAGAGAAAATTAATGTTGAGACATAAAATGAGGCCATTTTTAATAAATTGGCCACCAAATGGGAGATTCTAGTATGAGCTAAGGTCGTAGTGTTGATTGAATATTAATGATGACGTTGATTTACAAGTATAAAATATGCTAATTATACGCACTTGCAAATGGCATTCACTATTTCAATAACATAATCAGTATTTAAACCCTAATATTGGCTTACTGCAGCCTTCCATTCTTCTCTATTCAGTATTTAAGAACAATACAATTTTGAGGTAAATTGTGCAGAAGAATTTCGTTGCTAAATGTTTTTCGCCGATGAAGGATGTAATCTCCACAGGTTCTGAAGACACTACAGTTTGTTTAAACTTTCTGAAATAACTATTGCCCATGATAACGCAAAATTTGTTCAGATTTGCACATCATGAAAAACCACTTATGCACCGCCCGCTTCTGCTACTACCGTAACAGCGGACGGTTAGGCGTTTCATCACCGCGAGAATTTTTACCGGATTAAATGGTTCCCACGTGACCAGCGCTGCAAGGCATTATCGAGGGAAGGACATAACCATTCACTTCTTTTCAACGGTTTCCCAACGGTAGTGAAGAGGAAGAAGAGGCGTGCTCAAGTGGCGAGAATAGCATTGCAATTAAACCCCCTTGAATTAGTCGATGACGGAAGTTCGCCTCGCCTCCTGCTCTCCGCGCCACCGTCGCTCAAGGAGCCGGGGGATTCATTAACCTTTTTAAAGCGGCCACTCAGCCGTGAATCCGTGACATTATACGCCTTCGAGGGGGGCTGTCGGATGGGGGGACGGGCGGGGTAAAGACGGGATACGAACTCCCTGCTCGGCAGCGGGAGCATCCATCTTTGATCACGGTATAAGCCCCATCGTGAGTGCGCGGCTTTACGTGACCAGGGACTCTTAAATGGCCATCGGGGCGGTAAAGGGTGAGGAGAGGACTGGAGGGGCTCTCGCTTGGCGGAAGAAGACGGCGAAAGTCTATTTGGCGACTTTATGTGACTGTCAGGAGCGTTTTCTGCACTTATTTGCCAGCTGGTAGGTCGGCAGCCGTGTGTGTGTGTCTGTGTGAGTTGGGAGGGGGGTGGGCGGGCAGTAGACGGAGAGAAAAAAATTCCGAGGGGGCGGAGAATAGTGACTTTTACCGCTCTCGAGTTTTCCGCTTTTATGCATGGCACTTATATTTACCGCTTACCATTGCTATCTGACTCGGCAATTAGCTTTCCCGCATTTCCCTATGCCTCATCACATTTCATTCAGGAGTCTCTGGTTCGGGATTCCACCGATAACACTACACGACAGCATTAAATGTAGTAATTACAGCCAATTGAAATATGGAGGCATTCTCCTCTCTTTTCAATTGGTGAATATTTTAAGAAGATGAATCGGTATGTAGTAAGATTACAATACTTGCTCAAATTATTTAATCTTTTGTGTAGCCTCTCGATGGAATGCTATTTTTGGTTGGGAAACTGAAATGTCTTGACTGCAGCTTTCCTATTTCAAGAAAAATACACAAGTTGTGTGTTTTGGAAGACTGGTTAAACGCATTAAAGGTAGAAGAAGATTGGATTTGGATATTCTGTTCTCAAGGATTTCATGTTACTATCTGCTTCTGCTCAGCAGAGCTGTCCCTCAGTGTTTTAGCCGCTAAGCTGAAAGCAGCTAGTTCGATTTGACGTGAGTGAATAACAAAATTAGTCAGACCAATTGAAAATCCCTTTGTTTTCAAACCCCTGTCGTTTCGCACAAAGCGCTTTTGAGGGAAATACGGAAATGACGAAGAAATATGACAATCGAGCTCCTATTGAAAAAATACCAAATGTAATCACACCATCAAGTGAACTGAATATAAAAGAGAAAGACTAGAATTTTTTAAACACCTTAGTTCTTTTTTTAATCCATTATATGTAATACAATTCCAAGAGTACAATAAAGGTTGGGTTTAAACTGAACAGGAATGAATATTTTCCCGCAAAACATAGGCATTAGAGTAACGGTCAATGCTTGAAATATTTTAGTGATATCGTTTAAAATCTTACAGATTCAAATTTTTCAATGAAGTATAATATTAAAATAATATTGTGAGCTAAAATAATAACCTATTGACTTTGTGTTAAAGTTCAATCCTTTGAGTTTATTGGGATCGACCCCTCGAGAGTTGGCATCCAAATTGTTTAATCGATTTCACCAAACTGATATTTATTTCTCAAATTATGTAATAATAACCACGTTTGGCTTGTTAAACCTTTATACTCTGATAGCACTCTCTCAAATCAGTTCAAAACAAGATTAAAAACAAAATGATTCCATAGCTCCTTATGAAGTAACATTATTGTTTTACAAAAAATAATAAAAAATAACTTATTCTCATCCTCCAAATTGCGATGAATCTGAACCAATTTTAAATGAAATATATTTCCAGGATATAAAAAAGACATGGTAGTGAAAAATTAACCGAATCTGAAGCGCTTACTTCCAAAGGCAAGTTGTTGCCTACTACATACCCATGGCAATGATTGTAAAAATATCAATGACTATACAATCAATTTTATTCCTTTGGAAACAATTAAATCTGCTCAATTGGCTGTTTACGAGGGTGAATTATATTTCCATTTGACTGATGAACGTAGATGACCGACTTAAGTAGGTAGAGTCGATTTTACTTACGCATTTTCCTTCTTTTATTTCCCACGTCTTTTAACGACCGCGCAAGTACATGCATCGAACCTTCCAATTTCCATGTTTGCTAAGAATATTCTTGCTCCGAGAAATTATTTTGCCTTTTATATAACCATCTAGCACATTTTAATGTAACTCCACATTTTAACCGCCACTCAAATTTGTACTTAAAGTGTCTGGGGATTTTTGCGCTATCATAAATTGATCGCTTAAGGCAATATCATACTGCCGTTGGTTGAGCTAAACTCCATTTTCGATCAACGGCTGAATTATCCTCTCACTTACGACCCATTGCTATCTGTGAACGTCTGCAACTACGATTACCAACGATCGGTCCGAAATTTATCGCTCCATTCATTTGCAATCCACCGTTATTGCATCATACTCTTGCATTTAGCGAGACATGGGAACATGTTAAAGAGTCCCGCTGAGCTCGACAGGTAAGCCTTGGTATTCAATGGGAAAACTTTGTTCATCACGAAGACACAATCCCATGTGTCAGAAATGTGATAGTTATTCCTTAGTCATGACCCTAACTTCTCTCCCTTGCCGAAAAATACATGAAGAAAGCGTATTCTTCGAACCCATGGCCTTCATACCCCACCCACTGATAGAATCGTTCACAGTTATCTTCCTTTCTAATGCAATCGTTCGTTGTATGTTTTCGTTATTTTATCTTGCCACGTAATCCTTCTAATAGCGGCTACAAAACAGAGGGCATACATTTTCTTGTTGTGATATCTAAGGCGAAAACTGGAACGAGTTTTCCCTCTGTTACTCGATGATTTCCTACTGCGATTAAACTTTGATCTTTTTCTAAAATTGATTGAAAGAGTAATTTCATAATATCACGCCCGTGTTACTTCCTTATTTCGATACGTGCAAATTCAATGCACCGAGCCTCCTTTTCAAGTTACCAAATTTTTACATGCAATATTTCAGTAAACTGTAAATTTTTAGGAGATTCGTAACATTTCATTGTTAATAATAAACGGAATCAGAAGTTTGTCCATAAAAAATATGTGGAGGTTCATGAACCCTGCAACTTTAGGCCTAGTTACCTTGACTCTATTCTCATTTTGATATGACAATTAATTGTTGACAAGAAGATCCCATCACTCTAAGGAACGGAAGGCTTTATTCTCAGCGATCAATTATTCCGACTGCCATCTGACTCTTTTAGGAGACAATAGAGACGTTATTGTACAATGAAAAATAATAACTTGGGAAAGCAAAATCTCTACTAGTTTGGTACGCAACCGTTTTTTAATCTGTGAATTGCACGCGATGGAAACCGTTTCTGGTTTCTCTTACTTAAAATTAAAGCGCTCGGTTTGGTTCCAATTCCGCGAGTCATAAAATTTGCATAGAGGATGATAATTTAGTCATGTTCTGCTCTATTTCTCTTTCGTCGGAGTTCATTTTTTGCCGGCACGAATTAGCGTCCCGGCTTTGTATTCTTTTTTTTTATTTAACGTTCGTCAGCAGGCTAACTCCACCGACCGCTTTAAATGGGGCCACTGAATTTCGACCTGCACTAACATCCGAACAATGAGCCTTCAAAATATCGCAGCGAGGAATAATTTTCGGAGTGGGCGAGATCCCAACCGCCTCAGATTTCGTGCGGGGGAAGGAAGTGCTGTCGGTGGGGCGGGGAAGAGGCGGTCTCGGCGGCGAGATGGCCGAAAGGTGTTAACCCTCGGGGGGGGCGCGGCCCGGGAAAAGGACTTTCCCTTGTTTTCCCACCTTCCCTCTCTTCCCCTCATAGGACTCACTCCGTTTCGTTCGCCCCTCAGCCTTCTACTCACTACGCATTTAGACCCGAATTTGTTTGCTATTAAAAACTTTTACTTCCTGCAAGCGAGAAAGGTGCTTCGTTCGACCTTTTCGAAACTTTTCACTAATTGAGCACTGGAAATGAGAAGGACAGATATCTATGCATCTCCTTTCTCTTCGTTTTTCTCTAAAAATGCATCGCTTATCTTGACCAGTCCCCGTTTGCCGAGAATCATTCTGCCCTTTCCGCAGCGAAGACACTTTTAAAATCCTGCGAAGGTCACTATTTTTCCTAAATGCTCTTAGTAGTAGTTTTTAAAGTTGAAAGGTTACGATTGAGACAAGAAACGACAAATTCCAGCTGTAGTGTTGTGAAATGATCAGACTTCTGTGAGGAGAGATTTTAAAGCTGACGAGTAAAGCATAACTTTTTTGGGCTCAATTGTTCTAACTGCATCTATATAATCGCTATCATAATTTATAATTGAAACATCAGATGAGATAAATAGAAACTACTTCGCCAAAAGGGAATTAGAATGTTAGACGCTAAGAGTACTGTAGCAATGTATGTGAAAATGTTGAACCAGGTCTTAACTTGACTGAATACATACTATATATCTCGCTATAAAAATGTTTTTTTCAAGATTATGTTATTATCAAAAATATACAAATTTCATTTGTCATTACAATTAGAAAATGTTGATTCAATGTGTTCAGAGACCATCAATTTTAACGGTATTAGTGTAAAATCTATAATAAAAATGATTTTTTTCCATTTTCCATTTAAATCTACTCATGCCATTAAAGGCACTCATTAATCATGTATCTGGCACGAAAGTTTATAATGGATAACGCTGCAAGTTTTTGTTAAACACTGAGGTTTTGTCTCAACGTTAAATAAAAGTACGATCCTCCCGTAATTGTGAAACCACAGTGACCTTTACTTGGACTCATTGCCGTATTCACCCTCTTTGTTCTAGATTAAAATCAAGCACTTCCTCCGAGAGAGCACAATCTGCACAGAAAATCTTTCCCCTCTTTGCTTCCTTTCCATTCACACTTTTATATGGAAGGTATTTTTATATCTACGACGCTTTCTATATTCACATTATAATCTCCCTAAGGGACAAATAGTTATAGATCAAATAGGTATTAATCTATCTTTTAGGTTTCATTGCTTGTAAAAAAAACTTTTAAGTTTCAAAACGATGAATGTAACTTGTTTTGAAGAAAAAAGCTTCATAATTGCGGTTTCGATTACGTAAAATCAAAACATGGATTTTTTTCCAGTTATGATACAATGAAATGCCAACTTTTGTTTTGAGATTACCTCCGTGACATGTCCATAATTCCACAAGTCCCATGCGTAAGGGGAAATTAGTATTTATTGTAGTAATGAGAATAGCGTCCGTAAGGATGGTGAGTGTAATTTGAAACATTGGCTCTTAGATGGTAAATTATTTATTTCACGTCAACGCACGTTGAAAATTTGCGCTTTCACCAACGTATACAGATTTTTGGGTTACAGTAATAATCATAAAACAATAACCGAATGAGCTTAAACACCTGGTTGCATATAGCAACCTGCGATATTTCCAGAGACAGTAGTTTCTGTCTTGTTCTTGCACGAAGACCAACTGCACAGATGAAATACACGGTTCGTCCGGTAAATAAGTGTACTGAGCTCAGGAAAAAAATTTATTAGACTTTTACATATCTTAAGCTAATATTCCTCAAAATAGGACCCTTGTGAGTCGATACACTTGTTCCAGCGGCGTTTCCATTCCTGGAACGCTCCCGCGAAGGCATCATCGGGAACCTCTCGAAGACACGTCGTCACGGCCTCTTTGACGGCGTCCAAAGTCCCGTATCGCGTTCCTTTCAAACTCCTCTTTATCTTCGGGAACAGAAAAGAGTCCGGTGGTGCCAAGTCCGGGCTGTAGGGCGGGTGCGGCAGCGTTGCCACGCCGTGCTTGGCCAAGAAGTCCGACACGACAAGCGCGGTGTGAGACGGCGCATTGTCGTAATGCAGCCGCCAGATGTTTTTGATCGCTGGCCGGACGCGGGCGACTCGTTTTCGAAGCCTGTCGAGCACTTGGACGTAAAATGCAGCATTTACAGTTTGTCGTTCAGGTACAAATTCGTAGTGGACGACTCCCCTTTTGTCAAAAATCCGGAAAAAATCAGTACACTTATCTTCCGGAAGAACCCTGTAGATAATTTAAATGATGAAGCAACTGTGTTTTTAAAGGGCCTTCTAACTAGGTTAAAACAGAAAAGGCATATTTATCAGGGTTTCATTTCAAAGCTTCGGAAGCACCATATACAGCTAAAAGATAAATACATACTAGGAGGAACACCTCATTCCTTCGGCCTATTCAACTGGCTAAAATACTGTTTTAATAATAAATAAACATAATTCCCAAATGCTGCGTGCAAGTAAACGATGTGACCTTTGGCGATTTTTTCATGATTCGTTCATTGGTAATTGTGTACCCCGTACTATTGTTCCTCTCGAGATGTTAAACCTTGTTACTATCGTATTAATGTAGGGAGACAAAGGAAATGAATTTTAAATTATATGGCACAATGTTTGGTTTACTATGATTTTTTCTGCCTACTCGTCTGCGTGATTACTGAATTCTTACTTTACACATCCTTGATTTTGGTATCATGATTGCCAATCGTAATTGGAAACTCAGCTATTACTCTAATTCGTAGCATTATTTTTCTGTTTCCGCTTAACATGTATCGTAGCAGTACTTAGAAGGTATTATTGAGACGAATGTGCTTCAAAGTGATATTTTCCTGAAATTTTTGCCACTTTATTTCATGATATATAAAATTGAAGCTTGAAAATTATATGGTAATATCTAACATATTTACGTATTATTATCCGGAGGTATGCTATGTACATTACTAACACAGCAACCATGTAACTTTTTCATTTCTTTGATTATTAAAACTAAGATAAATTACAATGAAAAAGATAACATGATAAAATTTCTTTTATGTAGAAGTAATTTCAAGCTTAGTATTATTTGTAGCTTTCAGGGGAGGTAAACGAGAGCTGAGGTCATTTGCGCCATTGGGGGTGGATTGGATTGGAGGATGGGTAGAGAGAAACCCATCGTCGGAAATCGCCTACTCTTAACGAAAGGGTCCGAGGAGTCCACAGTTTAACAATCCCACCCGAGAATTCTCCCAACTAAGCATCAAATTAGGGATCGAGATACCACTGAAAGCAATCTGACATCTCCAGAATTCGAACCCGGGCCCTCTGGGTGGGAAGCCAGTACACTAGTAACCTCACCATCCCCACCCGCATCAATTTGTCTTGGTCTTAAGTTACCCGAGTCTACTTCCTATTCACTTTCAATGTCTAAACAGGCTGATCTAATGTCGTCACCGCTTATTTCCTCTACATACAAATATTATGTCCCTTGATTTTTTCCTGATTCAATTAATAATTTTCCTGACTTGCGTAAGGAAGTTTGAATTGATTTTTCCTTCTTACTTTCTGCCAATACTTTCACCTTTCTGTATTGCGCACCAATTTCACCCTTTCTTCGTTAACTTTCAATATTTTGGCAATTCCTCTGCCAATATGCTATTTTTTCCCTTCTCAGTTTATTATTCGACTTTATTTACTTTCTCCTACATAACTCCTTGTTTGCATTCCTCCTCTTCCTTCTCTCGTCTATCTTTTAATCATCTCGTCCGTAATCCAAAGTTTTCCATGTCCTTTTCTATTCAATGCTCCTACAGTTTCATTCGGGGTTTTTGATATAATTTTTTTTGATACATTGCCATTTTTATCCTATTTTACCAAGCTTTTATTCCTCTCTGATAATTTTCTCTAGGGCCTGCTCTTTTCTTGTCGCTTCGATTCTTGCTTCTACGGTGCGCTTCCTAAACCGTATATCCTGTTTAATCCTCTTGAATCTTACGTTTCAATTCATTAGTTATAAATGTTGGTTTCGTCCCTTCTTTATTAAACTTCCATTCAATCGACGTATGTTCTTCCATTTCTTTTTGATTTTCCTTCTGGGGCGATGACATCACACACTTCAGTATCAATCTATATATAACTTCCAATATCAGTTATAGTTTACCTTTGTCAGAAACAACTTCGTATCCTTAGTATAATACATTAGCGTATGGGCAGAAAATCATGCATATGATTTTGCTTCAGAATAACTATAGTTTAGTAAAAGCCTTGGTTTTATTAGTTTTATAATGTTCTCACGGTGTGTTAGCTCTTTCATCATAATAAATGAAAGTGACACTGATGGCGAAGGTACGTAGGGGAATCACTCCTCAAGCCTGGAATAATTTTGGAGTCTCGCAATTTTTTCCGCCAAATATTATGGCCACCAATTATTATTCCGCCAATTATTTGACAGAAAAAAATGCGAGACTCCAAAGTTATTCCAGGTTTGAGGAGTGATTCCCTATGTACGTACCTTCGCCATCAGTGTCAATTTCATTTATTAGGCTTATTTATGCAGAGAACGTATTCTGGAACTCGTGGCTTGTTAGTCTATCAATGGTTTCACCAAATGAGTTTACTGATCGGATGATTTTTCCAACAGTTTAGTGGTAGTGTACCCTACGGTGAAGACCCTTCACTCTCTTTTCAAAATTATCGTTCTCATCACGATATCTGCCAAAGAAGTCATCCTTGTTTCAATAATTATCCAAGGATGCATTTTCAATGGGATTTTTTAGCAATGTCTTCTGCTGAATGATTAGATATCATATTTATTCCGAATTTATGTAAAATCTTGACGCGAGGCGTGATGCCTTCGCATGAGTGACTGGTTAATTCTCCCCGAATCATCTTTGGGTGGATAGTGAAGTGGTTTAAAATGCCGCATCGGTTTTTCTACTTTATCTTGAATTTCATGCAGCTGATTATCTTCTGGAAGTCTTCATCATTAGTAGAGTTTGCAAAAAAACTCAAAACTCTTCCAGGGCATGATGCTATGGGCATACGTATGTTTTCCGATTCCAACGATCTAGTCTCGATGATGCAAATTAACAACATGCATAGGAAATTATATGAACTCTACCTGGCCACAAAATGGGCAAAAATCCTTGCATTGCCAATGATTTGAAAAATATTTGAATTTTCAGAGTCGACTTCTTTCTTATTATAGAGAATTAACGGCATTAGTTTTTTTTTCTAGTTTCTGAATCACTGTCCGGCAAGACAGAGGGATTAGGTAATAGGGATGTTGCAATTAAGTTTACTTGCAGTGTTTTTAATCTTTCTGATATATGTAACAATAATTTATTATTAAAATTATAATAGCAGAGCAACCATCCATTCGGCTGTGTAGGAATTAGTACTCTGAAGTTCACAATACTTCACCAGAATCCAGCCTAAAATTACGGTCGTGAAATATAATTCTTATCATAGACTGGGTGGACGCGTTATGTAGTTGGATAAGAAAAATTTAAAACTTCAATGAATTCCGGATGTGGGTTTAATGCTTTCAGCCAACTCGTGCTCAAATTGGGGCCAACCAAAAATTTCGCGTAGTACACCCATGCAACTAAGTTCCAACGAATGTGTCGATCGAAGTGACGATTAGCGTCGTCAATGTTTGCATTGTGCATATCCAATACCTGAACTTCTCCTGAGAGTTGGTCACTTTTATGTAGTATATTCTTCATTTACACATTCTGCAGAGCAAATAAGTATGAATTACTATTTATGGGATATTGTCTCCCCCATAGTCTTATTTGATTTCAATGCCTTTAAAAGAGCATATATAGAATGTTCTTGGCCAATTTCTACAAAAAACTAGCCCCGTTTGACCCTTTTCTACAATAATCATTTAATAAAGTTATTATTATTAATACCGAAAATTTTATCACAAAGGTTTATATACTTCACATCACTCCGTCCGCCGTCATGGGAAATATTCTTACACTTTGTTTTTTGATTGCGGGGGAAGGTGTTTAGGGAAAAAAATTCATCTTACTTAGACATTAAGGTACAGTATTTGAATGAATTTTCTATTGGACCTACATTCGCATTGACATATGGAGAAGTAATACTTCCATTTTCATATTTCCATTTCATAATAGACCATAAATACTTTCCAGAGCACCTTTTCGAATTTTAGTATGTGGTCTAATTTTCAGTACATATTTAACAAAGGAAATGTTAAAAAAATGTCTCGTTTATTGAGCTGTGAAGTAGTTATTTACCCAGCAGTTTTGCTAGAAACATATGTTAAAGCCAGAAAAATGGATTATTTGGTTTAAACAGCTATTTAGTTGGGTTCAAAAAATATACTAAAAATGTATCAGTTTGATACGACTCGCTCTTCTTAAATTAATCTGATTTTCAAACACTTAATTGAAAATATTAATGCAGAATCATTAAGGTATAACAAATGTGAAACAACAAACAAGCTAAAAGGCCCTACGCACAGTTGAATAAATCAATAAGAAAGTGCCGTCACGAGTGGAACAAATTGTGGCTGAGAGGCAGATTTCATTCAAATTTCGTAATTTCGATCCTCTCGTAGTGATATTGATTCCGAAATTACCGGCGCACAACGTTGTCCTTCATTCAGTTGCTTCTCTGGTGCGTGAATCCACAAACTTACGTGGTTCTGTGACTGAAGATAAACACATTTGAGAATTAATTTGATACAAAAGGAATTTACCTATTGTTAAATCATATTGATCAATCAATAAATAATGCATTACAAACATGACATGTTTTCGTAAAGCAATTTCGAAATAAATTTACTAAAATATCTGCAGATTGGCTGAGTGAAATTCATTTCATACCGATGATGTCCACTTTATTATTATTTTCCGTGTCTTATATTATTCAATGCTACTTTTTAAAGCATAAATATCACAGATATGTATATATATATATATATTATTATTAGGTAATCTACCGTTTAAGGTAGGTTTTTGGATGGAGACAACTATCACATAAACATTTTGTGACTCCCCACCTAGCAAACTAATCTATATCAGGTCCCTCTTCATCTCGGTGTACTTCTTTCCTCCCTTCACCCCGTCCCACATCCCTATCCTGTTCCTGCCCTTACCTCGCTTGCCCAACATTCTCCCCTCTATTACCCTCTTCAACATTCCACTACCGCTCATTACGCCTTTCATCCATTTTTCCTGCCTCCATAGGATTTCTCTCAACAGACCCCTCTCCTCACCCACCATCTCTAGTACTTCCTCATTTGTTTTCTTTTCGGCCCATTTCACCTTCTCCATTCTTCTCCACACCCACATTTCAAAAGCCTCCAATCTACGTCTATCCTCCTGCTTCAGTGACCACGTTTCCGCGCCGTACATAGCTACGCTCCATATCAGAGTTTTTACGAGTCTTGTCTTAACATCCCTACTCAACGTCCCCGTCATCAACTCCCTCCTCCTTGAGAAAGCCTCCTTACTTAGCGCAATTCTTCTCCTTACGTTCCTACTACTTTGACCGTGTTGGTCCAAAACACTTCCAAGATATGTAAACTGCTCTACCTACTCTATTTTTTCCCCGCCTATTTTAAAATTTAGCTTAGCCTTTTTCTTTCTGGAAAATCGCATAACCTTTGTTTTATTAATATTGATTCTCATCCCATATTTATCGCACTGAACCTCCAATTCACTCAGCAATGCTTGCAACCCCTTGGCTGACTGAGCAACTGATGCTTGGTCATCAGCAAACCTAACCGATTTTACGAATTCCCCTCCGACTTTCATTCCTACCTCCAGTTCTTCCCATGCCTCTTTTATCATTTCCTCCACATATACGTTGAACAGCACCGGTGACATTGGGCAACCCTGCCTTACCCCACTTCCTAACACTGCCCATCCGGACTCTCCGTTCCCCACTCGCACCTGAGCACTCTGAGACATGTACAGGTTGCGGATCAGTCTCCTGTCTCTCCAATCCATTCCTATTTTCTGCAATACACGCAATAATTTTTCCCAATTCACTCTATCAAACGCTTTTTCGAAATCTACAAAACAGGCAAAAACGTCCTGGTTGTATTCTATATTCCTCTCAATTAGTGATCTCATTACTGCAATGGCATCACGCGTACCTCTTCCTTTCCTAAACCCAAACTGATCATCCCCTAAGTAATCATTTGCCTTACTCTCTATCCTTTTGTTGATGATCCTGAGGATAACTTTAGCTGCGTGGGATATCAAACTTATTGTTCTGTAATCCTCACATGACGAAGCCTTTGCCTTTTTTGGAATAGGAACTAACACCGATCTCACAAAATCTTCCGGCCAGATTCCTTCCTCATAGATACTACGAATCAGTCCATATATGGCCTTCTTCCCACCTTTTCCTAACCATTTCAACATTTCTACAGGAATTTTGTCCACCCCCACAGCCTTATTTGCTTTCATCTCCTTTAATGCCCTTTCTATTTCACCGTCGAGTATGCCTGGACCTAAGCTATCTTCTTCTACGTCATGTTCCTTTTCTATGTCTAACCTTGTCGGCCTAAGTTCTTTGCCATACAGTGTTTCTATATATTCCTTCCATCTCTCTTGGATTTTTCCTGGTTCAGTTATTATCTTACCCCACTTATCTTTAACTGTTAGCACAGATCTTGCCTTCTTACTTCCTGATAATAACTTAACCTTGCTGCATAGAGCACCAATTTCACCCTTCTTCTGTAAACTTTCCATATCCTCGCATTGCGTTTTCCACCATTCTTCTTTTGCTTTATTTGTGGATCTTCTCAATTTATTGTTTAACTCTTTGTACTTCATTTTGCCTAACTCTGTGTTTACATTTTTCCATCTTCTTCTCTCATCCATCTTTGCAATCATCTCATCCGTTACCCATGGTTTCCTTATTCTTTTCCCGTTAATGGTTCCTATAGTGTCTTTAGCGGCTTTCGATATCCCTTGCTTGATACATTCCCATTTTTCTTCGATTGTACTCATTTCTTTACCGTCATCGATTATTTTCTCTACAGCCTGCTAATTCTCCTTCCTAGTTAATCCATTTAATGCTTCTACGTTCCATTTCCTAACCCGCCGCCCTTGCCTAATCTTCTTGAAACGGACGTTACATTTCATAACAACTAAATTGTGGTCGGAGTCCGCATCCGCTCCTGGGAAACTGTGCGAATTTATCACACTGTTCCTAAACCTGTGCCTAACCATAATATAATCTAACTGATACCTTTCTGAGTCACCTGGCATTTTCCATGTATACCTACGCCTTTTGTGGTGTCTAAACCATGTGTTGGTGATGACTAACCCCTATCTCCTGCAGAAATCAATCGCTTTCTCCCCGCGTTCATTCCTCTTGCCTAACCCATAGTCCCCCACCTCACCACCCTCTCTTCCTTCGCCTACCGTCGCATTCCAATCCCCCATCACTATCAAATGTTTCCCTGCAGGAACACACGCGATTATATCATCTAACTCATCGTACATCCTATCTACTTCTTCCTCCTTGTGGTTACTCGGTGGCATATATACCTGAACAATGACCAAGTTCGTCGGCTCTGCTTTAATCTCTACGAGTAAAATTCTATCAGTTGCTTGCTCTATGTTGACTACGCTTCTTCCTACCCCTTTATTTAAAATTACTGCAACCCCTCGTTGGCTCTCGTTCCCGCCGCTGTATATCACTCTATAATTGTCACTTCAGTAATCCCCGCTATCCTTCCATCTCACCTCGCAGAGACCTAAAACATCTATATTACCTATTTCCATCTCTCGCTTAATATTTTATAATTATCCTGTCCTCAACATTGTCCTGACGTTCCATGTTCCTATTCTAACTACTTTCGTCTTCTTATATATATATATATATATATATATATATATATATACACTTTTTTGGAAAACCCACAAACGTGTAATGTAAATTCACTGATAGTCATAACAAACACAGAAACCAAAACACACAAAAGAGGGAAAACTCACTGGTTCTCGAATTTTCGGTGGTCCAACCACCTTTCTCAAGAGGAATTAGGAACAGAACTCAAGTTCTGTTCCTAATTCCTCTTGAGAAAGGAGGTTGGACCACCGAAAATTCGAGAACCAGTGAGTTTTCCCTCTTTTGTGTGTTTTGGTTTCTGTGTTTGTTATGACTATCAGTGAATTTATATATATATATATATATAATTATTTTATTATTTGTTTTGATTTGTGTTTGTGTTTTTTTAAATTTTTTTATTACTTAGTGCCATTCAAGTTTACGGTCCCGGTATTTTTTGTTTACCTTGTTTCACGATCGTAGCTACGTTCCTTGTATATTTAAATCACAGATATATACAAAACGTAATGGCATACCTTATTCTACTACGAGAGGATATCGATAACTTTTAATTATTACTACATATATCGAGGTCAAAACTTTTTATTTGTTATTCTTAAGGCG
Source organism: Hetaerina titia (assembly GCA_037158775.1). NCBI lineage: Eukaryota > Metazoa > Arthropoda > Insecta > Odonata > Calopterygidae > Hetaerina > Hetaerina titia. The sequence goes on from CM073771.1 coordinate 64,191,506, forward strand.
TATTTGCATAGTCTCCATTCAGAGTTAGACATTACTCCCAGCGTTCCCTCATCTTCCGAAGGCCACCATTTTAGAGCCTAGCAGGTTACGTTTAAAACCATTGTTCCTGCTCTTCAATGACGTCATTTATGTTGTAAAATCTCCGACCCTGAAATAGTTTGTTGAGTTCTGGGGATAATAAAATGTCACTTGAGTTGAGATCGGGAGAATAGGGTTGATTTGGAAAATTTTCAATGCCACATCACTTTGATTGCCGGTCGCGCCGTGTTTGTTTCTGAAAAGTAGTCAGTAGATGTGGAACCCAGCCTGCTGACAACTTCGACATGTGCAGTTCTCCGTGAATAATTTTCCATATACTGGAGTAACTAAGGTCATTTACATTCATGATCATTTGGCTGATTTTTCCTCGGTCTAATGGGATAAATTCCAGTTTTTTTCTCCATGACAACATCGTCCGTTAGCGATGGCTTTCCACTTCTTGGCTAGTCTGTGAGTGACATGTGGCCAGTTTGAATATTACGTTTCCACCTTACAAGCGTGTCAAATGACGAGATATCATTCCCATAAACAGCCACCATTTCATTGAGGTTTTGCCGGGCACTGTAAACTTTCAAATGGAGGAACTTAATCATACTGCGAGCATATATCTTCTCTGTGCTGCAAGTTACTTCAATTTACGGCTTTCTGAAACAGCGAAACGAAATTAATTGCTCCTAATTTACAAAATCATATACATAAGGAGCAATTAATATTTATAATATATTTTATCCAGATATCCCGTTTATTTATTAGTAATACTCCTCGTATTTTCGTTCTAAAACATTTTAGCATACATATTCTTAAAACGATACACTTCTAAATCCCATGTTTGGCTTGTTAGTTGAATTTGAATTAACGTAACACAGCTAATAAATAATACATAATCAGTTGAATCCAACCTTCAAGTTCATACGGAATTTAACTGGGAGAAAATATACTGACGGAGAATATTTACGTCTTATAGTATACCGTAAGGTCTGTGATCCGCCTCACCTCATTCTGGGTATTTACGATAATATGTGCATCCCGTGACCCATTTAAAAGACGAATTATTTTGTATTTAAAAATGTTATTCGTTTTAAGTGATTTTTCAGACTCGAAAGGTATGTGCCATACATAATTATTCGCATCAAATTAGAATATACTCTATTTTCTGCACGTAGTCATATGCAGGTACCCATAATCGATTAAAGAAACTTCCGACGGTCAAGGAGCGAGTTATTATGTGCATAATTGCACGCAAATTACTTTCCTGAAGCCTGCTTTAAAATTCAATAAATTCGAAATTCCTTCGTCGATCTGTCATTTATTTCGAGAGTCACAGAGCGTGCAATTCCCTTATCAATCGATACATACTTCTCCAACTTGCTCTTTTCTGCGAACTCAATTCCCTCCCATCCACCGCCTCACTAATCTCTCCTCCCTCCTCCTCCAAGACTTCACCCCGGTTCCCTTCCCTTTCAACTCTCCCCCTCCGAAAGTAACCCCCCACCCCTATCCTCCCTCCCTACAAAATCCTGCCATTCCCGCGGGCAACAGCGGTGAAATCTGGGACTCATGCACATCACTTCTTCCTTGCCTTCTTACTCTCCTGCTCCCATCACCAGCAGGAACCGCCCCTACCCCCAAAAAACCCAACTCTCTCCCTCTCATTCCCTCCCCTATCGCCTACACCTCTCACGTTCCTTTTGTGACTCGGTATCAATTATTGACCAGCTTGCCCTCGGCGTTTCCTTTACGTTCCTTGCACAGAGACACGCGGGAGAACATGCCTTCCCCCCCTCATTCCCTCGTCCTGTCCTCCCCCGATCGCTATCGGGCTAGTGAATGGAAGAGAGTGCAGTATTAAGTTTGGGGACCGAAAGCTGATATCATATGCCAGCATCATCCGTTTGTGATGGTTTTCCACTTGTTGGCTCGTCTGTGAGGGACATGGTACCAGTTTTAAAATTCCGTTTCCACCTATAGAAAATAATATATAAATGCCATGTTGCTTTTCGGAAACCATTTGGTTACATTGTGGGAGGCAAGTAGTCAGCTTCAATAACGAATGGAATATCCTCCTCCTGAGTTTTCAATCGGAAAGGAAAATATCAGATACCAAATGCTAAACTCTTTTCTCAGTAGATACCTATTTAGACATGCATAAAATATGTACTCGTTCAACTTTGTACTAGTAGAGACAACTAAAAACTAAGTATGTGCTCCTGATTAAGTAATGGGATATTAGGAGAAGCCCAATTTTATATGCATTTCTAATACATTTGGTCCAAGAAATGGTTCAGTAAGTGCTAAAACATTGGAAAACAAGAAAAATTCCACTAAAACCAGAACAGCTATGGTGTTGTTGCTTCGTGCATTTTAATAAGATATTTCCTCCAACTCTCCGCGGAAACTTTTAAAAACTATTTTCCTTTTAATTGAGTTCAGCATTTACAAATATTTTGCTGCAGTTATTTTCTGCATGTTCAACCCACCAGGTTTCCTAGAATATTACAAATTCGGTGTCAGTCCGTCAACTCTTTGCTTAGTATTTATTTGTTGATTTTGGTCTTTACCTATCCCGTATATAGGCATTTAAGAGAATCTTTCGTGCCCATTCACGGGGATAAAGAATATAATATTAAATAAATAAATGCTTAACTATGTTATGCATTGAGAATAAAATTTAGATTGAATGTGACATCCACCATTTTCATTTGTCAAATTATTCCCACTGATGGCAGGTAATGCGACAGAGTTAAACCGGTCAGTGCCCCGGAGACCAGGAAAACGGACTCATTAGGGAAACGGGGATATGCTCATACGGGATCAGTGAGGAAAGATTTAAAAATATGTAAAGAGGACTACTATAATCCGGTAACCAAGCTGAGGGTAGAAGGAAAGCCATCGTGAGGAACTTTGGATCTCGATTTTTGCAATTTAAATTATTGCAGAAAGAAGAAAAATGAGAACGCTGAAGATAAGGACAGTCGAATTTACAACAAAAACATAAGAAGCGAAATAAAATCGAAGGGAAGGAAGTTTGGAGAATACGAAAGGCAATATTTATACGAAAAAGTGTATAAATGCCTGCTACTCAATAGTATGAGACTTCAGGAGTACACACGGGAGATGTACGGACACTTACGATTAAACAACGGGGAAATTCTAATCGAGGATGGATATAAACTGAAGAGATGGAAAGAATATTTGTATGGACCTTAAAAATGTGATAGCATTCGTATAGACATATTTGAAGAGATTGAAATGGAGGGATATCGTAATGGATATATCAAAAAGAGAGTTGAATCCATTGGAGAAGTCAAGTACTTTTGCAGTTATGTAGTAAGCATTTACGATGAAAATTACGTAAACGAATCGGATGACTACGAAATACAACGAGGAGTGAGAGAAGAAAAAAAATCTCTCGACACAGGAACGGGCATAATAATGGAAAAACTGTCGTTGTATGAGATCCCATTGAATATATTTTGAGACACAATGGTTCGATATCATGAGTCTCCAAGAGAAAAGTGAATGAGAAGATTTGTTTTCGTTCATTCGCCATTGATGTTTATTCCAAATTATTAATAGTTATCAGTGTGGTGATATTTTGTACTCCTGCTGCCAGGCATTGAAAAATCATAATTCTACTTATTCTTCTTAGTCATAACTTATTCCTACCTTACAATAAGCGTTTATCTACACAGTAAATCTGGTTTATGTAGGTAACCTAAAAGAATCGAGTATTGGCGTTTGAGGTAGCTGGGATTTTAAGGGCTGAGGAATTATTGATAGAAGGCTTGTGATAAAATTATTTCACTCATATCAGAAAACTATTAGGGGGTCTACATATTAATGCTGAGTCCGAAAGGTTCAAAAAAATGCTTTGGGAGTAATCTTCATCTGAAATCCAAATTGTAATCGGAATGTCACAGAAAAATGCAACCCCGTCATGGTTTGAATCCTCGGCGTGGTGAGTCATTTACTCAATCTACCACAGACACATCCAATCCTCGAGAATGAAAGAGAAGAACAGCACACGTACCCATCCCGAAGCGGGCGTGCCTCCATGCGGGCGCACGCATGAATACGTGTTTATGCAAATAACATCGCGCGGCATCCAACTACAGAGCGCTGCAATAGGGCAGCGTTTCAGTTCTAAGAAACTTTCGCGGACGGTAGATGACGGTGCCAGTGATGCGCATTCCAATGATTTATGGAGCAATAGTGAACAAGTCTTCAAGCGTGGGCGGGAAAGAGGGAATACCACAGCCTTTGTGTTCCTCTTGGACGGTGTAATCGACAAGAAACCGCAGTGGAAATTAATAATACACTGAAAATTAAGGAAATATTTCTTTATAATATTCTGCATATTCTTGAATTGATTGAAAATTTGGACTGTGGACATTCAGTTCCTTTAATTTTTGTTTTAAATCATGTTTTAGACAACAGATTTCGTGCCTGAGATTGACGGTTGTGTCGTATTCGTATGGTGAGTATGGTGTTGGGTCAGTGAAAATGTTCTGGTATAATTGTTGTGATGAAATAGATCAGGGCTAAAGAGACTGCTCAGTTGCAATTGACAATAAAACCTCGCCCTACGACGCAAAGAACATTCTCAAGCAGCCAACCTGTTACTTCAGTGGAAATTTTGTTGGTAATGAAATGAAGATCAGGTGAATTCACGACAAGGGGGCAAAGATTATCGGGTACTGTAATGTATTTATTATTTTATAATAGGTAACTATTGTTGGCTAAGGCAATTATAATTCATATTTTGCCAGCAATATCGTAGTAATTGAAGATTATCCGAGGTGACCACCACGTATAATGCTTTTGAAACCGTCTAATGAGAAAATGTGCAATGATTACTTCAGATTTAGAACACGTGCGATGAATCCGTGAAAACAAAATTTTTGGAAAAGGTTTCGTTTACCCAAGTTATATGTTTCTGCCACGACTTGTATATATGTGGTATATGAATCGTGGAAAATGCGCGGAATCCATATACGTGGAATATGAATCAATATCGAGGTCTGTTTATTTTTTTTGGGTGGCCTACCCTTTTAGTGTGTGTTCCTTGTGATTAATTCGGTGTCGGAAACCAACTTTATCGAAGCGTACCATCCTGAAAGTCTGTTAGTCATCCTGAAAGTTTAATCTGGCTTGTTCTCTCATTGCATGTTTGGGCTCGCATACCAGTTTCACTAATAGTCATGCGACATTTATTTTATTTACATAAGATTAGTTTTTGAACCTGGTTGGTTTCGCCAATTGATTGTTTCATCTAATTCTTGATCACAAGCATTACTTGATAAACTCAACAGCCGTGAAAATGTTTTATTCGTTTTTGAAATGAAAAAATCGATTAGACTGTTTACAAAGTGAAAAATTTGAAACTACGGTGGGCTCTTTCGTGAATACTGTATTTCCAATTGAAAATGACGCACAACTTTGGAACGCATAGTGTGATTTATTTAAATCGAATTGGGGGGAGAGAAATCGATTTTGAATTGTCTTTTGCGGTCCAACATGCTTGCCGTAAATTATATGCTCTAACAATGTGGTCCAACTAATCTTTTATTCATTATGATAACAGTATTATTAAAATGATAATTTATCTATTAATTTAATTAAATTTACCTTTCACCCTATTAGTGAACTCAGGTTCTTTTCAAACGCGGAATGGAAGCCTACATTAATTCTTATAAGCCTGTGTCTGTGTATGACACAAGAACAGGAAACCGACGGTTATTCCAAAAACGAAGATATTATTCAGATTTAGGGCATTTTTAAGCTGTAAAATTTGCTAAATTGCATTTCCCGTTGTCATGCCTATCGTATGTTTCCTTTTTCCCTTGGATTTTTTAAATTCCACTAGAAATAAAGTAATAAAAAACATTGAATTTAAAGAGCTTCTTGAACTTCCTCTTTGGATACGTCTTCCTTATTATAAGAGAAAGTTTATTAAAATGCATTCTGGTGTGAATACCATTCATAAAAAGAGAAATATGCAGTGATCTCGTTTTGTTAAACAGTATGCCTGCATTTCTCCTTCTTTATCGTGAGATCGAAAGAAAGTGGAAAATCTTAATCGCGGAAAATATTACTTTTCTAGCACAAATATTACTTTCCAAGGGTAAAAGAATTTTCAGAGCCATTGCTGTTCTCTCGAAAAGCAAATACGTATTTTCGGTCAGAGTAAACGTTAATTTATGGATACCACAAGAGGGCCTCATAAGAAACCCTTAGTATTAACTTGTCCCAGTGCTAACCATAGTTTTTGCAGAAAGATCCGATTGGTAAAAAAGGTTTCATTCATCCCTGTAAAATTGGGTATAGATATAATTTGAAATCACGATTACGTCACAACACCTACTAGTAAGTTCATGAACTATGTATCCCCATTTGCTGAGACTAGATGAAAGCAACTTCTCACACATAGCGCGGCTTAACTTATTTCAGGGTTACTTTGTGTGTTCAGATATGATGGTGTTTACGTCTCGAATAGATCACTAGCTAGATAAGCAAGAATTCCCTATATTCCTACATCACAACGTGGTGCCATTTTAACGAAATAATATAAACAGGAGGATACTTTTCGGACCAGATGGCCCAACGGAACGTTATGAAGTTGTATAATTTCCTTGCTTTAATTGCGAAACAACATAGCGAAGAAAATTAGGGTGGAAAGGCCCCAAATATTACTTATTAATCGCCTTCCTTAAAGTACTTCGACTACACGTCATCGCTCGCACGCATTTGATCTCATTTCCCTCCTCACCGACGCCTTACCCATTTTTTTTTCAACTCTCCAGTTTGGGAAGGCACCGTTACCGTTACACACACTCATTCCCACTTCGGATAACAGAGGATGAAAAAAAGCACTCGAGAAAAAACACTCGAGAGGTATTTTATGTAGATGTACGGTTTCCCCTCATGGACGGACGGACATCTCCCTCCTTGCTTTCCCCCCTCCGTAACCCTCCCACCCTCTTTCTCTCCCGTACCCCCGCTCCTCCTCCTCACCCACCCCCGAAACCTCCCGAGAGCTCCCGATGGCACACCACTCACTCTCTCCCGGCAACCACCCCTCCACAGCCAACCCGCCGTCGAGGTGGAAAGAGAGTGAGAGGGGAGAGAGAGTAAGGGGGTTGAGAGTGGAATGGGAGAGAGAAAGGGGTGAGAACGTCGAGGGAAGGAAGGGGTGAGGGCGCATTCTTAGGAGGGGAATGTCCCGCATTCGCTCGGGAGAGTGGGGTGAGAGAAGGGGGTCGAGAGAAAGGTGGAGGAGGAGAGAGAGAAAGAGAGAGGGGTTGTTGCTCCTCTCTCTCACTCTCTATCTCTCTCTCTCGCGCCCACACATACACAGACACACGCTTAACGCGGACACAACACGGAGCAGAGAGCGTTTTGCCGGCGTCTCTGGGAGTTGGCCAGTGTTTCTCGGCCCGAGAGGGATGTCTGAACGCGGGGGGAATAACACCCGCCACGACTCGTCTCTTCCTGGGCGACAGCGAAGCGAGCGGAGCGTTTTGTCGCGGGCCGCGCTTACGACGACGGCGACCCACGAAGAGGAGGGAAGCGACCCCGCCGGGAGGACAGAGAGAGGTGGGTTGCCTCGCCGCACATGAGCGAGGCGGGTGGGGGACGGGGGCGTATGTGCCGCGTCCATTGATCCACTTGCTTGGGGATGTTCCGGATCGGCCTCGTAAATCAAACGTGATAGTTAAGGGCAATTGGGAAATACTGTCAGATTCGCCCTAGAAGGCGTAATCGGGTCCTCTTCCGTTTTCTGGGGGCAATTCCGAAGGTGGCCCACGCTTTTCTGAGGTGTGGACGAGGGCTGGATATTGTTTCCGATTTTTCGGGACAAAGCTTGATGGTTCGAGGATTTGACCGATATTCACGACCAGTGGAGTGATCCTTCCTCCTCTCATGTGATTCTGGTGCAAGTGATCGTGTGTTTTGTGTGTGTTCCCGCATGTGTGTGTCTGTGTGAGGGCGAGTGCAAGAATCGTCGGTCGAGTCAGAGAATCCCCCGGATTTCACTTCCTCCCGACGACGACCAGCGGTTTTGACGATACTGGCGGTCAAATGTGATTCCTTTCTCTCCCCTCGAAAATATTTAGAGCCAGATCTGATAACACTCCCCCCCCCCCACACGGTATATAAGATACGTACGTCCCTGAACGTACCTGTCCACACTTCTCCCCGGAAGGACTGAAAAAAATAGTATTTCCGTGGGTGGATTCTTTCGTGGGATTCCACAAGTGCCTCTCACAGCCACCGCAGAGCAGAGCGTTTTCCCTTCAAAGAAGCGTCGAGTGAAAATTTCAAGTGCCTGTCGCCGAAGTGAGTCATCGATTCTCCTGCCGTGTGTTTTTTTTTGGCCAAATCCGTTCTCCAAAGAGCTACACCGATCCTCTTCGTGCTTCCTGTGCCACCCAGTGCATTCGTTTGTTCATTTTCGATTCTTGAAAAAAAAATTATTCGCATTTTCGTTTCGTCCTCGTGTGTCCTTGTGCTTTTGCTCCCTCTGCCCTCCCCCATCTTGGATGGTTTTACTTCCTCCTTCCTCCCTCCACGACCTCGTGGGGACAGAGGAGAAGTAGGGAGAGATGACACCGACCTCTCCAGGGAAGGTGGAGGTGTCACGAGGCTGGAGGTAAATCGAACCGGACGCCTCTCGAACCCGGGACTCCTCCAGAGGACGCTGGGCCGATGTCATGATAGAGCTCGGAACCCGACCACGGGCGAGGTGAGGGAATTGATTCGAAAAATTAAAAAAAAAGAGAGAGAAAAGTAAAAATAAAAGTAGAGGAAGAGGAGGGAAAAAATGGATGGGGTAGGAGAAAGTGGATGTTGATGATGTGTGTTTGTGTGTGTGTGTGCTCCTATGCGTGTGAGTGGGGAGAGAGAGGGAGGTGAGGCAAAGAGGGATGGAGGGGAGCGATAGGGAAAGAGAGAGTGGTGCTGCCGGTGGGAGGAGAAAGGAGGGGAGGGGTTGACGACGGGGTGGGTTTTGACAGCAGCAGCCGGCTCTCTTTCCTCCCCGCTCGCCCGCCATTTCCCCTGCCCACCCTTCCCCAAACCCTCATTCCTCCACCCGCTTCATGCCTCGTGGTCTAGCCGCCGGTCTTCCGCACTCATTCCCCCTTGGCCCTTGATTTAAAAAAATCAATTCCTTCCCCAAGCGACTGACTGACGCATTGCACATAACTGCCTCGCGTTGTCCACGACTCTTCACCCGTCTTAGGCTTTGGAACTGTGCAGAACTCGTATCCGGATTTCTGGTTGCCGACAGCAACGACATTTTTGCTGAGTCGCATTGTCGTCCGTCACCTTCTTGATCCTCTTTCGAGCCCACTTGAAGTTGAACAGTCGTTCGCTGTATTTATATTTCTAAGGGTGAACATTAAGATTATTAGAGTGGTACAGAATCGCCGATTTTGATAATGGCACCGATGGGATTATTATTGTTACCAATTACATTGGCAGATTGGAAAAACATGTTAAAATGATAGATAGATACCAGCACGCACATATTCAAATACTTCTTTTCTTTCAAATATTCATCATAAAAACAGAAATAGTTTTGCATTGTAAATTCAAGAAGAATAATTGAAAACTTTACCAGAGCACACCCATGACTGTATCTTGTAGGCAGGCGTACATCTACGATAATGTACTTGTATAGTATGAGAAAGTATTTATTAATATTTATGTGTAACACTCACATATACATATATATATATGTATAATATATAACTATAAACACAACCTGAAGGTCGATTTGGTAGGTGATGGTAGAGTTCACCCAGTACTAAGCCCGACGGCGCGTGAATTTCAGACGCCGCGGCATGTGAAATTCACACATCAGGGGAGGGGGGCCAATTCCTTTCTCTGTCGGTTATGGTTTTACAAGAAGATCTTTTACCCGAAAAATGGAGTGGAGCTGGAGGTGCCCAAAGAGGCTTGCCCGGGAATCGAACCCGCACCTTCCGGTCAGTGGTCCAACGCTCTACCCCTAGACTACCGCAACCCACAATGCATTATATATATGTTACACTTTTGTCACTTTTGTGAAAATTCCACGGATGTGCACAATAATGAAATGGACTAGTCGACACAAACACAGAAACAGAAACACAAAAAAGAGGGACTCACTGGGTCTCGAATTTTCGGTGGTGCAACCACCTTTCTCAAGAGGAGTTAGGAACAGAAAGTTAGGAAGAGTTAGAGGAGAAGGAGAGAAGTACAGGAAAACTGTAGTTAGGAAAAGGAGTTCTGTTCCTAACTCCTCTTGCACCACCGAAAATTCGAGACCCAGTGAGTCCCTCTTTTTTGTGTTTCTGTGTTTGTGTCGACTAGTCCATTTACATTATATATATATATATATGTATATATATATATGTATATATATATATATATATATATATATATATAATGACAGTCTGACCTGAAGAAGGCCTCGGAGTAGGCCGAAAGCTTAAATCATCTACAGTGTGAGTGTTCTTTTACGTGTTATCTGTTTTATTCTGTGTTCTATTGTGCCGTCCAAAAGTTATATTGCTCTCGTGAGTACTTCCGCATCATCTATATATATATATATATATATATATATATATATATATATGCATAGTTTTTGTACGAATTAGCGGTAAAAGAGTAAGTTTGTTTCAATTATGTGAGAATCAGATCGTTCCACACACACACACACTAGTAGTGTTTAATATAAATATGTCAAGAACCTGGTAAGACTTCGCGTGAAAAAAAAAATTCCTCCAATGGTATGAAATAAAACCTCAATAATATTTGGCTATACTCCGAGGGCGTGTTCATTCTCGAATACTGTGAAGCGAAATTTGAAAATTATTATTATCATTTTTATCTGTGAATTATCGTTAATTAACAATCTCCCTGAGAGAGAAAAGACTTAAAATCACGTTAACGTATAAAAGAATGCCTACTTTTTTGTGTAGATTCCGTAGGCGATCGAACTTTTTAGTTTAAGTAAATACTGCCATATTGCTTCTCGTTAGAATATGATTGAGCATCAATCATAAACCTGTTGGGTGTCATTTACAGCTGGGTTTTCATGATTTCACGTTTCTCCAGTTATATAATTTCTTAGTTTCACTGACTAAAACGCTTTGAATTTTTGTTTCATCTCTTGAAATAAATTTCTTCGTCTATCAAATTTGCATCTTAACTCGTAGTTTTTGGTGGTTTCGTTCTGAAACGTGGGTCGATGTTATCCACCATTGATACCCTACTTCGTGAAAAGAAATTAGTTAATGTGAAAGCATATTTACCCTCAGGTCGTTCGTACTCCATGTTTCAAAAACTTCATCGGATGGAACCCGAGCACTCAGATACCGACTTTCCCGGTAATTAAGTTGAGACGGTTTGTTGTGCCTTTGGGTATTCCTGCAACTTGGAGCAGAGAAAGTTTATGTGGACTATGAAATGCTAATTAAAAGCTGCCATCTCGGAATAAGCTTTCCCTGTAAATCCTCCCAAAATATCACACTCCCGAGGCACCTTAATGATTCCTCTTGCATCAATGGGATTTAGTATATAAATACAAATGTACACCTGTCGTGACATTTTACTAGATCGATGAGAATTATTACTAGTTGACCACCGGTTACACTACGTAATAATATATCTTTGACCCAATTTTCCTCTGAGGAATAGGTTAATTTTACAAAGGAGTATCAAAGGACAGCATGGTTGAGCATGAACTTACGTAGTGAGTGTCAAAAGAACTTACTAATCAACAATGCAAAATAAAAAGTGTTGTTATGATTTTCAGCCATTAGCGGTAGTTTCTTTAAATAAATCTAAGATAGTCCTAAGCATGACGACATATAGTAAGCCTCCCGAGGTTGGAATTCGTTTACACCGCTCAACCAACTAGATGAGATTTTAACTTGAGTTCTCTCTTTAAACAAAGATCACACCGAGGTAAATTACTTTATCTGCCAACTGATATTATTATTTTCGGTATTCTATCGGTTAAAGTAGGTCTCGTATATATGGCACGATGTGTAGATACTGGATTATCATGAGGGACGGAACTCGGAGTGACCCCTTTTTGATGAAATTGTAAAACATTTAGAGCGGCATCCGAATCCCGATTCGGCCTCATTCGAAGAAAAGGACTTATTGTGCTGTTTCGATTCAAATCGTTCATGCATTATCGAATTGAGCTCGATACCGAGCGGCCGCGGAGTATTGCGGCGAAAAAGCGACGCAAATTTAGTACACGATAAGTCATTGAATATCGATCCTCGCTTATTTAAAAGTATCGTGGATCATGAGAATATACTGAATCAGCATATCGAATATCGTTACCGGGAATCGTTATCGACGCACCGGGTGGTGGTTACGTTTTCATGGCGAAGCGAGGAATGGAGCAGGGATTAATATCGACGCATTGTAACGTGCGGTCAAATCGAAACAAACCCTAAGGCTAGCGCGATGCGAATGGTATTCGGACGAATTTCCCGCGGGGAGGTTGGGAGGCGAAGGGTGGAAATACCTCAATCTCCTCGTGTGGCTATCCTGAAAGTGGGCATCACCCCAATAAACACCTTTCAAACATTCTGTCGGAGCCCAGGCTACGCCCCCGATGCTACGTGCGATCCAGAATGATATATCGTCCTTTGCGACGTGAAGTCAGTGCATCGATAATATCGGACCGTTGGATTGAAATTGCGCTGCCCCACAAAAGAAAACACTGCAAGTGCAGGTCACCAGTCTGTCCGATTGAGGGGCGGGTACAGAATACCGTCTAGTCGTCTTAGGTTTGGAGTCTCTGTAAGTCGAAGTTATTTTATTCCATCCTCTCTCAGGTTCGTAAGAAGCCGAAATTAAGATCGCCTATTATAGAGGAAAATTAACTTTACGAGAGGCATGCCTTCCGCTGTAGTCACTGTTCCTTTGAATGTATCTCAAGTTGTGTGTGAGCGTCTTTTGTTCACGAAGAGTAGAAAGTTGATTATTTTCATGAAATTTCCCTCCAAAGCCTCTCATTGTGGTGATGAATCCACCCACGTTCTTGAAACTGTAATTAACGGATGAATTGTCTTAAAACCTAACTGCATATATGTTTCTTTGCGTATATATTCATTTAAATGGATGCGGGAAGTTTATGTCGTTACTCTGGTTTTCAGGCAATTTTGAGTTATTTCTACATTTAATTGGTACCTGCAAGTCGCCGAAAGTATGTGTGTGTTGATACATTAACCGGGGCCAAAAATGAAGGTTTTCTTGATTTTTGTCGCATTGAATACGTACAATTGTTCAATTAATTTAGATAATGACAAACATAGGTACGTGCTCTACATTGTCTAAGTGTGATATATTTCTCTACACATAATAGACGAGCTGTTAATGACGGGGACAAAAAACTGAGTTTGGGTAATTTTATAACACCATTCTTTGCTACTTAGAGTAAAAAAACAGGGAATACGTTTTTCACTAACACGGTCACTTAGTGTCCAGGTACCTTACCGTCCGTGAGAATAATGGCATCTTAAATATGTCGATTCTGCAATCGTTTTCTCTAATCATGTTGTCATCATCTCTCCTACCGTAGTGCAATGAGGGTAATGATTCATGATTATGGCCGAAATAACATCAACCATTTCATAGAATACCTTTAGACCGCTGGCCAATGGCCAAACCCAAAGAGAGTAAGGCTTGCTTGGCGGACGTGTTCCCACAGTCGTATGCATTGCACTCGCCCAATTTTTAAAAGTTCTGGACAGCCTTATTTTTCTCTTATGAAAGAGTTGGCAGTTGTGTACTGCCTTTATATGGCTAGGAGGGCCTTCGTGAGCCATTTTTCAACCATCTTCTGAATGAGAGGAAGGGAGGAGTTTGAAGGAGACCTCGGCTGAAAATTAAGTCACCGCAGCCGGGAGTGCTTGGGGAAATCTCCTAAACCGAGGTAAATTTCACAATTCTTTCATTTTAAACTGCGACCAATCTGGGTGGGCAATTGCATCGAGATGTTGTTGCTGGGAGAGAGAACAAGGTTTCGGACTCGCTGGGATAGATAGATGGAGGAGGGCTGGCGTGCCTGGGGGAGAGAGGGAGAAACGGAGATATATAGGGGAAGGCAGAGGCGATAAGAAATGGGACGGTAAGATGGCTCGGAATAGATTGCGGGGCACGGAGGGCAGGGCTAAGAGTATCGGGAATAGGAGGAAAATAGAGAAGGGGTTGTTGTTGAGCACAGGGCGACCGGAGGGAGATCGAAAAAATACGATCGGGTGAAAGTTTTTAAGGTGTTATACATGTGGGATGGAACGTTATGGGAGCATTGGGGGGGGGATTTTTTCGCCACCGTTTGACCAGCGCAACAACATTTGGAGCCAGCGAACGGGTTCCACGAAACGGCCCACTTCACCCCCCGCCCTCGTCATCCCCTCAACGACTCAACGACACACTTCCAACACCTCTGCGAAATCGATGCGATGGAGACCGTGGGACGTGTTGTTGGAGATCTATGGGCATTGCAGCAGAGACGTTACCTCCCTCTGTCCTCGCGATGCAAAACCAAACGTCCACGTGACAACAGAAATGCATCTTTTACGAAATACGTGGGTTTCAGAAGAAGTTTGGGCGGAAGTCCAATCTTTGCCAAATTTAAGATGTCCCAGTTTTTGGATCTCTGATGGTCTTTTACGAAATATCGTTATACTATTTTATAAACAGTATTTTACGATTTATTAAATCAATTCCAAATATGTATGATAAGAAACAATATAGAATTTTTTTAAGGGTAGGTTATACACCAATAATTATTCTGGATGTTTTAATTTTAATTTGTGGACTAGCTTCTTATCTAAATCGAGAAAAGCGGACTTTTTTGTCGGAAGAATTTACGGTGGACCTACGAGAGGTATACAGATACGATTATTTCACCGTAAATATTTTATCTTAGGATGCTGACTACTTTCTGGATCGAATAAAAATAATATTCTTTATGTCTCATCTGATTTTGCTGAAGGAATTTAATTACTGTGTTGGGCATATTCATGAAACTAAAAAGTCAAAAATTGGCTTGCAGCTTGGAATTTAAAAAAAATGCATTGAAATTTTTTGTCTCTTTATGAGCAGATTTACGGTCACAACGTTGAAGATTGGACTTTAATTCGGCTTGAATAACGAGTTGAAAGTTTGAAGAAAGTTCGAGCAGAATATGCGGTTAAATAATAATGGAGGATAAGGAGGCTACGCTGACATAACTGAAAAGTGTCAGCGTAACCCATTGAGGCCCATAAAACTGCAACCTGAATGGCTTTTACCCCGCAATTTGCATGCATTCCATAAGCTTGATTGTAGGAAGAAAAAAAATCGAAACTTTTTCTTGTTCTAGGAATAGTATTAATGAATCAAATCGCACGGTGCATGCATACCTACCATTTAATCGCCACTTTCCACTTCCCCGATCACCCGCATTGAAAAGTAGTCGTGGGGGCCGAAGGGGGTATATTTGTCATGTACCACATAATTACACCTTCATGTGAGCTTTATTTGAAACCTCGTGGCAGTTTAATCGCAACACTGCCCACGGTCCAATAATTGCATCCCCTGCACTCGCTTAATCGCCGTAGCGGAGCCGATGAGGCCCGAGCCCTTCGCTAAGCAGGCGTCGCAAGCTCCCTGCGTGGTGTCACTTCCTCCTTGAACCATGGAGCAAATCTCGGGAGAGAGACGACGAACCGACGGCCGATTCTCGTCCCCGGCAATAGGGAACGGGAGGGGCGGTGGGTGGACCGAATACCTTCCCTTCCCCATAAAAAGCACCCGTTTTATTTTATTTTTTTGACGTGGGTTTCTCGATGAAGGTGACTTGGTAGCCAATGAAGTCCAGTATTTTGCTGCTCACTGAAGTATCCCAGGATCAAACCAATGTGACACCCCTGAAAACTTCATTTATAATCTAATTGTAATTTTGTGGATACAAATATTTCTAGGAAATCACGGGGTGGCTAGGAGAAAGATACATTCCTTCGCTACAATGCGCGACTTTTAAACAAGTCGCGTAAGCTTAACCAAACAAAAATTAAACTGATTTTTGTAGGGTAAAACCAATTGAATCAATTGCTTTAGTTAAGTTTTGGATATATACGGTTTTAAGTGTAATTTAACGTTGGAAATAAACAGAAGAAACAGGTTCCTACGAGGTCTGTAAATTAATTAATGTGACTGATTTTTAATTATTTTTTAATTCAAACAGAATGAAAATTTTATATTTTCACTCTCAAAATAACTTCCTTCTGAAGCCACACAGTGCTGGAGACGGTTCTTCCACTCCTCATAGCAGTGCTGGAGCTCCGATACTGGAATAGCCTTCAGCTGATCGGTTACAGCAATTTGAGTGTTTTCGACGGTCCCAAAATGGGTTCCCTTGAGGTGATTTTTCAACTTTAGGAAGAGAAAAAAGTCACAAGGACTCTAGTCAGGCGAATAAGGAGTCTTCAATCGACACTCTTCCTTCTGAAAATGCCTTAAATCACCGAAAAATCAGGGCTCTTGACAAAACACTATCTCCGTAGACCACGTATGACGTAATATGACTATTTAATGCCAGAGTTGTATTACAATTACTATTAGTACTACATATCCTGAGTTTTAATACGAAACAGTGGACCAGTGCGCTCCGTTATATCATGATGTCATCACAAATAGGCACACATTCGGGTATTTATAGAACTAGACTGGGAAAATTTAAATTTTCGGGAAATATCCCCAAAATTACTCTTCATTCTATCCAATATGTTTAATTAATACGTAAAACTCTGCGTGAAAGTAGGTTCCTGCAATTGTAGCATGACTACTCGACTATCTTACACGTTGTTAGGCTTCAAGAAGCTGGCTTGATTTAGTGTCAGAAATAGGAATTAAAAAATAAATTAAATTCCTGGTCAAATACTGCTGACTAAACTTGTCAAGGATTAGCCGTGCAGTTCTAAAATGATGCATTTCGAGAGACGTTTGGAGACGGACAGATGGGCCGTCGGAGTCAAGTCAGCGTTACACATCCGCTTCCAGCTCACTCCACTCCGGTCTCAACCTTTCTCTCTCACTCCCTCCCTACCATTATTGCACGAATCCCACCTAGACCAGAGCCGAGCCTCCTTCCACCCCCTTGCTCCGCCACAACTCCTTTCGTCCGTTCCTCATACCTCAAGGCAGATGACTGAACTCCATAAAACTGAACTCGCCCCCCGCAAAAGGGAAAGTGAACGGGTAATCGGGCAGCAGCCGCGGGGAGGAAACGGCGTGTTCCTCCCTCCACCTCTCTCGCCTCTTCTTATTTTCAAGACCCGTGGATAATGATCGCGAAGGAATTCTTCGCAAGGCTCTCTGAGAGCCGAGCGAGCGGTCTTGGCACCGTAACCCAAGAGCCGTGGCGGCGACTCGACGACGCAATCCCACTCCATTAAAAAAAAAAGATGCCGACTGTCCCGACGCGACGCTCTCCCAGGCGAGGTATCCCACTTCCACAGGCATTATAGTCAGACCACGAGACTGTACTCTTTTGTAAATAAGTCTTTTCACTTCAATCCTGCTCCTTATTCGTCTTCTACCGTTTTTCTCTTCTCATCCACTTTCAACGACGTTATCCCCCCATCAAGTTTTCTCTTTTACTCAGTGGTGCACAATCAGGGAACGCTGATGTTGATTTTTTTTTTAAATTAAGCGATGCTTGAAATATCAAATTTTGGTTCTTTACCAATGTTTTTCGATAATTTTGCAGTTACATTAACTAAAAACTTTTCCTAGTTACCTATGTATCAAAATATGTAGGCCATGTTAGAGGAAGAGAGAAGGTTTTTAGGAGAAATTCGGAGGCATGACGAGCGGATGTCGGAAATGAGACGAATTAAGAGGCAATGGGATGCTGGGATTAGAGGAGAGAATGCTGAGAAAGTGAGGTAGAAGGAAGGGAGAAATAGGTAGTTTATATTAAACTAAGGGAGATAGGAAGTACGCAGGGCTAAAGACTTAACTATGGTGATATCTGTTATGGAATCTGAATACATTTTCCGTCAAGTTAATTAAGGCTTATGGAGAACGGTTGTGTTTAACCCCAGCGTCCATCAAAAAGATACCCTTTTCTAGATTATTACTAATAATAATTGAATAGTATAATAATAAAAATGAAAATGCAAGACGTAATTTCTGTAAGTACTACTTACGATTTCCCTAATCCAGCCTGGAGAAGTAAGTATCTCAGTTCTGGACCACTTGATAGAAGGTAACGCATATAACTGCCATGCGTAGTTCACAATATTTAAAACCTTAGCAGCTTTCCAAGCCTCCGTCTTTCGCCACTGTACGAAAGCTCGCGGAAATTCAAAAACAGGCTATGTCCAAGGATGTACACGATATTTGTTGTGACGGAGCGGCTTTCGCCTTTCATCGAATAAGTAGGTATCATTAAAATATAAAATGAGCATGCACTCTTAATTAAACGCACATGCCACCTGTCAGCTAGATTTATGATTGGGATTCCTTAAAATAAGAAACGCTTTCGTGAGCTTGACTTAATTACAACTGTTTCGTTGGTAGATAATCCCATATGGTGCTAATTAATGAAGGAAGTGGTCTCAAAGAATAACCACGTTTTATTGAGAATGTAATGAAAAATGCGATACTTCCGTCAAAACATTTTATTTAAATCATCAAGAGATCTAATTTCATGCTGTGGGTAATCAAAGTTTTATCTCTATCTTTTATTGTGGATCAATTTCTTAAAATCTCTTTTCCAAGCAGCCTCTAGCGTTTTTCGTAGAAAAACCGAAACTCCTGTAGAGTGACCATTAAAAGAGTCAATTAATAGCAGCTTACAGTACTAATAAATAATACCCTTAGACCAATTTTTTCGATTAGCCAAATTTTGATAGGCGTTGGCGTGCGCCCTATACATTCAGCATTGTTAATTTTCACCGGACACTGAGGATTCACTTTTCCTAAAAAATGTGCTTGAAAATTTTTTTTCCTCTCCTTTCTCCGTTTCTATTACCTATTTTTTCAGTAATTTCCTTTGGGAATATTACTTTAAAATGAAATGTGGCCGCAAAGGAAAAGCTCTGGTTGCTGGTCGATTTCATTTTATGGACATTTCCTTGCTATATTCACCAAATATTCGTCCCTCCAGGGAAGCAGGGTCGAATATACCAAGGTTGAACTGTAATTTGAAGTGGGATAAAGGCAGCGCAAAAATAATTAGAGAATGAAAAATTAAAAAATTAAGGAATACAGAAATGCATGTGTGTAAATATATAATTATAAAATTAAATAAATATTGTATATATATATACACATATATATATATATATATATACTTATATATATATATATATGAATATAAATCAAGCAGATCATGAGTGCAACAATATTTCCTTGACAGGGACCTTTCCTTTTCCTTCCTCATTTCTACCGTGTTCGTCCTTTATATGTGTTCACATCCCTTTTCCTTATTTCTATTTTCATGTGGATGAATATTTTGCTAGCCATATGGAGTTTTCGTGTTTGAATGTGTATTTATCCAATTTGGCTCGTCTCCCTCTTCTGGCTATGCGTGTTACGAAATGCACTGGTACAGGTGTTCTTATCCTTTATGATGTCGTATGATTGATTTGTTACTGTACTTTACTCTTGTGTCTTCTGTTTCCCCTTTAATGGGTTAAACAACTCCCTATCACCATCTCCTGGCCAAAGAATTGAATGAACACAGGCACTTGGTTGCATTAAACGCCCGCTGATTTCAGTGTACATTACGTTTCCTCGTTAGCTCAAGTGGTTAGAGCATCGACTTGGCTAATCGGAAGATCCATGGTTCATGTTCCACTCAAGGAAATATTTTTGCACTTATCGGAACACTTATAGGAACACTTATAAAAAATGAATACAGGAATGGTGGCAAGGTGAAATCGAGCAGATCATAAGCGTAAAAAAGTTTATCCTGGTGAAGGAAATTTTTTTGCGATTGTAATTTGCTCGATTCCACCTACCCCACCATTCCTGGGTTCGTCTTTCATGCGTACCAATCCCTATTCGTATATCTATATCTTAAATACATATGAATGAATACACAGACATTTTATATCTACATATATATATATATATATACACACACACATATATATACATACACACACACACACACACACACATATATATATATATATATATATATATATATATATATATTTACGATTGATATAATATATGATTTTATATCTACATAATTATATATTATATTATCTGAATATGAGATCGCACTGTCAGGTGATTTCCGTCCGCCGAACAATGGGCAAGGTTCTTTTCTATTTCGGATGCAAATATGAGACCTGGTTGCTTGCCAAAGTTTCTTCTTCTCTCCGTGAGCGCCGAAGTCACATTTCGGCGAGGCGTCTTTACTGTGACAAAGAGGTAATAGAGTCCCCCGCGGCGGTGTGGCTGTGCACGTGTGAATGACACTTAAGTATGTTTCCATACCGTGTAAGCACGGGGATGACGCATAATGTTTTCTAATGACAGTTTCACCGTATGTGCCTTCGTTTTCGTTTTCACCCAGTCGCCCGACGCGGGCAACATGGTAACACTACCTACCCCACTCCCACCGCTCAAATGTAAGCTTTTAAGCCAACAAACGCTATGGCCAACTTGCATATTCCTTCTTGAACTCGAGTGGATAATTGAGATGATCTCCAGAACTTCTCCTCCGAACGGAGGACTTCACAATGGGGAAGGTTTTACGTTACACTTTAGTAGGGTGGGGGGAATGAAAGGAATTGCGCTACGATAAAACTTTCACTTCATAGAGCTTTCTCCTAGAAATTCCGACCCTGCATTTTACCCAGATCGGCCCAATACCCTGCCGCATTAACTCGCTGTCTTCTTGGAGACGGGAGGCTTGTTTTAATTGTTAGGAGTTCGCATTCACTCACTCGCTCGCTCGCCTTAATGCTGAATTTCAACACGCTTCCATAATTGAAATATTTTGAATACAATAGATCTCTCGTGCGGGGACGAGGGAGAGCAGACAGACCACAAATAAGAGCTCAATTACGTTAGATGGAGATCTTCAAAGTGGCTTTTCGTATCCAGTCGCAAAATTGATGATCACATCTTTTCGGAATGCCATAGTTTGGTATTCTCCACCTATTATCCTGCAACACTCCTCGCCTGCGTTGGCTCACACTCAACAAGTGGCGTAATTTCCACAAATCGAACTGTTCAATCATTTAGATCCTTTGATCGAACTATGAGTTCCCTCCAGTTTTTCTTCAGACCAGTGCGCTTACTTTTTTTTCTGATATAGCAAACCGCTCACAGAAATATCTTCTCTGGTAGTCTATTAAAACGAATAATATGGCCCTTGACTTAATGGAATAAAGCTTAACAGTATTGGAGAACAGCCATATTTATACATATTATTATTAGTGGTGATCTACGGGTTGAGGTACGTTTTATAAATATATGTATATACATATGCACGTATATATGCAAATAATTATATATACATATATAAATATATATTTATATATATAATTATGTAGCAGCTCTCACGAGAGCAATATAATTTTTGGACGGCACAATAGAACACAAAAGTAAAAAAGATTACGCATCAAAGGACAAAATTTTCAGAAAGTTGGAGCTTTTGGCGTTCTCTGAGGCCGAAAGCTTAAATAGAGCAGGTAGAACAGTTCACATATCTTGGAAGTGTTTTGAGCCAACACAGTCAAAGTAGTAGGGACGTATGGAGAAGAATTGCGCTAGGAAAAGAGGCTTGCACAAGGAGGAGGGAGTTGACGACGGGGACGTTGAGTAAGAATGTTAAGAAAAGACTCGTCTAAATTTTGATATGGAACGTAGCTATGTACGGCGCGGAAACGTGGTCACTGAAGCAGGAGGATAGACGTAGATTGGAGGCTTTTGAAATGTGGGTGTGGAGAAGAATGGAAAAGGTGAAATGGACCGAAAGGAAAACAAATGAGGAAGTACTAGGCATGGTGGGCGAGGAGAGGGGTTTGTTGAGAGAAATCCTATGGAGGCAGGAAAAATGGATGAAGGGCGTAATGAGCAGTAGTGGGATGTGGAAGACTGTAATAGGGGGAGAATGCTACGAAAACGAGGAAAGGGCCGGAACCGGATAGGGATGTTGGACGGGATGAAGGGAGGAAGGAAGTACACAGAGATGAAGAGGGACCTGATGTAGATTAGGTTGCCGGATTGGGTTTTGTTTGGAGTTACAAAATATTTATTTGGTGGTTGTGTCCATCTAAAACCTAGCTTAACCGGTGTATTACCTGATAATAATAAATAATAGTAATAGAATAATACTAACTTATTTTACTTACACTTAAAGGAAACGGCTTGGGTGATATATATATGCACAAGAACATTGTACTTGAAAATGTGACACCTGCAAGAGGCATGCTTCTTTTTATTTGATACAGGACTACGAGTTAATGTATGTTTTCGCTGAAATAGTACGATTTAAATTTAAACTTATGTGAGATGACCTTTTTGTAGAAGTAAGAATGCATCAAAATGCTCCGGAAATCAGTGCATGTAACATCATCTTCATATAAAACGGGATTTTTTTACGTGGCAATATTGGCCTATTCATTTTTTAGCTTAATATATATTCATCATGGATAAATCGCTGAGGAACCTTATGTGTGTACGAAGTGTACCATTCTTCTTAAAATTTGATTGAACGTAGAATGGGTAGTGCGGTGAAGCTTTAAACTACTGCCCGGAAAATCCTTATTTCCAAACTGGCTGATTCCGCTGGCAATTTTTCCTAGCACAGAATTAATACTGATCTATTTCTCTTGAATGTGTCTGGGAACACTGGCATGTACACGTGATTAGGGTCCTTGAAAACCAGAAAACATATCAAATACTGTATCACTGGTCTAATCCAAAACATTTTAATTTTGAACAATTTAAATACTTTGTTTTTAATAGAACTTGGGAGAGGGAAATTTATAGATCTAATAGGTCAACTTTAATTTCTTTATTATTTATTCAATTTAACATATTGAAAGTATGTAATAGAACATAAAAATGCTTGATTTTTTTTGATATCGTGAATTATCTGTTGCGGGCAATTTTTTTTTATTTTTATTGATGGAAACTTGATTTCGAAAATTATTATAAAATCCATTTCGTTATTAACCTGTCTTGATGTGGTCTGTTAGCAGTGATCTTAAATACACGCATGCCATTGTTAATCTGTCTTTCTTCTTGACTCTGCACCTTTGCTTCAAATAGTGAAATAGTATTTGCAATTTTATGTTACCTACATTTCAAAAATGTTTGCGACAAATTTTGTTTAATATTTGTATTTTAGTTTCAAGCATATAAGCTCATAGTTTCCCAAATACAAGTCTATTTACTGTTACTTCCTTACTGTACTGTACATCAATACGAGGAAGGTTATTTATTACCCATTCAAACTTTACCGGTAAATTCACAATTTTTATTATTACAATTGCGTATAATTGTATTTTTAATATTTTTATCATACTGAAGACCACATCTTTTGGGACATTTTTTTTAACGAAAGTTTTCATTTTAATTCACGTATAAGGCATGAACGTGAGCATCCATAATTATTTCCACAGATTTTACTCACTCAAAAACTTATCATGATACTTGTGAAAAACTCTTTATTTTTATTTTATATGAAGATTCAAGTTATTATTTCCCGTTATACAACCCATGGCTTTAATCTAACACGAAATGTTGTGTCTCAGAGGCAACATTAAATATGCAAAGTTACACAGGCACAACACCTTTAGTCAAACCTATTCTTACATGAATATAAAGTGATTGCTTAGAAGTATTTGTCTACAAACAGGATGGCAAGGGAGGCGATGGAAAGTTGAGAGATATCTTAAAAGAAAATTTTGCTGCAATATTCAGTTTGAGGAATGGGGAATAGCAAGCAGAAGTTAACTTGAGATATCTATTCCCTTATTGTTTAAAATTTTATGTAATAGTACCATAAGCTAACCATAGTTTAGGATATATTTAGTATTTGTCTGAAAGCAACCGCAAATGTATAGGTACCAATGTAGGAAGTGAATAATTAAAAAATATTTTATCTCGCTAATTACCCGTAACGGTCGTTAAAGTCTCCGGAGTGACAGCGGAACAACAAACACACTCTTTCCATTATTTCGTCACCCGTCGCATTTTTTCCCCTGACTCTTTTATCCAGTCTTGTGTTCATCAAATAACTCTCCTCAGGAACGTTTTGTTGAAGGCAAAAACACCAGGGAGCTTAGGAAAGCATTTCGTTCCGTGCGTTCCGAGAGGCGTGGCAGTTTGCTCTTGGCCGTGGAGTGAGGTCCTCATTCTCGTGCTTGAGTCTGTGTGTGTTTTGCCTGAAGGCAGTCTTGGTGACCTGTTCCAATTCCAACCAAGGAAAGATCCCCGCCCCATGCAAGGATGACTGCTTGAATGGCACTGAGACCGCCGCCGCCGACAGTAGATTTACGATATCTGTGCGTTCGGAAGGAATTGTATTGTAGCCAAGGGCTTAAAAGGGGAAGCAGTGGTCGAGCACTTCCGCGCCGTGAGGCATTTCGTAAGAAGGCGTTGTGTGTAGCATACACCCAAGAGGCATAATTCGGTCTCCGCGTATTCGAAATCGAATTTATAATAGCCAACAATACTAACTACACTCTGCACTGAGCTCAAGCGGGTGGGTCAATCCATAGTTGTACTCATGTTTCACATGGAAGACAAAATGTTTGAGCACAGGTTCTCAAGTTCATCTAGTCATTAATAGAGCAATTATTCTTCATTGATATTCAATCGTCTGCCACATTGAGAGATAGTTTTATTACTCACAATATAGATCATTAGTGACGTAGAAAGAAATTGTATTTGATTAGAGAGGTAAGTGTTGATTGAAAATACAACTTTTGTAAGTTGTATTAATTTGTTAACCTTCATTAATTAGGTAGTGTTACCAAAGATTTTCCAACGACTTCAATTACATAATACAGTATTGACTGTTAGCATTCTCAATTGAGACTATTCCATAAGAATCTCTCATAGTCGATGAAGATTTTGTTCAAGACATAACTATGATATATATTTGTAAATTATATAGATTACATTATATATTTCTACCTGGTGCATGAAACTTAACGTAACATGTCTCAACGGCTTTTGTTGATTTATTAGCATAGAAAGAAACTTTTATGGTGAAGCAGTCGTAACTAATTTCTAAACTATTCTTGTTCTAGCGATAAAGTTGATCAAACGAGAAAGCCTTATAGCATATTTGGAATCCAGTAAGAAATTATTCTTCTCGTACATCTCAATCAAGACTACTCGGTCGATCAAAGGCTAAAGATTTAGACCCATAGCCTCTCTGACCTTGGAAGCAACTAGCACCAGCAAACTCCTCTTTCAAATTTCCTTTTTCCCTCGAAACATTTCAACGGACTATTAGCACATTCGTTAGGACCATCTACCTAAATTATTTAGTCAAAATTGAGACTTTGGGGGAATATGAGACATGGGGTGAATCGCGAAACACAAAGACCATATTTGCTTTCACGTCAAAAATTCCAGGATTTTCCTATTTTTTCAAGGCTAACGTATGAGCATATCAATGGGATTAGCCATTAAAAATGAATTAACCTCGGTATTCTTGGAAGGTAACTTTTCATAACAAATAAAAGCTCTCTAAAATCTTGAATGCAAACACAATTAGCAAAATCAAAATTTCCGTGTAGCTACACTTCAAATTATTCCAATGGAAAATACTCAGCCAGTTGCAAATGCTTGTATTACCTTCGCCAAAGCTTAGAAAAATTTTTGCCCTTCTTCCAATAGCTTTATCTATTAGTTAGCTTTGTTAAAATTTACTGGTATAGTTAGTCAGTTATCAAATTAAATTGAAATAAAATGTACTTTAAAAGAGAAACTGTGTTAAATATTGGCATATATGCTTGTTTGCGTATTTAAAGGGATTATGGATATAGTAAACAAAAAAAAATACGAAAAAAATGGGAATTATTTCACCCTTTAGCAGATAGAAAACTATAGATGAATTTATTTTTCAGTTTTGAAATTTTGCTTTGCCTCGTAGAACTATATACTTCATGACAAGTCTGTTTAAAGCGTATTTGTCTCTTGAGTGATTTATGCCGTGCCATTATTTCTGAAATTCTGTGAAAAAATTCTTACGAAACTCCAGCTACCAATTTTCATTTCATGTATACATATCTTTCATTCTTAACATGCCTTGGTAAAAATAATGATCGGAGAATGACAGCACCCTTCAGGGCTTTATTTTTTATGTTTGTGTTCTTCCTTATCCCTGTAATGGATATATAATACACAATTTCATAATGAAAGCACCAATTGATTAGTCTTTTCATGTGACTATATTCTATATTTGTGTTATAAAATTGATCCATTTTGTGTAAATTGAGAAAATAATACAAATATAAATGTTTGATGAGGGTAGCGGACATAAGAAACAATATCGTGCAATCTGGTGAGTCATTCGAGTGTTGAAAATCGAAATTTTCTGAAAGAATGTGCAAATCACTGTTTTTCCTCGATCATCCTTTGTCGTTATGACTCAGATAGGTCTTCAGTATATTACTTTTACTGCCTAAGGCTACAATGGCCAGAAGCTTCGTCCCCAAAATGAGATTGCTGCTCTCTATAAAGCTTGAAGCAAATCTTGTAGTCACGGTATTTGTTTTTCAACCTCAGGCGGGTAACAATGAGAACATGTATCGAAATTCAAATTTTGAAATATGCACAGATTCTGCATAGTACAATTGCGGAAAAAGATTTTTCTCTGTGTCAGAAGACCGATATTAGATTCATGTTTTGAGTTTGGGTACGGTGGCAGAGAGAATTAGATTCTATATGGAAATCAATCTCTTACATAGTTATGGTCGGTATTATCTAGAAAACAATTTTCATATGTTAATTAAACCTGACATTATGATGATGTGGGAGAATTTCCACACTTTTTAGCAATTCTGAAAAAAAGATGCTGCTCAACGTTTACCGAAATATATGCTGTCCTTTTTTTATAATACGATACACTATTATGCATTTCATGGTGTTTCAATTTCCTAACTTGTATCTTATGTGCATGATTTCTTCCTAACGTTGTGGCATCACTGTTCTGCATCTTTAATAATATCCATCTTACGGCAAGAAACTAAAGCATTCAGTCCTTTAAGGCCCTCGTATCAACGCAATGGAAGGGATTGGTCTGTATAAATGTACTTAAATACTTTTCAATCACTTGAAAGCACTAAAGTATGATTAAAGTGAACATGTAACTTGTAAAGGGTATTACAGTAGGAAAAACCCATATCTCTCTTTAGGGGACCGACACAATAGTGGTAAATGGTAAAGGTAAAGACACAATAGATTGATGACTCAGTAAGCAACCGTGAGTAAGCCCTACATTGTGTGAAAAATTTCACATCCAGGGTAAGAAGAAAAGTTTCTCTTGTACTTTATCCTGCGGTTAGGGCTGAAATCCATAATGTGACAGAATGACTTTACCCGAGTATATACAGGTATTTAGCTCGTAATGTATAGGGATCAGTTCACGTTGTAGCCAAATACTCCACCTACGAAGGGATATCGCGTCATTGAGAGTATTAAGAAATTTTGATCAAGAAAATAGCAAAGTATCATAAGTAAAATGTGTTCATTGATTTAATTGTGTTGACGTTTATACTTAGCGCTAGCCAAATACTCGTTGGCTCAAGCAAATTTATCTCTCAATCTGCTCCTGCCACGAAGCAGAAGATAAGGAGATGTCAACGGCTGAATCATCTAGTTTAACTTTGGTTTACCCAATTTTGCCAACTTTAATTTTTGATGTAATCATTTGAATCTAGTTGAACAATGTTTCCATATGAAGGGACTCGTTAATGAACTTTTCTTCATTATAATGTGAGTTTTGTACGCTCAAAAGCGCTCTTCATTAATTCCTTAACGTCACTTTTTTTAAGGACAACCTTATTGACTTCGAGACCAACTCGTTTTCGAAATCGGTTCTCAAGAAACGAGACTCCAAATGCGGATTTGAGGGGCTACGCAGCCTGAATTTGCACTCTACAAAAAAATGGAACACTCTGACGCATCCTGGTGCAAAAGTCTCCGAGAAAAGGAAGTATTATCGATCGAGTGATCCCTCGTTACAATAGGTATTTCAAAGAGAAAGATAGGCGGCCGGAAGCCGACATGTGTGAGAGGCCATCCGAAGTTTCGGGTGGGAGTTGGCTGCGAGGGAAGGAGGAAGAGAGAAAGAGTGGGTGTTGGAGGCGTGTGGGAGGGTAAGATGCTAGGTGTGGAGCCAAGGGGGAGAGAGAGAGAGCGACGCAAAGCGGGTGTGTTTTGTCCATTGTTTCATTGGAATGCGTTTATGCACACACATCTATCCACTAAGGCTTTCGAACGTCCCTTTTTTTCCTCTGTCGAATTCAAAACCAATTTATAAACCGGTTATGTATTTGGCGGCGGGTGTTAAGGAAATGGAATGTAGGCACCTATCTGACAACTTTGGTGTGTCATGTTTCGACCTGATTGCACATTTTGGAATGCGCCCAGTGCCACATATGTATGTTTTTGTGTCGTCTTTACCGGTCAGAATTGCGCATTATATGGTGCAGATGTGTTTCAAAATTAAACCGGCTCGATATTTTTTTAAGCGACGGGAAAAAGTTTATTTGTCCTAATTATTAGATTTGAAACAGCTAAATTATTTAATCAACAAATGTATAAAAGATTAAGGAATTTATTGGCGTTAATTTGATCAAAACCTACTTATTTGTAAAATATAAAAAAGTTTTTATCTGGTAGATCATTTTATGTAGGCAGGAAGAAATTACATATATGTATGTCAACCTCTAGTTTTTCTAATGCAAGTGGCCCTTGGCACCTTGGCATCTACATATTTATTCAATGCACGAATTAGCATAAAATAAGATAGGTTTAGACGGCACGTGAAAGCCAAATAAACGTAATATTCTTGGGAAAATCTTTGTTTAAAGGATATATTACAGGAAATATTCTGTGAATTCACGGTTGTGGATGAAATATTTAATGAAACACAAATTATGCACTGCTTCCATCCAAAAATTTTCCTTTGGGACTCAAGGTCATGGAAAATCTCTATCATGTTGTGGAAGGACGCCCAAGTTTTCTTTTGAAAGAAACAATGCTTCCAAGATATCGTGTTATAAAATGTAGTGTTATTAATTTAAACCATATGGATACACAATTGGATGGCAATGCGAACCTAATTTAGCGTTCAAATGCGGCCAGCAATGTTATTCAAGGCATAGGTTGTTCGGTTCATGAATTTTGGTGGTATGTATGAAATGTATGTATGTATGTGAATGAACCTATATTTTGGTTACCCTTCTCTAATAATTTAAACAAATGATTGATAGATGAATGTTATCTTTGGCACCTTTGCAGTTACGTGCAAATGTTATCTGGGATTCGCTTGTTAAAGTTCATTTAGCATATTATTTTGTGATGAATTACCATAAAGTTTTGAAGGAATTTGTTTCATTTGGTAAAAGTATTCAGAATGAGTGAATTTCACGTACCTTCTACTCGTACCGGTGATTCACAAATTCTGCTTATCAACTGGTCTCAAGATAGATAACTTACGAGCTAGCGGGCCACGATGAGAATATTATGCTACGAAAGTCTAAAAATTATTGCCAGGTTTTTATTAAATTACTGTTTTATTATTCTAAAGTCTTATGTAGTTTTCTGAT
This sequence comes from Hetaerina titia, assembly GCA_037158775.1. Lineage (NCBI taxonomy): Eukaryota > Metazoa > Arthropoda > Insecta > Odonata > Calopterygidae > Hetaerina > Hetaerina titia. The sequence goes on from CM073771.1 coordinate 64,221,370, forward strand.
TAATACATATTTACAATTCGCGAAAGGTAAAATGATGCATTTCATTGCCTTTCCTAACAAAAAACAACCTGATATTCGACACTAAGTAAGTCCTTCAAATCCGTATTCACCCTTCCAACCTTCATCCCATCCAATATTCCTATCCTATTCCTTGCTTACCTAACGTGCCTCCCCTCTACTATAGTCTTCAACATCCCATCGGTAACAAAACTTGCTGTAACCATCTTTCCTACTTCCTTTGGATTTCGCCCAACAATCCCCTATCCTCCCAAATAATCTCGTCTTTCCTTGTTTATTTGCCTTTCATTTCATTTCCCCTTTACCATCCTTTTCCACACACAAATACCAAAAGCCTCCAATCTACGCTTCTTTGCGCCTTGCTTAAGCCATCATTTTTCCATTCAATGCAAACTACTCTCCATATAAAAGTTTTAACTAGCATTTGCTAATTATCTTTATTAAAAATCCATGCAATTAATTCCCTTCATCTTGCGAAAACTTGTATGGCTAATTCAATTCTTGCTCTTATGTGCCTACTACTTCAACTGTCTTGATCCAAAACTATGCTAAGATAGGTAAAATATTCACTTGCTTCATTTAGTAACTATTATATTAATATTTACAATATCTTTCTTCTTTCTTAAAAACCGCGTAATCTTTCTTTCGGCTGCCTTTCCCTTTTTTGAATAGGAACTAACACTGATCTGACGAAATCTTCCGGCAAAATTCCTCCCTCATATATAATACGAATTAGTCCATATAAGTTCTTCCACCCAAGTTTTTCTAAAGTCAAAGTATTTCCGCAAGAATGTTTTCTATCTCGATTGCAAGGTACCAGAGGATGATGCCGATGCGTTGAATCTACTTGTACTCCTAAATACAAAAAAATTAATGGAAAGATATTTTTTTTACTTCAATGATAATGAATTTCCACAAAGTTAAGCCAGAAAACATCGAATATTTATGCTAATATTATTCCATTTCGCGCCTGATCTATATTTACTACACTTTTTCCAACCTTTTTGTCCAGTGCTATTGGCACCCCTCGTTGGTGCAGTTCCTCACTGCGGTATATTAATGTGTTAACATCGCTTCTATTATCCCCGCTGTCTTTTCATCTAACCTCGCACAACTCTAATATGCCTATATTTCCTCTCTCCATCTACCGTTTCATATTTTACAATTTTGTTGTCCTCATAATCGTCCTACATTCCAAATCACTATTTTAACTGGTTCTGTCCTCTTCTGTGCTCCTGATGTCGATTTCGCCTTGCGAGAAATTTATGATATGCAGAAACCTTCCTCTCCCGCTGCCGGGTGCGACACGCGGCTCAGCGGGTCGAGTCCCATAGTTGTAAGGACTTATTCTCACATCTACATAGTAGTAGTTTTTTGGGGAGGTGATCGACAGCTAAGGTCATTTGCGCCATTAGGGATGGATGGGAAAGGAAGGGTGGACAGAAACCTGGCGTCGGCATTTCAACTCCACTGGTGTCAGATCTTTTTGCAGTCTCCTCTCTAAGGAACGGATGCTGCGATGATTATCAATCATATGGCTCCTTACTTCGACCTTTCTAGCACAGATGACCCTACCAGGGCCAAATATCATTGCTCCCGCCAGCGCAGATCTACGAGGTGTCATGAGAAAGCACAAGCCCTTACACCACGTCAAGGTTGTAGTTGATGAGGGGAATATTAATATGTTAGTGCATAAATTAACTCAGAAACAAACATTTTATTTAATTTCAATTAAGTATTATTAAATTATCGACGCATGATTGCCTTCAATCGTGAAATTTCAATTATAGTTTGATTTAAAATAAATGAATGGCAACGATCACGTGTCGCAAACAGCCCTGGTGGTGTTACATGCCACCGTTCTAAGCTTTCTTACCGAGAGAGCGCGTGAGACCCTCACCAATTACTATATATCGACCTTTGAGCTGATAACTACGATTAATAGAAGACAAATATGAGTAATATTCAACTCAATGAAAATTATTTTTTTGGAAAACGATGATTCCTCATTGTGCGATTAGTTTTTTTCGCATAGGCGTAACATTCGTGCCTTATCTTTCTAGCTGAATCCCTTAATTGCATTCCCCTTATCGGGAATCGCGGTGGAGCGACTGGTCAAAAGTACTTTACAAGAGATTTATAAATCTCCACGATCATGCAGCAAGGCCATACATCCCTTAATGGCTCTCTTGGACCCCGTGTCCAATCGGCACGTGCTCAAAAAACACGCTCTCCTCACGACCTCCAAGCGGTCGGGGCCTCACGCTCCGAAAAATAAAAAAAAGCGTAATCCTCCACACTCGTGGGTGCCTGGGAGCCTACCATGCAACCGTGAAGGGTAGTCCCGCGGGCGGCTAGTCCCCAATTCCGGCGGAATTCACGCGTGCACCTGCATTAATGTATACACGCACGGCCCGGATCCGAGGGGATCTTCGGGGTTATCGTGACCGGCCGTTTGTCCCAGGTCGATCAACCAATCAGGCTTAATTTCTGCTGCCCCGAAGGTGAGAGTGGGATGTAGGTAGTTCGTGAGACCAGGGGGACGAACCTCCTGGTCTCCACCCCGCCCCATCTTCCCCTCGCGGTGGGGTCTACCGTTGCGTGGCGCAACCCCGTGCGACCTCAACGCGCTCGATCGGCGAGCCGCACACTCCCTTCCCACTCCGACACTCTCACGCACTTAACGCTCCCAACCTCGCCTCCTCTCCCTCCTCGCCCTCCCCCCCGCAGCGCACCCGCGAGAGAGTCTTCCTCGACGCGTCCCAGTTACCACTTGACCATTATAGCGCGCGCACAACTCCCGCGTCACTTCCCAAGGCCAGGTGGTATGAATAAAAAAGGCACGTATACCGCATATCTCGCTCCCGAGGGTAAGGTAGTGACATCTGTTGTCCGCTTCTTTCACCCCGAGTCACCCTCGGTCATCCCCATCTGTATGCGTGTGCGAGTGGTATCTCATTTAATTAAGTAAAAAACACCACTTCGGTGATCTTCGTCTTCTTTTTACGTCTTCCTCTTCTCGTCCTCGAGCTCTTCGGCTCTTTCGCTTGCTTCCTCTCTCCGATCCCCCGCGTTCGAAGGAACAGCTTGCTTGGAGGACGTAGCCTCGTTGACGGAGTACTCGACGGGGGGATCATTTGTCAAAATGCGTCGGAGGGGACTTATTACATGCCGGCATACCTCCGTTTCCCGCTTGTCTGCGACCATATTTGGCTCTTCCCATCTTCAATTTATCACGAGGGTAAATGATTCCCTGGCTGACGAGGGGACGGATTCAGCTTTCAGATGACCTATTTGAATTTCATTTAACCCTTGACATGACTCGTCAGAATGGCGTTTTATTCTTACAGTCACCTGAGAGAATAGGTATTTAGGGTTTCGGGTGCAAAATTATTCGCATACAAAACGGTCAATGAATTTATGTATTCCTCAGCAGGCCGCTAAAAAAAATGTCTTAAGTCGTCAAGGTACGCAATAAACAATTTAAATGCATTTATTTCCCGATTATGGTGACGCAATTTACCAAATTTTAGATTTGTTCACTTGAAAAGCTTTTTGAAAATGTCTCATATTTAACTTGACTGGATACAGTTAACATTTTCATGATCATATACAATTTCATTGCTTGTTTGAGTTGTATAAGTTATAACACTTTTACGAGAAAACGCTTTATGCCATCTACATGTATTATTATTATCACACAGGAATAAAGTTTTAGTGTCATATTTATTCATTTAAGAATTTCTAGGATATTTTAATTTATGCCTGAAAATGTTTTATTGTGGGTGTATATTTTTTGCATAAATCTTAATCGCGGTTGAGCCCGTTAATTTAATGCATGAATAATAATGAAATAGTAAGATAATTCTTACTCAATGAGCAATCCTCAACCTAATATGTTTCATTGGTTTTTACATCAGACTCTATTATATAGAACACTCTTCCGAGATATAGAAAATGCAACGCATAAATATTTTACGAGATTTTTCATCATCGCCTTGAATGACCGTCCGAGTGGATAATAGCACCCATAGGTCACGGTTTCCAAGTTTTTAAGATGCCCATTTTATGTGCCTCGACCATAGCTCGAGCTATCCCAGTGTTCGGTCTCAACCCAGCATCGAATGCAGTCATCATATTTTTCCAGTCTTTTGCCTCGTTTTCCCAGTCCGAGTCATTCAGACGACGGCAATCGAACATTCTTCGAGCGCTGCCCCGCGGCACACCAATTGACCGTCACATCGCGATGGAAGGTATACGTAAAACCGAACAAAGCTCGCCCAAGCGTCCGTGATGTCCGGCGAGCTCGTGCCGTCCGGTCGGAATTAACTGGAAACGGGTAGACGTCTCTTTAAGATGTAAAATCCTGATGCGATACCTAATACGGACGCCTCGCAGACGCTTCCAGCCTCATGAATGGAATGCCTTATCACGATGCGAAGAACGCTCGGTTTGCGGCAGTATTGCGTTAATACTTCGCAGTACCGGGCCGTGCGTGGAGTACAGTAGGCCACGGACAATTCCTTTCACTCCTCGAGGAGGCCGAGTGCTCTGTCCGCCCCGTGAGCACGTTATGAAATTTTTGAGAAAATTTGCACGGGATCAAGTGATTATCTTTCTTTTATTCATTTGAGTGAACTCAAGCGTTCCCCCGGCACTTCCGAAGAGTCGGAAAAGTGCCTCAAGATGAAAAATAATCGAACGTGACTATTCTAAGACATGCAGAAATTAAATAGATGTTTATTCATCTACATCTACATAATACCCCGCAAGCCGCCGCAAGGGCGTGTGGCGGGGGGTGTTAGGTCACCACCCAAAAAAAGGACAAAAGAAAAACTGCATTCAAAAATAACACACACATGAAAACCCAAATCCACAGAAGTGAATACATTCATAGAAAAATCCTATCATTTTACACGCATGCAAATACACATCTACCTCCCTTCACTCCACAAGCATGCAAGTACATATGCTTAATTATAACAAATTTTTGTATCTTAGGATGCAGTAAGAAATCTATCCAAGAACGTGCAAGGTAGATTTAAGTAAGTAGCAAGGTGAAATACCACCACCACAAGAACGTGCAACACAAAACGCTCTCCTACCCCAGGTGAGGAATTTGGCCCAACGCTGCAGGCAGGAAGAGGGCTCCCCCACGGAGAGGGACAAGGGATGGAAGGGGAAATTTAGGGTACCAAAAGCAGAGCAAACAATATTGTAAACAGCACTACATTACTTAATGGCATTCCAATGCGGTCATGCGGGAAGGGTTTTGACAACAACACACAGGAGGTTAGTGAATGTGCATGCAATTGAAAATAACTAATTGTTACCTAGACGCCGAGGGTGACAAGTGGCATTTTTGTTATCTACGAGTGTAACCCTACAGTTATTATCCCGTATTGTCCGTGGGAAGAAGGAGTCTTGAGTCTGCTAGTTCTGGCATCAATTTCCCGAATCTTGTATACATGATCCAAGCGACCAATGTATGTTGGAGTGCGAATAATTTTCGAGACCTCGATGCTGAAACATGCGGATCTGAATTTATTTAGCAAGTTTAACCAAGTATTGAGTCGTCTTTCTTCCAATGATTCCCATCCCAACTCCATAAGCATTTCAGTGACGCTTTTCGTTTTATCGTAACAGTTTTCCACGAAAAGAGCTGCCCGGCGTTGGACCTTAACTGCCTTGAGACACTCGACTTTTCCACCACATCTTTCCGTGGAGGACCGCGGTTTGAACTCTAGGGAGGAAGGGAATGAGTGAAGGGTGAAAGACCTACGAAACTTCCCCCCATCAATCTCACTCCTCACCTTTTCCCACTTAATATCCTATTTCCAAGAAGTAATTTCTTCCAGAATATATTATCATTCAGTTTAAACGGCTGAGTAAAGAAAATCAATCATGCTGTGTCATAAATTTATGAGTTATTTGAAAATCTACAGTCATTCCATGGTTTCCCTGCCCGAGACCATGTATCGTTGTAACTTGTAGGATGCGTTTATTTTCCGAAGATTCAGTAGTTTACCGTGATATCCGTGATCCTAAGGACACATCAGCTTTATCAGATGGCCTTAATGCTATACAACGCTGGTGCGATACTTGGAAATTAGAATTGAACCAAAAAATGCATAGTCATATATTTTTGGAAAAGAGCAATTTCCGCCATAATGCCCACTGCATCGGGAACACTGAAATGGAATGTGTAGAATCGATTAAATACCTAGGCGATACCATCACTCACAACCTCTCCTGGGTGAAATAAGTACGGGAAATATGTGGAGTAGCTTTACAAAAATTAGGGTTTATTAGAAGAGTACTGGGTAACTGTGATGAAAAGTTCGATGAGAAATGTTATCTTTCGCTGGTTAGGCCAGAGATGACGTATAAAACCTGTGCTCTGGGCAAAAATTTTCATTTTATATCGTCATACTTATCTTTATTTGCAACTAATAAATGATTACTCTTTTTATTTAAGAGAATGTAATGTCTACTTTTGTCTCTACTCCTCTTCATTCACTGTTCCTATTTCTTTTTAATGAATATGAAGAACTGCAATCTTTCAATCAATTTCCCATGCCTTAATTGAGGGTACAATTTTTGTCGAAAAATACATAATTCATACATACATCAACGCGAAAAACGAAGAAACGCGTTTCACTACATCGAAGCTTAGAAAAACTTAAGTAGAAACTACTACTACAAAACTACTTTAGCAACATGATGAAGAATGAAACTTTTCCTTACTTTCATTGGAAGTTAGATGAATGAATCAGCAGCTCATGGTTATAAAGATACCATTTCACTGTTCACGCCGAGCATTTTTGTCACTCGAATATATATTTTTTCTTCATTGTACGTGACACGGGTAATGATGAATCCTAGCCAATTTGATTTTAGGGTGTGGTTTAATCGTGCAGTTTGAATGAAGACGGAGTGGAACGCGTGCCAGATTCATCCTGGCGCTTCATTGTTCTCAGCTTTCTTTCAATGTCAATGGAGCACCAGAAATCGTGTATACACATGTAAACAGTGAAAATTATCGGAATTAAGAAGTGAAAATTGTTCAAATGTTTTATCACATAAAAAAAGAACGTTTTGATAAGTGCGATCATTCAACGTTCTATTCTGGTTACCGGGGATTATTGGATTCAATACTATAGGGATTGGCCGAATTTCACCAAACACTTTAATTTATTTTAAAAACTAATCAATTTTTGCATAAAAAACCCGGTTTATAACACAATAATTACCAGAAACCACTATTGTATCTCACCATAGACAAATGGGAGGTAAGTGAAAAAGCTGACTTAAATAAGTTCAACATATTCAGGCTTAAGGTCGTGGAAGTTCTTCATAATGAATATAACAAGGTCTTGCACCTGATGATGACTCTGTGAGTTGAAACGCGTCGTACACTATAATAAATCTGTGGAAAAGTGCAAACTCTCCTTATATTCATTCAGACTTAAATAAACTGTATATTCGTTTCATATGTGATTTCCCTGACTTCCATTGACTATGTAGGTTAAATATAATTTTTATGATCTTTTTCAATCCTCGTGAAGTACGAATTGTGTGATTCCTATTGCCGAGGACTACGTTCAGTCTTTTTTTATTTGTCAGCCTATTTTCAATGCTTTTCTTCAACAGAGTTTCATCGTGTTAATTTTGGATTTCATATCGCTATCGGAGCAAAAAGTATACGCACATATTTAGTACTTTTCATTTCCTGGATTTTATTGCGATTAAAATTTTAAATACGCTACGTACACCTGGGACGCATCGAAAACGATACGAGAAAGTGATTCCAGGGTATAGAAAGCGCACGCACTAGTTGTTGATGAATGTCACGAGGATGCGGTTTTACGGACTGTCGCCGTTAACAGACGGTTAAAATGCTCACTCGAAGCTGGTAGCTGGCGAAAGAGAAACGGCAGGGACAGGATGTTTATATTGCGACCAGGAAAGAAATAGCAAGGACAAAGCTTTAACCATCAGTCATTCCTCCCACCAGCCCTCCGCACATAATCGCGCTCCCTTGCAAGCTCCACTCGTTTTTTCTGCCTAATTTACTGTCTTTCCATTGACACAGTTCAAGGGCCGCTCAAAAAGTGGGGATCGTAATGGTTTTCTAGTTTTATTTAAATGGTTTTTACTTAAGTCTTTAGAACTCGATAACGAGGTAAATGAAAATGCGGTTGAGGAGACGACCTTGCTCTAATGCTCAAGTCTCCGGACGAGGATTAAATGTGAAATAACGAAAGTTTCGTTTTTTCAACTATGAAGTAAAAAATATCATATTTTTTTATGGCCTCGAAAATTCATTGCCATTCTTGAGGAAGGGATTTTCGTTCAACCGTACGATAGTAGATCAAGGTTTCGATGACTCATTCATCCAAGGTAAAACCTTGGGATATTTCATCAAATGTTGTACACACACATTCAGACACGTTCTCAGAACATTGCGGTACTCACGGAAACCCTCCTTCCATTGATTAGTGTCGAATTCTTAAGATATCATATTGCGTGGTCCGTTTTCTGCGGATTTCCGCATAAAGACATCTTATTAAAATAGAGTTTCTTATTAAGTGAGTATGTCCAAGAAGGAGAAGAAAAATTTATTGTTCTGTGGTGATCCCATGGCACACATCAGCTTATGCATAGGATACAGTTCAGCTAAACTAACTTTAAGTACGTAATTCGGACTTATCAAAACATCAGATATATAATTATCAAAAAAACAGATGATACAAAGCTGAAAAAGCAATAAATTAAACGTTATACTGAGCGACAATATGAATGATAATAATCATACGTATACAATTGGAAAGAAACGCATAATTTAAAAAACATAATTCAGTAAAATTTATATAAACGTGAGATTGATAATGATAGGGAAGCAAAAGATTTCAAATGGATGCATGCATATTAGTGCTACAGGAAAAATGGAGCAATAATATATTATAGGCCATTGAATGAACAATGACAATTTGAGTACATATTAAATACAAATTGGAGAAAACTTCATGTTGACCTATCATTATCAAGGTATCTCGTAATTACATTTCCAAAGTCTTTTCTATTTTCTATTTCAAATTGTCAAATTTATGTGACATTATTTACGTACTCATTTGTACTAATGCTCATATGTATAAATTTAAAATATTTAATCTCGGAATTTGAATGACCAAAAAAAATGTGTTTTGAAGCAGTAAATATTTTACCAAAAGGGTCTCAATAAAATAAAAGTGCCACTGAATGGGGAATGAATTGCGCGATTATATTCCTTAATGTCTTACAAGGTTTAATGGTCCTTAATGTAATTTTTAGTAGGTATGTAGAGTATTAAAAAGCGTCTTTCTCAATTGGTTTGGCCAGACAGCCAACGTCTGCCATAACATCGCGTTCAAATAAAATTCTCGAGAGTTTTAAGGTGGGAAATGAGCCCTCACACGAACTTTCACCTCAATTCTGTGCAAAGATTAAAAGTAAAAATATTCCTGAATAGTGACAATTGCTTTTTAATGACCATGTTTGAATTATTATTTCGAGTTTCGTGGTCCAAAACTGAAACTATTCTTGTCACACGGACATGTTAGCCTACTCTAAGGGAGCGAGAGTCATTCATCGCGTAGCACGACCTAGAGTGCTCATAATCTTTTTCTTAAAAAAAAAATTCCCCCTGTTGAATAGGCCCTAATAAACCCCTTTTTCCCTAATAAATATAAAAGGAAATTTAGCCGCGTCATACGCTCCATGACCGTAACGGTGACGTGTTGGACTTAAATGATTTGCTATTTCCTTTAAAAGACGTGCTGTTGAGATTTCGTCTCACTAGTCTGCGTCACATTTTGAGGGCATATTTCTACTTAGGAGTAGAAAAAAATTCAGTCTCTGATCCAGTGCGTTGTTTTGGTAATAAATTTTATGGTACTGCTATTTAACTTCCTTATTTTAAAATCTTTTCTTCACCTTTTTTTCCAGGCTTGAATGCTTTCAGTTTTGGTATTTAGAAAGCGAAACGGTTACAGCATAGAAAGTGTGATGTTTTACATCTTTTCATTGCCAGTTATTTTGATATATTTTGGAAGCAGACGCTTTGGGTGAAGTCACGCTCGGATCCGTCTTCTCTACTGATTGGGAAATGAGGTCATCTCATCGGAAAATTTAAGTATGGGCTGAAATAAGAATTTAAATTTTCATTTTCTGAATTCGTTGAACCTGATAACGGAAGTGACTTTCATTTGACCATATACTTTGATTAGCTATCTGTTGATCACGACTGGCGGACGGGTCAGAACTGTCGAACATGTATTGCAAGACATCCCTTTCGGCTGGGAAAAAATATTTTTTTTGTCATCGTCAGAAATCCAATTGTGTGGGAGGTTTGTGGCCGTCTAACAAATACGGTTATAGGTAGTTAGGTCGCCTACAAAAATATATCTCCGATCTCTATGCTCTATCTATCCGTTAAACTGTGGGAGGAATTCAGTCTTTGGACCCATCGGATAATTTGATTGCCTCTTCTTCAGTAAGAAGACATAATGCTATCTATGTCTCGGGAATCGCGACTAAATCTGATTGTACAAACACTTAGAAGTCAATCTAATCGGTTTAAGATTTCCTTAATGGGCGGGTGGAAAAAGCGACAAAAACAGGCGGAATCACACTCAGTATCAATAAAACGAATATTTCCGTAATGGACGTTCAATTTTCGATGTCGTAAAACGTTTCGCTCTATATTTTTCCCCTTAAAGTTTTTGCCGATCTTTTCTTGAAGTTGATTTGAAGTTGCGTAAAGATTGGTGAGGATGGAGAATGTATCTCGGGTTTTCCTCCTTGTTCGTCCATCTATCGTACACATATGACATCAAAGAAACAACCGATGATCGAGTTTTACCGATAGCGAGTGTTTAAGGTCGATGGGGTTTTTTCCGCACCACCCCTTCTGCCACTATATGCATAATAAACCCCAAGAACCCTTTTTCACCATATTTTCTTAAAATATTTACTCAGAGACTCTCTCATCAGCCTTCTACTAACTTTTAAACTGCCTTTTGATAGCGCAATGCCTCTAATGCATAGTGGTGACAATACATAAGATAACGCATGCTGCTGCGTTCATTTTTCCATATTTCACACTTAGCCTGATTTGACTCGTTTTGATGGGCTCACTCTGAAGCTATAACTTTTTAAGAATCTCATTAATTTGATTTCACTTTCTTTTAGCATCCAATGCTTGACACACTGATTCTGAAATAGATACGACAAAGATTGCAATCAATGTGTCACAGAAAACGCTGACTTATAGTGTTTGCTGAACATTGGAATTTGTATTTGCAAATTGACCACGCCGATACTTTGCTTGTTATAGCTCCTTGTGCACGCTAAATAACTCGTTTAAACGAATACATTACATTAACTTCATACTACTAATAATTATTCCAAGCTATTCCTATCTCCTGCCATATGTCCATTGAATATTGTTTGACACCTTTCCGGAATGGACGGAAACCCTATGTTTTATATTCCTTTTCAAATATGTTCGCCGTCAAACCGTATTTCTCCATCGTGAAGGAAACTGGAATCCACTTTGTAGTATTTTGTTCCGAACAACTCTGCATATAGTCCAGATTCAAGAAATTGACTCAAATTTGCGTTGAAAATAAGAATTCGCTGAAAGGTACCGTTCTGTCACAGAAAAATCTATATAATCTATGTAGTTATACTGCTATACTCGTAGAGTTTTCTAAAAATTGAAATTTGACTGATACTCATAGCGAGGAAGTTATTCTCCTTTCAGTACAAATTGCCTGCATACTACCTTGATCAAAAAGTTCCCGGAATTTATTCAGAAAATTAAAAATACAAGTTTATTCATCTAAATCTATATTGTCCCCTTCAAAGTAATCCCCATCGACTGCAACACACTTATGCCAGCGCTTGATCCAATCCTCGAAACATTTTTTATATTCGGTTTTCGGTATGTCCATCAGTGCTTCCTGCGATTTTTCCATTACTTCCTCTCGGCTGCTAAAACGCGTTCCCCGTAATGGTTTTTTAACTCGATTGAACAGAAAGAAGTCACAGGGAGCCAAATCAGGTGAATTCGGTGGCTGTTGGATGGTATTTGTTGCATTTTTCGTCAAAAAATTACGAATAATGATAGCACTGTGCGACGATTTCTGGTCTCTTTCGGCAAATTGCTTCACGCAAACGTCTCATAACGCCCAAATAATACTCTTTGTTTACTGTCTTGCCTTCTGGCAAAAATTCATGATGCACTACACCGTTGTAATCCATGAAAACCGTCAGTATTGCCTTCTTTTTTGACTGAAAACGACGTGGTTTTTTTGGTCTCGGCTCATTTGGTGAACGCCATTCACTTGCCTGATGTCTGGATTGCGTGTCGTACTCATAAACCCACGTCTCGTCTCCATTAATGATCCTTTTGATGAATGTGGGATCGGATTCAGCCTCGCAAATCATGTCTTTTGCGACGTCAACACGGTCTCTTTTTTGCATGAAATTGAGGTCTTTTGGCACCAACTTTGCTGCTACACGACGGAAACCCAAATCATTAACCACAATGTCTTGGGCGGATCCATAGGCAATGTTCAAGTCCTCCGCTATTTCTCTGATGGTTAATTTGCGGTTATTGACCAACATTTCTTTTACTTTATCAATTTTTTCACCGACTTTCGATGTCGATGAAATTAACTGCGTTCACCACTGCGTTCATCATCTTCGATTGAGTCACGACCACTTCTGAACCGCTCGTGCCACTGGTAAACGACCGTTTTTTTAGAGAATCGTTGCCGAAACACTTTTCCAACATTTCCAACGACCGTGCGCCACTAAATCCGTTTTTTACGCAAAATTTAATACAAGTTCGTTGTTGCAAATTTAAATCCATTTCTGCAATTGTAAAAAATCGCCAACACACACAGAGATAGATGTACTCTTGGCTACGAAACTTTTGCAAATGTCAAGTTATGACACTAAGATTTAATGGGAATATCAACAACAGATGTACCAATTTAACAAAAAAAACAGAACTCAAATCGGAACGATGGGAGCGCCACACGGTGGTTATTCCGGGAACTTTTTGATCAAGGTAGTATATATCTCACCGAAATTGTCTCAAATCTCATTTTTCCATAGAATGATTTTATTCCGTAAAATATTTCTTCTCTCACTCACCTGTACTAAATTACTCCTTTACAATCTTTAGCTTATTGACAAAAATACCAAACTAAGACTCCTGCACTGGGTAAAAATTGTTACCTAAGTACCACTCAATTGCCTCCCGTTCTTTCCAGCTCATACCATTCGACCTTAGTATATGTCTGCTTCCTTCTACATTTGCTTTTTTTATATCTTCAAACGTCCCTCTTCTTAATCGTATCCGAGCATCCCAAGCCAGATTTCCCTGATCTTTCTGTCACGGGTATGGGTAAATTTTGATGAAAACGTTTTAATGTAAGAGAAGAGCTCATAGTTGCTGAATTCCTTTCCTTCTTTACAATCTTTTGCTTGTTAACAAAATTACCAAACTAAGACAAAATTACTAAACTAACAACACTTCTGACTACATTCACCTTCAACTTGCCTTGCATAAAATTTCCCTATGGTGTGACACCTGGAGGCTTAAATTAAACCCTGGAAATTGCAACGTCATGACTCTTGCTCTGAAGTAAAAAAACCCCTGATGTTCAACTACTCAATTAACTCAGCTCCCTTAAATAGAGTAACAACCATTAAAGACCTTGGCGTTTTAACTGACCATAAACTAAATTACTTCGACCACATACAGACTGTAAAAAATGAAGCAATGTCCCTATTAGGCCTTATTTACCGCTTCACAGAAATCCAATTGCACTCCATTCATACTTATCAACAGTTATCCTCCCCATAGTATCATATTGCTCCCCAGTTTGTTCCACCTCACCCCCAACTAATCTTAAATCCCTCCATTGTGTCTCTCACTTCTTTGTCAAAATAGTGAAAAACCGAGTCCTACATTTCCGCAATATGTCCTCAAATGATATTCTGTCTTCCTTATCCATTTCTAGTCCTCAAAGCCGCAGTCTTTATGCTGATTTAAAACTCCTGCACAACACCCTAAACTCAACTATTGATTTCCCTGAACTGCTCTCTTTCTCTCTTCAACCTCAGGGTACCAACTCTACCCACCCTACTCCATCAACCTATTCCTAGAATATCTCTCACCAAGCGCTCACCTAAATTCACTCCCTCCAACTATCGATCCTTTTAATTTATCTTGTAGCAATTTCACCACCCAAGCTTTATCCCATGTCCATGTTCGGTTCTCATTGTTATTGTTATGCTGTTATTGTCTTTTTGTCCTCTTAAATGTTTGTTATGTTTTTCACTGTAAATTGGCGCTACTGCTGTATGTGAATAATGTTTTAAAATAAAATAAATAAATAAGACTCCTGCAGCTGGATAAAAAGTATTACATAGGTATCACACTTATAGCTCTTACTGTCTTTCCACGTCCTATCATTCAACCTTATGTTTTCTTCCATCTACAATTATTTTTCTGATATTTTCTAACTTTCCATCTTCATATCACGTCCGAGCATTCCAAGCCTCAATTCCAACAACACTGTATTCTTCCGCCTCACTCTCCTCTGTTTTTCTGTTGAAATTGCAGGGATTCCTTTTAGTAATGACTGGGAGGATCTTATCTCTCCATTTGCCTCGACACTTGCCAAATAGACTCAAGTTCCATCGTTTCTCACGTTAAAAATGCTCCTCTCTACGTCTATTGTTTCCGTTTATGACCAATAGAGGTGGTTTCTCTTTGTCTTCTTCTATATTGATTATAATATGTGTGTTCAAAATCTAGGCATACTGGGTTAGACGATATTACCCTCTCTCAGATTTAGAAGCTGCATGAATATTTGTCTTAAACGTAAGCCTTAGCCTATCTAACCTAGACTTTCCTAACCTAAGTAACCATTTTTGCTGTCATCATCAAAGTTTTAGGGGACAACAGAACGGGTGAGCCTCACTACTAGGTCAAGAATAAGCTCGTGCAGAGGGCCGTGCAACCTTAAACTTCTTAGTGATAAATCAGGTCAGGTTGTTTGAAAGTGCTTTGATTTTTTTTCACCGTGATGCCTGGATTTCTTTTGCGGAATCCATATGGTGAAACTTACTTAGCACCTTGTTTTACATATGTGAGAGATTCCTGAGAAAAGGGAAGATTCCAAAAGAATTCAAGCCGAGGAGGATGGTGTTGTTATTGAAATTATTTCTCTATCTTGGTGTCAACAACTCAAAATATTGTGAAAAAAATGTCTGCGAAGCTTTTTCTTGTACAATTTGGACCGTGGAAGTTGGACTTTATTTTTTTCTCTGTTATATATCTTCCAGTATATTATAAAATTATCGCGTATTGAATACCTATGCTTCATCATATTTGTCGTTTAATATTTGCTCATTTATTAGTAATGTCGTATTTAAAGCTTATCAATGTTTGGCATTGCCGTTATCCATTACTAAAATAATTTTCAAAAAACCTTAATTATAAGGTGTCGTCCAATTTGAATGGTAATTAATGAGCAAATAACACTTCGTCTTCACTTCACAGAGAACGAAAATATATTTTTAACTTCGCGCAGCACATGGTAGGGAGCATCTTTCCAATGCGTCCGCCTGATGTGGACGGACTGGGGTGGGGCAGGAGGGATGATGTGTCGCAAGCAGCTTCAGGGCTGAAGAACGCGAGCGATTTTGCGGTCATCCGAGTCGCGTTATGTTGCGTCGGACCGCGGCACCCTCCGCATTCGGTGCGTGCGATGTCGCCCGCCGGGGAGTTTTGTCTCGCCTCCACCGGCTGGAATAAACATTTCGCGTGGGACTGTGACGTAAGGGGCGGGGAAAACAACGGCGGAGGGACGCAAGACGCTTCCGCCTCCATGTCAGCCGTCTCGGCTGAGCGTCACTCATCTGCTGCCGAGGGCCACTCCTTGTCGACGTCCCCCGAGCCTCAGCCGTCGCCTATCCGCCTACGAGCTCGCGGAGTCGCCAAGCCGCGTTTCCATCCGTTTCCCCACTCACAATTTCCCTGACCCGACTTCAGGTTTCGTCTCCCTTTCGTCGCTTCCTCGCTTAAATCTTTTGTTTTTCATTTTCACTCCGACCCTCCCATCTCCCGCGCACCAATTATTTCCCCTTCGATATTTCACTCAAGTTTCCCTTTCACGGTCGTCCAATGCTAGCGATCTTCTCAAGATTTCTCCTCGCAAGTCTTTTGTTTACCTGCTCAGCGTCGGACTGTGCGTATTTGTATAGGAACGAGTCCTTGAGGTGATTTGCACAGCGTGTAGTACTTCCTCCTGCAGTATTCTTCGAAAGTGATTCGTGGTTTGTTCGCGGAATCAAAAAAGACGTTGCTTAGTGAGAAGTTAAGGTGACGCATGGCGATAAGCTTTTACAACCCTGGTAAGCATTAAAACGGTGAATAATTATAAATTATAACCTCAAAGAAAGTATTGAAAACATATGTAAATAATACCTATCCGTAATTTACAAGTTCACGTTGTAAGACATTTTCCGTTACCCTATTCCTTATATCTTCGTAGCTTTCTTTTCTTACTGCAGAACTATTCACTCACCTCCGAATTTTCACAATCTTTGCCAAACACAATTTAAATAATTGACAATAATAACCTATAAATATTTGTAAAGTCTCGTTGATTATCTGAACTAAGAGGCACCACAAGAAATAAGTATTTACGCATATTTTATTTCTCATAAAATGGAAGTACTAGAAAAAAAGTCTATGCGCAAAATAAGGCACAAATGCCAAATAAAAGCCAAGGCAACCTTGTAATTTAATATAAAATTCAGTAAACATTCCAGATAAGAGATGTTGTGAGAGAACAATTTTCATGATTGAGACCTTGCGGAAATTCCCGTGACAACTTCTGCAGTGAAAAAGTAATTAAAAGCCCTGAAAACCATAAAAACAGTTATCTTTAAATTTTGACACAGGTGTGCTTCCACCTTCCCTGCAATGATCTCAATATGCCTATTTAATTTTGGGGCGATCATCAAGTTTGTATCGAGTACTTGTTGCAAAACCTCTCAATTATGGTGCGACCTCTTTACACATCCTTAAAATTTCGTTAATTTTTGAGTTAGCGCAATTGAAAATGTACCTACGTACCTTCAGTTATTTGAGTATCACAGTCAAACTTTAAAGGCGTGAATAAAGAAAGACGGTAGTTTGTGTGATGTCTGTTAATGCTAATAATCCAGAGTATTTTTAAGGTTGCGGTATGATTTTATTATTGAAAAATAAAGTTGACATCGCTCACGATAATAACTTCCTCTTTCTTATTACCTCCATCGCGAAACAGAGCCCTTTGTTCGGTTTATTGTTCGCTTAAGGATTCTTCCCTAGGGAAATGAATGGCCTTGATATCCTCATTTGCGCCCGTTATTAACGAAGACCTTCTTATACTCTCTCTTCTTCGGGCACAATTGGGAGATGGATTTTCTCTCCGGTCACGTGGTGCATTTCGGCAAAAGTAGGTGACACCACCTGATTGAATTTGTGTGTATCGTTTATCTCTGCAAGGGGACTAAGAGAGTTTCCATGTAACCGCATTACAGAATCTTACTTTATTTTTCCTTGTCATAATAACATGTTTTCGAGGGACAAAACTGTCAAATTGAAGCGACAAGTTGATTTGAATTTTTTGTCATTGATTTAAACAAACCTTCTGGAATAATTTCTAATCCTTAAATATGATGATTGTATTATCATCCGTTTTTTCCAGTGCACCTTGAGGTTGTTATTGAAATAACACTTGGTTTCGATTTATTTAAATTTTAATCCATTGTGTCGTTTAAAATTACAAGCCATAAAATTTAAAAGTCGTGAATTTTGGGAGTGTGTGTTGGTCATTTCGAGATAATTCAGTTGATTGCCCGTTAAAAAAAAAAAAAATTGAGAACGTCATGTTATATTTTGAGTAAATTATTTCATTTCTGGCAATTAGTCTACATTTTGTACCAGAGAAAAAGAGAGTTTACTTTCTCTTGCATTTTATTAAGCCTATTTTTATTCCTTCTAAACCGTTATGCCGTCAGTTTTCGAAGTCAATACAGCAGCTTTCTTCGTGAGCTCCCAACTTTCACCTGCATACTTTTTTGAAGGGTAGCATTACGCCCCCAAGCCTCGCCTTAATCTTTCCTTTATCGCCAAATAACAGAGCCGAAAGAGATTTGAGAATAAAATCTTCCCCCAAAAGCCCATGAGAAAATGATGGCCTAAATAATGTTTTATTTAACTGTTGCGCTGTTATTTGCTTTTGACTTTCCTGTTCAAATCATTGGTGATTTTTTTCGTCTTATTTCTGCTTGCGGAAAATAAATTACCTCTAATCGAAATAATTATAAGATAATAAATGGATAAATTACGATTTTGAACAATCTCATTCTATTAGAAATAATATATAATAAATACTATGATCACACCTTGGGTAAAACTTTGGCATTCCCAATCGTTTTTGGCAAAGGATTGCAAAAAACCTGAAAACCATTTACTGTATTTTTACAGCATATTAAAATACGTAAGATATCACTCTAGATATTAATACTTAGTGCAATGAAAAACAATCTCTGGATTGCTGAGTGTAGCAAAGACATTTTCTTTTTGTATGATTGAATGAGGACACCATGATGATTTAAGTTTTCATTGCTCTGCCACCCACTAGCATACCAACGAAGTGATTTCAAATGAATCACCATTCATACAGCTACAAAGGATAACTCGATGAGCATATTAATTCCTGGTGTACCTACTAAACTACTTATTGGCTTTTTATAACATATCACTAAAAGAAGGTTTTAATTTTCGACCATCAGATCCTATAAGAGTATAATTTTATTAAATTTAAGCACATTATTAGCTGATAAATGACAAGGGGGAGCTAAAAATTTGGACTACTGCTGAGAATGTTATCAATTATTCAAATATTTTTCTCATTCTTCATGCCTTTCTTTACCCCTAAAAACCAGTCTAGGCGAGCTAGCAGGTGCAGAGAACTTAAAATTAGTTAAGAAAAAATAATGTAGTAATATTATCATCCATCATATTGCCAACTTTATTTCATTAGTATAAGGATATGCATACCTTCACGTGCTTACTTATAAAAAAAGTGTTTCGCCAACTTTTTGCATGGATAATTTTTTATTAAATTGGTTAATTCAGATGATATTCATAGATATTTATTAATTTAGTTAATTTAGATGATATTATGGTTTGTAGCCAGGAAAAGTTTGTTACATTCGGCTACGCTTATATGTTGAGTATTGAATGTAAAATCTCTTGTTAAGTGTTAAATAATATTTATTAATATTTTACGGATGTTTGACGTAATTTTTAATTAAACTGAGCGTATATTTTATGTAGTTACTATTTTCTAACAGTGAATGAAAATTTTAAAGTTTGATTCCTTAGCTCGTAAGAAAAGTTCTGCATTTCCTAAAAAAATTCAAATATTTTGAAATTCATGATCATATCGTTTTATTATTAGGAGTATCTGTGATGAAAGCAATGTGCGTGGACGCCAAAGTGATGGCACCATTTGTACTTTCTGGTGTTCTTCAATACAGGGTCTCAGCTTATCAAAACTACCAAATATACAATGGCAAGATATTTGCTAGTGCTTATTAAATTTAATCTAGCAAATTGATTTACTCGAAGTGTTACTTTTTCACATGTTTTTTTCAAATTTTTTCACACTTTTTCACATTCGCACAATTTTTACATTTCACAGTGAATATTAGTTCATTTAGCATAGTATTAGATTAGGGATCGAACGCCATTTTGGTTGACACCAACCTCAGCAATGAGCACAATTTTTGAGCAACCCCAATGACAACGATGAATTATTAAAAAGAAAGCTCTTTAATTCGTTCTGAGAAATACAAAGGAAGAAATAACTATGTGTAAATATGTTTTAATTAACGATTTAATGAGAGAGTTTAATAATAATTCTTCAAAGAAAGGTTCTGACTGAGTTGATATTCTCGTATGTCAGTCGTTCAAAATGTTACTGATGGGAATTGGAATAAAATGTTTAAGAAGGAGTTTCAGACTTATACCTTTCAGTTTTCTTTTCAAATTTTTGTGTCTACTTGCGTGACAACAATTTTTATTTATATTTTTTGCAAACAATTAAAACACTGGTGAGCCCTAAATGAAATAGGATTTACGGTTCAGACTACCTTCTTCCGTCGTATTAATTGACCCTACAGTAAAGCTAATATTAAAATCGTCTTTATTGGTTAAAATATTCCTTTTTTCAATCGAATATTTTATTAAACATGCTACTTCATCTATAAAAACCCTGAAAGTGGCCGAAAGGGCTTTTGGTGAGCATTGGTCACACATGGACAAATATTATTTCACACATGTATTTGAATATATTTGCTTATATACACAAGTAATCGTACATATATACATTAACATGTCTGCATACATCATGCACAATTATTAGTATGTTTATCTGATTATTAAACTTTGCTCTTTAAGTAAGTATATTCAGGTACTTTTGTGGGCGTTTGACTTTGTTAAGTTTATGCATCTTGCAAGAGAAGACGAACACTAGTATGTCTCTGATGGTGTGTATCTCTCTCTACACCTCCTCTATTTTATCTCCGTGATCGCACTTACAGCATAATTTGGGGCAATATTAGTTTTCTCGGTGTCACCAGACTACGCAGGTGTTCTGTACCATTCTATAAGTAAAAGCCTTGCCTGTCTTCTTCGTGACTCAAGGGGATTCCCATCCTAATTCCTCCAGTTTACTCGTGACACCTGCTCTGTTCTTGCCGCGATTTATAAAAATTCCAGCGGATTTTCTCTGAACTTGTTACAATTGATTAACTGACATTCTCCCATCGGTATCAAATAGTTGACGCATATGTTAAATACGGCTTAACTAAAGCATAGTCTTCTCTCAACACCTCCTCTATTAAACTCCTCCCTAACTTTTCATTAGGCTCTTTTATGACTGACAAGCATGCTTTTCTGTTAGGTGAACTCCATGAAAGGTCTGATGTCAATGTAACACCGATACATTCGTATTTGAGCTGTTTTGAGATGCGAAACTCGATCCCATTTTTTGATAATTAAAGACTTGTTTATCTTTTCTTTATTCCAAAACGTCAGTACTTCATATTTCCTGATACTTGATTCTGACTACAATTTTTAACATCACTCCGATGTTTGTTCTAAATCGCTTGAGAGAATCCCGAAGTTGTCAATAACCTTATTTCTCTGTAAATAACTCTAAAAAAATAAGCATATAATATATTAAATAGTTCATTCACAAATAAGAGTTATTCATTTCATGCAAATCCAGTAATTCTGCTGAATAAAATCTTAAGATACATGTGCTAAATCTAAATGTACATTTATGGTGAAATCGTAAGGAGTGAAGAGTGATATTCTTGACGAAAAATAAAGGTCGTAACAGGAATACGTGTACGTACACCCACACAGGAAAAGGTTTGTGTGAAAAATCTGCAATGCCTTGTGAGGCATGGCTATAATTAAATGGCATACATCATTGGTGTGTTATTTCTTATCGAACAAGAAAATAAGCCACATGAAAAAAAAAGAAAAACTAAAATAAAATGAAGACTGTCAGTCAACAAAGAGCAAGTGTATCGGATTCAGCCGGCCAGTTCTCTCCTCTGAATCTTCGCGGAGGTATTTTTAGTCACCCCTCCACGCCCACCTCCGCCACCTTTCGCCATCGCATCCGCATCCCTCCCTCCCCCGGTCCC
The DNA here is from genome assembly GCA_037158775.1 of Hetaerina titia. NCBI lineage: Eukaryota > Metazoa > Arthropoda > Insecta > Odonata > Calopterygidae > Hetaerina > Hetaerina titia. The sequence goes on from CM073771.1 coordinate 64,243,231, forward strand.
TCCTGCCTTCCTTCGTGACTTAGCCGTAGGCGCGGTCGAAGGAGGGCTCTCTCGGGGGCGGAGGAGAGTCCAGGAAATCCTGACGCCCACAACCACCGCCTCCTTACATGCCTGTGCCGTGTCTGAGGCCGTAATTTTCGACGGCTCCAAGGCGAGGACGGAAACGAAATTTAACTCCCGCCCCACCGAGCAACGCCCCTCGTGCGTCTGTCAGCGTTCTTCCTTGAGCGTTGGCAATCTCGCCATCAGCGGATCCGGCGGGGAATTAAAAAGGACTAATTACTCACCCATCGTCCCCAAGATTCCTTATCACTGGAAGAAATTAATCCACATTCATTATCTTGCTCTTTGATCGGGTCGCGAGTTGTTTATTTCTCCTATGGCCTCCCAGTTTTTCATTCGGACCGGGGAAATGGAAATCGTGGCAGGCATTGTCCATGAAAGTTATATATTAACCCGGCGGCGATTTACACTTCTCTAATCGCAACAGGAAGCACTACTTCAGCTATTCAGATTTAGCGTTGCCTCCTGTCCGAATCTGTATCTGGATGGCTTAAGTATATACGTCATTAAATAGAGAATTGCTATACCAGCAATTACGCTCGTTTTCGTTTCGTATGGGTGCTAGGTTTATTCTACATTCAAAATTAGGCACAAAAGTGCGCGGTGCGGGTTGTAATAGCAACCGAGGTACCGAACATAGACTATACGGTAAATCTGAGGCCCAATGCTCACAGGTCCGTTCTCATACTTCTCTCAGCGTTCTCCTATTATGTTTTTTTGGACTATTTACTCTAATTGCTATTGGTGCCAGTTCCACTGTGGAAAAATTGATTTAATATTAGTGAGTTGAATATCGTATCTAATATATTTATTCGTTCCTTATTTTTTCTAACTGACAGGGTGGGAGAATCTAATTATTAAAGGATAAAATCGACAAAAGTTATGTAAAACAATAAAACTCAGGTAGCAAACTTGAAAAAACTTACTGTGAACGCAGTGTATTAAAACATTTTTTACTTATGTTTAACTCTTGTAGAAGACGTTAGATGCGTGGCCACTATGAGTGCAAAACAGAAAAATTTAGAATCAGCATTTGTGGTTTTGGCAATAAAGTAACCATGTAGACTTAGCACATCCGACAATTGAACTAGAAGAAGAAACTAAACACAAATGATATTTAAAGAGGCACCATATTTGGCCTCCTGAATAATTGAAGGAAAGGTTCTTGGGAAAGTAAAATAGGCGACCGAGACTTTCCTGAATAAAACACTCAGGAAGATGACGGAGTATTGCTGCAGACGAAAAATCTTGGAAACCTTTGAAATGTCTTTTCCGACGACCCATTGTTTATATTGCGCGTAATATCATCGTTTGCCTGAGAAAAGCTACCCCTCAACACGAAATATGCGTCAATTTGCATTTGAGAATAATGGCATCAATGACATGAGAAATCTGTCGCGGAATCAATAACATAAAATACGTAGTTGAAGACAGCTATGTGACATAATGTTATTGCATCTGTAAGCATACGTGTATACAATTCGCAGTAGAAGCGCAGTAGCTCCGGTCTAAATTTTTTTCTGCTTACGACATCATTAATGCGACGGAATTTATTTAGTTTCATAGTTGTGCGTAAGCCTTGAATCTTTTCTAAATACTTAAACATTTCTGATGTCTCGGTCGCCTATTTTACTTTCCCAAGAACCTTTCCTTCAATTATTCAGGAGGCCAAATATGGTGCCTCTTTAAATATCATTTGTGTTTAGTTTCTTCTTCTAGTTCAATTGTCGGATGTGCTAAGTCTACATGGTTACTTTATTGCCAAAACCACAAATGCTGATTCTAAATTTTTCTGTTTTGCACTCATAGTGGCCACGCATCTAACGTCTTCTACAAGAGTTAAACATAAGTAAAAAATGTTTTAATACACTGCGTTCACAGTAAGTTTTTTCAAGTTTGCTACCTGAGTTTTATTGTTTTACATAACTTTTGTCGATTTTATCCTTTAATAATTAGATTCTCCCACCCTGTCAGTTAGAAAAAATAAGGAACGAATAAATATATTCGATACGATATTCAACTCACTAATATTAAATTAAGAAAGCCGTGTCCTTAATTAAATATGAAGTATGCTCGCAGAATTAATTTGAATAAATATTTATATTTTAATAAATAATTATAACGCATACCAGCTAGGTACTCAAGGTTATTTGTTTGATTCTATTCGTCATCGGCCGAACCACATGATTTTCTATACATGAATAACAAAGAGCACAATTTCCCAGGCAAAAATCAATTGGCTTCTTTTATTTTTTTCATGAGAATGAAATCTAATTTGCCCTAATCCATTTACTACCTCACATTGTTACTTAATATTTTTCTGGTGCCTAATTATTTTTCGTACTTTGATGTGTGCATATTTGGGAACGAAAGACTTAAACCCCCACTTTCTGCAATTATTTTTTTCTTGGTTTCCTCTAGAATTCCAGAATGTACTAGCGAGATTTTCTCCAGCCTCATAATTCAAAGGTTGCTCTCTTCCTTACCAATCCAACGTGTCTTAATTCTGCCCCCTGGGGGAATTTTAACTGCCCGGCCTTTCGATTTCTCGATGCCCACGGTGCGGAGGTGGCGGAAGCGACGCGATCTTCCGCCTTTTGCTCCTCTTTTGATGTCGAAACACTCGATCATGTCTTCGCGCGTGTAGTATGTCATTCTAAGCAAAGATGTGAAAGTAAGAGGGAGCGCGTTGGCTGCCTGGATAATCCGGTAGGTAGGGCGAATGCCGGATTCCTGCCCCGGGGAGGTCATAAATGTTGTGTCATAGAGCTAAGTCATCTGCTTGCAGCGTACTCATGGTCGGTACAAAACGATTTCCTTGCCTCCAGAAATACAAATTCGACGGCTAATTAAAATGCCAGAAAAATGCTGTTTTTTCAGGTCTGTGCTTGCATTAATTTCTATTCAGCGTCACATAATTGTTCATACACTTGTAGGCGCATCCAAAGCATGATGTACACACGTAAATCACAAAATTAAACCTTTATTACGCGTAATTGCTGGAATAAGAATAAGCTCTGCATATCAATGTGACTTATGAACCCATCAGAGAAATTTCATTATTGTAATCAACCAAGTTTTCCAATCAAAAGCGTCTTTAAAATATGCTCATTACCTCTATTATGGGTTTACTTTATAAAAATATTTATTTTTATCCATTTTTCTCTGTCGAATACATTGTATCTAGTGGTTTTATACCGGAAGCCTTATTGAAAGTTTTAACTCTGTGATTATCTTCTTCAGTATTCTAAAATACCTGTGGGTAAAATTTTCATCTTTAATGTTGGATTAAATGATCACCGACTATTATGTTCATTTGTATTTGTGGTTACACTTGCAATCGATCCAAGACTGAAGAATATTTAAGGATCACGAGATTTTATGATTGTTTAACTACAAAATCTTGTTTAACTATTTTTTACGATTTAAAATGGATTTCTATTTGATTTATTTTCTGACTGCATTGTTCCAGTTTTCCATTTAAATTTTACTATCTGGATTCTACATTGGAGTAGTAATATACTTTTACTATTATTTCATTAAATTAGTTAGATTCATATATGTAACATAAATACGAGATATTGTCTAGTGTACATCCTTTTTTATTAATTTAAAATGTACAAAATGCTTGAAGACGGCATGTTTTTCGTATGTCTTTAGTTCTGCTTCGTCTTTATCTGTATTCATTCGTGCCATGGTAGCCAACCCATAGCATGGATGCCTCCGGTAACATAAATGCTGTGAAATGTTCCAGAATACTTTCAAATATAGCTGTGCACAGGTACTCGTGACTAATTGGATATCATAATTGGTTAAAAAAATGTGTTCTTTTTCAATTTCATGGGGAGGAATACAGTTGTTTGAGGAAGGAGCTCTCCTCGTAATACACGACGCTTAATATCCGAAACGCCTAATACTTTCTCCCCCGTTCCTTATAATCTTTTCCAAGATAGATGATTTGCATACTTCCAAGAACTTTGCTAAGATGGAGGGTGTAGACACTAGCAATAGGCAGAGGAGGGGTGGAGGGGAACGGCGTAAGTGATACAAATATCCGTTTCAATTGCTCGCTAATGGGATTCCAACGGGCAATTTCTAATTAGGCGGTCCTCGTTGGTCGTTCGACCTGACCTCATTCCCGATCCAGATTGGACCAGCTGATACTCAGCATGAGTTAACCGACCAAGGAGGAGGCTGGCGTGTGTTTTTCCAATGAGTTCAAAAAACCTGTTGGCTACTTTCGTTCATCGTGGATGTTATTACCCAACGAGGTATTTTTTCGTGGCAATATTTTCAGCGTAAGCAAAACCTTGTCGCCTTACCTTGGCGTTCAACTTGATTGGAGTTAATATATATTCAAATCCCTTCAGTCGCAAAGGGAGAAAAGGAATTGGTGCAGAACGCCGCAAGAAAAAACTGCGCTGCTTGAATTTACACGTTCATTTAGAGATTTCTGTCCTGTCGCAAAATATAACAGTTTTCTGTATTTTGATTCCCGTAATAAAAATAATTCAGTTTAGTTTTCATTGGTATGACATTGAACTTAATAATTTCATTTGGTTTTCGAAGATCACGGCACAGAATTGGCAAGGTATTCATGCCATTTTCTTTTGATAAGGGAATGAGGGTCCACTATAATTTACTAGGAATGGATTTAGTAGGTTAAGGTTTGAAAGTTTTTATGATTGATGATAAAGTTCAGTTTGTGAGTAGATAATAGTTGAAGAGTTATTATTAAAATACATGATCCGAAATAATTGCAAGTGTAAATTGAAAACGTTCGTTCAGAACATAATTAATATCTCTATGCACTTAGCTATCTGTCGTTGTGTGGCAGGATTTGCGCGACCGCTACAAAACATTTTGCACGACTCCTGAAACAGTTCTAGAAGATACGATTGTCTTCTTCAGATAATATCATTTTCCACCGCCCCCATCCCACTTATGCCCTACAATATTACGTCTTAGGTAACCTCGCTTCACTCTTTCTTGCAACCAATCATTTTCTCACCCATAGCATCTTTCAAAATTCTACGATATCCGTCATCATCTCTCCACTTTAAGTTGATATTTCTCGATTTTCCCTTAGTAGTTTGTATATTTCCTCACCCGTGATACCCTCCTTGTCGTTATCTGAGTTATTACACGGACCAACAGTGTTTTTGGTGCCGGAGCTTTTAATGTTGATTTAAAGAACAATTGGGGTGCTGAATCCAGTTATGACAGTAGTTTTTTCCTATCAGCTATAGTTTTCAAAATATAGATATGTTGTTACTTACGTAAAAAAATCTTCTACATGATGATATGGGAATATTATATCAATAACACAGGCCAACAGTGGTTTTGGTGCCGGAGCTTTTAATGCTGATTTAAAAAACAATTGGGGTGCTGAATCCAATTATGACACTAGTTTTTTCCTATCATCTATAGTTTTCAAGATATAGATATGTTGTTACTTACGTAAAAAAATCTTCTACATGATGATATGGGAATATTATATTAATAATTATCTCATTGGCGTACAATATAGAAATATACATAAAACTTATTGACAGTTTATTGAAAATAAAAGGAACACCGCAGAGTGGTTATAAATTAGTATACTTATAGATTTATTTAACTTTGAAAATTATTTTCCGGAATATATCAAATATTAAAACAACTAATCGTAAGATGTGCCACATCTAAAAAAGTAGAGCTGTTAAATAAAAACGGATTTCATATTTGGATTCAGCTCTACAAATGTAGTTAAAATCATCACAAAGATTCCCGGCACCAAAAAAAAATTTTTTTTCGTAGGCCTGTGTTATTCTTCCGGTGGTACACTCGCCTACTAAATGAAAAGTAGTATGTTCAAGTCCTATTACTGCTGCTGTGCTCACTTTTGCGCAAAACCAAGTATTTTACTCTTAGCCTCATTTGACTCGTTTTGTTGGGCTCACTCTGAAGTTATAACTTCCTAAGAATATTATTAATTTTATTTTATTTTATTTTATCATCCATTGCTTGCCACACTGATTCTGACGTGGATACGACAATGATTGCAACCCAATATGTCACAGAAAACTCTGGCCTATAGAGTTTGCGGAAAATTGGAATTTGTATTTGCAAATTGACCACGCCGATACTTTGCTTGTTGAAGCTCCTTGTGCACGCTAAGTTACACGTTTAAATGAATATATATTAACTTTAAACCATTAATAATCAGTCAGACCTATTCCTATCTTTTGCCATATGTTGACTCTTTGTCCATTGAAATATGTTTGACGCCTTTCCGGAATGAACGATGGAAACCTTATGCTTCATATTCATTTTCAACAATATTCACAATAGTCCAACCGTCTTCCTCTGTCGTAAAGGAAACTGGTATTCATTTTGTAGTATTTTATTCCGAACAACTGTACATACAGTCCAGATTCAAGACCTTGACTCGAATTTGAGTTGAAAATAACAATTCGCTTAAAAGTGCTGATCTGTCACAGAAAAATGTATATAGTTATACTGCAATAGAGTTTTATAACAAATTGAAATTTGACCGATACTCATAGCGAGGAAGTTATTCTTCTTTAGATATTAATTGCCTTCATATTTCTCTCGCCGAAATGGTCTCAATCTTATTTGTCCATAGAATGATTTTATTCCGTAAAATATTTCTTCTGTCACTCACCTGAACTAAATTTCTCCTTTACAATCTTTAGCTTATTGACAAAAATACCAAACTAAGACTGTTGCACTCGGGGAAAAATTACTACATACAGGTACCTGTAAGTACCTGTATGTAGTAATCCAGTCCTGTAAGTACCACTCAATTACCTCCAGCTCATATCATTCGACCTAAGTATATATTTGCTTCCTTCTACATTTATTTCTTTATATCTTCTAACGTCCCTCTTCTTAATCGTGTCCGTGCATCCCAAGCCAGATTTCCCTGATCTTTCTGTCACGGGTATGGGTAGATTTTGATGTAAGCATTTAAATGTAAGAGGAGAGCTGACAGTTGCAATTTCGCAGTTAATGGGAAAGTAAGGGGTGATTTTCTTCTTCTTTACATTTTCAGTCATCTTCACATATTTTCACTGACTTCAATCCCTGAAAGAGCCTGCATCTTGCGATGCCCATTTGATATAAAATTCTTTATCGATCCTATCGTCAACATGTCTGAACTATAATTCTCTCGTTTTTTTTTAAATGCCTTCTTTCTTGACTCATCTTTCAATGTAATTAATGCTATAAAATTCGTCCACTAAATGATTACTGAGTATATGGAGTGTCATCATGATCAGTATTTCAACCCTAACATTCAATTACTGTGAGATTGCATTCTTTTCCATTCAGTGCTAATTTCCTCATCCCCAAAGAGTTTCTCTGTTTTATGCGTTTCTTAATCTTTTGTCATTGGTTTTTCCCACGGTATCTTCCCTTAAATGTCCCTTTCTATTATGTTTACAATTAATCCATTGTACCTCAAGGTGTGTCCAGTCCATCTAGTAGTTCTTTATCGGAGAGTTCTCATTATTTTCTCATTTCCTCTTCTACATACTTCCTCAATCCTCACTATGTTTGTCCATTTAATCTTCAGCATTCTCTTCCAGCATCATGTTCCGATTGTTACTAGTCTGACTGGTCCACTTTAGCAATATTTTGAACATAACGAACTCAAACTCAAACCAAAGAAACTCAAAGCTCTTTACCAACATTTTTACCAACTTCTTACTAAATTGGAACCTTAGGTTCTTTTAACACAGTACCTCTTCTTCATGAATGTCTTCTTACCTTGAGATATTCTTCACTTGATGTCAGCCGAACTTATTCCATACAATGTTGTACTGCTGACCAGGTATATGAAGGCTTTTACTAGCTCGAAATTCACTCCTCAAATTCTTATATCTGTCTTTATCTTATCTCTTCGGTGCACAAATTATTATTTTCTTCTTGTTGATGCTGTTAAAGAAGCCTTGGCCAGAGAGTATAAGGATATTGTTGCACTTTCTTTTATTCCTGCCGCGTTTGGCATTTAATGCGGACTTCCCCTTTGTTTAGAAATTCTTCAATTTGAATAAAAATTCTCATTCCCATCTCTTTCCACCAATAATTTTGTAACCTACCCGCATAGTTCATAATTGAAGGAAAAAGGGAAGTTTTCATCGTGTAAATTGTTTTAGTATCCTCTCTCGAATTAGGTATTATTTTTATTTGAAATCAGATCGCTAATGCAATTAAGTATAGACATGTATAATGATATATTATGCTATTACATATAAGTGGGGATTTAGATGGGATTTTTTCATGCAGACCAATAATATTCTGATTAAAGTGAAGACTCGGCCAAAGACTTTTCTTTCTCTATAATTTTCCTATGAGCATTATTCAGGTTGTAATAGTGTTGTTGGTAACTTCCTTAGTTAAAATACCTTGAAACAATAATAGCCTGAATATTTGGCAAGTTAATCACCTCTGTCAGATTCCTTCTATTGTCTTTTTTGTGATTTATCTGCCTAGGCCCATCATGTAGTAGTTTTATGTATATCTGAAGTAGATGAAATCAGTAAATTGCGAGTACAAAGATAAAGGAATCTAGAAATTGCTGGGAAGTATCAGTCTAAGAAGACGGTGCAGCACTCCATACACGAATCATTTTTCAAGCTTTGCTTTTCCGTTGCATTCCATTGTCAAATGTTACTTTGAAAATAATTAGAAACTATTGTCTATTTTAATTTTAGTTGCGTCCAATGCCAAAAGTACCCGTATATTGAATCCATACTAAGTTGCTTGTAAATTAGGAGAGTGTCGGTAATACTTTGCACTTCATTTCTCTTGTTTTAAATTACCGTTGGCGTGATTTCCCAAAAAATATGCTCTATAAAGATTCACGAAACGTTTCAACGGTCTTTAAGGAATGCTAAAGAAATGGTCGTTCCCACCAAATCAGTATAAAATTTGAATCAATGGTTGAAATATTATCCATCAATCTTATTTGTAATCTAAAAATATTCTTTAAAGATCGCTATCAAACAGTGTGTAAAATATTCATAAAAATATTCAGACATGAATATCATTTACAAAGTCTTGTATTTGGATAGTATTATCTATAATTTTTTAAGTGACTCCAATTTATTTGTACCAAATGCGTGCGAAGACGGAAATAAATAAGAAATCATGCGCATGAACTATTTAAACAAAATGTCAATCTTTGACGGATATTAAATTATCGATTATGTATCTGTGATTTAATGTATCATCAGCTGAATTGAAATACTAAGATATTGGCGAAAAGTAAGCCATTTATTGTGAATATTGGTTAACGTATCGACATATTATAATCAAAATGAGCGAGAAGTAGCGGAAAAAATATTACGCCATACATTTCCCTCTTATTTCCGCCTCTTAATATATCATGCTCCTTGTTTATTCCAATTTAATGTGTTTCTTTGTAAAGGGAGAGAGAGAGAGAGAGACATCTATGCCTAATTTAAACTTCAAACGGTGAAGTGGTTAGTGTAAAATCGCAGCTGATATTTGCATAGAATTAGGCGCTGATGTTGAATCAAATCTGGTGGGTAACGAAAAATGAGGTGTACGTATTTAAAGTGAAAAATTAATCTAGATTAATGGAAATTCTCAAGATGCAAATGGATATCTTGGAAAATTATGGATATGAATTATTCATTCAGCACAAAAACTTCGTCCTTAAGTCTTTCACAAGCTAAAAACCTAAAAAATATCCCCTGGAAGACATAAGTAGGGTTAATTATGGGAAAAGAATTATTACCAAACCTTATCAATTATGGCATTCACGGACCCAAATTTGGCAAAATTTATGTACCTGATATCCTTAAGTTTTTGCAATGAAAACATTGACGTATATTGACTAGGGCTTAATTGACTGTGTACTAATTGCAACCTTTTCTCCTGTTACACCGGAATATCTTCGATATTTCCAGCTTTCGATTATTTTTACGTATTTGCCAAGAATTTAATGGAGATAGAGTTATTTTACTCCCCATCTTAGATGCAGTTAGCATAATTATGTAAGAATTTTGATTTTTTTTTATTTCTTTTGTTTTATTCATTTTGGATGGTTTGAATAACGCATGACCAACCAAATTGAGTTGCCTTAATTATAATACAAAATGAAGGTAAAGAAGACCTTCTCTCTAATATTTTCAGCGACTAATAAAATATTTTTCAGAGTGTAATCAATATTGATAGCGTAATGACTTTGTAAAATAACATATTTTTACTCAAAATTAGTTCTCATAGAATTGATGCTTGGGTGAGTAATGAGAACTCATCAGTTGCTAATGAAAACATATTGAAAATGAAGTAGTTGATAAAAATAAGAAAATTAGCTTGGATTGGATACTTTCAAGATAATAGTGTGGAGAAGAATGGAGAAAATAAAATGGACGGAAAGGCAAAAAAAAACGATGAGTTCTTAGGTAAAGTAGGAGAAGAGAGACTAGTTTGGGGAGAAATGTGAAGGCAGATAAGTGGATACGAGAGATGCTGAAAGACAGTTGGATGCTGAAGACGGTGATCGAAGGGAAAATGCTGGAAAAGCTATGTAGATAAGGAAAAGGAATATGCATATTGATTTGAATTAATTAGGCTAGAAATTATGCGGGGCTACAGAATGAGTTATTTTAATATGAAATATGAGGTTGAAGGATATGTTTTGTCATGTAATTTAGAGCTTATGATCAAAAATCAAAACGTAGAGCCGAATCCTACATAAACTCTACCCTATCCCGGTAGATTACTGTTAAAGTCAAATCTCAGACGAATGAAGGGTACCATTGCAAGAAAAGAACATTTTACTGCCAAGCTACAAGAACTTACGGCGTTTTACAAACGCATCCCTCTTCAAAACACAAAATAAATTTGTTTGCCAAACACAAGTGATCATGTAATTCATATAATTATTTTAATAATTATCTCCAAAGTCTTGTAATTTTTCGTGTACCAGGTCATCATGAGGAACTCCAGGCTGTAAAGGAAAGGAACTGGCCCCTCTACCCTAGTATGTGAATTTCACATGCCAATTATGGTTTGGTAGGAGGTGTATTCAGCCTCAAGTATCAATATAATTTATAAATTGCAATTAATTATTTCAATTTTAAATTAGCCAGAAATAAAATTGCAAGCACTTTCCAGTCCCTCATTGTCCTAGTCTACGGCACGAGATTTTGTAAGCAGTTATGTACATATGTGTGTGGGTATATATATATATATATATATATATATATATATATATATATATATATATATATATATGTACATATTTTTTTATACTGTTTATTGTTCTACAAACAATTGGAGATTTTTACTTCATCTATATCTAACTCAAATATCATTTTCCTAGATATCAACATTCATCTCCATAACAATAAGTTTAACACCTCAGTCCACATTAAACCGACCAATAACTAACAATACCACCATTCCAATAGCTGCCACCCTTCACGCACAAAACCCTCCATCCCCTTATCACTCTCAGTCCGTGGCATCCGTCCCTGCAACAACACCCCCTCCAAACAGAAATACATGGATCAGCTACATGACTCTCTCAGAAAATATGGATACCCTGAAAAATAACTGAATAGTAAAATTCTAAAACCGTCAACCCAATACCCTCTCCCCAAACCAAACCGCACAAAACACCTTAACCTTATCACCACTCTCTTCCCCGGAACCCACAAAATTAAACATATAATCCTTGAACTCTTCCCAGTTATTAATAACAGTCAATCCACATTACTTTAATTCCCACATTGTCTCTCCGTTTCGTTTTAACACCCGTCGAACTTGCGAGACATCTTAAAGTCAACAAAACCACCTACGAGCACCCCGGTGTCTTCCCGGCCCCTGTCCGCACCATGCAACCATCCACGCTGCAAATGCTGCCATCTCCTAAGACCCCCCACCTCCCTTACTACCAACTCCCAACCCAAAGTCACCTGTACCTCAAAAATCATTATATATTATACACATAAAAAACAAAACATAATCCAGCAACCCTCTCTACATCAGGTCCCTCTTCACCTCTGTGTACTTCCTTCCTCCCTTCATCCCGTCCAAAATCCTGCCCTTTCCTCGTTTGCCTAAAATTCTCCCCTCTATTACCTTCTTCAACATCCCATTACCGCTCAATACGCCTTTCCTCCATTTTTCATGCCTCCATAGGATTTCTCCCAACAAACCCTCTCCTCCCCCACCATCCCTAGTACTTCCTCATTTGTTTTCCTTTCGGTCCATTTCACCTTCTCCATTCTTCTCCACACCCACATTTCAAAAGCCTCCAATCTACGTCTTTGTTCCTGCTTCAGTGACCACGTTTCCGCGGTACATAGCTACGCTCCAAATCAAAGTTTTGACGAGTCTTTTCTTAACCTCCCAATTCAACACCTACTTGGCGTTTAAACTTGCAAGACATCTTCAAGTCGACAAAACCACCTGCAAACACCCCTGTCTCTTCTCCGCTCCTGTCCGCACCATGCAACTGCCCACCCTGCAAATGCTGCCATCTCCTAAGACCCTCCACCTCCCTTACTACCAACTATTATTATCCCAACCCAACACCGCCTGCACCTCAAAAAACATTATATATCGCCTCTCCTGCAAAAAACTCTACATCTGTTTGTTTATATATTTGTGCGCCGCCGGAGAGTTTTGAATTCTCTCTTTATATGAAAGATCAGCATTAAAGATGAATTAGTTATCACCCCCAGTCATGATGTTTTTGTCCAAACCACTTAGTAACCAAATCTCGTCGTGAATTTTTTCCCTAATCCAGATAAGAATCGCAAACGACAATACTGGATGTTATAATGTATGTCTCATAGTGATTCGCGCTTAACTTTTTCCTATTATTCCTAGCTAAGTAGAATTAAACGTTTTTATAACTTTCATTTTTCATACGAGTCTATAGATATTTTCAACAGCAATGCTTTCGACTTAAAGATACCGTAAATAATTGATGATAAATATCATTTATTGTTTTGACAATTTAAAAAAAAAATAATTGATGTTAAAGGATATAACAAGGAGCTGTGCGTATTCTCAGAGAACTTTATACAGTTCGTTTTACTTAGGCAATAACTATCCATTTATTAGTTTACCGGTGACTGTAATGCATCCTGTGCATAGTTATCAGTTTCTGCCCTGGTCGCGATTGCCACCCATTTGCAATCTCACCATATGGTGTCAAACAAGTAGTCCACGATGTGCCAGTTGCGCCCTTTTGATCGAACACAGACACAGAAGAAATAACTCGTTTGGGAACCGAGGTTCCCTTATCCTCCCCATCCGATGGCCTTTAATGGTCCCGGGGTGTTCTTGGAATTCAGAAAAGAACTCCAACGCATTCATAGCTTGACTTTCGGCAGTCACTTCCCTCAAGACGTAATCGTGTGAAATACCGCCCCACCCTTCCGTCTGTAAAAGTACACACTTTTTTATTTCAACCATAATACCTTGTTGTCAAGGTGAGAAGAGTATCAAGTACGATTTTCCCTCTAAAAGCTCTTTACCTTTTTTTTCTGGAGAATTTTTATCGAATTTTCCCTTTTCACGCGTTCACTTTCTCGCCAGGTCGAAGTTTCCTCACCTGGTTCGAGGCTGAGTGCCCTTGTTGAACAGAGGATGTGATAGCGTCGGCAGCATACCTTACGCCGACTTTTTTTTGCGTAAATGTCGTTGCTAAGAGTGTTTTTTGTTAGTAGATCGAATAAATATTTGGCACAATTAAAGATTCTAACCAAGCAGAAACGTAGCGAGATGTTTGGATTCAATTAGGGTCCTTAAATACCGAACGTGTTATTTTTAGAAATTTTTCTTGAGATAAGACTCCCGGTAATGCTTACCAAAATTTAGTTAAAGTAATTTTCTCTCTGAACCAGGAAGTGCGTAAGGTTTATAATTTGCTTTGACGCCCATATACGTTGGCACAAGCAGGCATGGAAATCGAACCTGCCTTGAAAATAATTCCGGTAAATTCTTACGATTCTTAGCGAATTACTCTCGAGATGACTTCTCTGCATGAAGATACTATTCAATTCTAAGGAAATTCGATGTAAAAATATTGGCAAATATACAAACAATCCATTTTCGTTATGGACACGTGCCATATTTTCTTCTATAAAAGAAAGACATATTTGTGACACATAACATTTGTAACATATAGTTGTCATGTTAATTATGCTTAAAGTTAAGTTCACTAATCATTTTTGTCCTCAACTCTATTCTATTTACCGATTGCATTTCTTTAATCCACTACTAAATTATCCATTTTCATCGAAACCATTCTTGTTAAATGAAGTGATATACCTGCTTTAACTAACGTCTAACTTACCTCTCCTGTTTCTTGAAAAATTCATTTCCTTCATTTTTTATGCTTGATTCTTGTCCCTTATCTATGACTGTTTCTTTAATGTGTTCAGCAACGATTGCTATGTCATGGCAAGGTCTAGGATGGGAACCCAGATCAACCGCAAGTCGAAGTTTTTATAGTATGACTTCTCCATTAAATTTCATTCTTATTTCCCTCTTTCCTTGCCTAATTTATTATTTTTTCCGCGTGCTTGTTGAAAACAGGGCGTAGTATTGATTCAAATCCCGTCTTACTCCACTGTCTAGGACTACTCATTCCTAATCTCCGTTCAGCACTCGTATCGGTACATTTTACGTACTATAGGTTTCAGACTCTTTCTAAACCTGTTCCTTCCATTAACCCAAATCTCTTGCATTGCATTTGTTCATTTTTCCAAGTGCACTCTGCGAAACACCGTCTGAAAATTCACGAAGTAAATAAATATCCTTGTGGTATTTTAAAAATTATTTTCATTATAGACCTCGTCATCATGCATACCTATTCATTTTCAAAACTCAAGCTTTTCTTCTCTTGATTTATCATATCTCCTCGTCCCCAACCTTTTTGTGAAGAACATTACGAGCAATTCGCATTATTAGCAATTTTTACAACTACCATTATTGCCTGCTCAGTTCACAATTTCTCTGGAAATCGCATTTGTAATGATGACTTCATCATGTTTATTTTGAATTAGTAATTTATCACTTTAGTATGTTGTTAAGCCCTACGTATTTTATTGTCCCTATTTTTGTGTTAACTGTTTTCTCAAACTGTTGTTTCGTTTCATCTCTAATCCATGCCTTTCTGATTTATTTCCACTATCCTTTGTATCACTTTGTATGGGTGATTCATAATTTCTTTTAATTATTCCCATCTCTTTTCTCCTGTACTCATCCTCCTCTTCCCACTTAAAATGTTATGCACTTTGGGGTTCTTTCAGTTCCGTCTGAGTCAAAGCGCCTGAAAATCGCCTTATGATCATTTATGAGACGATATTCTTGTAAGTTAAAGCGATATTCTTTTTATGTGTATTTAGATGGCCACTTTGAATTGCGGATTTACAATTTGGTTTTATTATGTTTCGCGAAAACTGAAAGTAAAATTTAACTTCCGTTCAGGCAAAAAACATTTTTATATTCGTTAGTTTAGATACATTGACCGTTTAAAGTGCTGAAGAATTTGCAAAAAATGTGGTTAATATCATTACCTAATTTTTATATGTATAAAAATTCATATTTTTTGCAAAATGTGTGGGAAGTAGATAATCTTGATATAAGTAGTTACTTTTTACCAACTAAGCATTTTTAATTTCCGATTTGTAGTACACATAAATACTTCAGGTTTTTTGTATTCATTTTGAGTACTTCATACCATTCCATTATCTTCTTTGTAACAGTATTTCGAATAGGCTTCGTTTTTTGCAGGTTAGATATAAAAAAAATGGAATCCTTCTCTAATTTTTAAACTAGTTGCGTGTCAAGTGTGAAATATGACAAATTGGATTTTGATTGTGCTCATGATTGAAAATTAATTGTTGTTCCCGATAACAACGGGAAGACATTTTTTGGGTTCTTCATTCCAAGGACCTAAATTCCCACTCTGGAAGGGGGATATTTTGGTGAGATTTTTAATACTGACACGTAAATAAACTCAAAATCTCACAGAATACAAGTCAGATATTCAGGATATAATTGAAGAATCTCATGATAGAGATTGATTCATGCTCATTTTTAGAGTGGTGAAACATGTGCAGATTCGTGATTCAATATTTGTTTTGAACTTTTCTGTTTATATTTAATTGAATTTTATTATTTGTTAAGAATAACATGTGTATGTCTCCAATATCATTTCTAACACCATACGTATGTGTTTGCCATTGTACATTTTATTTCCTTATTCTTACTATTTGCGAGATTAGAGTTTGTTAGGAATCATTAATATATTTGTTGAAACGATGAATACATGCATATACATATGTTTATATATACATATATAAATACACACATATATTTCCAAAGGTGGTCTGAAAAGTTTCCGACCTAACAAAGGTTGAATTGAAACACGTATAAAAGATGAACACAAGACCCATCGTCGAGTGGATAATAAAGTTAGATATTGACATATCAAATTTTACAGAAGCACCACCTTTTAAATTAAGTGTTATTATTGTCAATGCGTCGGAAAGTGAATTTTTATTCATGCATCAGTACTGTATCGTAGAAAAATGGATGCTTAAGTTCATAACTGGCAAATGTAGAGATATATTTTCTCGACGGAGTACTCGTATGCACATTTAATGTGGCCACCAACGGTGCGTGACCTGCACAATGCTTTGCCGATGCTGGAAAGATAAAGGAAAGAGGATGCTGGGTGCGAGAGACTTTCGTAATACGGTATTTATGCACGACTTTTCCATAAAAACTGGAGCGTATTGGGTGTTTGATGTCATTTTGTCCCCTGAGCGCTTTCAATAATGCTTTCCTATTTTGACAGATGTTCGCTCCAGATATCTGAGCGTAATAAATTTATGCTGTGGTATCCATTTCTTCAATGAGGCTTCACGATATAAATCGAAATTTCTATCGACTCTAGATGGGAATAAAAATAATGAATTGCATAAAATTTCAACATATGATTTTAACTCAAATTATTGAGGCAAGGATATTGATCAGTTCTTTAGATTTTACATAATTAAATAGAAGTCATTTTCTAGGAAAAAGTAGGATTTTTTTAATGTACGAGCTCACATCGAACTTGATGTTTCACGGTTTTTGCTTAGTGACTTTCAGTGAAATGATATTTTCAATGGTAAATAATAAAAATACCTTCAGCCATCATAATAAATATCAAATTTTAAACATTTTTACCGAGTTAAACAAAACCGTATGGTTTGAGTTAAATATTTTTTTAAGTGTGTTCTGATATTAGTTCTGTTTCCGCGGCTCGCATCGACGTCGTGTGCGCACGTTCATTTCATTAAGGTGTAATGTTCTTTCCATTATTCAACTTTCGACCTCATCATCCTTTGTAAAATTTACTTCTTTTAATAAATCACATTTCCTTTCAAGTACTTAAACTGTATATAAACATACGAACCTAATTAAGGACCCATCCTCAGCAACTGACATACTCAGTGAGAAATTTTATTAGAGAATTCACAGTAGGGATTGTTTATGTGCTTTTATCATTAATTACTTTGAGTTAGGTTTGATGAAGATATGAAATATCAATGCGTGCATATAACTATTTTTGTCTTTATTTGAGTAAATGTCTGGAATGAGGTAAAATAATGTGTCCATGCGACAAACGATAGTAACTTGATCAATTCAAAGCTAAATTCCACGCTGTCTTGCATCTAGTTAATGTTTCTAGCTAATATTTTTTGCATATTTTTTGCGAACATTTTTCATCAGTTTCTCGTGGTTTTCTTGTCCTTTCTCTCTTTTTTTTCTTCACGTTTTTGCGCGTACCACAGGCTTTACTCTTCAAGCAGTCTTTGAAGAATATTATCATTTATTTTTTCATGTTATTAGTAGTAATCTACCGAATTTGAGTACTTTCTCGATGTGCTCCAGAACTTTTATGAGCAAACATGGCATAAAATATCCTTAAACCTTGTAGAACATGAAAACAACAAACACCGAGACCGTAAACTTGAATGGCACTAAGTAATAAGAAAATGTAAAAAACACCACACACAGACACATCAAAACAAATAATAAAATAATAATAATAATAAAATAAATAAAAAATAATAAAACAAACTTACAACCACTCGATCACTAGGGGGTGTTTCGAATTAACTTTCACTCTCGTGAATCACATCCACACACACACTCAGGGTTTGCAAGGATCCCTCCTATGTCAGTGACCCGTCAATCACACAAATAAATGAAAATTATAAAAGGATGTAAAGAAACAAAAACAACTTACGTGAATATACAGTCACTCAATCACTCAGGTGTGCTCGAAAACAAGGACCTTTGTGATTCACAAATACTCACACGTTCAGGGTTTACCAGGATTCCTCCTAGGCCAGGGACCCGCCAATCACACAGAAATAACTAACCGGAAAATAAAAGACTGGTAAAAACGCAATCACTCAATCGCTCAGGTGTATCGGACCTTTGTGAAACACACGCACTCACCCATTCAGGGTTTACAAGGATTCCTCCTATGGAAGGGACCCGTCAATCACACAAACAAAATTAAAGGACTAAAATTGTATGTAGGTATTATTGCATTAGCCCTATTTGCAGATTTTTGCAGGTTTTTCGCCCTCCCATTCATATGTGGGTATTTTCCTGCAGTATGTTTTTTCAATTATAAAAAGCCTTATTCCTAACTTTTTCCTCCAATTATGCTTGTCTTTCTACACTCTTTGTACTCATGCATTTTGATTATCAATCGATTTTAATTATCTATTTCTTTTTTATATTATTTAGCACTAAAATGTTATTGTATTTTCATTGAATGTAATTATCGATGGGTTAGATGGAATAAGGGACTCTGCCACAGTTTCAATCTCGTACGAATAAAGCCGAATTATTTTTATTTTCTTCTGTGGTATCATCACATGTCTGTCATTTCTAATCCTCGTATTTCTTCTACTGCTGATATCCATGGTTCATGGTTTTACATGGTTAAATTCCATATACCAATGTCTATGAAACGCCTTCCTGTGTTTAAGTTAGTTTATTCCCTAGTATTTTTTTCTCTGAAAGAAAATCTTCGCCAGCGTTAGCCCATATATTATTATCTGCTTACTCAGTTCATCACTGATGCCCCTACAGCCTACAATATTTTTCACTATTTGAGGCAGTATTGATGCTCATTGACTGACACTCATTGCAGTGCAGATTCATAACATGGATTAAATAGTTGAGGAATATAGTCACTTCATTATGTACCGTCGTAGGCTATAATTTTTTCTCGAAAGTTGAGGCATCATACTCCTAGAGAGAGGGAGAGGAAGTGGGAAGATTTTTTATGTGACTTTGTTTTGATCTTCGCCAGGCCTTTACGCGATCACTTTCGAGGTGTGTTCGAATTAGAGAGGCATGATCGACCAAAATTCATCCAGATGAAGATGGGGTTCGGAGAGTATCTGAGCCACCCCACTTTTCCCATCCCCAGTAACTTCCTCTAGTGAGCAAGACAAAAATCTCGCACCCCCACTTCCCCACATTTAATCCACAGGTACGTGATTGTTTTTGGGGAGGTTTATAAGTGACGGGCGAATGACTGGGGTTCAAACCTTACGTCATATCGTTCTCCTGCGCTCTCGGGGTAACTTGTGGGCACCACGTAGTGCCCCCGGAACACCCTCTTATATTCCGTGGCACGACTCTTGAATATATTTAGCATATCAGTCGCTTGATATCCGACGCCGATGGAATACGTAGGTATTCCCTGCGATGATGGAATACACTCGTGAGGGCTCTCCGTTTATTCTAACGGATTTTTTTGCTCTGTTACCATTGCTCGGCACGGGGATATTGACCTGGAAGAGCAGCCTCTCCTCTTTGATGCTTTGTGGTTTTGCATACAGTGCTCGCCGAAATGCTAATGGTTGTATTTAAATACTGAGCTTTCTTTCGTAAATTCATAATTTGTTTATGCCGAAATTCATCTCAAATGTTTTCAATAGAAAGTAATGATTGATTACCCCTACATTAAAACTCTTTGTTAATTACCAAAATACTTTTTGTCACGATCGTTGAACCAGCAATGATTTAATTCAGATAAAATCATTTACAATAAAGCAGCTATGTGATGATACCCTACCACGGTGGAACACGTCTTAGCAATGAAAATTCTTTGGAAATTACTTTCCTCCTTCCTATGCTGTGTTATATATATATATATATATATATATATATATATATATATATATATATATATATATATATATATATATATATATTTCTATATGTATGAACATACATCTGTATATATATATATATATATATATATATATATATATATATATGTGTGTGTATTTATGTTTTTTTATATAGATTAGTTTGCTAGGTGGGGAGTCACCAAATATTTATTTGGTAGTTGTGTCCATCCAAAAACCTACCTTAACCGGTAGATTACCTAATTAATTAATTTATGTTTTTGTATATATATATAATTATCTGTATATATGTATACTTTTCCAAAAAGTAAAATCTTAAAAAACAAAGTTTAAAAATAATTTATTTATCTAATGCGACAAGATTATTTTACATAGAAATTAGTTTAAAAATATAAATATGATACCACTAATGTGCAAAATGACCTCATTAAAAAGATTCTTCCCCATAATTTTTAGTATTTTTAGTACCCTGCATACCAGCGTTAGGGTGTGTGGCAGGGATATTTTTCCTCATAGCGAGGAAGATGTTATTCTGATCCCTTATCGTTCCTGGAGAAAATGACATCTTAAATCTATCTGTTCTACAATTAATCTCTCTCATTTCACGGACATTATTTCTCCTACCGTAGTACGATGGGGTAATAATACATTTTCAGCATCAATGTAAAGTAATTATTAATTAAAAAAATTTTGATGCACTACTCAGTTTATCCTCACAACGTTTTTCATATCCAGCTATGTATTACACACGATCCAGTTTGATAATCAACCCAACTTCGTGAGCATCCCATATGCTAGCAGCATAATCTACATGGGGTCTAACGATGACATTTTTAACATGGGGTAAAGATCATTTTTAACATGGGGTCTAAAGATAATATATTTCTTAACCTTTTCATCACATTTCCCCAACACTCTTCTAGAGTACTCCTATTTATTACAGTGTTCCTAGCTTCAGGTATGAGATGAATCCTTTTCAATAATATTAACTTATACGTTATTAAATCAGATGAAACGGGCCATGCTTTGCCTCCAGCTCTGTTAATGATATTTTGGGATTAAGGAATCGTATAGGTACCGCATATTTCAGAAAATCACTTAATAAATGCCAAAGAAAAACTTTGTTTTTCTTTGGCATTTATTAAAATGAACTTCCACAAAGTTGAGGCTGAAACTAAGGATTTAGAAAATTACTTATCGAAAAAAAGTAGTCAGTTCATTCGTTGTTATATTTAATTTAATATAATCTTTTGCAATGACTTGCCTGAAACGGTTTAATTTACTTTTGTGATATGCTTTTTGTATCAATATGTGCTCACTATATTAATATATCATTTTAAATGGGAGTCGTAATGCCTTTATTGTTGATTTCTCCCTGAATAGGTTTGTCGTTAGCCTTGAGGTAATGCTTAAATACTCCTCCATGTAAAATGTATTTGGAATTTATTACGGTTTGAAGCTGTTACTTAATGATCAAGGCGCATGTATGAGTGCCGTTTCCGCCCGTCAGGAATATGCTGTTGGCACACCGTTCTCGTTAAATTCCATCTGCAGTTTAAAGTTTATGGTCGAAGTAATGTTCTTCTGTCACTGGAAAAGGAAGTTCGTTTCAATGAATAGACAGAGTTAAATACTATATGGAGTGGAAGTCACTTTCTCCCATCTATGAGGAAACACTCTGTCCTTTTGATATTGATTGGATGGATACGTCTGCTTGAAGAAATATGTGTCTTAATTTAATTAATTTTAATACATGTTTCTCCATAGTTCTTTTAGAAAGATAATTTAATGTTTATTGAACCTTGTTAATTGAGAAATCAGGTATACGTGGGCAACCTTTTGTGAATTTAAATAGTAATGGAAGCTATTGCATTTGAATATTTGTACTTAGTTGATGTTCATGTTATCTTATTAAATTTTTTAATATACTTTTTGTTTGTCGTGTGCTTTCTTATATTTTTTCATTTTTACAATCTCTAGAAATATGTGGTGGGTTCAATAGTAACCATATTTTTAAATTGGATTAATCATAATTATATCAGATTGAATGAATGTTTTATTTATAATCGCTGACATTGGTATTCACGTTTCCATGGTTTCATTTTCGCCATTGGATACCATATGAATGTTATTCATGTTAAGCATGTAAAATGAAGTCTTTATTTTATTATTTGTTTATTTATTATATTCCAGATTCGTCATACACCTAGTCTTTTCTCGCGAGCTTTGTCGAGAGTCATTCCCTTGGAGATTGAAAGAAAATTTATCGCTGTCAGCGGACAAAAAAAAATGGGTGCCTTACGCGGACATCGAAGGTAAAGTCGGACATTTTTTTTATTTACTCTTTTAATTTAGTTTCAATTGTTTGTATTTAATGTGTATTTTACGCTTACTGTTTTGTTTTTATCACATTTGAGCTACTTAGTTCTATGGTTTAGAAATTTGATGAGGTGGCAGGATGAATTTATTTCAAATTTAGTAGACGGAACATCATGAAAAGTTCCAGTTTGAATCAAGGCATGATGCGCAAAAATACTTTTAGACCCACATAGCAAATGTTTGTCATTTTCTATCCTAAATGAATATGAAAGCTTAAAGGAGTTTAAAATAAATGATCAATTACAACAGTTTGGCTTTTTATAAAATTTTGATATTTGTCTTGCAATCACATATAATTACGTCAACGGAAACGTTAATAAGGTTTTATGTGACAGGAGAAATTTTTAAGAAATGAAAAGACTTTCCTGATGTTTACGACTTATTTCGGATGCCACGTTCTCAGGATATGTTTATGTCAAGTGTGATAGTTTCTCATCCATTTCCTACAATTGCATCGTGACTTTGTTTCGTCCTTTCTATTCTCTTTTCGTGCCTGGTACAAATGGTGTAGTCCGCTTACCGACAATTTTTTTTATATTTAAAAAGTATTGAGAGGAGCGGGGTTAAGTGTTTATTCATGCATTGCTGAAGTAAAGTAACTGGGCTTTTAGTTGCCACGACGACTGAGGCCACTTCGCACCGTTGTCACAACTCAAGGAAAAGCATTACATCACAACACAATATCCGTGCGTGATGTAGAATTCAAGCCAGCAGCCTTCGGTTTCCAACGCTTTTCCCTCAGCACTAAGCGATCTGTTTAGGCCTAAAATTAATTCCATCGCATAAACACAACTAGTCGAGCTCAGCAATAATTTAAGTGCCTACCCAAGAAATATATAAATTATATGAAATAACAAAACTTGCTCCACTTCAGAAATTGACAGTATGACAGAATTGACCTATGGGGCATATAAATTCGACTGATCAACAGCTTCCTATTGCGTACGTCATCACCACGAACTTGCAAGGAGAAAAAAGTTAACAATTGTGATAAACTGAACGCATACCACGTTCGGATACAATGAAAAACTAGAATGATTTTTTATTTAGTGAATTATAAATAGCAATATTGAAAAATCCTTTCTTCCTAGTCTATTGAAAAATAATCGAGGAGCTACTTTTGCTATTCCTGTAGATTCATCCTGTTTTTTTCGCAGCTATAGCAGGAAATATAAACCCTACATATTAATCTATGCTCTATTTTTTGGCTTCTTTTGTGAAGCTTGCTTCGGCAAAATAATAGGACAGAAATTTGACTGAAACCTAGTAGTCAAAACCATTTCATTGGTGCGGCATCAGGAATACTTAGAACTCTTTGTATTAACCACTAGTATCCCCGCAATGGACTACTAAAACGGGTCTCATTTAACAAAATATTCCATTTGATGCCGCAGCACTGGGAGTTGTTGGGGACTCGCATAGCTCAACGATCAAACGAAATTTTGGCAATGAAGACTCGTTCGAAACCCACAGAGGTGGAAGACGTCTCTAAGGACAGGTCTCATTCATATTGGTATCATATAATTCGAATTACGATTATATATTCAAATTTATGCTGTAGAAGTGCATTCTCCTTAAAGATTATTGAGCACTTTAACATGAAGCGGAAACACGGTTGTTGAAACGAGTTGATATACGTTTACTTGAGTCTTTTAAAACCTTGGTGTAGAGGATGGAAAAAATGAAATGGACAGAATAAAAACAAATGAGGAAGTGCTACGCGTGGTGGGTTAGGAGAGGGAATTATTTGATAAATTTAAAGCAGGCAGGAAGAGTGGAAGAAGACAATTTTTATCTGCCAGTGGCTTGTTAAAGACTCTTAAAAAGCGGAGTATGTTAAGCAAGTGAGGAAGAGGCAGGAAATTCAAGGTATTTTGAATGGAATGAAAGGAGGAAAAAATAAAATGCAATTAAAGACGGATTTATTGTAGAGTCGGGTGTTAGGTTGTGTTTTGTTTGGAGAGGCAAAGAAATGAAACGTTTTTCTGCCTGTGACCATCCAAAGCCTACCTTAAAATTGTGGACTACCTAATAATAATATCTCTTTAATCAATTCCGTGAATCAAGAATCGATTCTCCCGTTTATTTGTTACATGTTAACGTTTTTGAGATTACGAAAAAATGCACTGGTGAATAAAAAGGTTATTATGATTTTAAGGAGAAAATACGACTTACACCGTCGGGATTGAATACATTCCCTAATCACGAATGGAAACGTAAAAGACCATGAGGTGGGTGATGAAAGGCGGCTGTCAAAAAGTTTCCTGTGATAGGCAATGTGAATATCGTCGATTGGCGGGCTTATTTCATAGCCATGACCCACCTTCAAGGGGGAGGAACATTTTCCCTAATCCGGCTTAACGTTCTGGTTCAGCTCACTCTCCATTTCTCAACCCCGGAAAATGCAGTCATGTCCATGCTTAGTTACACATAACAACCTCTTGTCGTCCGGATTGTTATTTTTTCTAGGATAGGTCCTAGAACTGCTTTCCACCAAAATTACCTTATGGCGCCACAGTGATTTCGACACATGAAAGTGAATGTGTGGCTGTGCTACGAGTCCATACTCCTACCGTTCAAACCACGTTCCATTCTCTAGATTTTTTTGAATGGCCTGAATGGGATTACTATCTTGATATCACATCTCCAAATTTCCGTGCGACAGCCCGTTATTTTTAAAATTTTCTGACTCCTTCATGGTTATTACTTCCTAATGTAGCTTTCCAACAGTGTTGAGTATGTCTATTCACGACTTTACTTTTATTTTGAAGTTCCTCTTCAATAATGGTAATACTATATTCCTATAATTCAATTATTTAAAATGTGTATGGACATAAATTTTCCCTCGAACAGAAAAGTGAGCCCAAAAGACTGAGGAGAATTATAGGAATATAGGATTATAGAAGAGGACTAGGAGGTTAGGACTAGTCAGTCCTAACTAATCTTCCGAAGAAGACGGAGTTCGAGTGTATATATATATATATATATATATATATATATATATATATATATATATATATAAAAGTATATATATATATTCAATCCTGCTGAAGAAATTAAGCCAATGTGGAGAACATTTTTTTAAAGGTTAAAAGAATTGACTAAAGTATGGTTTCTTTTTTTTTTAGAGAATACCTCAATATGCGTTCGGTCGGACGTAACCACTTACACGAATGCTGTATTACACAACATGCTATCAAGGTCGTATTTGACGATAGGATGAATTTACTCCATACGTTTTCACCACAATAGCCATTGTCTGCTATTTCTCTAAAATTGTCTCCTATTGTCTCCGTATCGTCACGAATGCATGCCTTCAACTCTGCATATTTGTAGTCTCGATATTTTGCCGTGTTCCCAAGTCACGTCGCCAGATTTGTTAACAAGCTTTTCGACCTTCCTCCTCTCAGAAAGGGCCCCGCTGGGTGGAGAGACGACCCTTGGTAAATGGGAGATCATGAAATTGGTAGTTCGCCATGCTCAAAATATATACTGGTATCCCTATAGTCATAATTTATCAGTTCTTATATTAGTATATAGAAGGCCATTTAAGTTAAACGTTAAAGGGACATTGATTTTAACAAATTTTCAACCCTCGACTTTTATTGTCCAATAAATGTTAACAAAATGGAAATGCTGATGTCGGCATACATCAGTATTTGTAAATAAATTATGGAGGACAAATTTAAGAAATTAATTCTGTTAGCTATTCAATACAAACGCTAAAATAATGATTTTTAATAACTTGGTTAAATTTTATGTAAGACTTCACTTTTCTTTTAACTCGACCATGCGGATACAATTAATGCATATATTTATCATCCTGATAAAATTTGTCTTCACAAATCTATTAGAGAAACAGAAGTTGTAAACAGAATAACTAGTTGAGTTAAAGTATGAAGGTTAAGAAAAAATGCTTGAGAGGTTAACAAAATGGTAACTCTTACTGCAAATACCTCTTGATAATTTTATAATTTAAATAGTGCAACTGACCTAACGTTTATTTTAAATTATCGCTTATGTTTCGGGAAGTATTTTTAACTTAATTCGTGAATTTTTCTCTTTATATCTAATAATTTAACGAATTAAAATGTTGTATCATATGTTACTAACATATTTTAATACAGTACTTTTAATGTCAAAAATTTATACACGTGCGTCGAGCTGTAAGATGAAGTTGATGGTCATCTCAGGTATTTTGATGCACATTGGTAGGGTCTTCACCTTCTTAAATCCTGTTTTTCTAAATAAAAAATACAATGCACGTCTGAATATAAATGGGCATGCCCGTGAGAGACGGGCGGCTCTGGGGTCGTAGGCTAACTAGCAGCGCCAGCATCCCCCTTGATCCACTCTCAAATCCAGCCATCTCATTATCCGTCCTATGTAAGTACCACATGGGTCCATTCTCTCCCCGTCTTTCTCCTTTCCTCTCTGGCCTCCCTCTCCACCCCCTTGGAGACTGGAAATCCTTTTCTCGGGCGACTGGATGTCGACTCCGTAAATAGAGCACCCTGGCCGCGTTCCTGTTGTGAATTCCTCACGATTTGCGTGTACAGAGTGTTTCCTCCACATTTCCTTCCCAACTGCGAAGCAAGAATGAGAATTTACTCTTGCTACCGTGTTTGTATTTTTTCCCGGATTAAGATTTATTCGCTGGTTGGTGGTGTGAGGAGCGAAGCTTTAAGCTTTCGCTAATTTAATAGTCCCTGCAGATACGCCACTGAGGCGTAATCACTAAAAGATTGCAACAAATAATGTTCAAAGAACTTGAGAGTATACTTTGAAGCCCATTTTAAAGATGTGTAGCTGCTTTTAAATTAGTTTTACATGGTATCGTATTAATGTATATTGTATTCATTATTCACTTAATGTGTAAAAAGTAGTCGATGGTTTTGGTAAAATATTTTGAGGACTCATACTTGTGTTATTCTCCGGCAAGGACAAAATTTGACTAGTTATAAATTCCCGGTGCATGATGTATGTTTCGTGGTCCAATGCCGTTTTCTTCCATGCACGCATCAATGAACATACATTCACTAGTTAAACCTAAACTAGTAGGTTGTGGACGTATTTGAGATTTTCTTTCTTCAACTATCAATTGACAACAAGATGTCATGACCGTTGAACAACTAGCGCTGTTGGCCAACCTAAACGCATAGAAAACGTGACGGGGATTACCTGTGCATGTTTAGAAATCCTCGTCTCCGTGCTCTGCTGATTGAGGCTTTCTGCGCCCGTGGAATTGGTTCCCTGTCATTCCCCTGAGAGATCCGGAGAGAGGAAAAATCGGATATAAATCACACGCTCCGTGGGGTGCGCATCCTTCCGTTTCCACGGGAACTTGAATTCCCTTCCCAGTTTTCCCTTTCGAGGCGAAGCCCGAGGGGTTGGATAGGAAGGGGAGGAGATGAAGAAAGCGCCTTTTGAATGTGTCGGAAGGGACTCGGAAAGAGGAAAAAAAATAAAAGTTCCCTCGGGTTCAATGGAGAGCTCCCCCTTTCCTCTCTCCGATACAATAGTGCGGATTCGATTGGGTTATCCTCTGCTACCTCGTGAATCACCTCCGCCCCTTCGTTTTAAGTTTCCTTTTATTTTATTTCCCGACGTTCGTTTTTTCGTAGTCCGTCGCGATCGTTTCTTCGGTTCCATCGGCGGAATAGCTCGCGTCTGGAGGTCGTCGCTCTCCCGGCCTTGATGCGCCCCTATGCATTGTTACTATTGCCAGCCTTGAATTATATACCTATTACACGCAAGCCGTCCCCATTCCACCCTTTCCTCCATTCCACCAGGTAATTCTCATAATATCCGGGACACATTTTTTTACTTATCTTCATCGATTACCGGGGTTTTTTTTAGCAACTTGAGATTGCAAAACTTTAATTGGTGTGATTTTGACTTCAGGTCGTTGTTGAAATCATGCGAAACGGGCAATAAGTAGAAAATACTCGTGATTTCTTAAAAGCCGTTCAAGGAAACGAGTAGGTAGGTACCTTTGAATTTTTTTTTTTAGTTCTTTCGTCCATACCACCGTATTTGCTTTTGTAGTCAAGTGTTCTCGTGAAGTTGTAATCACTCTACGCAGAGAAGTGCGTTTACAGTAAAGGTATGTGCGTGATTCTAAACATTCATCCAAAGCTTTCGAATGAGAGGAAAAATTGCATTTTTTTAATCTTTGATTCCTACCTAAGCTTTGTGCACACCACTATGGCGCGAACTTCTGATTTCACTTTGCCATATTTTTTCATATTACTCGACTGAATAAGACCTTTAATATCTTTTGTTTTACGATTCTCAAATGTGAGCGTGAAATATTATTTTTGGGCTTGAAGTTTGTTTGTACTATGCACACACGACACTCGGACAAACCCTCTATTCATTTGCGGTTCTCATAGTAATAACTGTTTAAGACATTGTAGTAAATGTGTGTAGTAAAATTATTGGATCAGCTAGGGGCAGTATGAAAAGCATCTCCTGTAGATTGAGTTTACTTCCGGTTCGTGATACCTTCAAGCGTGACTCGTTAATTTCTGCCAGGTGGGACTAATGCATGTAAATTCGACTGCAATGTAAATTCGACTGTCTACCACTGCGATAGCTACAAAAACATGCTTCAGCTTTAATTTGTACATGACAAAGGAAGTTAGCAAAAGCTCAATTTCATGCCAGTGACCTGTGGTAACCGAAGTTTTGTTGGAAGGAGAAGAGTACGGGATCGTTGATTTTGCCATTTGTCTCCCATTTAAATATCCTCATAGTTTATGCCAATTTGATATTCCGCGAATTGGCCCATTTGAGTCATCTGTCTGATGATATTCTTTGAATATTCAATTGAATTTTTTTATTTGGCATCATTAGACTTTTAGGTTTTCAACTTACTTTTATTTTATGCGTGTGAGTACCCTTTGCCGCTTTGTTGTCTGTTATACAGAAATATTGGATTGAAAATTGAAGATGAAAAAAAGTGTCAGCGTTATTACCTCTAAGTAATATCTCATAGGATTGCGAAAGAATATACACGATCAAATTACGGAAACCTTAAGTCAACGTCAGCGATAATCAATTAGAAGGTTACTTTGATACATGGGGTTAGAGCTCACCCATTACTAAGCGTGCGAAATTCATATATCAGGGTACGAAGGGCAATTATTTTCCCTATGCCGCCAATGATTTCCCAGGAAGATATGCTGCCTGAAAATTCACGCAGCCTGGGTGAAGGTGAGGGCGTGCAGAGGGTTCAACCAGTATTGAATCCGCACTCTCCGGATAGTAGCCTAGTGCTCTACCGATTGAGAGTGGTGGAGTGCTTCTGGTAAAGTGTATTCATGGTGCAAAGGTGGATTAATATAAGAAGCGTTTACTTCCCAATCTTCACATTATGTCAATGTAAACAATTAATGATGTTGTGATGCATGGTTTACCGTATGGCGGTCCTTCTAAATAAATGTTACATCTACCCTATAGTACATAGTTACAGGGCATGATCATTGAATTTTGCTCACAAATTATTTGTAATAATAAATAAAAGTGTTAGTAAATTTAATTTGAAATGACAGGTAAATGACAGACTAGGTTATTCTTCGAAAGATTTTGACTATTTGACTATGTCACTGCGGTAGTCTTTTTCTCTTCTACCCGGATAGTCTATTACATAAACTTAGTGTCAGGTTTTTCGTCATTTCCTCGGTTCAGTTTTAATTTCGAGTTCCCTGAATCTTTCTTTGAGTCTTTGAGTTTTCTTGCTTATTTCTTGCCAGAAGGATCTCCCATTCTCTTTTATTTAATCCATACAAAACACTTTTGTTGTAATAATGTTTCACTAATCAATCCAATCTTTGAATTTCATTACTTTTTTTTAATTAAAACTTTCTCCGATAGTAAAACTTTCCTCTTATTCGATAGCTTCAGGAAGTCGTGTGAATGACTTCCTGAAACCATTGCACGTACTCTTGGAGTTTTGAAAAACGTATGAAGAACCCAACACCTTTACCCTTTCAACATTTTCTTTTCTCCTCTTCATAGACTCCGCTCCCCTTTAAGCTGTATTAAATAATAATATCTTCCTCTCTCGTACCTGCTAAGAAGGTATCTACATCTACATCTACATAAATACCCTGCGAGCCACCAAAAAGGTGTGTGGCAGGGGGTGTAGCACCATGAGGGAAGGGTAAGGGTTGAGGGGGTTGGGGGTTAGGTGAGGAAAGGTGGGGGGAACCTGTAAGAAAAAAAATATATATATATTTCCATATATATATACACATACATACACATATATATATACATACATACATACTTACACACATGTATATATATCCTCGCGAAGTCCCTAACCTGTACGTAAATACTTATTGTAATGAACTAAGTCCTGGGGAATTTCGGCTACAAGCATTCTGGTCCCTTATCGATCTTGGAAAAAATGACATTTTAAACCTGTCAGTCTTGCAGTCTATCTCTCTAGTCTTATATTCGTGATCCCTTTGACCATAATACGTTGGGGTTCGTATTATATCCTTGATATAATCGGAAAAGGGCCCATCTTTAAATGTTTTTAATAAGTTTAATCTATATTGGAAACGCCGCTGTGTAAGAGAATCCCAACCTAAATTGTCTAGCAAAGTGGATAGGCTGCTGAGTTGATCATAACAATGTTTGAAAAATCTAGCCCCCCTCCGCTGAACTCGATCTAATTCCGAAACCAAATTTATGTTATGAGGATCCCATATACTGGCAGCATACTATAGGTGGGGCCTGACCAAGGCAAGGAAACATCGTTCTTTCACTTTTTCATCGCATTTACCTAGCACTCTTTTCACAAATCCCAATTTTTTATTAGCACGACCGCATGTTTCTCGTGTGTGTTTTCCCCAGGACAGATCGTGAGTAATTGTTACACCCAAGTATTTAAAGGAATCTATCTAAGGCATGCGTCCTTCCATAACCGTTCTTAACGTCACTTTACCCCTTATTGTCTCTTTGATAGTAATTTTGTTCTGCGCCGAGCTTATTTTTTTCATCCTTCTCCACACCCTTCTCAAAAACATCCATCTATTTTTATGCTATTTCGTAAATCACAAAGTTACTGAACCGTACAACTCGCCACTTTTTATAAATTTCTCTCCCTGGATTTCTATCCTGCCACAATCTTACCAGAAATCAAAGATAATTGTAATTTCAGGATTGGTATTCCGCTCTATTTTGCGCCACGATTGGTTTAGCCGATTTTTTCAAACCATTTTTAGAGAGGCATTCATTATTTTATTTTTAGATATTAATTTAATCAGATGCGAAGGGTTGAACAGGTTACTAGCCTCTAATAATCTGAAGTAGTGTAAATGCTACTTAATCCGCATGTAATGTGATGTGAGAATATATATATGATATACACATGTCTATACACTATATATTTATAAATAGTATACAATATATATGTGTATATATATATATATATTGTATACAGTCATCAAATGCTTTGGTCATATCCAAGATGGCCAAACGAATTTGCCGTCGTCGTACTCTTGCGTCTTGGAGGAGACAAGTCAGGATGGCCGTATTCTCGGCCACTCCGTCCTGAGGCCCGAAGGCTCGCTGTCTCTCATCGCCCCGGCAGGTGTTTTGAAGCCGTCGCGCCAAGATCTTATGGTGGTGACGCAGGATTACCGACGCAACCGAAATTGGCCGGTAATCGCCCGGTTGGGCCGGGTTTCTCACCTTGGGGATAAAAACTGTCCGGGAAAGGGCCAGATCGTTGGGTACCCTCCGTGTGTACAGGAGGACGTTAAAGAGAGCCGCGCGTAAGAGTGTTGCCCTTATGTACTGAACATATTATTCCACAACTTTTTCACGGATAAGATGTACTAAATCGGTTTTAACTTCAGCTTTATTTCCTCCGTTTTTAAATTTAGTATATATTATATTGATCGAAATTGAAAACCTCCCCGAATTATTACGCAAAAATGCCTTGTAAACAAACATTGCTTCATTTTTGACGGTTATCAAGAATTACTCAGTGATATTCATAGATTTAAAAATATATTTTTACTTCCACTGATCTTTTGTTACTTATCACGAACCATTTAAGTATGCACACTTTCTGAACTTACCCTTAGTAGCAGCATGCATTTTCGTAAAATTGTGCGTGAAGAATATGGGAATCATTATTGCTTTCAGTAAAAACAGCAAAGATTCCTAGCATGATATTATCTAGATATTTTATTTGAAATCGCAGATTATATCATAGAAAATGTTTCAACATATTTTAATGGCGATAAATTGTCAACTCTTGTGCTAAAAAATGTATCCAGATCGCCTCCATCCTGATTCAGTCCTTGTTAATGCCTTTCATTATCTTTTGAAGCGGAATTTGAGTGTAGGTATAGAATTTCAGTTGCTATGGGAAAACACAATCCAAATAAGCAATCCTGATGATGTGATCAATGGCAAACCCAATATTACCACGATGTTCATGGTATTCTAAGACTCTCTCCCTGGAATCACAGGGACAGATAAACGATTCGCAGAGACCTTATTTATCGGTCTCTTGCCGAGCGTGTGCTGAGACACATGCACGAAAAGTGCACTAGTGCCTAAAGAAGCGTGATGGACTCATCCGTTATCTCACCATTCGGAGGAGCATCCGTTTCACGAAATCGTATCGACGCCCTCCTTCTTCCACACGTCGCGCTCCTCGTGACGTGATCCGTGATTGTTGCTCACGGTCCGACAGTTTCGTCTAGTTTTTGAATCTGCGTTCCAAGCCTTATGTTTATGGTATCTAATTTACTTCCACCTCGGCCGCTGCCGTAACAAAATGTTGGCAAACTCCTGCCCTACCATCTTTGATTCACGACAGAATGAATTTCTCCCTCTTCTATTATTGTTCGCCACTCCATCGAGGACTACGCCTATCCACGAACATCCACGCCCACACACTCCTGAGATGATTCGGAAATGTTGTCTAGGGAATAGTGAAACCTGTTATTTGGCTAAACACCTCTTTCAATGTAGGGCTTTTTCACGCTCGATTGACTTTTTGAAAGAAGCAAAAGGGTACTGATCATCGCTGACTACTTGTTGGTTAATCCTGAGTTGCGTGTCGACTGCCTTTGAGGGGTTTGTGTATGGAAATGTGCCTGGACTCTATGTACGCTGAACGCTCGAACTCTCTTTTTTTATTGTTTTATCTATGAGTTCGTTCGGTTTGTTGTTTCGCATTTCATCAAATCCATCACTCGCGGGCGCGATCGCGGATCCTATAGATTGAATCTTGCGATCCCATTGGAAAGATTTTAGATTGAATCATGCTGTGCTGGGTTTTGTAGTACGAAATTTGATAAATGGCGATTGGGTTTTCGCTATCCCTTGTGCTGGTAATGATAGCGTTCGCGCGTTCTGTGAATACCATTGATCTCCTCCCTCGACTCTGCTGTTGTATTCAAAAGCCTATAAGATGGTGTGTTGTTTTATAGTCCTCAACGTATGCCATTGTAGCAACGATATAACGTAATAGGGTCAGACCTACGTCCAGTTCTCCCATTGGTCTATATGAGACCTACAATACGTAACCTGTCCTTAGGAACAAAATACAAGGGCTGTTAGAGTTGATGATAACCCTTTTATTGGCATTATTTGTCGTGAGGAAGTTGAACTTATAGGTCACTTTTTGGTGTACATGTGGTACAAGTGTTACTGATTTGACTCGTAAGGTGCTGCTACTCAGGTTAGCAAAAAGACTAACTCACCGGATCATAAGTAGAAACGCAGAGGGTTTGATTCTATTTTTAAGCATAGGAGTTATGTAAACTCAAGTAAACGAGCAATGGGAAACAATACACCGGGAGTGATTCGGTATCCGGGGGGCAGACGGGATAACGGAGTAAAAAGCATAGCAAATTATAATAAAGTTAGCTAAATCGTGAGAGAATACCAATGACAAACAAAATGTGTTTTCTAGAAAAACGAAAAAAAATGGTAGAATTATGTATTTGGATAGTACTTAAGTTAGCTTTTTTATGCTACTCATAATGAAGTCTTGAGTTTCCTCCTATATAGCATAAGCTAATTTACTCTTAAAACATGAATCGTTTAGAAATTGCCTTACATTTGAGAATTCGGCCTGTGAAGCATTCTTTGAACTGCTTTTATTTTTCATTATTTCTTGAAAAGCACCTCGATAAGCAAGTATTTTCATGGTAACTGGCTCGAAAGAACAATATATTTTCTAGTTGAATACGAATCATCGACAAGTCATGCGTGAACAAAACAAATTGTTTCAGCATTAAAATATGATATTTAAAACGTCCAACTAGTTAATTGATATTATATTTTTACTTAGTACTATATATTTTGCGAATATGCTGAGAATTTTAGAGGTATACTTGAAAATCGTATTTGTGCGAAGAAAAATTTAGGCTTTGAAGAATTCTCACCTTTTTCTCATTCCTTCGGCAATTCAATTGTACTTTCTTCCTCTCATCCTTTCTTTCTCCCTTTCAGCATATAATTTTCATGCTATGGACCTCGTGTTATTTTTATTCATTAAAATAGTTGAATTTTGAATGTTGAAAGTTAAATTTTTTCGACCACAATCTCAAAGATTCGATGATAGATGTCCAGATTAGGCCGACGGTAAACCACGAGGTGGAAACTCTAGGGCAGGCGCGAATGTTTGTTTTCCCTGCTGATGGGAGAAGACGTTTTCACAAGGTCAATGGGTTTTCCGTTCCTCTTGGTGATCTCAGAGTAAACAAAGACTGCTTTCGGTTCCGTGAGCATATTTCACCGCGGTAAAATAAAGTCCCGAGGCGTTGCTGCTTCCTGGTTATCCCGGCCGAAATTATTGCAAGTCCTTGGTCGTTCTAAAATGCAGTATAAGATGCAAGTAACCCGAAGGCCTTAGGGTTATGTTACCTCTTGACTATTGATTCAAACGGGAAAAAGGATTGAACATCGAATATCATGATTTAAAATACTTTTTAGGGCGCTTTCAAAGGTGTTGAATAGGCTTCAAAGTCTGGTGTGACTTGCGTGAGGTGACTGCTGCTGATGCAACAAAGTTAATTAAATACGAGTATATGGTGCTCGCGTCTTTTCCCTACAATCGTGACCACTACTCTTTTTTAAAGAGACCGAACATAATCGATCATTTTTTGAAAATCTAGATTTTAATATGCTTTTGACGGCCGATAGAAAAGTTTGATTGTTGCACAGTCGATTGTATCTCATATTGTCATCCTATCTGCAGTTCATGTCGTGGGTATAAGAGTCGGTTTCGCTTCGCTTGATATCGCGATAGTATTCAGATTAATCTCTCAGTTCTCATTTTCTTCTGATTTTAAGTAACATTTCATGCTTTTGTGAATGTTAGAGGACTGAAACATACTCCTTCTGCCGGCCTTTCATTCTGCAATCTAAAACTATTTGTGCTGATAAATATCAATATCCTCAACGGTCATTTAGCAAAGCCCAAACTTAAAAATCGATTTATAAATATTTCAGAAATTCTGTTTCCCACCAGAATGAATTGGCTCACTGAATCATGAAGGGTAAACAAATTACAAATTTTTTGTCACCTTCGGGAATGAAATATAAATTTCTATAAAAAATGTCCTAGTAGTTAACTTTTAGTTTTTTGAAATTTTAAATACAAACATTTGACATTTGAAAATTAAACAACTTGGCCTTTCTACTTAAATTTTTTTATTCTCACGACTTAGGTTTCGTTATAGTATAACATGATCAGGTACCATAACCACCATACAACATAACGAAACCTAGGTCTTGAGAATAAGAATTTAAAATGAAAAAGCCAAGTTGTTTAATTTTTAAATGTCAATGTGAAGATTTTCCACCTCGTTACGCCAGAAACTGTTTTATTTATACTAACATTTAATACGTTAATATAATTGTGAAATGTAATCTCGGGTGAGGGGTTACCATTGAAAAATTCATGAATTGAATTCTGGTCCTGCATTTATCGAATAAAATGGCGTCCATCGCTTTCGCATTTCTGCGTAGGCACTGACTGATCTGCTCCAAGATGCTAATGCTACAGGGAACGAAATATGACAACCCTGGATGCCTTTCACTCGAAACGTATTGGCCTCAAGATTTCCACCTTAGACACTTAGGAGATGGTGCTCAATTTACTATGCTGCAGGGCCAAGATTGTCGAAAGAATTAGTTCAGCATGCAATTGGCATTTGGCAATCTAGTGATCGTATCAGAAGCAGCAAATCGATTCGTTTCCGCTGGATGTGTATTCAAGCCATCGAATTCGTGCGAACGACTCAGCTGTCTGATGGTTATTGGGAAATTTCCAAGAAAATGGCTTTTGGTGTTTCATTATTTTGAAGGTT
Source organism: Hetaerina titia (assembly GCA_037158775.1). Lineage (NCBI taxonomy): Eukaryota > Metazoa > Arthropoda > Insecta > Odonata > Calopterygidae > Hetaerina > Hetaerina titia. Next base: position 64,280,258 of record CM073771.1, read on the forward strand.
GTTCATTGTATGGATTCACTTTCTTCATTATGTGACGGGCAACCATTCCAAAATTGATTTCTGATCACTCAAATGTAGATTTTTAGTTTAACTATACTATGCCGTATTATAAAGATGGAGTATTTTTATCCTCCGTTTAATATCGCGCCTTTTTTGCACTAGCAAGCATCAAGGCAGTCTTAAAATTAAAAGTTAATATCTTATTCCGGTTCATTCTAATCATACTTTTGTTTATTGTAAAAAATAATCAATAACAACTATGTTAGTAGGCAGTGATCATTATAGAGAAACATGGATTAATTTTATACTCTTGCGTTTTTTATACAATACATTGCGGTAATATTACAAAAAATTCAAAAACAAACCATGTTTCTCTATAAATATTGAAATCCACTAATAACCACCACCTCATAAAGTTTGTTAATGATCGTAACAAAATTCAATATTTTCAAGAAAATAAGCAGTTATATTTATTTAAACTGAACATAAGTTTTAATGCGTTTCTCTGAGCTTTTCGAATATGAAGGAGTCCATATCCTACAGCCGATTGAAAGGACAGGTAATAAAACAGATAAGTGATATTTGAGACTCCAAGTTTTCATTTGCTCCAACGACTAATATTTTGTTACACAATCTGTCCTAATTAGTTATTTCTGAGCCAAATTAAGTATTTGAAATAGTCAACTTTAGTTTTTCAAGCCGATTGAACTATATTAACCGATAGGATCGACTTCTAGGAATTTTGTCAGTTTTACCCAAAAACTTCGCCTTCCGTATAACCATTGTACACGCTCATCAACTTTGGTCACTAAATTCGTGATATATTTATCCTTAGGAAACCGAGTGGTCGTACGGGAAGGAACTGTATCCCACCCTATTCTGAGTTTGTAAAATTAATGACTATATCATTAGGGTTAGCTCTGGGTGAAATCTACTCTCAAACATTAAAACCGATTCCCGATTCCATTTTTGTGATAGTAATGGTTATTTTTATCAAGGAATAACTCCAGAAAAAGACTCATAATCTATTTTTTTTACAAATGGTTATCTAATTTGTAATTCGAGATCAGATTGAGAAAAATAAATCAGTCTGTTAATAATTGATTTCGCCTCAAAGGTTAATTCTCCCAGTTCAAGTTTTAAAATTAACTTTAGGTAGACTTAAACTTACTTTTATGTGGTGATTTCCAACCAAGACTCTTAGACATGCCTTTGACTCTTTTCATTTTATTAAAATAATTTTTCAATAATATCCAATAAGCCCACCTCGGTCTCGCGGATGATGTGTTTTTTTGCTGAGTCAAGCGTACTGAGCGCGTTTTTAAAATGTAGTCTTGCGAGAGCAAAGTGGAATTTTTGTATAGATATTTTTATATAACTTAATCCTGGTAAGTTCAGCAAAACCCGATTAATTTGTGCGCAAAGTGAGGGCTGTAAAATAAATTGTCATCTGCAGCATTTGATCCGTCGTTTGGATGGTAATTTGCAGCTATGAGTGAACTAAGATTCGAACAATTTCTCCTCCCCTGCATGATTTTTCACCTGGTCGAACTTAATTGCCCCACGGACTCCTTGGCGAGAACTTTCCACGGCTGAGTGGGAAAAGGGGTACTCTTCTTCAACCCGTTTGTTTCATCGATGAAAGAAAGCGCTTTCAGGGATACGACGACTGTGGGACTATCTCGCGACATGTGGCCGAGATGTGGTCTCCTAGAAGGAGGTCGTAGAATGAATAGGCACGAGCCGACGGGCAGCGTGAGACTCCTCTATGCGAGTGTGAACGCGCTATGGAAACTTTTGCTTTTATTAGGTTCCTCACCCTGTGGGAATTCCGTCGAGTGGAGTGGTCGAGGGGTTCCCGATAGGGAGAACTCGCAATTGCTCCAATTAGAGCGAGGCCAATCGTGCCTCTTCGAAATAGGTCTGCAAGATTGAAATCCAGAGATAGCGCCTTAATTGGGAGAGTTAATTCAATCCTGCATGAATCCGAGGGCCGTTAATTCGAAAGTGAGTTGTGATTCATTGAATTGTTACTACGTTGTAGCATTTAGAAAATGGGTACTCCATTGTATTTTGTACAAGTTGTTTTTTTATATTTTCAATACTTTGAAGACCGATCGTCAATGTAGTTTGAGAAATTTTCAAAGATTAATTATTTAAGAATATATAAAATAGCATATAAAATGCAGTTGAACGTGAATAAAATTATCAGAAACGTGTGACAAAGACTAAAAAACAAATTATTAATTCACGTTTAAATTAATTTTAAGTGGTCGTACGTTATGAATTTTTAGTTTGCTGTGAAAAGGCAAATTGTTGCATGCGTATAACATGGTTATGCAGAGTGGAAATCTCTCCATCAAATTATGAATATGTACGTGAACCAACAAGAGAAAATATGTGCATTTTGTAATTTCATCGTAAAAAGTTAAAGCTACCTAATTTGTAATAAGAAATAATCGGTAGTCACTAGGTCGAGAATTGAATTTCTGAAGCTTTCCCCATGTTCCTTTTGGAGCTACTATCTTCATTTCCTTTTAATTTATTGCATGTACATTTCTCGCTACCTGCTTCTCGATTTTCACTCGCAGTCTTCTTCTGCATTCCGCTGAGCGGGGCGAAAGTTTTTACTTTCGACTCACAACTCGTGCCATAAAGTAGACAAACTAATTTTAGATAATTACATTTGAAAAATTCTTTTTGCAAAATAATATAAGTTAAATGTAATAAAATTAAATAATATCATGATGGTAGGAAGATATGAGCACCGGTGAATCAAAAGGAAAAAACAGGTGGTGTAATTAGTGCCGAATCATAATTAATGACAACTCATTGTGATTTTAAATCACCACCTTGCTCTATCTATAAGGTTTCCGAGATTTTTGGTTACGGACAAGAGTGCTTGTTGTTAATTAGTATAGTCCCTATTGAACCTTCCGGCGCGCACATTTATGGGGCCTTCAGCGGACTTTCTATGGCAAAGGCCATCAGAAGGTTAGCTGTCGTCTATTGCTACCGAATTCGTGATAGTTAAATCTAAGTTACTACGCAACGACTATGCTACGACAGTTCATATACCAAATTTGTCCCTGTCTTACGTTAAATCCACGTTAGATAAGGAAACATATACAGATATTTATTACGTAGTGAATTTGTATATATATATATAGATGATTTCTTCGAAGTAACACGGAAGTGTTGAATAAAAAACTTAGACAGTAACACACAGCACGAGAACACATAAAAAGAACACTCACAATAATATCTTGATAATTTCGACGGACTCGAGCTCCGTCTTCTTCGGAAGATAAGATATGACTGCTCATAGAGTATATATATATACTGCTCATATAAACCATATATATATATATATATATATATATATACCATTATATATGGCTCATATAAACCATAAACACAGTAATCAACCCGAAGGTCGGTTTAGTAGGTGATGGTAGAGCTCACCCATGTACCAAGCCCAACGGCGTGTGAATATTCACACATCAGGGTAGGGGGGCCAGTTCCTTTCCCTGTGCCGGTTATGGTTTCCCAGGAAGATCTGGTACCCGAAAAATCAACTAGCTTGGGTGGAGCTGCAGGTGCCCAAAGTGCCTTGCCCGGGAATCGAACCCGGGACCCTCTGGTCAGCAGTCCAACGCTCTACCCGCTAGACCACCGCGACCCGCATATATATATTTATATACATTTATAAATATAGATATTTAAACGTAAATATCTACTGTAAGTGTCCATCTTTTATGTTTCTGAGTGTGTAATATTTATTATCTTAGTGTTTGTGTGTTTATATACATATATATATATATATATATATATATATATATATATATATATATATATATATATATATATATATATATATATATGCCTGTGTGGAAGCACTCACGAGAGCAATAAAACATTTGGGCGACAAAATAGAACACAATAAAATAGATAACACGTAAAAGGACACTCACATTGTACACAGCCTAATCCGAGGCCTCTGAGACTCAGGTCAGGCTGACCTGAAGAAGGTGTGACTCTGTGTTTTAGTCTCCGTGCTAACTTCATCTTCATTATTATTCACATTCGTGAGACCTTCACGTAAGTTTTATTTACACATATACTCTCAAGGATATCTAAGAGCATTAAATTCTTATTTCCAGAGACCTTCAGCTACCAAGAATGTTAAACTATTGTGCATAGCAGTATTGAAAGAAAGCTTATTGAGTATTTTGTTTTATAATTGCCGCTAAAACTCAAGAAGCCCGCGAATGTATAGGTTATAATATTGGTAGTGTTTAAATTGCCCTCTTTCCATATTGACTGTTCCTTGCGTCAGCAGTCGAACATGAAATCTTGTTTGATTAAATAAATCCAATGCACTTTAATCCTCACTTCCCTAGAGTCTGCAGCTCGTTAATATTATTGTTAGCATTGTCATTCTACAGTTTAAGTTAGGTTTTCGATGGACATAGATGATACAACGGTTTAAAGATACATTTCTTTGCCTCTACCAACTAAACACAAACTGGCATCAGACGCTGCATTAAACCCCTCTTTCAGTAGTCTTGACTCGCGGCCTTATTTCCATTCTCTTATTTGCCTTTATATCTATTCATCAAATAAACTTGGACCTAAGATAAGGGATTATAAATTTCAATTATTATTCCTTGGGGTGATAATTTGCATGAAAAAGTAAAGGGAATTCAACCATGCTGTTGGAATATCTCTTCCCCTAAATGGATTATCTGAAGTCTAAAGAGAAATGAATATCTCTTCCCCTAGTTGGGTATCCTAAATGGATACCCAACTCTATCATCTGATCACAAGAGAAGAAGTTATTTGAAACGTTAAGTCTTCTCTGATTTCCCGCAAAACTGACATTGCAAGGCAAATTTTTCATCGTCCTTTTCGTCCCATCAAACATTCTTAAGACTGATGCTCTTTGTAAACGCTAACGAAATATCAAAATTTGATGGAAGTTTATGCTCCAATTATAAAACGTAATCATGCTAGACGTAATATATCATTCAAATCGCTGTTAAACTAATTTTTTTGATGATATTACTTGAATCTCAATCCATTGTTTACTATAACATACACAATAAAAATATATAGCTTTAAATGAGGAAATAAAAAAGCTGAGTTAGTGTAGAGTAAACTTAAATCGACAATAATGTTTAAATTAAACTTGTAGAACCTTGATATTTTATATTGCCCATTTAAATATATATAATCCCGCCAATAAGCTTTATGCGATCATGGAATGATATGACTTAATTTGAAGTTCTAGTTGAAGTATGTGTGTTATTATCGTTTAACTTTTTAAGAGATAAAAATTTTCGGTTTAAAGGTCATCCAATGCCAAATGAAAAAGATGGTAGCACATAAATATCAGACTCACGCTATCTGCTAGCGCTAAAATGATACAGACACGTAATGACATGTTTATATTTTCAGTTTTTAGTCTTTAAAGCGAGACTCATGCGGTGGTTAGCTGAATGCGACCAGAAATTACAGGGGTAGAAACCCAAAAGAACGTTTTTCTCCCTCTTCGTCTTTTAAACCAGAATTACAGGTTCGTGGATCACGTATCTACAAACCAGGCGATGTCGGCTGGTGATGGACTCCAATGGAAAGTTTTGGATTCGGTAAAACTGCAAACCTCGAGATTCCATTTGCCTTTGCTGTCCGGCTTTTTACTTAACACATACACAACACAAACACACACATACACACACACATCTATACATAATTATTATAATAGGGAATCTACCACTTAAGGTAGGTTTTGGATGGACATAGGCTAACAAATAATTATTATGCCTCTCCTAACAGAACACGCAAATCAATCTCCTACTCTACAATCCCCTCTTCAACCCCATGTATTTCCGTACTCCCTTCGTATGCATCTATTATATATATGCATGTATGGATATTATATACCCAGTCAAACAAATACAAATACATGCGAAAGTTCAACTTTTGTGAACAGTTATCCTCTAAACCGAAGGGTTTATGTATGAAGGAATGAAAACCTATTATATGCCTTAAGAAAAAATAATTATAAAAAACATGTAAGAGATTTTTTCGGCAGATAGTATAATAAAACTATATAAACTGAAACACAAAAAGTTCCTCAAGGAAATTCCTCAAGAAACATTTCTCTCTCTCTCCCTATATATATAACTTAGACAGCAACACACAGCACGAGAACACATAAAAAGAACACTCACAATAATATCTTGATACTTTCGGCGGACTCGAACTCCGTCTTCTTCGGAAGATAAGATATGATTCATTTTTTATATATATACAATATATTGTTGAAACATATATATACAATAGCTTAAGTGGTAGAGCATCCGCCCGGCAAGTGGAAGGTACGGTGTTCAAATCCCGGTTAAGGAAATATTTTTACATTCGTAATCTGCTCAAATCCGCCTTTCCTACCTCTCCTGTGGTCGTCCTTTATGTGTGTTACTATCCACTTTCCTTATATCTATTTCTATGTGTAAATGAATATTTGTTCGCAAAAGGCGGGATTTCGTGTTTGAATGTGTATATATCGAAAAAATTATATATATATATATATATTCAAACTTGAAAATCCCGCCATACGGCGCACAAATACTATATTCATTCAAACAGAAATAGGTATAAGGAAAGGGGATAGGAAAACACATAAAAGGCGAACACAGGACATCCCACATGTCCTGTGTTCGCCTTTTATGTGTTTTCCTATCCCCTTTCCTTATACCTATTTCTGTTTGAATGAATATATATATATATATATATATATATATATATATATATATATATATATATATATATATATATATATTAGGTAATCTACCGGTCAAGGTAGGTTTTTGGATGGACACAACTATCAAATAAATATTTTGTGACTCCCCACCTAGCAAACTAATCTATATCAGGTCCCTCTTCATCTCGGTGTACTTCTTTCCTCCCTTCATCCCGTCCAACATCCCTATCCCGTTCCTACCCTTACCTCGCTTGCCCAACATTCTCCCCTCTATTACCCTCTTCAACATTCCACTACCGCTCAATACGCCTTTCATCCATTTTTCCTGCCTCCATAGGATTTCTCTCAACAAACCCCTCTCCTCATCCACCATTTCCAGTACTTCCTCATTTGTTTTCCTTTCGGTCCATTTCACCTTCTCCATTCTTCTCCACACCCACATTTCAAAAGCCTCCAATCTACGTCTATCCTCCTGCTTCAGCGACCACGTTTCCGCGCCGTACATAGCTACGCTCCATATCAGAGTTTTTACGAGTCTTGTCTTAACATCCCTACTCAACGTCCCCGTCATCAACTCCCTCCTCCTTGAGAAAGCCTCCTTGCCTAGCGCAATTCTTCTCCTTACGTCCCTACCACTTTGACCGTATTGGTCCAAAACACTTCCGCAATGTGTAAACTGCTCTACCTGTTCTATTCTTTCCCCGCCTATTTTAATATTTAGCTTAGCCTTTTTCTTTCTGGAAAATCGCATAACCTTTGTTTTATTAATATTGATTCTCATCCCATATTTATCGCACTGAAACTCCAATGCACTCAACAATGCTTGCAACCCCTTGGCTGACTGAGCAACTAATGCTTGGTCATCAGCAAACCTAACCGATTTTACGAATTCCCCTCCGACTTTCATTCCTACCTCCAGTTCTTCCCATGCCTCTTTAATCATTTCCTCTACATATACGTTGAACAGTACCGGTGACAATGGGCAACCCTGCCTTACACCTCTTCCTAACACTGCCCATCCGGACTCTCCGTTCCCCACTCGTACCTGAGCAGTCTGGGACATGTACAGGTTGCGGATCAGTCTCCTGTCCCTCCAATCCATTCCTATTTTCTGCAATACACGCATTAATTTTTCCCAATTCACTCTATCAAACGCTTTTTCGAAATCTACAAAACAGGCAAAAACGTCCTGATTGTATTCTATATTTCTCTCGACTAGTGATCTCATTACTGCAATGGCATCACGCGTACCTCTTCCTTTCATAAACCCAAACTGATCATCCCCTAAGTAAGCATTTGCCTTACTCTCTATCCTTTTGTTCATGATCCTGAGAATAACTTTAGCTGCGTGGGATATCAAACTTATTGTTCTGTAATCCTCACATGACGAAGCCTTTGCCTTTTTTGGAATAGGAACTAACACCGATCTCACAAAATCTTCCGGCCAGATTCCTTCCTCATAGATACTACGAATCAGTCCATATATGGCCTTCTTCCCACCTTTCCCTAACCATTTCAACATTTCTACAGGAATATTGTCCACCCCCACAGCCTTATTTGCTTTCATCTCCTTTAATGCCCTTTCTATTTCATCGTCAAGTATGCCTGGACCTAAGCTATCTTCTTCTACGTGATGTTCCTTTTCTATGTCTAACCTTGTCGGCCTAAGTGCCTTACCATACAGTGTTTCTATATATTCCTTCCATCTCTCTTGGATTTTTCCTGGTTCAACTATTATCTTACCCCATTTATCTTTAACTGTTAGCACAGATCTTGCCTTCTTACTTCCCGATAATAACTTAACCTTGCTGTATAGAGCACCAAGGTTAAGTTATTATCGGGAAGTAAGAAGGCAAGATCTGTGCTAACAGTTATATATATATATATATATATATATATATATATATATATATATATATATATATATATAAATGTTGCTTAGTCATATCTTATCTTCCGAAGAAGACGGAGCTCAAGTCCGTCGAAATTATCAAGACAATATTGTGAGTGTTCTTTTTATGTGTTCTCGTGCTGTGTGTTACTGTCTAAGTGTTATATATATATATATATATATGTATATTTTTTAAAGTTTTATATTTATTATATTTTATTATATAAATTTATATATTTCGAGAGAGAGAGTGGAGTTGGAGTGAAAACAAGGAGTTGAAGAGGAGATTGGTTTGCGTGTTCTGTTGGGAGAGACATAATAATTATTTGTTAGTCTATGCCCATCCAAAACCTAGATTCCCTATTATAATAATTATGTATAGATGTGTGTGTTTGTGTGTGTGTTAAGTAAAAAGCCGAACAGTAAAGGTAAATGGAATCTCGAGGATTGTAGTTTAACTGCAATTAAACTGCAGTTTAACTAATTTTAAAACTTCCATTGAGGTCCATCACCAGCCGACATCGCCTGGTTTATAGCGTCGCGGTAGTCTAGGGGGCAGAGCGTTGGACTACTGACCGGAGGGTCCCGGGTTCGATTCCCGGGTAAGGCAATCTGGGCACCCGCAGCTCCACCTATGTCAGGTCAGGGTCGTTGAGTAAGGATAACAGAAAAGGTTCGTTAAAACTTTGATTTGGAGTGTAGTTATGTACGACCCGGAAAATAAGTTTATTGAGCTTAGGAAAAAAAATTTATTACACTTTTAAATATCTTAAGCTAATATTCCTCAAAATAGGACCCTTGTGAGTCGATACACTTGTTCCAGCGGCGTTCCCATTCCTGGAACGCTCCCGCGAAGGCATCATCGGGAACCTCTCGAAGACACGTCGTCACGGCCTCTTTGACGGCGTCCAAAGTCCCGTATCGCGTTCCTTTCAAACTCCTCTTTATCTTCGGGAACAGAAAGAAGTCCGGTGGTGCCAAGTCCGGGCTGTAGGGCGGGTGCGGCAGCGTTGCCACGCCGTGCTTGGCCAAGAAGTCCGACACGACAAGAGCGGTGTGAGACGGCGCATTGATCGCTGGCCGGACGCGGGCGACTCGTTTTCGAAGCCTGTCGAGCACTTGGACGTAAAATGCAGCATTTACAGTTTGTCGTTCAGGTACAAATTCGTAGTGAACGACTCCCCTTTTGTCAAAAAAGACAATGAGCATCATAAACTTATTTTCCGGACGAACCCTATATGGCCATTGAAGTAGGATGATAGGCGTAGATTGGAGGCTTTTGAAATGTAATTGTGGAGAAGGATGGGGAAGGTTAAGCAGAGAGAAAGAAAAACAAATAAATAAGGGCTAGGGATGGTGGGTGAGGAGAGGGGTTTGTTGGGAGAAATCCTTAGGAGAGAGAAATAATGGATGTGAAGCATATTTATTGGCAATGAGATGTTTTATTCTGTAATAGAATGGAGAATGTTAGGCAAACAAGGAAAGGGCAGTTATAGGATAGGGTTGTGTTTTATCAGGAGATACGAGATAATGTTTTGTTTGTCGTGTCCATCCAAAATCTACCTTAACTGGTAGATTACCTGTATTAATAATTATATATCTTAACCAGTAGTTTACCTATAATAATATTATTGGGCCTAAAAGCTGGGATTTTTATAGGCTCGACGAACTTCATTGAAAGGCAAAAGGCTTCGTGCCTGGGCTGCGTTGGGTGCAATGATGATTTGTGCTCTTTGCAGAGAGTAATTTGCGGCACTCGTAAAGGCCTCTGCGTTCAGGAAATCTTGCAGCTTTTAGCATTTCAGGGGTTCCATAATTCCAAAACTTCCAAGGAATATTTGCAGAAACTGTTCAACCTCTCCGGTATTTTTTTTCACCACCCAAATATTTTCTGGTTGGTGGTATTAGCCGAACCCAAATCGATAGACTCAGTAGTAGTATTATACCTTCTCCTTGAAAGCCCTTATTGGTCGAGTTTCAATCATTTTTATAGACATGTTCCCCCTCCTCTTGTCGTTTAGCTATTTGCCATAATCGAAACGTGATAAAGTGTACAATTTCCCAAGTTTATTTAAGAACTGGATAAAAAGTATCTACATTATTTCTTTGTTTGATTTTCGCTTTGTCTTTGGCTTCACCTCTGAGTGAGACTGACCGACGCCCTGAAAAGAAACTTTTTCTTTGATTTTTTAAATTAAATATTCATAAATTCTACGTATAATATATACCTTAGGATCCGAAAATTCATGTTGAATGCTTTACGGCTTACGGGGTGAACGGGCAATTAATTTAATTATTTTGCCGTAGCTCCAACTGGAATATGCTATGGAATGTAAAGGATCCTCTGGTGGGTATAATGATGATTGATGATTGAACTCCAATGACCCTTTTCACTTATATCTCCTAGAGGATGATATACTCTCGTGTACTTTAAGGAATAGAAATTTTTCCTGTCAAGTTCCTCCGTTCAGTCAAATGCCATCCCAATTTAATCTCTACCGGTTCCCTTAGTTATAAGAGTCGCAAACCGACGAACTGTTGGACATATCTGAGTAATGGAACCAATATGAGTTAATTTTATTAGGTCGCAGAAGCATCTAAGATTATTTTCTCACCAAGAAAACGTCTGCCAAAGCGTTGCAGCAACATTTCTCTCTCTCTCTCTCTCTCTCTATCTCGAGGCGTTGTTGATCATCTGACGTTTTTAAAGGAATTTCCCAATTTTTGTTCCCATCACACTGTTCTATTTTGAGAAAGGTCATATTTCCACGATATCTCATCTGCAAAATTTATTGGATTGGGTTTCAACAGGGTAACAGGTCGTGCGCTTGGTTTTTTTGTCAGAAAAATAATATAGCTTCATCATAATATCGTCATAGCTTTTGTTTGAAGTTCCGAGTAGAGGCTTCGTTGTGTTTCCCAATCGTCGATCACTCCTCCATTCTGCCCCAACAGAGAGGAGGATGATGATTCACCTACAGGCCCAGCATTGACTTCTGCTTCGTCTAAGACTTCCATCCTTAGTGAACAGCTAATCAGATAAACCAAGCCCTGGACCTTTGGCAAACCTTCATCCGAAGGCATTGTCATCTGCCGCCCACGATTTACCCAACCGCACCAAATCAGAGACCTCCTCGGCAGCACGTGGAAGAGTGACGGACACGTGCGTGATGAAATCCGCGAGGCAACACTCTCTTCGGGTTATCCCTGTCATTATTCAAGTGTCACAGCACCCTTTCCACGGTACACGCAGACGTATGCAGAATGCCGTATGAATCACCCTCACATTCTAAGTTTTGGTAGTGAGACTGTGCGACAGTATTAACAAACGAGGCAAGAGGAATCTTAAGCAAACTCTATCGCCTAATCATCATCTTGTTTTAATTTTGATTTATTGCTCCTTTTAAGTTAAAATTCACAGAAATAAGTATACCTTTGGAAAATTTGTCAATAGTTTTAAAATTATTATAATATGACCAAATAATTGCCATTTGTCACTAGTTATCAAGTTTTTACCGTCCTGATGCTGATGTAATGCATCATCTTTGGCTGCAGCCCCCAGCATATAAATATAACGGAGTGTGGTCATAGATGAGTTTAGTAAATATGCGTAGATGATGGAAAGTTGCAATTAAGCTTCACTTCCCCCAAATGACGCTTGAAACTACGTATTGATTCTTTACCAATATTTATTAATTTGAAATGTGGTCATCAATATTGGTTTTTTGCCGCTCTTAAAATTATCAGTGGTAAAATAGATTAAATTAAATTATTGTTTACCATACAATTTAAAAGATGACCTTATTACACATATTATGAATTGCGTAAACTGTAGTTATTTAATTAATACTGAATATTTGCATCATACTATGAATATTTTGCAAGCTTTTTTCTTCAATCCATTTATTAGTTCCTCTCGTTACCGTTTAGCCTTATTAAGTTTTTCATCTTTCATTTTAGTTCATTTCATTCTTTATTTCTTTTAATACCAAGTGTATTCACAAAACTTTGAGTGAAACTTACTTTTTTCGAAGTATTATTACTACGACCTTTCATTATCCTCATAGAGTTTCCCTACTTCCCAACTGCGATGATGAATATCTACTTGCCTTTAGTCTTCATTATCCTTTCCTAACATTTAGTATCCACTGACTTATTTAGAGCAGCAGTTAGAAAATTATTACTACCGTGTTGCGTTAGCTATAAATAATGTCCCGTGATGCTGCAATAGCTCTATTTCATTCTATCGTGAAGGATTTCTCCAAATGAAGTCTATTTAAGTGTCGGTCGTGGGCGATTGCACCATTTACCTTTGTTTTTTTTGCTATTTCTTTAAAAGATTTCATCCTACTCGTAGCTTCTTCTTTAGTGCTTCTAGAAACCACAAAATAGTATCTTAGAAAGCGCGGTAATTACACGAAACAGTATATGGTTTTTAATTGCCCAAATTCAACGGCTCAACCCGGGGTCTACATGCGAGGGGGTCGTGCGAAATTTCCTCCAGCGTTTCTCACGGTGGGTTGCGCAGCGTTTAGCGGCGAAAACAACGGTCCGGGAATGGCAAAATCCATGCAATGTTAATTTCGCCGCTGAGTGACGGCTCCTTTCCCAAGACGGAGCGCTCATCTGCTGGTTCCTGCGTGTCGAAACGCCAAATTCGGGACCCACAGTCCACACCTCCTCGCCTCTCCCACCCACCCCCTCTTTCATCCCTCCCCCGGAGGAGATGGGGGGGGGGGGGTCGGGCACGCGTTCGAGTCGTTACCCCACCGACGGCGCGGCTTGGCCGACCCCGTGTCTGCATGCGCAACGGAGACACCGAGGGCACCCACCGCCCCCTCGGGCTGCTTCCACGAAATACAATCCACTCCTTGGAGGACATCCGCGAAGGCAAAGGTCAGGCTAATGCCAGGACGGCTGGAGGGGTTCGGTGGGTGATGCGGAGGCGGCTGGCAGGATGAGCGACGGGGGGGATGGAGGGATGAGAGGGGAGGGATGGGGACCAGAGGGAGGGGTTTAGGTGGAGAGGGGCTCGGGAGGGATGTTGGAGAGTGTGAATTGGAGAAAACAGTCTCTGAGGGGAAGTCCGTGGAGGAGGCCACAAGGATGTCGTCAGCAAAGTTAAGATGATAATTTTATGGCCACGCCATAAACTTTTGAAGTACTTGCGCCTATTGTTTCTACGTTACGACGGCAATAACCATCTCTTTCATTTTTAAGTATTTAAATGCTCTTAAACATATTCTATTTCAAAAAATAGCGGATTCAGCTCATGGACGATACTTAGGAATGAAAAATGAAACTTTTAATCATTTCGCGTGTCACTCATTCGCATGCAGGAAAAAACATAAACTTATTTTTTTGTGACTAGATTTGTCTGGATAGCGAGAATAATAGAACTAGATCTCAGTAAAGGACAAACTGGTACGAATAAGTTAAGGAATAATGCCAATTTTAACTACCTATATTTCATTAGAATGATATAAAATTTATTGAATAATACTTTGAAATCCAAAACTATATAACCATAAGAAACAATTTATCAAACTAATCTTTTGAGAGTTCAGATACTCCAGAGGAAGTAAATTACGTTGTGTGCTTTGTCCCTCAAAGGTTCAAAATTTGGTACATTTATCATGTTTTAATGCTCTTCAATTCTGAAAAGTTTGTTCTCATAAAATGCTTTTTACCAAGAATCTTTTCGCAAATATATGCCCTTGGCTATTTCCCGAGTTTGCTATGAATCAATACATATTCCAATTTACTTTCTGATGTATTATCGGTGTCCAATATTTCATAGTTGCATGTTCTTTCGTACGCATATAACTTTGGAAAGAACTGCATTAATTGAAAGTGCATGGTGAAAAATAGAACCTAAATGGCATACTTGTAGTAATCTTACAAATGTCTACTGATTTACACTTTTGTCGTGAATTAATTTTCTAAAGTACCACAGATTTGGAAAATTAAATTATCGGGTGAGGTGCTATTTAGTAGCCTCCTTCGATGAATAGGCCTGGAAAACGTCCAGGCTGTTTAACAAAGTCCTCAAAACTTTTAGATACCACCTAAGACATAAATCCTCACCTTTTTACAACGACAAAACACTCGCAGATTCGTAATTTATTTATTGCATTATGAATTTTCCCCTTGTATATATTTTAAAACAAATGGACACTCATCAATTTAAGTAAAGAATCATCGATGAAACTTTTCAGACTAGTTGGTAAATAGTGAGAGAAAACATTAAATTAGAACGTTTTATTTTTCTGATTTCTTTGAGATGGTTTTAAGAACATACAACATGCATGCTTGAACATATATGCAGGTATGATACCCTGCAAACCACCGGGTGTGTGGAAGGTCGTGATAACACACCAGGTTACTGTTCACACTACATAAATTTCCCCTTTAGCGCAGTTGATTGAAGTCATTCTGGTCTTTTATCGTCCGTGGGAAAAATGACATCCTAAATCTAGCTGTTCTACACTTAATTTCTCTAATTTTATTTACATGGTCTCCCCTACTGTAGTTCGGCTGGGCTAATCTTATCAGTTTTGAAATTGATATTATCAATATCATCCCCAAGGAGGCATCCTTTCAAATTATACAAGAGACTGAAGCTGTAATTTAACCTTCGTACCGTTGGTGAATTCCAACCTAGCTCCTCTAATAATTTGATGCAGTACCCATTTTATCATAACAACGCTTTTCAAATCTAGCTCCTCAATACGTAATCATAATTATACATCTATTAGATCTAGCTCATCTGCATATGGTTATACAGTATATGCAAATGAAGTTTTATAAGTTATTTGCTTTTTTATTCGCAACTGACGCAGTGGACGCATCTTGGAAGCTGTAGTGTAGCTAGTGAAAAAAATAAAAGTAATTATGATTGTGATTGTTGTTTTACATTGACTATTTACTCATGATGCAATCCGTGCCAAAATTGGCGACGCTCTAAACGGCCGTCGCCATCGATCCCTCAACTTCAATCAATCAAAATCGTACGAGCCAGCGTGCCCGGACGCCGCACTGATCCCGAACAATTTTTTTCCGGCCTCTCCTCTCACGTCCCGAGAAGTTACGTAAACGCGGGCGACTCAATTTCGATCCTCGCCCGGATCCTCTCCGCAATAAGTGCATCTCACACGGATCATCGAGTGAGTGAAAGGCATAACCCTCCATCACATCGACGCAAAGGCCACGGTGTGAAAGAGAGTGATGGGTGTGTGGGGTGAGGGATGGAGGGGTGGGGTGGAGAATGGAATGGTCGCAGTGACAGCAGCAACAAACAACAACAACACGGATGTGATTATGCCCTCGCTGACACACACAGACACACAGATACAAGTCCAGCTCGCCACTTTGAGGAATTTTCCGCTCATTTCAACCACTTCCTCCGACGACCAATCTCCTCATCATTCGTTTGAACTACGATATTGCCACTCTCTCTCTCTCTCTCTCGCACGCATCCTCCACCTCTCTCCTCTCCATCCCTCGAGATCCGGCGTCGCTTCAGCGTTGAGAGTGGTTTTATTTTTTCATTTCATGGCCATGACAATAGTGGAGCCTCACCTCCCGTTCCTCTCTCTCCCTCACTTCTTCACCTTTTCCCTCTCGGAAGGGGTAAACTAGTACTCATCCAATTACGGAGACATGCTTGCACGATCTCCACGCTCTCGCTTTCTTGGTCATTCCCTCAGCGATCTTCTTCCCTTCTTCCCAACGTTTCAACGGCTTCTATGTGACCGGGAAGCGGTGATTACAAAAAGCGATTTTTCATCAACTTCACGAGACATGACTGTGCGATTTTCTTTGTCTTTTAAGCTTCTAGAAATAGGTGTATTTCTCACCGTGCATTGTACCAGTGTTTTCTTCTTTCTAAAAACTCCTAATTAGGTTCCCTCGCATCTTAACGGCACCGGAAATAATGTTTTATTCACCCGAAAAATATTTGAATTTTGTCCTAGGATACCATAAGTATTTAAACAGCGGCTAATAATATTAATATATTTATTATGTATATGATGGCGAGCGCTTCATATCTACTCTCTTATTATTGATGGGATTCAAAAATCTCGAGTTAACATTTTTCCTTTTCAATAAATTGGCTTGGCAATAATTGTATGAGCTACTCAAGGTGGGATGGAATGGGAGGACTACCCCACTATGATTCTCGGGAAAGAACAATTTGATATCTATAATTTTAAAAATTATGAAAATAGAAACGAAGTAATTTTTTTAAATAGTGGAATAGTGAGAATGAAATGCCATCATTTGATGACACATTCAACCCACGCAAATTTATAAAATGTTTCCACTATCCCTCAAAACCATTAGATCGAAATTCAAAATGACAGTCACTGATCGAAATTACTAAAGCGTATTTAGAATTTTGATAACGAGCATTCACAATTTGACTAACTTGCTATTTCTCTTTGTTGCATACAAATTTAGATAGGGGATAAGAATTTATAGTAATTTTACAAAATATTAGCATTTGTTGCTTCCTTGGTATTAACATTTTTTATCAAATGAACTGAAATGAGTCTTTGGTTTAATGATTTGTTTTTATATCCTACGGTTATATTATAACGGAGGGTGTACGAGTATATCATAAAATATGCGTTGGTATTTTAACTCCTGTTCAATCATATAGATAGACTAATTTTGGTATAAGTAACAGATATTTTGTCAATTTTATTTAATCCGTACTATCGACAAAGTTGAGGGCAACGAGGTAAATTATTTTAATATTTTCGCAAACCGAAAATTAGGATACGTAATTCATTTTTAGTAAATGAATTTTTGAACGTTAAAAAAAAGTTTCATTGAATTTCTTTTAGACTGACACTTAGTCTATTAACATAGATTACGATTCTCCTTGACTGTGCAGGCATTAGAAATGTTTTAGGTGAAGATTGAGGGAATTGCGAAATAGTCGTGATCACTGGAAACACGTAGGAGCACTTCCGTGGTATTTGCCGTGCGTGGTTGAGCTCTGTGATTAACTTTTATAGCAAACATCTATCTCTTCACAGCACCGAGTTTTTCCGCGGTTTTGCAGGAATGCCTTCTCCGAGCACTGTTTAGAAATCCCCCCTCCCCTTCAACGTCTCTATTCCTTTTTCTCATCGTCTTCCCTCGGTCTCGTACCCCGAGGGTGCGAAGACATCCCATTAAGCGTTCTCGTGAGGGGCCTTCGCGAGCGCAGACCGATTCGGTCATCCGTGAACGTGAAGGCTCGCAAACAGTCCTCCATCCCTGCCCCCTCGCACGGTGCCAAAAAGGGACGGGAATTTATGTTCTCCCGCCCGCGTTCCGGACCTGACGAGTCCCACGGCGTCTCCACGCTCAACACACAGCTCCAGGTACGACGTGGCCCATCGATATTTCCACGCGTCTTCTTTCTCCCCCGGGTCCACCCGAGCGGACGCGTTGGAACCGAAACGCCCAATGCGAGAGTCCGTCTCCTGAGGAGCTATCGCTTGCTTCGGTCTTCCTCACCATTCCGTGTGACTCAGTCCCACACCTCCGCCGGCGACCAATTTCGGTCGTGCCACAATGGGCCATTAATCACGGGGGCAGACCACCACCACGTCCTCCACCCACGCCCAACCCTCCTCGTTCCCACTCAGCCCGGCCGTGCATCCAATCCTAGTCGGTCACAGCCCTCTCGCCTCGAGGCGGAGAGTCGGGAGTACTCGTACAGTGCTGGTCTCAGCTCTTTCCTCTCCCGCAGCATCCGCCTTCCCTCACGGACGATCTGGGTTTTCCCATGTTTGGGACCCGCGCGCATGCCAGCCAGCGCTCCCGCGTCTTCTCCACCTCGTAACGCGGGCGCTCTGGGGTTTCCCATTTCCGATCGGCTACGCTAGCGAGTTGGCACGTGTTAGAGTGTCTGTTCCGTTTAAAAATAAAAAAATAAAACTCAGGCACGTGCCTGGAAGTAATGCTCGACGCGCTTGAGCGCCAATATTTTGAGTAACACATTGTGCCAAACCGACAGCTCATGTGACTGTGTTTCATTTTTTCACGCCCGCATTTTTAGGAAATTCTGCATATCATTAGTTTACCAGTGGTCATTTTCCCTTCGCCCATTTTTCTAATTGGTTTCATATAAATTGAAATGTGCATTAATTGAATTCCTACGTAATTAATGCCAGTTTCTAAGAGGTAAATTTATGTGTTCGAATAAATAAGCAGACAGTTATTTCATATTGCTATTTCATGTGGATAACCTACATTACAGACAGCATATGCATTCTACAATATGTAATGAGAATGATATATTTCTTGACATTACTTTTCAAGATCATTACTAAGAGAGCTTACCTTAGTTCAAATAAGGAAATTTTTAGTATTAACTTGAAATAGCAATTTACCTTCATCTGTTTTCATAATTATGCGTTTTTTACGTTGCTTTATTTACTTAGTAGGATCTTGCAATCCACCACTAGGGTATGTGACAGGGTGTGATTACTAGCCAGGTTACTCTGGACCAAAAATACCTTTCTCTCCTAGCGCGGTCGGACAACGTTATTCTGATCCCTCGTCGGAAAAAATGAAATCTTAAATCTATCTATTCTACACCTGCAATTACACTGACACACTCAGTTTGCCATCAACAGCGTTTACAAAACAACGTTTTACAAACCTATCTCATCTACGCTGCATGCGATCCAATTCGGCAATCAATCCAACTTCGTGAGGATCATTTAGAATATACTAGGAGTATATTCTAAATGAGGCCTAACTAGCGATAGCTATAATTTCTCTTTAATCTTTCATCAGATTTCCCTAAAACTCTTCCAATAAATCCAAATTTTTTGATTTGTCTTTTATTTTTGTGTTATTACTCACAGAGGAATTAGTCTTGAATTCTGAATGATCCGAAGATCGATCATTCAAGCAGTATAAAGAGAATATACATATTAATTAAAACGAAATAGTTACTTGGATACATTCATATGATCAATATACTTATTGTGTAGGCTTTTAGTTGCTGAGATTTTTGTTCCATATCTGAATTTTCAAAAACTGTTTATGTATATCGTTTTATATTGTGATACATAAATATTTTGGTGTAACTGTGAAATTACAGTATACTTCAAACTTATTAGTTAAAGAGCAAAAGATTTTTTTCTGTCATTAGATGTTTCATTCCCTAATATCCTTGCTTATTTCGTGCCTTTAACATCAAATTCAAGCTTTACTCGAATATCTTTTAAAGGTATTTCCCATTTTGTGAAAATTTTGCATGATAGCACTGCTACATCGTATTTTATTTTACAATTTTCGGAAAAATCTTCCCTCCCAGCTGCTTAGTTCCTGCAGTGGAGTACGCAGTACGCATAGCAACTAACATATTATGCAGTCAGGTTTTTGTATAATTATAGGTTGATGCATTACAACATAATTGTGATTTAATAAATTACCTCTTTGTTTCCCTGCTGTGAACTACATCTCTTTTGGGAGGTTTCCAGACCGTTGCTACACACGTTAACAAGGAAACTGAATGGCTATATTGAAGCATAGGCTGTCCATTCTATTAAAGCAAACTTGGCATTGAGAGACGCAAGGTACTGTTACACTTTGAGCTGAGCATAAATAAAACTGCCCTGACCTCGTCCTATATGCCAAGCCCAGCTTTCAAAGCGTCTCGCACACCGACAAACGCTATCCTCCCCGTGTGTCGTCCCTATGCAGATCAAAGTACAAGATATTAGATCAGTGCTAAGGTGAGGCGAGTCAGGCAGTTGAATATCCTTCCGGTTTTGCGTCAATGCATAAAAATCCCTTCACTTCCTGGCTCGGCCTTCCTCTTTCTTCCCTTCACTGGGCGCTGCCTTCAAAACACCAAGACATAACCTCATAGTAAGCGCCTTCGGCCTCTCACCGATTATCCTCCTTCGTCTTTGGTGAAAGTATTTTTTAATAAAATATGTCGTTTAAAATGCTAACCGATCCAGTTTTCTGATGCGTAACATCTCCGGCTATCCAACCGCGCAAGGATCCCACAAACGTCCTCGGTGGAGTGGGGGAATGGGAGAGTTCGAGGGGGACAGTGGCAGGGGAGGGTATTTATGGAGTGACCGTCTCGTTTCCTCAAAAAGTTGAATTTGAGACAACTTGTTGACCATTTATATGTAATTTTTGATATCCACGAAAAAAACTGATTTTATTTCAAAATATTTAATTTGATTACTTGATTTTTCAATAAAAGTTTTACGTTTGGCGACTGAGTGGTGATAATAGTTTAAATGGCAACTTCCGAAACACATAATCACACAAATACAAATTCTTATTAGTGGTAATAAAAATTAAATTTGCTAATTTACATCATAAATTTCGACGGATATTGTCGAAGTCTCTTTTTAGGTTCCTTGTTACTTTTCGGCAAAGAGTGGAGATATTTTATGGTGTGTTTAAAATCCATTCAATTACGATCATGTTTAAGATTGTACATTTCGCGTTTGTGCATGTGTACTTATTTTAAATTTGTGATCATATTTGATAATTCGATCTGTTTTTGTTTTCTACTACTTGTTTCTTTTCATCAGTTCGCTCGGCTATGTTCCCTGTACAAACTTCCAAGCTTATTTACGTATTTTTATTCCCTGGTTTAGAATTTCTCATTCAAATTTGTCGAACTGCCTTTCTTGATTTTTTTTCCGATTCCATTATCTATCCTTTCTCCTATATATAGTATGCCACAAACATGCGATGAATTCTAACATGGGAAGAAATACCGTTTTGTGCGCCATCTCTCTGATTTATTTAGATGTTTTCCCTATGTGTTTTTTGTTTTTCTAAGCTTTTTGAACGATTTAAGGCTTGTTATTTAAATATTCTGTCCCCAATTTGTCTTGTTCAGCAAAGCACCCAAAATTTTCAAAATATTAGATTTTTGTAGGGGCACTACCCGTTAATTCTGTAATTGAAATTGGTTTTTGCGGTATTAACCTTTGGAGAAAATTCATTTGAATGGAATTCATCTTTAAACCTGTCTCTAGAACAACGTCTGGATCCATGTTTGTCACACGAAAAATAATTTTTTCTCTTTTATTGATTTCGCTCGGGTACTTTACCTGAAAAATTATTAAATAATTACGTTTGCAAAAATTTTTCCTCCCGATCACACATGGGACCTCACTAGGCGCATCCGTGAAGTTTATATTAACAAGGTGTGATCAAAAAAAGACAGGACTTATTTTATAACTTGTTTATTTCGACGGATACGTCTTAATCGAACTTGTCGTCCTCAAAGTACATGCCTTAGCTGACGAGACACCTTTGCTAATATTTCTTCCAGCTCCCGAAACCTGCTCTTAGGGAACCTCTTCAGGTCCGCCGTGCAATTATTTTAATTTCCGTAATAGAGTCGAATCGGCGCCCTTTCAAGGATGATTTTAACTTTGGAAACAAGAAAAAGTCTGACGGAGAGAAGGGTGGCTGCGGGATCACGGAAGTTCCGATTCTGGCGAAAAACTCATGTTCCTCAGTCAGCAAGCCGTGGGACGAATTTTGATGCGACGCGCGTCATGCCCAAAATATCTGTAAAAATTGTCTGACATGATCCAAACTAATATTCACTTCCTTGGATATCTCCCTAACAGTTAATCAGCGATTTTCCCGCACGAAATCGTGCACCAATTTGACATAGTTGAGGTCTGTCGAAGTGGAAGGCCAAGTTTGAAACACACACGCTGTTCCTCTAGGTCTTTCATTGCTGCCGTTACACGACGAACGGGTGACGAACGGGTTAAGACACGTACCGCAACTGCTGCGTAACGACTCTCCGTAAAGAAACGCAACACCTCTCGTTTTAATCATCAGATGTGTCGCTAGATGGCGCACTGTCTCTCGTTCCGATCCGTTGAAATATTTGCGCAGAAAAAAATCAATCCGGTCTTTGTTTGATCACACCTTGTATTTTGAAAATCTTCTCCCTTTAATGTAACAACTAGATACCGTCATCAATTTCTTTTCTGATTAGAAAACATACCAATCACGTCACTTTTAAAGCATTAAAACTCATGCTATCTTTTCTATTAGAATGATTACCTACCATCCTGACCGATGTTAATGTCATCAAGCAGTTCGTTATTTGGTTCGTTTTTAACAAAGCAGTTGGAATCCACCAAGCATTTCTTTTTCTTTTAGCGCACCGAGGCCAACCCTCATTAATGTACCTAATCTTTACCTATTAAGCATCAATTCTTCTTATACAGACACTTTCGTGTGCTTAAAGAACTTTATCCTCATTGCCGGAGGACATTTCGCTTCGTCCACCGAATAAGACAACAAGTGTATATGTAAACAAAAAATGCCGGGACCGTAAACTTGAATTAAATTAAAACGACCATTTTGAATTCCGAGATTCACTACGTCTTCTCCAAGAGAGCGAAACTCGAATTACAAGCATACCACCTCCACCTTAAATTGGCAAAATATCTCGATGAAAATGAATTTAACCTTTGGATGGAATTCGACAGAAAAGTTCACCTAGTAAGTCAACACAAATATCGCATGAAATCTTTCGCCCTCTCCAAAAAAGTGGCATCTTTGATTTCCGATAAAACAAAATTCCCTCCCAGCATTGTTAATTCCTACCTTTTCGTGAAAATAAAACAAGTTTACGGTCCCGGTATTTTTTATTTACATTGATTCACGACCGTAGTGTAGCTACGTTCATTGTATATTAAAAGTGTATCGTAGCATGGGAATTGTTACGAAAAAGTATTCTAATACAAATACCTTCGAAATGCAAAGGGTAGGGTTAATGGCGAGCATTTTTTCTCACAGGAAATTAGTCATGGGTTCATGGATAATCATAAACCCCTCCCCTCAGTTACGGAACAATTTTGCATTGTGTGCAAATATTATAGAGCTAAAGAAAACAAAAATATGGTGATATATTTAAAAAAAATATTTTTAATACAATAATAAAATAAATTAATAATCCAAGTTAGACTATCTGGTTAAAACTGCAGGACTTGCTTATTGCAGCGTTTGTGATGAAACCTAGGACCGAAGCTCATTATATATAAATAGAGGTCTTTATTTGGGCGAAATTGAGACCATATGGTTCCTTTTTTCATTCAACCCATACTTTCATTTAAAGTGTATGACCATCATTCATTTGGAAAAAGACTGTAGAGCTAATTTCGTTAGGGTGAAAATGAGACTTTAAATTGACGTTTTTAAAAAAATTTTTTTTCACCAAGTTACGCCAGAAACTGTTTTATTTATTGAGGCTTTAAATGTTTTCTTGATCCACTATTACCCCAATTATGGCTTTGAAGGTTTGACAATTTTGGATAAATAAAACTATTTTCAGATTTTTAATGAAGAAACCGGAGACGTTTAGGGAAGACCAACTTTCTAAATCCAAAACAGATAAATTACTGCAGACATTTTCTTGGTCAGATTCTGATTCTGATTTCAAAATGTGGTAGATGATTGGAAGGAATCTGGAGCACTGTGATTTGCATTCCTGGAACAGAAAAATGGGTAAACTATCGTCCGTCCTAAAAACCATTCATCCGCCGGTGATCGATGGCAACGAAACTTGGTTTCCATCAACCAAAACTCCAGAATATGAGAAAATGCATTGAGTGGAGGATGTATCCAGGAATATTTATGACCAATTGAATGGCAACGATCCAAATTTATGGAAATTGGGGCGCAATGTCTATCCCGAGGAGGCTAAATAAGATTGTGTAGAATTGGAAGCGACCCACTTCTGGCCATTTTATAAAAGAAGCTGCCGATCGAAAATTTTCGACTATTTCTTTCACATGAGATCCGGACTCTCACCATTGTACACTATGCTGTTGGACTGGTATATTAAATTCATTGTACTTAATTGTTTCCTGAACTTTTGATACGTTTTCTTATCGGTTGCAAACACATATAACGCATTGAATGAGATTTATTATTTTACCCTATTCCTCTCTCCAAATCTTTTAACCTCACTACCTACCTACAACGTTTTATCCTGTAATTTTGACCGTAATAAGAAAATGCGGAAAAGGCCGAGTGCTCTAATGAAAATAGTATAACCAGCTAGGAAGGCATCTGTCTGTTTCACGATACGCCCAGCTGAACGACATAATGAAGCCCCCGAGACTGCTGTAATATGCAATTTTCGCCCGATTCAGAAAACCTGATTAACGTCCATTCCTCGTGAATACGGACGGCATTATGGAGGAGATGTTGGGAAGAGTGGAAGTTTTTTTTTTAATGCAAGGGTTTATCCGAGGGTTCATATATTGTCATTAAAATTTCCCCAGGCACGCCGTTAAACATATCTGATTCCGCATAACGATGCGTAATGGCATATAACGCACGTAGCTATTAAATTACCGTGAGCAATAAAGAGGCGAAGGATTTGGGAGTCGAATCATTTTATGGTTTCTAAGAGGTTGGGCATTACTTGTTGATAGGGGAGGCATTTCGCGGAGCTTGTATCTTTTCACCCGCGAACCATTCGTCATAAATGACCGTGAACGTTTTCTAACGCGGATGCGGATAGCTGAATCTTTGAAACTGATGGTTAAAGCTAACTTCGGAAGGATAAATTTGAGCGATAATCAGGTGCAAGTAATGTGGGAGTAGCGAGAAGTTTCTTTTTAAAGTAAGAAGTGCGCGTTTTCTCAAGCAAGCAGCGTTCTTGGACATATGCTGAAACATTAAAAATATTTTCTACTCTCTATTTCTGTTTGTAAAATATGTTTTCTTAGTCGGAGTGTGGCACCCTGCAGGTGAATATTAGCGAGTTACTATGTAGGCATTGGCCCATACTTAACGGTGAGCACCAAGATTGCGATGCTGAACTCCCCTCAGGGATGAGGTGGTGCATCTTTTGTGCCACTCGAAAATTAGCATCACACAGGGCTCTGAGAATCTAATAAAATCTTATAAGATCCAATGAAATATTCGTCTTTGCAATAATCTGTTTCTCGCCAGGAAACATCTACATAATACCCCACAACCGCTCCTGAAGTGTATGGCGGGGGTTGTTTGGTCACCAATGGTAAAAGAGAATTAAACCACATGCAACACCAACATATAGTATTCATGCAAACCGACACCCATTTTGACGTATATATTCATGCAAAAACCTTTTTAACTTACACGCATGCAAATACATACACTATCGACTAACACACACATGTACTTAGGAATGTAGTAAAAATGTATCGAATAACGTGCAAATTAGATTTGAAAAGTAAGAAGGGGAAATTCCACCATCACATGGACATGCAAATCATGGCACCAGCTTCCAAAGGCACATGTAGGGGATGCGACACACCCCTGAACTTTGAGGAAGAGACGAGGGATGGAAGGACAAACTTGAAACAAACAAAGAAGGGCAAGTAGTACTGTAACGAGCACAACATTCTTTAATGCGGGACGGGCTTTGACAACAGAACACACGAGATTATTGAAAGTGCATACATTTGAGTAAAACTAATTATTCCCGTGATACTGTGGGTGGCAAGTGGAATTTTTGATATCTATAACCCTGTAGTTACTATTCCTTATCGTCCGTGGGAAGGAGTTTTTGAAGCTGTTAATTCTAGTGTCTATTTCCCGAATTTATATTCATGATCCATGCTACCAATGTACGTTGGAGTGTGAATAATTTGTGAGACCGCGGCGCTGAAACATGCAGCACTGAATTTATTTAGCAAGCTTAACCTAACATTGAATCGCCTTTCTTCTAGTGATTGCCACCCCAACTCCAGATATTGGGAAAGAGGGGATCGGTCCTTTTGGTAGTCAATTTCACGAAATTTCTCGTTTTCTCACCCACCAATGTACATAATGTTTGTACGTATACGTATTAACCAAGTAAAAACTGCAGGCCTAAACTACCAATCTAAGAAATAATACGAATACCTCAGTTGAAGTAAAGATGGTCAATTGCACTTGTAGGGCAATTCCGTAATGAGAAGATAATCATTATCTACTACCCTGAGTAATGTGAGAAGGTTTTAATGCCGTTGGACTACTTTTAATCTGTGCTCGATGGAATTTTCCTATTGACAAATATCCTTTATTTTCGTTTCAAACATTCATTTTTCCATTAATATTTCCGAAATCAGACATGTATTTATGCAAGAATGACATATCGCAATACATATGGTATATGTGACTATTTTCACTTCTATATCCTGCCTAGCACCATCCATCAGGAGTTTTTTTTTGTAAGAATTATAATGAACTATCAATTTCGTTTAGAAAATTGTGCTAACCAAATAATATGAGATTTTCGATGAAATATTTTTGTCTTCGATGAAAAGTGGATTAATTAAATCATTGAAGTGATGAGGGAGCCTCAACACCACCTGGGGCAATAACCCGCGTGTTAAGATATCTGATTGATGAGTTAGAACACCCATAACTTAACTCAAACTGTGCGCAATTTTGGCTGAATCTCCTACTAGATATATTGGCCAATGAAGGCACATCTTTCTTGAATGGTCTCAGTATCTTACTCTTTTTTATTCCTGTATAACACCGAGTTAGAATTGAGATACGACGTACTCGTACGTATTCCTTAATGTAAACCTTTAATTAAACAGAAGTGCTCTGTGCTTTATCTGATATGAGACGTTACTGGATGAAAATTCATTAAAATTTCCAATTCCTTTCATTTCAATTCCAATTATTCCTCTGGTGCAATTCCAATTATTTCAAGCTTACATCCTATTTCAAATATTTTATGAATTTCGTAAAGGTGCTTTGAACTTTGAAACCAGCTTGGCTTTTTTAAGTGCATCAATGAAAAATTAATAACTTCTTCACATCTTTACCTTGCCAAAACAGTTCCCCAAAGTTATGAGATACGACGACCAAAATTAATCAATTCATTAAGGACTGGCTCTACACTAATGAGTTATAATTGAAGAACATGAGTCGAAAGTACGTAGTGTCATTTACACATGAAAAAGAATAAAAATTTCGTTTTTTATTGTTTTCTACACTTCTTGGAGACACAGCATACACATTTTACAATCAATTCTTTACCGCCAAGATCTCATCCAAAGACTCTTGTTGTTAGGTAATTAGTGTCACGATTTTATTATTTTTTTAATCAAACTAAATGGTGAACAGTACTTTAAATCTCAAGTTTAGCAAAAAACCGAAAACTTGCCCTGGGACTGCAGAGATCTTCGTTAACGAAATTTCAATACAGGAAAGCAATATATCCTAAAAGCTTTTTATGATTCCAGCATCGGGACGAGATGTTTTGATTTATCTGAAAGATATAAATATATAATTGGACTCCAGTTCATAGAGGACAAGTATCTTTGAGTTAAGGCGTTCGAATTCCGTAAATGTTCTGATGTTTATTGCCTCATGACATTGGTACCTTCGTGCGCCCCTCGTTTATTAACCGTCATAAAAGAGGGCGGTTTTTATGTCGTTCTTTCCTTTTTGTCATTGACGCTCTTTCGGTCATGAGTTTTGGATTCCGATCATTCAAGGTTTATTGGCGCAAATATAAACATGCGGCGGTGAGTTCCCGATTTAACTCGACGGGTGCGAAATTCTCGGAACGCGAAATTATCGCACTTATCTCTTAATTTTTCCGTCCTTCACCGCGTGAGGAAATGAAAAGAAACGACCGAGTTCTCCTCAGATCTGATAATTCTGGCAATAACCTCGAAGCAAGTCGTCAGTCGCCATTAAAAAGTGAAGAGACCCCGGCGATTGCCACCCTCCTCCACGCGTGAGGACGTGAGTCACCTCAAAAGCCCACGCCATTCATATTTCCGCCTCCCTCTTGTATAACAGAGTGAGCAATAAATGACCAGAAGGTCATCCACGATCGGGCGGCGACGCCCAACCCGAGATTTAGCCGTCGGTCGTTTAACTCGTCGAGACGTCGAATTGCCCGCAAATTTTCTCCGTTTCCTCCTTCTGTTTGCGTGGGGGAGGTGAAGGGGGGAGGTGGCTGGAAGGTTTGGGACAGAAGAGTTTGTCGAAGCCGCCCGAAACCCTCTTTGTCTCAACTCTTTCCTCTTCTACTTCGCCCCCGCTCGAAAGCGAACCTCGAGATCACAAAAAGAAAGGCCGCGGGGGCCCTGGGGAGCTCTCAAGCCCTCGCCTCCACCCACGCCGACCGTCCGGCCCGACCTTCGTGCTCCACTCGAAAAGTGTGCAGAGGGCTTCATTCTTTTCCTTTTTTTCTTGTTTTCGATCCGCCATCATTGAACGGGCGAGGTCGATCATCCGCTCGCCCTTTTCCTCTCGCCCGCCGACCCTTTCTCCCCTACTTCGGTTGCCCTCGGGAGGTCACCGTTTTCCATTCCGCTTCACCTTCTGTCCCTCACGCCCTCTTCTCCCCCGCGGAAACCGGCGCACGGGGAAAAAATCGAAGGGGACGAATATATCTCCGATATCCCCCGACACTTATTTTTTTCACGTGGTCCGCACGGGGAAGTGGTCACGTTCCCCCTATTCCCTTTTACCGGCAGAGGAGACACCGCCAAGGCTACCGCGTCCGCCCGCCCGGTCGGTGGTTTCTCCGACATCGCTCGTCTATTAGTTGCAGAATTTTCTCATTGGCATTTTCAAGCTTCCCTTTCCCTTCTTTTGCCCTCAACTCGCCTCAGCAGTTGAGCCTTCAAAGTTCGTTTGGTTATCGCTTGAAGCAGTATTCCCGCATTTGTGATTTAAGATGATTTTAATACAGCGATAGGGCAACAAACCTCGGTTCTTTTACATTTTATATCATTTATTATTTTTTCATTGATGTAGCTTACCCAGTAACCTTAATTTGCTATGGCTTTGATTTATCGAGTTTGGCACTATTTTCATGATAATTAAGATAATATAGAAACTATTAAGCTAAGTTAACTCTTCTGAAGTTAATAGTGTTCATTCATTTCTAACACTAGCCATTATTTATAGTATTAGCGAGAATGTAAGAACGGTGTACAATATTTGTGAGCAGCACGCTAAAAAGTAAATTTACGCAATATTTGTTCATATTTTTAAGATATTTAACAGTGGTTGATCGAGCAATATTGAGTCAAACAGCTAAGAGATTCCACTTATTATTGAGTGCTCTACAAAGAACAATGCGAGAAGTTGGGAATGAGGATTAACCAAAAAAAAAAGCAAAACTGATGAGAGTCTCGAGAACTGGGGAAGGTAATGTAAACTGTAAAGTAGTAGGAGATAAAATAGAGCAGATGGAGTATTACATTGACTAATTGAATTGGTAAAAGAGAAATTTGCAAGAAAAAGGCATTTTCAAGCTAAATGGGAATGGATGACTGGACGGATACGAGAAGAAAAAAGATTTTTTAATGTAACGTAGTGCTTTATGAATGTGAGACATGATCTTTTAACCAAGAGGATTTGCAAGAGGGGAAATTAAGTTGGGTAGAGAGAAAGGCGAACAGAGATTTTAAATAGTGTGACTAAAGAGGGAAAGTAATTAGGGAAGTCCGATGAAGGCATTACAAGTGGGTTGAGGAAATGTTGAAAGGCAGTGGGGTGTTGAATGCCGCGATTGAGGGAAGAATGCCGGATAAGCGGGTTGGAGGAAGGAAGAGGCTGGCAGAAGTTACGAAGATATGAGGAAAAAAATAATGTAGCGCAAAGGAAAATGGAAGTTAATATGTTGCATAAAAGCAAACAGTCGTAAGATCCGTCCAAAACCTACCTTCAAACACATGAAATAACTTGAATGAAAGTTGTTCAATGGTAGCGCACTTTCAAGCTTGTAAAAATAACGTATGGTTAAAAATTTTAATTCTTAATTATCTCTCACTAATAGTTAATTTTCAATTTTTTTGATATCCGAAAAGGTGTTGTTTAAAATACATGTACATTGAAGGGGAGCTAAAATATATATTCCAATGTTGTCTCGCAAACCCTTCTCTGGTGCTGTTTAGGCGTATTATGCCGTGGCGTCGTATTATCACATAATTTAGTACTATTCCTATCTCATATTCCTTTCTTTAATACCTTTTGTCGATCACATTTAGGATTCCTTGTATATTAATTATTATTAGGTAATCTACCGGTTAAGGTAGGTTTTTGGATGGACACAACTATCAAATAAACATTTTGTAACTCCCCACCTAGCAACCTAATCTTTATCAGGTCCCTATTCATCTCTGTGTACTTCTTTCCCCCCTTCATCCCGTCCAACATCCCTATCCTGTTCCTGCCCTTTCCTAGTTTGCCCAACATTCTCCCCCCTATTACCTTCTTCAACGTTCCACTACTGCTCAATACGCCTTTCATCCATTTTTCCTGCCTCCATAGGATTTCTCTCAACAAACCCCTATTAACCAGGAAATCTCGTCCATTGCAGCATGAGATAACAAAGTATATTTTGTCAAATGATAGCGGAAATTGGTTATGAAATCCACCTGGCCTTTGCATTAAAAATTTATTTGATTTTCAAATTCTCCCCATATGTTGATAATAATTTTGGATTAGACCACCTTAATAAATGGTAAAAATCTAGCACGGAGATCCTTTATCATTAAAACTTCCTCACTCAAATCCATTTCCACAGCAACATGATATTCATTCCGGAGGCGCGAGTCGAAGAGGTGACCTTTTGGCCTTTTCATGGCGATTGAAACGTCTGGAAGAAATGTGAAAAATGGTGGAATTACCATTTCTATGCATGAGATTGTAAAAACTCCTAATGTAAGACGCAGTGATTGTTAACAGAACTTCGCTTGGGGACCGTGCAATGCGAATTTCCGACTGTTACCTGAATATGGTCCCATTTTTCTAAGGCCATATTATCATACAATTAATACTGATAGAAGCCGTTCAAAGAGACCATATTAAAGTATTTGGGTCAGCATTCATTGAGGAAAGTTCATTTCGATGCAATTATGCAAAAAAATGTTTAATTAATTATTTTCCTGAGGCAAAAAAACAGATTAGCTGTCCTTGTCTGTTATCTTCCTCTTTTGTTTGCCACTATTGACTTTACTTTTATTTTATCTTTTGTTATTTTTGTTTTCATTATGACAATTCCAAAAATAATGATGGTTTTAAACTCTCAATTCGTAGTGTTATCAGGTGTGTTAAGAAAGTTTCTGTGCTTCCGACAAAGATGACCCGCGTGCATTATGAAAAAAATAGCATCCAGTCTTATTGAGATCCATAAATAGATGTTCAACTCTGCCTCCGTAACCACCGCGGCGTCGCTTTTCATTCGTGACTTAAGTTAGTCTGGCGAAAAACTCAACCACCTGCAAAACCAGCCCTTGTTTTGACGCGCCCCAGTGGGTTTCGTGGTTTTCCTTTCGTCTCACGGCAAACCTCGCGATGATCCAGGCCCTTTCCGGAATAGAGCCCGTTGGACGTCCTTGTGGTTTGCCGGTGGCCACTGCACCCACTCCCGGACCTTCCTCCCGACCTCTTGCGGCATCCGCATCCAAGCAACGCCATCGCTCGTGCGTGTGTGTGCGCACTCGTGTGTGGAGAGCCTAGGGGAGCTCCGCGGACGGACCGCGCGCGCCAAAAAGAAAGAATGCACGCGAAAATTGTTGTCTCGTGTGAAGCAGAACGACCAGAAAAAAATAGAAGTCCACGGAGGACTCTTTTGGCCCAGCATAACCTCTCATCCGCTTGCGTGAGCGTCGGAAGAATTCTCCTCGACCCGAGCGCTCCCCACCCACACCTCCCGCCTCCTCAGTTAACTCCGCGATCCCACCACCCTCTCCCTTCCCTTTCCCCCTTAACCCACCGTCTCCCTCCATCTCCCCCACCCCGTCCCCTCCCTCCTCATTCCTCGGGAGACTTCTTTTTCCTACACACACTCGTCGGCACCGCGAGCGCTACCGGAACCTAACCCTGGCCACAAGGACGAATCTGCGGCGGTGGGGGCGGTGTTGAGGGGAGGTGGAGGGGAGGCACGTCTCCTCTTTTCTCCTCGATAGTGAGAGTGAGAGACTGTGGGTAGGGAGGACAGGAGGGGGGTTGAGAAAACGGAAGAGGGGAGAGGGAAGGGGAGTAGGCACACGATGGAAGGACACGGACCCACCTTAAGAGCCCACTCTCCTCCTTCCCCTATACCCCTTCTGCCGCATTCCCTCCCCCTCCCCCCCGTCGTTCCTCCTCGCTCAGCTGTTGCGGAGGGGAGGTGGGGTAGGAGCGCGGGAGAGGAGGAAGCCTGTGTGTGTGTGTGTTGGGGAGGAGGGTAGGGAGGAGGAGGGAAGGGGTTGCGGGCGCCCGTGGCGCGGGGGGGAGGGAAGAGGAGAGGTGCCGGGGTAACCCAACTGAGCAGCCAGTAAGCACCTCTCACTCGAACGAACCACACGCTCTCTCAAAAGCGAGAGTTTTTGAGAGAGAGAGAGAGACAGAGAAAGAGAGAAGGAAACAGATAGCGGGGAAACTCGCTTCCCTCCATCCCCCCTCATTTTCAGAGCGCGGTCTTTTAATCCACGCCGAGCTGAACGAAAGTGACAGTTTTTATTTGGTTCACATTTCGCGCGGCCCGTTATCAAACCTGGACGCAGGGTGCCATGTGGCGTGAGACATTTTTTTCCAATTTAAGTGAATAAGATTTTTATTGGCTGGTCGATCTGTTCCGGGGAGAAATAAAATCGCGGAATACTGTTGGGGGGCCGCCGTGTTTAACTCATCGCCAGGACTGGGGTAATTTTTTTCCACATCATCGCCGCCGTGGATGTGCTCCGTTTTGGGTGACTATAGTCGTCCTTTTTTTCCCGAAGAAAACAAAGGAAGGGAGGGGAGCTGTATTGGAACTCCGAACGATCATTCGTAATTCATTTTTGACCGTTTGGTGAGATTCACATACCCCCAAGTCGTTTCGGGTAATTTGATTTATATTTTCCAAATTCAGTCTACTATCAAGTCCACCAATTTGATCACCAGTGTCCCCCAGGGGTGATATTTATCATTAACCCTCGAAGAGAATCATCGACTCGGGAATCCCCACCCCGGAGAGTCGACAACAGAAGAGCTCAGAAAGGGTTGTCGTTCAAAGATTAGGAGGAATCCTCGCCAATGTTGGCTCCCACTGTGAGTGTTTGTTTGTGTGTGTTGTGCTGATTGTCGATCTGTGTGCGACCGGGAACAAAAGAAGCGGCGCTTGGATCTTGTCATTGTTCGCCATCTGAATGAGCAGAAGAAGATAAGTAGGAATAAGAGGAGGTCGACTCGCTTGGATCGACTGACATAACCTATACAGGTAAGGACGCCTTCTTTCGGCTTTGGCACAGTTTCCGCGTTAGTAAGGGGGAGGAATATTAAATAGGGAGCTGATATGAGGGTCAATGCAACGATGCCTCGGTCGCAGAGCTTATAATGGGTAACCTTAAGAGGATGGAAGTGTTGTGATCTTTTTTTTATTTCTCCAGTGTATTCTTTTCCCACTATCTCTCCCATTAAGTTCGTTTCAAGACTTATCTACTACTGTTGAACTCAAATGCTACCTAATGTAAGAAAATCATTTGCCTTGGTCATTGCTATTATTATCATATAAACTCGTACTGCTTTGCAGAAATTTTGGCATGACTATATCAATTGCCTTGAACGCGTGAAATATTCTTCGATATTTGTCATTATAAAATGGTTATTTACCTGAAATGGATAGTTTTATTCGTATTCTCTGAAAATATCTCAGTACAAGCTACTTACACTTGCAAAGTAAAATGAAAAACTTCCTATTTGCACTCCTTTTTCATATAAAGACTGCCTAACCAGAATTACTCCTTTAAACCTTATCCTTATTTTATTATTTCCCACGTTTTTCTACACGTATCAAATTCATTTATAGAGATATATTAAAATTAGAAGGGCAGCGCGCAATGTTTGATAAATTAAGATTATTGTTTTAGGTAGAGGTTTGATTCACCCGCGCTAAAGGTGGAAGTATTCATTTGTCTTGAAGTTCTCTTTCTTACATTGAAATATAAATGATGTTGAGATTACACCTATACAGCATTTCCGAAATCCATTCTCTAAAATGCTCCTCTCTTTTCCTCTCGCCTATCATCTTTATTTCTTCGAAATACGCAATGATGCCTCCATTGTTTGTCTCATTTGTCACCCTGAATAAAGTGAAGGTTAAATATCATGTTTCTTAACAATGTACTAAAAAATTCAAAGATATCAATAGAGCTATCATATTTATCATTAATCATCAATAGAGCTATCATATTCTCATAGAAAGAACGCTCACAAACGCTTTCGAAAGGAAATTTTTCTCCATCATCAAACATTGAGGTCTATAAAAAAATACTATATATTTTCACAATATTTTCGTATTTTTCAGAATAAAAAATTATTGAATCCCATATGATCGTGAATATTTTATAGCTGATAACTCGACTATAGGCATTAAATTTCAGCTATTATATAGCAGAAGTAATGTGATAGGTTTTCTCAGACTAGTATGATTATTTTCTTCCATTGTTAAAACACTATTTATGCGTATATTGTTTTAGGACTCTGGGTTGTGATGAAAATATTCTTAAGAAAAGAATATATACCTCAGGCAAGAGGATATGAATGTTTTCGTTTGACAGGATGGCATGAGTGAAATCGAGGTGTGGGGTTTTAGTTCATATGTCAGCGAATGGGAAATCAGTTTAGTAAACCCCACGCCACCGAAGATGAAATTCCTCCTCTATTTAATGTGGGTAAAGCTCAAATTCAAACAACGGAACCAGACGCAGTGCCAAAAATAATTTGATGGCTAATTTTACGTTGTTTGTACAAAAACGAAATAGATTATTATTTTTCACTTGTGATGTGCCATGGATTCATTATCTGGCATGAGGTGGTACCAGATTAGCACATTCATAAGATAAGGGTAGCGTGAATTGTTCAATGCATATTTTTGAGGTTAAAATATTTTTCAAAACGTATTTCGTACAATGATTAGGCATTAATAGAGTGGCACTTAATCACCTAAGGTTTTTCTGCGTAGGAGAAGAGGCACTGATGGAAAATGGACCGCAGGGTTGATTGAGTCTTTGAAAAATATGGTGAAGCAATAATTACACTATTACGATTACTAAGTACTGTTTTCATTATGAATGTAAAGAAATGCAAAGTTGTTAAAATTTAGCCATTGTACCATGGTATTTTTATCGATTGGCATTCAGTATTTTAGCTTAAGTTGCTGTTGTGGCAGATCTTGACGAACCACATTTCCCCCTCAGTATTTTTCAAGACAAACACATGTTTTCATCAATTGATGAAACGTTCATTTGGCCGAGATCACTCTTTAAAGCCCTATCGTGCCACCCACGCAATTTTCAGCGTCGAGAGTCGAGTTTAATAGTCGAAAGTCGCGTTTTCTTGGTGGAAAACATGAGATTTGCGACACGCGGTGTTTTTCAACCATTTATTTTCCGAAATGTCGCCCGCGGGAATAGGCGGACCGATATCCGTCTCCTCCAGCACCTGAAATTTCTGAAGCGCTTCCCCCATTCCCCAATCTCCCGATACACCTCCGAACTCGTCACGTCTCGACGAAAACAGAAGTGGCGAAAAACAACAGGAGCCTTCGAGGAGGTGCGCTTGGAAGTCCGGGTGGAAGGGAATGGGATGTGAGGGGTGGGTGGGATATACGTGTCGCTACACCAGCTGAGAGTCAGTCAGTGGGCGAGTGGGTGAGACTGCCGTTTTGTCCTCCTCCTCCGCCCTCTCCATCTCGCGCCACCCTTCTCCATCTCGCGCCACCCCTCCCGTCCGCGCCCCGTCCCGCCACCGCTGACGGCACTGCTCTGCTCCTTGGGAAAGGAGGCGGCGGCGGTGATCGAAGAGGGCGGGTGTCACCGGCAGACGTGCGCTTTCGTTTTCGAGGGGGGAAGGGGTGAGAACGGTAGTGGCGGCCCCTCTCAAGTTGGCAGCAGCTCCTTCGAGGCGGTCCTCTTTGCCGCCCTCCTCCTCCTCAAGCGACGCTGACGCGGGGGAAAGGAAAGGGGTTGGTGTGAGACGCACGGGATGGGGGTTTGGCCTCGCGTTCGGGTCCGCATGAAAGTTCCCGCCGGCGGAAGTCGAACGCCAGCCGCGTGAGGGCAGGTCGCGTATCGGTGTTCTTTTTGATGCTCGCGGAATGCATGTGCGGGTTTAGGTTCCATCTGAGGGAATTTATGTATTACAAATGACAGTATGTGTCCCCTTTCTTTGTTGAGTATGTGTTTTATGATAGAAGATGGCACGTCAAAATTAATGCCAGCTTTAATAGACAGAAGAGTTGCGAAATGATGAGAAAGTAGTGTGCGTTTTCAGAATTGGAAATTTTTCTGGCTTCCGGAACCGAATTATAGCAAGCATGTTGTTCTCTATCCCAAGAAATTATTCCTCTATCATAATAATTGACAGAACAATAATTATATATTCTCATTTAATATGATACATTATTTTTTCTGTTGTAAATTTATCGAACTTAGATATTCGAATTGTACGTAAATTTCGAATCGGGAAATTTTAATGTTATTTTCATGATTATTCGTAAATCTCAGTGGAAATATTTTTTTTGCTTTTATCTCCTCTTTTGGAATATTGAAACGCTGAGTTCGTTCGTGTTCAATGTGGAATTATTTGTGTATTTGCTTTGCTTTTCGCAGTATCTTAATGCTTTTCTCATCGTCCAAACGGATACAACGAGTGTTACATGTCATATTACCGTATATTTCCCCTTCACGTAGTAAGGCGGTGTTCTTCAACCTTGGTTTTTTTTCGAATAGTCCCACCCTCTCGTCGCACTTAAATGTTTCGTGGTGTCCATGTGCAGAACGATGTTAAAATCTTGTGATCCATTTCATAAATTTTATGAAATGAAACATGCTTTATCATATTTAGTTTATTCTCCCCATGGGAGTCACAGATATTAATTCAAAGATTGTATTATTTTCCTTAAAGTAATATTATTACTTAGAACAAGAATTGTATCTATTATTAGTACAACTCATAATTCATGTTTCAAAAATGTCATAATATAGAGGGAATTTATCTATGATGATGGATTTAAACGATGTTGTTAATCCATTCTAGTGAAAAATTAAAATTGTCCATTCCGTAATTGTTGGTCATTTGTCAATTAATTAAATAGTTACAGGAGTAACTTGAGCCATATAAAATTATTTATTATACTTTCTTTGATTTGATATCCCTAATTAACTTGTTTTAGAATGAAATTTTACAAAAACCCATCGGGGTATATTATATTACCTGTCGAATGTCTTATATGACATGAATGAAATAATGGGAGAGTGTAGGTAATCACGTCAGTCGTTTTAGCTTCTTATGTAAATTTCCAAAACGACTAATGTACGAATACTAAGGGTAAGACATCAATCACGTCGTTTCACATAGTAACTGATTAATTCACAGATTAAATTTAGGGATTGAAACTGGTAGGCAACGTATAAAACTTTCTTGTTGCTATGGATTCATCCTAAGAAACATTTTTCGCTTTCACTACCATTCTTCAGAGATTTTCTTAGTTCATCGTAACCTATGTAAAAAGGTAGGCATATCGTTTTCTTAAATGGCAATTCATGATGCTGCTTGTAATTAAAAATAGAGGTGCTCATCGTTGAAAAATATGTTAACGGTTCAAGTAAATAATGGAAATAATGTTTTTTATTCAAAATTAATTAGATATCACACGATAAGTTTTATTTGCATAGTCTCAATATTCCCAGTCCTTATTCACCCATATTTAGAAGTATGGATTTTTATATTCACCATTACGTGCCTACATAGCGTGCAACTGATCGTGGGTTTATAAAATTGTGAATGGTGGATTGAGATCACTACTCTGTATACCTAAAATTTTTCCTTTAGCTTATTTACCTTGTATTTCCTGCATCTCAAGGAAATAATAATAAGTATTACACTGTAAATCAATGTCTGTGTATCTGCTCCCCAAGGACGACATCGTTATTGTATAGATGTGTAAAATGGTTATCGTTTCTGGGAATCTTCAAACTAAGGAGAGTATTTTACCCCGTCATGCGCCATAAACACGCGTTCCACCCCTATATTTTACAGGTGAACGATTGGTCATTGATGTCGAAGAGTAAATTGGCCGATGGATATTTATTCAGCTGAGCAAAGTCGATTTGTTTTCCTTTGGTGGGCAAAAAAAATTTCTCGTAGGTATTTTTCAGCTCAGCAAGCGTAAACTTCCCAGCATGCAAAAGGGATTTGATGATTAGGGCCAGGCCCCATAAACCACGCTCTGCTTGTCTTTATTGGCATGTAGTGATGTCATCAATCTAAGGCTTTGCTTTACAAATAAAACGGAAGGAACCGTGAGGTAGTTACATTCAGTTGGAATCCCTACTATCCGTCGACGCAATGGCAGTTTTCCGCGTGTCAACTTTGCTATTATTTGGCGCATTTTCCTGGTAGTTTCATAAATTTTAGGCTACCATCTTAAGTATGATTACTTATTATTCCATTGAACTTAGTTTTAAATTATACAATGCTCTTTTAAGGTACTTAAAATCTATTTCTAGCTGAAAATTTTCAATTTCACTTCATCACATTCATTAATTGATTATTTTGTGTAGCAATGCTTCAATCTATCCTGTAACACGCCATTATTTTTGTTCATTTATATAATATCGCTCTGATGACTTCCAGTATTTGCGTCTCGTAATTAATCTTTGGACTTCCTTTTAGTACGCTGTTCATTATCCATGTTAAATTTATTTTGATTCAGAATGTGTCGAATAATTTTCCTTTTTGTTAAACCAATTTGTGGAAAAATTTCAAAGAAACTGCGGGAGATGCCGCAACAGTAACTTTAACGGAGTCATCCGCTACGTATGCATTACAATGCAACAATTTCAGAGAGTAAAAATCATTCGTGGAAGTTTATTATTTCCTTCCTACCTTCACTCACTTCATGGAGGGCCTCTGCAGAAGTCACTAATTCGCCCTTATCATTATATTTTAATCTTTATACGATTTATTTCTGTCGCATCTTAATTTACTCATTTACAACTATTACCATCGAATAATAGTCATATTATAGCAGTATTATCCACGTCATAAAGTACGAATAGATGTTTTTATTCCTGGTTATTAGATATATCTTATGATAAGAATCTCGTTTATTGCCCTTTTGTTGTGCACCGCCATTAAGCATCGTGGCTAACAATGATCCTCACTGCTTTGCTTTATTGCTTTATCTTAGTTTATTTTTTATTCTCCCTATTTGGTTAATTCCCTCCACTCCCTGACCATGTTTCGTATTTCAATTTTGCATTTGTAATTTATATTAATTTTCTTCAGAATACGTGCGATTACGAGTCCGGTGCTTGTCCGTGATCAATCCAAATTTTCTTTCAAAATTTGTAATTTTATTTGGTCAGTGAAATAATACCTGATACAGTTATAATGTACGCCTCGCTATTCTTCAACGCAAGAAAGTATATAATTATTCCTCCATGAAAGCAATCTCATACTCTCTTTCCCGTCCCATAGAAAGGGATCGCATACGATCACATTATTCGCGGGTCGTAAACTGATCCAGATTACCGAGAAAATTTTGTATCCCATTGGACATTAATAGTTTTTAAATAATCAACTTAAAAACTGCCCGATACGAGCGGTTTCGTGAAATTCAAGATGATTATTTCCGGGGGATGGTTTCAGATTAAACGCAGGGAATAATAATGCCTCTGACGTCAAAGAAAAATCGTCCGAGAAATTCAAATGTATCATAATTGGGCGAACCCGTGAAAGCAAAATTGGAAAAATTCAGTCGCCACTCCCGCATTCTCCGCCAATTTGGCCACCCAGAGGGCCGTTGACTTCCCTCCGTCGGCCCCCTGAATTTCTGAAACGTTCCCAAATACGAATGCGGGTACGGAATAGCCTGCGTGATCTGGAGCGACCTTGCTCCAAATGTCATCACGAGAAATTCAGGGGAGAAGATCGGGAATGCGATGAGTAACGCAACTGACGTCCACCTTTCCTCCTTTGCTCGTAATCCACCTACCTATCTTCCCTTCCCGGTAATTTCGTCTGGGACCTCGGAAGAGCGCAAGCAATGACGCACCGTATTGACCAAGGCGACACTCCGCCCTTGTGATTTCATGAATGGATTCACGGAGCGAAGAGAGAAATGACTTTCGGTGAGAAACGATTTACCACAGTGCTTCCCAAGTTGAGTCATTGAGGTCCCGCCTTCACAGTTTCGCTGTAACCTTCCACCATCTACGTTATAAATGCCGTAGAGAGTTAGCAAAAAAGTTTGTGTGCACTCCTTCTCCTTAAGTAATTTATGCAAATAAAGGCAACCTACAGATTACTACTATATTTTCTTACTAAGATAAGGCAGACACAGCTAGTTGTATCACGAATTCATTAATGCAGGAATAGATTTTTAGTGAAAAATTTGAGATTCCTCCGGTGATTTTTAGGGGTAAATTGGCAATTTTTCCATAAATGAAAATATTATTTCCCTTGTGTTAAAAGTCAACCTTGATTCAATAGATAAAAAAAGAAAGGTCATTGTAGAATCTTAAGAATAGAAAATACGTTCCACGTACCATGTGAAGCCTTGCTTTAGGTTCCAGAGTAAGTTGTACCACACTTTGAGCTGCTCTGATTTTGAAAATAGTCGGTATGACCACCGGCAGGTTGACATCTAGCAGAGGGAAGGAGCCTAAGATTAATCATTCAAGTTTTATTTTATATAATTATCATCCATTTGTCCCTAATTACTGTATATAAATAAATGTTGTTTCCATACAGCACACATCTATGGTATTTGTCTCACTGAGTTAACCAAATAAATCAATCAAAAAATACCAACTAAATTATTATTATAAGAACACTGAAATCGAGGTCTGGTTCAATGCATCCCTCTGACATCCCCTTCCTTCGTCCTTACTCATCTCACAATTACTCTTCGGCTCAACTTATTTTTAACTCCACTCGCACGTTTTACATTGAGGGGTGTTGTAGTCCAGTATGTAGAACATTGGACTACTGACCGGAAAGACCCTACCTCGACTCCCCAGTACACTCTCTGCTTCATCCAAGCTATTTGATTTTTCTGGTTACCGGGTGAATGTGGTCTAGGAAACTGGTCACCCAATCCTGAACTGCGAATTTCAAACTCTGCATATGGCTTTGTGTTAAAGAAGTTCTACTCTTTCCCAACAAACCAATCTTCGGGTTAATATTCGTAGTTTGAGAATAGATGTATCTTTTTTTTAACATGAAAAGTAGGTTTACTGTATATGACTAAACTACGAAAAATAATAAGTAACCTGGATGAAACATTTTTCTTTTTTGAAGAATGCGATTTCAAACTTTTCTTTTGAATCTTATGCAGTGCAGTCTGTGGTCATCACACAATAACAGAATCATTCCACCGCAGAGGGCATGACTTACTCCTTTACATCCTCTTCACCCCCCCCCCACCTCCCGGGGGCCGATGTCAAACGGTAGTTAGTGGATGGAGTTGAAAAAAGAGGAAGAGGGAAGGAGGGCGCCGGAGGTGAAAAGGGAGAGAAGGAAGGAAAGGGGGGCGGGAGATCGGGACCCGGTTGAGAAAGGTCCGGAGGCCGAACGACGAAATGCAGATTATCGCATGGGATGTGGTGCATCTCCCTTGAGGCCCCTGCCCTGAGGACCTCGTGAACTTGAATTCGATTCAATACTATGCTGCTATGCAGTTGATCACACGCTGCCATCCCTGAGATCCTCACTTCTCTTTCAAGAGTCTTAAAGCTTTTATTTCCTGCCCTTGATCCTGTCGAACACTTTCCTCGATCTCATCCGACTCTCTCCTCAGCTCGGCGATTCCCACGAGGGGGTGCTGGGGCTCGAGAAGACTCCCTTCGCTTTTAATTAACAATTTTGTCCACAGATGTAGTCTTTCGAAGTGTACCATCCTCGAAATAACACATCTCATTTCTAAGCGAAGTACGCCAAAAGGATGAATGTTGGTGAATGCTAGTTTGTAGTGTTGTGTCTATGCTTC
Source organism: Hetaerina titia (assembly GCA_037158775.1). Taxonomy (NCBI): domain Eukaryota; kingdom Metazoa; phylum Arthropoda; class Insecta; order Odonata; family Calopterygidae; genus Hetaerina; species Hetaerina titia. Next base: position 64,322,909 of record CM073771.1, read on the forward strand.
TCGTTTCGAATAAAGGTGATAACATTTCGATTTGGCCACAGTTACCACCATACATGTCCCTAGAATTGCAATCATACTGAAATGAAATGAATACCATATAAATTATTGATGTGGTAGGTGTAGCATTACCTTTATTCAATTACATCATGGAGATCTCTGGACAGCAGATATCAGTATTGAAAGATAATTTTATGCAGAAGAAATTACGAATATAATTACCATTTCCAAGCACTTAATTTCATACATCAAGCTGGCCTTCAATTATTTTAGTATGATTATGTAATATAATAAATTAATTTTTCGTAGTTCTCACTCATAAATGTTATTTTTAAGAATAGGGGTAAATGGGTACGAAAAAATACTAATGTATTGCACTGGATTATCTATAGTACTAACATTCAATATATGCCGCATACAATCTTTGATGACCCGTGAAACGAACTCTCCGATTCAATTAAATCTCATTCAATCCAAAATCACTATAGTCGATGCGTCTAACCGTTTGATCAGCAATACTATTATTATCGGTAACCTACCGGATTTGGATGGACACCAGCTTCCAAGTTACCAAACGGTACAGCGGTAATTTCTTTGCCTCTCATTCCAAAACATAGCCACAAATCCAACACCACAGTAAGGCCCTCGTCAGTTCCGCATTATTTCTTCATTCCGTCCAACATCTCTATCCTATTTCTGCCCCTTCCTCGCTTGCCTAACATTCTCACTTCAGCGATAGGGTACCGAGCTTTCAAGAGATTTGTGAAGTTTTTTCGGATAAAGCGCAATGAAATGGTAAATGGGCAACTGGTCATATCCTCAATTAATCCACCCCATGGGGAAAAATTGATGAAGATTTAGGACCGTTATCTGTAATTACCATTCACTGAATTTGGATGTAAACAATTACAGATTCTCTTCTGCTGCTAAAAATGCACTAACAAAAATAAAACCCTACTAAAAATCATTGCCTCTAATTGGGAGAAGAAACATCGTTTTTCCGAGTGTATGCACGTTAATTTGCCATTTTGCAATATTCCTCTATACTTTAAATTTTTCTTTGAGTAAATGGAACATTAAAATAAATATCAGTGACCTTTAATATGCTCTAGAGAACAAATTTCACTAAAGCTGCTGTAACTACGTCACCCGTGTGGCGGATTATCGTTATTAACCCCTGACCTCCACGATTGAAACAAATATGCCTTCTCATTAGACTTTGTGGGGCGTAATAAGTTATGGACTACTTATTATAAATTACGACTATGGAAACTCTTTCAGACGGTAACGTTCAGGGACGTGGGGTAATAATTTCTCAAGAAGGGTCTTTGTGGTGGACTAGCATAATATCTTTCATGATGGAAAGGCTGAATTAACCTTTAAAATCAAGGCCACGGCATAATCGTGCGTTTTTGTCACGTAATTCATTAAGATTTCGATAATCTGGTTTCATTCATATATAAAACATTACCCATGCTAAAGGCTGACCTTTCACAGCGAAGGGTAGATATACCACAAATCACTTCCTGCGATGTTGGCCCGCCGATGGCTTAGTCGCTAGTGTAACCGCAGATGTTTTAGTTTATTGGCGATTGCTGTATATTGGGGCAGGGCTACAAAATAGTGACGCCGTTAAACATGATTGTTTCGGTATAATTGAGATATAATTTTATCAAAAGTAATTTAAAACTTGAAATGATCTTTTCTTCCCTCGTCCTGCTACTTGTCTGTAATTCGTGCTAGGTGTTGTTTATAGTTATTCATTTGTCCTCGATTCAATAGAGGAAAAAATTGAACGTCAATGGTCTAACTTTTATCAACGAAAACCTACTATATTTTTTAGTAATTCACCATTTGTTATTATAGACTTACAAATGGTTATCATTGTTCATAAAACTTAAAACATTCTCTTCTGGGTAATTTTTAAGTTTGAAGTAAATGCTTTTACTGATGAAGTAAATTACAATGAAGTAAAACTTTTGCTGAGGCAAACGTTTGGAAATAACGGAAGTTACTTTGCAATTTGATTACTGTAAATGCGAAGTTGTAAAAACAAAAAGTCTAAACAACGTCATTTCCCGCCAAAAAATATTGCCAACTTGTTATTTGAAATGTGACCTAAAGTGTCTTTTTTTACATAAAGTTATCAAAGTGAATACATCCAAGAAAGAAAATTTTCATGTTAACCTTTTCAATCCGAATTAACACACATTTCGTGCGAGAAGAAAAAGCCGTTCCTAAAACTCACCATCCTATTTTTCCTGAAAGCCATAACAATTGCTATATCTTGCGGCGGACCTAAGGACGCTTTTTCCTTATCTATCGTCTACACAGAAAATGAGCAGAAGACAAATCGATCCCTTTCAATGGAAAGACTGGGTATTCCCCACATAGGGCCCCTAAAAACTATGTAATTTGTTTATCATTGATTTTTGCTGCCCAATATTTGATGTTTCAAGTGGAAATATAACAAAATATAAATGTAAGTTTATGACTAATGATGTACTTTGAAAACTAACATAACAAACGACTTCTTTACTGTTTTTAGGGTTAAAAATAGCCGAAGTACTTTTTTAGCTAGTTTTGGCAAAATCCTAATGTTTAACCTCCCGTTCGCGTCTCTTGAACCTTAATTTTGATTTTAAATTTAATTTCTAAACTTTATTGGCCTGATCTAGCTGTCACAATAATGACTGACGTCAGACAGCTGATGTTTTGAACATGAAACCGTCCGGTAAACTTGTGAGAACCGTTGGCGGTCATGCTCCAGTCTTATTAAAGCTCTCAGCCGTTAAAGAATTTGAAGGGATATTTCCAAGATTATAATAGAAATTAATTTTATGGCTGTATATTTTGAAGGAAAAACATGCTAATGGTCTTATTTAGTTTTATAATCATTTTATAGGCGATATTATTTCTGTAAATGATTTTTCAACGCATCCATTCCTGTTCTATCGGTAAATTTGTCCAAAACACCTTAAGGAGGCTGTGATAACGTAAAGTGGATTTTTTAAAATGTGCAGCGTGAGATTTTTAATAATTTTTTGCTTAAAATGTTAGGAATTGATTTTTCCACGATAAAATATTTGAATTAATAATTAATATGACACGGCGACAATTTGCGTGGAGATGGGGATGTGGACAAATTTTTACTTTACGAGTTTAAACTGGTATAAAAAGAATGTGCTTTATATGATGGCTTTGACAAAGAGTACTAATAAATAAAAATATTTCGACCTCTTGAGCTATGATAAGAAAACAAAATTTAGGTAGGTAAGATATTGGGATAACGAGAGGAGAGAAGGTGGAAAACAATATTAATTTTTGAAAACCATTGTGTAATACAAAATGAAATATTACGCGCTAAATGTTTTTTTTAAGTTTCTGCTAAAAACCATTTAGGTATTTTAGAAGCATTTTAATCATTAGAAATTAGTATATTAATTAAGTTTAAGCTTGATGATCAGCATATTGCATTTAATCCTATAAGATCTTCATCTAAGTACAAGTACTGTTCTCTTTTCAACAGTGAGAGAGTTCATACTTAAAAAAAGGAGATCTTAGTCAAATAGGATATGTTTTATAAGTTATGTATGTTTGTGATTAACTTCATAAACGATACTGTCTATAATTTTCCTTAGTGTGTGCTCGAATCACTAATTTCATAAAATTATACTATTTCAAATATTTTTTTCTAGAAATTAGGTGATTCAACGGAATTATTTTTCAATGTACTTAATTTTTAATATTTAGAAAAAACGTAAAACACTGAAAAAACGTAGAACAAACGATGGAAACATTCCAATTCACCTAGTATCTTTTACAATAATTAAAAATGTATCTCTATATCATTCAGCGGTTAATAATGAACCATAAAATATTAGAATTGAAATTATAATGCCTATCCATCTTTAATTTCAATTAATTAAAAATGGTTATGATTAAAAAAAGTCCAGAGCCTACCCCTATTAACAAGATAGCTTCCCTTAAAATTCGTTTACTAAAAGTGTTTGTACAAGCTTTATATATGAATTATTTAAAATCATCCCATTATTATATTTTGAAACTATTTATCTATTCCGATTCCGCCTATACGTTAATTAATGAACCTTGGGGCGCACCATTGGCTAAAAATCTTCAACTCCAAATATATTTTAAAATATTAAGTTGCCAGATCCTTGTTAGTATGTCCTGAAAATAATAGGGATTAATTTTTTACTCTAAGGAGAGATTGTTTACCATTTGAAAAGTTATGTCTAATATGTGCGTGGTCTAAAGCGGCAATCCTGTACTTTTCAACTTCGCCATCGAGTCAGTATATCGCCTCGGTAATCCTTATCTCATTATCTAACTTCTGGGCAAAGCTTGTTGTTAGGGATGAGTTGAGATGCCTTGAGCCAAAGGTGCGGAATACGTGCTCCTGGTGTCAAATGACCATTTTTTAAATGTGGTATTTTTTTGTTTGGGCCGAGGCGCCAAGGAAACACAAAATGCGGTTGGTTGTTCTGTTCATACGATACCAGGGTCACGTAAGTTTTTCATATATATATATTTTTTGGCAATGTCCGCTCCCTTGTGGCTGTCGATTTCTACCAACCTTCGTTAGAGGCCTCTCGGAAAATATATGGAATCTGAGGGTTGCGTGATTGAATTTCTACCTCTCTCTCTCTCTTTATCTCTCTCGAATCCGTGCAATGCCAAAAATTCCATTGGAAATGGTTCCCAGAGAAAATTTATTTTCGTCAGAAAGGCGTGGATTTTAATTGACGTACAACGTAAAATCATCGATCTCGGGAGGACATCAGCTAATTGATATTTCTATACGGCACAGGCCTCGATCACTGCAAGAGATAAGCGAAGTGCCGGTAAAGAAAACAGAAGGCTCTCAAGAAGAAAGCGTGACATCACGGCCTTCAATTAAGGATGCTAACCACGCACCCAACGCTGTAGGAGCTGAAAATAAGAGGTTGCGTTGAACGTCCTTTCGAAAGTGATTATTTCATTATTTTTTCATGTAATATTGGGAAGAAAATGGCGTGTAAGCTGAAATTGGACAAGAATAACATGGATGATTTGATTGTAACTCTACAGCTAGAAATCGTAGACCGTTTTTGACTGGATTTTTTTATTTCATACCGGAGCAGAAATAATATAAGAATGATTACAAGCCTTTATTTGTAAATGTGCATATTTTGTTTATACGTTTCCAGCATTATCAGACTGATAACATATACTAACCAACAGTTTTTACTTTTATGAACGTTCATGTGTCGATAAGTACTGACTTATCAGTACTCATGAATTAATTCCGACCGAAATATTTTAAATATTTAATAAAAAATGACATTGTAGATGGATTTTCACGTTTTGGAAAAGTCAATTGTAAACAAGGTGAAAATCTTGTCTCCCTTTTTTTACGATCTGCATGACACTAATTAATAAGCTTACGGATAAAGTGTTTATAATATGAGATTAGATAACATTCGTGTTCCCAATAATTTAAAAATCATAATCCAAGAATTGATTTTTGAGAAAAGAAATTTGAATCCATAGTTTGACTCTTTTCACGCGAGTATTTGTCCGGAAGTATATTGTTGCCTCTAACACTAGGATATTCACTGTCTCAGTTGCTACCGATCTTTTCTATATTTGACTATGATATGAACAGTCATGAATGATTTAGTTTTGAATGTGAGCTTTAGGAATCCCTAAATAATTATGGTGATCAGAAAACTTCTTGGATGTCTTCATTTCGGTCTCGTTTAGGGAAGTAATGTGTGACCAAGGTCATCCTAGCGTGCGATGAATCAACATGTTAGCAGACATAGGCGTGCCTGTATGAATATCAATGAAAATTAGTGATGCGGATGAGATAATTACCTATTTTCAGAACTTCGCTGTCCTTATTTATATGTCTTAACACCACAAACACCTTCGTTATGAACATGAGAAAGAATGTCACTGAACTGAAATGGTGTGTTCCTATGCCCCCCATAATAGGTATTCTTAATTCGTTTAATATGCGGCCCATTTGTGTTTCAGTGTAAAGTAATTTCCCGTATTCCAGCTTGTTATTATTTTTGAAGACTTTTGTAAGCATTCATTACATTTAAAATTACGAAGAGATATACGTAAGATAAGAATGAACTGACTTCTTTAGGCATCCCTAGGGATGTAATGAGCAAACATTTTGGAAAGAATTTTTTTAGCTGTGTGGTATAGCTTTAGAAAAGTGTAGTTTTAGAAAACTTCTACTATAGAATCATTTTTTGGTTATAATCATTAAAAATCTCTAAAAATTAAATACCTCTTGAATACCTACAAAATCGCCTTATTGCTGATGCTTATTTTTTGCCTTCTGTCATAATCTCCGTCGAGGGTGCGTAAGCTGTGGATACTTATTACCCTCCGATGGTAGAAAGTTGAATTATTTTCCCTAATCTTCCGTGAATACCACTGACGCAAAGATTATCCCCCTTGTCGTTATTCTGAGAAACTTTCAGTTACGGTGATGATCAATCGTCGTCGAGGAAGGGATCCTCAAATCACTTCTTCATTCCAAGACAGCAATCTATTCCTGTCACATGTCGTTGGATACATCAGATGCTATATTAATTTCAGCATTAAGATTCTGGACACGTTTAATCGTTTGATGTTGGTTCCTATCCCGAAATTTCTGGTTTCCCTGCCTAACGACTCTGGGTAACTTTTACCCGGAAATTTAAATGGTTGGCCGATGCAAAAATCTCTTCTTTCTGAATTTTCCTCACCGTTTTCATATCTTCGGCCCTAGTAGAAGCTGCTGATGCAATGACTAATATCATGCCTCAGACTTTTATCCCCCTCCTAAAAACTTTAATCACACCTGCATTTGAATGGATTGTATATGCTAATCTCAATAATCTCTTAAAATAGCGGCATGGGGAGTGAGTTTCTATCTGGGGCTCTGAACTCCTCCAAAAGAAATATTTTTGCAAATTTTTTTAATGAGTTTGGTAAACAAGCCCGACACTAAATCTCATACCGAAGCATCTCTCTGCACTTATATTAATTGTGCTCTTTCGCCGTGGTTTGCGAAACACCTTTTATTGAATGAATTATTCTTATGATAGAGGCTCTTATTCTCCATACAAGCTAAGCGTTACCCCGTACGTATATCTTCTCGCAGAATCTCTCTCTCTTTTTGCACCATCCAATGTAACTCGAGGATGAGGTCATCACAATAGCACCCTTCCCCTTTGCATGTCTCTACCGTGGGTCAGTAGGTCGAGAACCGATTGACCGTTTCATTAATTTTTTAACATATTCATGAGGATTCCTCGTCTTAGCACCCCATCCATTAACACGTTTGACTATCTGCTGGCACCTGCCAAAGCTACTGGATTTTTTTTCAGTATTCTTTGGAAAATAAATGTTGTGCAGAGAGGAAAAATTTTTCCTCATATCTTAGTGACTCGGTTCTTAAATACAGACATTATTTATTAAATAATTAATGAACAGCTAATTGAAATGAACAATCAAGCTTAATGTTACTTTGTTAAACTCCAAGGTCACGAATGTCTGAAGTATTTCCTGAATGGTCAAAACATGGAATTGGTAACATTTAGAATTTTTAAGTGAAGTTATTTGCTGCATTTATTCTCGACTAGCCATTTCCAATTCTCATTCCCTCCCAAAGTTTCACTTTTCGTAATGATCTCTGGGTGGATAAATTACTTCCACATGTGAAGAATATTTGTTTATCGATGGTGAACGATCGATGGACTAATTATTCCCAAATTACAGATAAATAAAAAATATTAAAAAATAAATATATGCATGTATATGCATTGATTATTTTGATTTTAACGTTATAGGCTGAAGAGATTGTGGGAATAATGTATCCATCAGAAATTACGACATAGTGTGGTAAATTTCAATTTTGTTTTTATCGAATTTTCGTGTGTTCATAAATGTGTGTATTTATATGTATATCCTGTGTGTATATACTATATACTTACAAACATACATACATATCACATATACATGCATAGACATTTGTATATATATATATATATATATATGTGTGTGTGTGTGTGTGTGTGTGTAGGTTTAAGGAAAGGGGATAGGAAAACACATAAAAGGCAAACACAGGACGTGGGGGGAAGGTGGATTCTGAGCAGATCACAAATGTAAAAATATTTCCTTAACCGGGAAATATTTTTACAATTGTGATCTGCTCAGAATCCGCCTTCCCCACATGTCCTGTGTTCGCCTTTTTTGTGTTTTCCTATCCCCTTTCCTTACACCTAACATACATTTTTTGATACCATTTTCATGATAAAAATGTTTTTATTTTAATGAAATCAGCCGGCAGATGATTAGAATTTAGAAATATTAGAAAAACCACAACTACCTTCTTTTTCGTTGAAAAATCCTGTTGAATTATGGGTTGAAATTGGTTCATATGTATCTTTCACTCTTTCATATGACTCATTTGCGCAAATTTCATATTTGAGCTCTGCCGACTGAAAGTAAGTACTTCCTTTCAAGAAGCGACATCGTCTTTGGCGCCCTAGCACCAATGACTGAGATGGCATAATGTTACGGATTCCGGCGAATGGGAATCATGGAACTAGGAATTAGAATCACTGGAGAGGTAGATGAAGGAGAGGTTAGAGGTGATTAAAGTTACTCCAGCGTCGTGAAAATGTAACCGGCGTTGGGAAAGCTTATCCGTCCTGCTCGTGAACTCGAGGACAAGCCGAGGAGATTTACGCTGTTAATTAACATACAAGGGAATTTGAAGGCGCCGCATATTTTTTTGCGGCATTTCAGACCCCCCCCTCGTCCTCTTTCCGTCGAACTTCATTCATTTGTGCCCACGGAATTTGTGCACTTAGCGATCACGAAGTGGTCGTTAGCCGAGGAATTTGCAGTGGGAGAATGGTTAGGGAAAGCGGGCGAATACGGGCAGTATTCTTTTCCAATGCCGGTTCTGCTCCCACCGAAAGACGGAAAGCTTCTCTCCGCTCTCGGATCGACGCCGCAGCCGTTTGAGGAGACACACTCCTCTCTAGATTCCAACAAGCGTCATGGACCATCCGAAATCGTGAGCGTGCCGACCGCACTAATATAATGTTCCAATTGTGTTCCTGACTCTGGTGATGGTTTTCCTTGTTTCGTAGAGCGTCTTAAAATGTCCTCTGGTTGAATTTCACTGCTGTTTTGAAGAAAATTCACCATGTAAGGACTCTCGCCAATTACTGCGTGAACTTTTATGACCGTGTTCAGTATAGGGCTGGCTGAGCATCATTCCATGTTTAAAACGGGATGTTTGAGAAATAGCTTTGTCCCATCATTCGTTCTGAAGAAAATGTAACTTCTAAAACATGACTCTCTTAAAATTAGAATAAATAACTGAACATGTATTTCAGAGATAACCGCAAAAAAATGTTAATGTAATGGGATTTTATATTTTAATTTGGAAAAATGAATTTGAAAATTCTAAATTTTATTAATATTTAAGCATTTATTTTTAATTTAATGTATTGAAAACCAAAATAATTGCATGAGCTTTTAGTTTCTTTTGGGTAATACTCAACACGTATTGAGGAAATCAGTTACTTTTAATTTTGTTTTCGTTTATTTTCCAGCCTTTCGAATTCGTGGAAAAAGTTAAGTGCCTCTTTGTCCGACCGTGTAACACGTATAGCAGGAACTCCGACCCCTTTTACTTTTCAAGGATCAGAGAAAAATAAAAAGGATTTCGTTTGCTTTAGAGAGGGTTTGGAGGGCGTGCCTTTCCGTCGTGATGTGGGTCTCTTTGCCTTGTCGAATGCTAGTCGAACGTCTGGCTAACAATCGGTTCGAATCGTGGTCACGAGTCGCAACGCGCAGCAGACATGCGCTCGGAATTTACATGGGAAGTAAATCGAATTAAGGTCCCTGCATGTCCAGCCAGTTCTCTATTTCCATGTGCTAGGGGTCTTTTCAATTTCAACGTCTCAAATGTACACATGATATGTCAGAGTCGATTTAATGCGAATGAAACGCCGTATTTTAGGTGCATATTAAAAGCAGAAATTACCTTTGGGCATTTCAAATTTGGAAAAAAATAGTATAGTTGTCGCGTACATCAGAGGTCAATCATAAGATTCTATTGGTGAAGAGTGTCATCTGACTTGAGTCTTACTCATTAAGAAGTGTATAAATGTTACATTTTGAAAAATCATTAGCATTTAACTAGAATTGGGATCATTAGCTTTCGCCTGTTTCGATGCCTTTTCTAAAAAGTATTAAAACTTAATATCCGATTTGTCAGTTGCCATTTTTTTCATAAAAAAGATTCTGTTTTTGTTTACTTGTTGTAAGTTTAAAAAATATATTCAACCTGCACGGAACAGTTCGATAATGCTGAAATACAATCATTCTTTATTTTTCATTGCCCGTTTCAAGTCATTTTTACTCTTGTGACTTCAGTATTTTCTTTCAAAAGAGGCCTGAAAAAAATGCATATATGCAAATATATATGCGTGTGTGTGTAGTTATCAATAAGCCATACAATTTTTCATAAGGGCATAGCGAAACTCCATTTACGGATAAAACAGTGACATTTCTCAAATAAATAAAATGTGGAGAAAAAAATAGTATTTTTCAATTCTTGAAAATAGTCATACCGTTTTCAATAATACCACTTGAAAAAATTGCTTATGAAACCTGAACCATGGAATATAGTTTTCTTTTGTTGTTGCATGCTGTAAATTGAGAAGACATCAATTTGAATTCCATTGAATACTTTTTGAAAAATCTTATATTGAATTTTGAAAACAACTCTCCATGGGAGAAACCGGTATTAATAAGGGGAAGTCAGTTAATGCGCAAACCCTAGGACGCTGTGTGGGAGCCAAATTTTTCCATCAATTAGCGAGAGGTATGCGTAATTCACTTGTGCTTAATGGGCGCTAACAAATACTTTTCTTGCGCCTTGCAGTTGCCCAACATTCCACTCGTGTCAAACGGACTTAGGCTCAATTCTTTATCGTCGACTGAATTTGGAATTTAACAGGAAAAAATATTGCACATCTGGCATTGGATTGATATACTGACCCCGGTTTTTGCTCTTGATTTTCTTGTTTCTTTCACACCCATCTGCAAAATACTCCGTTTTAATGTAGCGTAGAAAATTATTACCAAAATGTTGAGTGCCATAGACCATTAGGTCAATGTAAGTGCTTCGTGTGACGACAGATTGTGAAAGAAAGTTGATAAAAGAGCTTTCTCTGTGGAATATCACCTTATTTTAAGGAAACGTTGGATGGATTCAGGTATCGGTAATTTTAACGAATTTGGATCTTAATGCAGCATAATTATACGAAATGCGATTTACTTATTGGCCTTGTTCGCAAAATATATGGAAAATTAATTCATAAATGTTATTTTACGCTGTTGTTTCTTGTTATGTTACGCTGATGTGTTTTGAAAGTATTAAGTAGCAGTTCTTCAACAGCATTTCCAAAGTAAATCCATTGGAAATTTTGTGAATTAGCGTAGGCTAATAATGAATGATCTAAAATTGAAGAAAAATCTTTAATATGAAGCGTCAATAATATTTTTGTATTTGGATAGTATAGGGTTAGGAATTAAAATTTGGGTTTGGATATTTTAAAAAGGGGATGTCAAAATGGACATGTCCCCTTTCATTATTAATGACTCAGAAGAATGCAGTTGTTTTGTGTTTTTGGCCTTGCATGGAACAATTTTCTCTTTTGTAGAGACTAAAGGCGTGCCTGTTCATCTCTCGAAGTATAAAATTCCTCGTGTCTCGAAAACCTTGGAAATCAAGTCATCGGAGTGAGACAGTGCCCTCCGAAAGTACAAAAAATGCCCGTATCAGTCGGTTGAAAGCGGCGAATATTTGAACGGAATTGACGTACAAGTCAGACAGGCTCAGCCAATCTACTATATAGCTAAGGAATTTCTAATTTTTTTCCATTCAAAGGCTCCCCATTTAACCGAGGTCCGAGAGTCAATGACGCGAGGAAAACATTCAAAGACAGCGGGGCCCTCTGCAGGTACAAGGCTGCATCAAAAGGAAAAAAAAGATATTTGAAAAATAGGGACACGTAATGAGCGGTGAAGGGGGAATTTAAATTGAAAATTTACCATTTTTTATCACTTAGAATCTTTAATAGTTGTAATTTTCCTGTGTGTCTAAGTGTTCGAAGGGTCCAAGCCTATCGTCCCATTGTCCAGCAGAAAAAGCAAAAGACGGTTTAATCGTCCCCGATCCGCTTCAAGAAATCAAACCAGTGAAAAAATCGAGCGAAATCGATGCCTGAATTAAATTTCACGCCAGATTTTTTATCTTTAGTTTCCTAATTTTTTTAGAGAGAAAAATGGCTTTTCTGTCCTAGAGAGATACTTTTTCGTATTATTTCACTCCATAATTGGATGACTTGGCAATTATTCTTATGTTTCGTCGGTATTACTCTTTGGTTCCAACAGTACTCGAAGTGTGTGTAAAAAATTGTGCTGGTAACGGTGCCTCATCTGATGTGTTTTGACGTGATAAAACGTTGTGACGCTGGGTGAAGAGGCAATTCATTAAGAGACGAGGTATCCGTTGAAATGAGTACATCTGTGTCTATAATGGAGGAATAAGCATGAAAACATGCATTTAGAATACATGAAATTCAATAATCATAGCATCTAAACCACCCAATGAATTCAAATATCCTTATTATTAAGACATATTTAGAATACTACTCAAATGAACTACGAACCGCATTTAATCGTAACTAATTACAACATCTATTAAAGAGCAAATCTCTCAGTAATATCTTAAGTAACTAATTCAAATGTATTTTGTCATTTACTAAAGACATAAATCCCCATAGAGATCCGAGTCTCCCCTCGAGAGAACAGGTTATAGTGTATAGAGACTAAGAAATAAGGAGCTTCAGTAGCTATATTATTTAAAAATGTTAATCCTGAATCCATTGAGTTTAGAAGAGATCCTGTCAGCATTTAACGACGTAATCAACTATGAAACAATATTTTAATACTTAAAAATTTACTAAATAATGGGGTTGCAGGCCTCTCCCTAACTTATTACAGTATTCAGCAATGGGAATAATAATATTTCAGTGGTGTGCATTTCATTATTCTACCGTTGGATCCAAGAGCCATTTCTTTATCCGAATTAGACGATTACACCCAACCAATTTCGGCTAAATTTTCTTAGTATCTAAAAGAACTTGAAAATAAGGTCTTTAAAATGTTTCAAAAAAGTTTACACCCATTAATGCAAAAAAGGAGTAAGTAATCTTCTCATTTTCACCGGTATGCTTAGCCGGGCTAAAATGGCTAAGACTTTCAATTTTACTTTGGCCCCACGTTGGATGTTACGAGTGAAATCGTGAAAATGCTGTTTCATGGTACGGTGTATGGACAAACGTTGCAACATTTTATCTGTAGGAATTGCGCCTGCGTAGACTTTGAATTTATCCCCACCCCGTCATTCCTCTCAGTTACCCGTTTGAGCGCCGCAATTACCCGCCGCTTCGGACTGGTGCAAGTAGCCTCAATCGCTGAGGACTTCCTGACCGGTAACGACCGACCAATTTTATAATCAAAGCAGAAATGAGCACGCGGAAAGTGGGAACTGAATTTGAGGAAATCTTTGCTAACGCCCGCATTTTCCATGCCTGTATTATAGAGGAATATGCTATTCACGTCGCATCGCGGATATACATTACTTCTCGCTCGTCACCGGGATCGTTCAAAGGTGGACGTGCGCACCTCAACCTCGCCCCCGTCTCTCTATCAAGAGGGTGGGGACCGACGCTTCGGATTCCCGTGGGCCCGACCCGCCTCCGCTCCGTCAAGACATCAGTCACACCGAATCATCATCCCTCACCCCTTTCATTGGGTACTCCCAATTCGTCAATTTTCGAGTTGGTTCCACGTCGGCGTGGTCGGCGGTTGTCTTATTTAGTTATCAATCCCGCCTCTGGAACCTCAAAGTCGGGCTCTTATTTGCGCGTTCTGAGGGCAGATATTTTGATAGTATCAATTAACTCATGGCTGATGAATTTACCTGTACTCCAGCCCTAAGAGAGAGCCCCTAGCGTTCATTTTATATATTCTATTAGTAAAGTAATAAATTCAGTAACTATGGTTTTTAGCCATAAATGGTGGAATAGGAATCTCCCACGAAGCCTCTGTTCTTTAAAAACCGTAAGCTTATATATCAGAATCACGGTATTTCATTTTAAAAAATGGACAAGTTCCGACCGATATTCATTCCCACGTACTTTTCCCTAGTCAGATATCGTATTTGCCACGTATATTGCCCTATCCAAAACGTAAAAGTAGCATTTCTGAAAAATATCAGTAATTATTTTTTCATGTTCAGTAAATTGATTGTTCAGTTTTGATAGACTAGTTAACTGCTCTGAGTTGTGCACACACTGTGCAATACAATCAATGGAAGATGATTGATTGTAAAATAAATTTGTCTGGTGTAACTATAGTCTATGATTTCATGGATAAATTTGGAATGAACTGATGCAATTTCGCGTGAGCTTAGCTAGTTATCCCCAAGGAAGTCGGATAAAGTCATGTTGATATCCGGAAAAGGTTAGAATCTACAGTATCGTTCAAAATGAAAAGAGTATTAGTATTTCGCCACCAACTAATGGCCCTAAGGTGTTTTGTCTCCTTGATGATGTCGTTTAGGCTTCAGGTTCCACTTCCCTTGCTCATTCACGGCTCATATCACGAGCGAGACTCGTGTCTCTTTTTGTGTCTCGCCTTCGCATTCTCCTAATGGCAGGTCCATGCTAAGAGCGCGCTCAATCGAAAGAGGAGGACGAGTTTGTAGGGGAGAGAATAGGGGAGGAGGAATGAGGTCGTATCGCATGGGAGCGAAGAGGAAACATAGGCGCCACATGGAAATCCGAGGAATGGAAAGGTCGTCGTCCTTCGGGGAAAATCGAAAAAAATACTTTTTGAAAAATTCCTTGGTCCTCCTTGTCACATCACATCGAAGAAGCTTGAAAGTGATGGACGGTTTATTATTTTTCAGAAGCCTTGGATGCTTCCTTCGGGAAAAAATACTGTTGAAGACGGGGATTAGCAAACGTTTTTGGTCACGGAGAGAAGCATGAGATGGAGTCGAGATAAGCTCAGTACTGATAGGTCGTCGTCACACATGGCTTCGGTGAGAGTGAGGAATTTCGTCACGGAAAGGTCAATTATTATGCGAGCATGACAAAATGGTGAGTCGCATGGATACTGATGGGAACTTTATCGCGTTTTTTTTTTAATGTTATTCGTTTCTCCTGGGGTATCGGAAGAGATGAAAACTTAGGTTTCCTCTCTTATTGCCTCCGCTTGACTAGGGCGCGGGATAATCTCGACTTCCATGCCCACTAACTTGTGGTTTTAGCATACGACACTCTGTTTGGGATCGTCTTAAACAGGTTATTAAGTTTACAGCGATTAAAATTTTATCCATGAGTATTGCGATCATTAAGTTTACACCTCATGATGGTTTACATAAAGGAAAATGATCATGGTATAGAGTGTGAATTAAGTACCTTCTGTCTTCCATGTTAATGTTCTTAAATAACAAAAAAGTGGGTTGACCCCGTCAATACATTTGATGAAGCTAGATATTTCATAAAAATTAAATCTAATTAAAGAAACGAGATATTTTTGCTATTTTTTAAATTAGTGAGTTTCAAGGAGACAACCTGCTGGATATAATTTTCTCAATCCAATGTACCTTCATTGCTCTTTAACAAATTAGGCCTTATTCATTATTGTTTGTGATGCCATTATTTGTCAGGGCATCCACGGTTTGGTGAATATTTGAGATTACCTATATGTGCCTTAAATGCGTAGGTCAAAGTGAGCGTTTAAGGTTGGCAAACTGTAAATTATAAAAGATAATTCCAAAGGTAGTGGAGATAGGGGAGCAGCTGTTGAGTTGAGGCAAAGAATGGAAGTGAAAAAGCGAAAATCCAAAAACAATAACATCTATTAATAATAGCAACGAGGACAACCTACTAAGTCCCTCTTCAGGCGTACTGGACGCCAAAGTCTCTCAAAACTGAAAATGCTATTATCAAGCGTCAATTCAGGTTTTGATGTGACTGTTTCTCTTGAAAATTATTTGATTCATCACTCGAAGACAGGTGGGCAGCGAAAGACAGGGAAATACGCGTGAAAACTTCGTGTAACTTCTGTTTTGGAATTCATGATGTATAATTCCCACGGTAAAATGTTGACGGTCACAAAAAAGTTGACATCGTAAAAAAAATTCTGCTGCAGAGAGTAGTTTTTAAATTTTTTTGGTCTCATCCGACGGTATTGAAAACTTCTACTTCATATTATTCCAGATAGATCGTAGAAAGCTGTATGGATATTTACAATGTTCACAACAAATTTAAGCATTTATCTATATTTTTAAAAGTCGGAAAAGGTGAACAAACAATGAAAATGTTAATAATTGTGCTCCACTGCTTGTTTTATGCTTAAAAACTAAATGTGTCTTAATAAAAAAAACCAAGAACATGGCGATTAAAATACATCGACGGTCAAAAATGATGATATAATTTAACAACGGGAACTCATAGGTAAAGTATTTTAAAATTATAAAACGAATTTTAAGCCCATACATTTCTTCGTTTAAATTATAATGATAAGAAAGTAATCACGATTAAAATTAATCAACGGAAACAGATGAGCAAGCAACTATGTGCTCGTATCTTCTTGGCAAATACCTACTTTGTACAGAAAGTGCGGGAAACCAAGTTTTTGATTCATTAAACTGTGCATTAAATTCTCTTCTTATCTTTATATTTAATGAGAATGTGGCATTCCTTGCTAGTTAGTGTTAACTTCTACAATAAGGATAGTCAATGTGCTTCCAGTTATTTCTTTATTTGCGTTTTCACATTGAACGGTGGTGTAGAAATACTGCTCTCTATATCGGACTGTACATTCGAGTCTCAATTACGTCAACGATTGAACTTGGAAAGTTGAAACTCTCCAATCTTCATCGCAGGTTTTCATCAAATTTTCAAGAATTTCCATAATCATCGCAGCATCTTGTGAGCCGAAAAAGATAGGTCGTACACATACCTAAAGGTGTTCATTAAAAAAAGTTCTCCCTTCGAAATGAATCGGGATAGAGGGGATAGTGAGGGAAAATTAGCAGATGCACGATAGGAATGACCTCTAGAGAAGTCTTTCGCTGATTTCCAACAGAAGACGACGCGAAGGACTAACCACTTAGCGAAAACAATAGGGAGTGAGCGTCAGACTTGTCATTTGACGGGCGGATACCTGCTTGCTGAGGATGTGCCGCCACCTGCCAAGGTATAAGGTTGAATTCCTCATACCTGCCTCCTGATAGCACCACCAACCCCCTCACTTTCACGAATCGGTTTTGAAGGGAGAGTCGGCTTTGCACGTCGCTCTTGTTAAAGTGCCCTATGGCAAAGGTCGCGGTTAGTTGGGAAGTCTCCCTCCTCTCTCTTTCTCTCTCTCTCTCTCTTACTCCCTCTTGAGCTATTGATTGCTCCCGACTGCTCTTGGTCCGGCCGCTCTAAACGGGGCTTAGAGGCGTGCGATGGGAGCGTTGGCGGGGACTTTTTATTCGACCACAAAGGGTAACAAGTGAGAGAGTCGAGAGGGGATGGAGATTGATATCACTCGGTTTGGGAGAGTGAGCTCGGTTGACGGGGGCGGCCTGCGGAAATTCTCCGGGAGCGAGAGTGGTCGTACGCCCCGCCGAGGAGGGAGATATTGGGGGGAAAGGAGGGGGAAGGAGGGGCAAGGCGAAACCGCCTTGGAGCAGTGGATATATTTTTTCGCCTCTCGCTACTAATGGCGTTTTTCGCTTTTTGATGGAAGATTTCTGCGGGGTAAAAAAATATACATGATCCCAACCACGATATTTAACCACAATCTTGCTCATGGTCGTGTGAATATAAGATCAGTTAGAGGAGTAGGTAAGTATAGACTTTTCGAGTGGGGATCATTTTGTAACAGCCAAAGGTCGTTGAGGCAGCATTCAGCCAAGTCCGAAAGCATGACAAGAGTACATGGGCACGTTCATTTTCTCTTTCTACTGAAATAATTTATTTGACGCGACGCGAAATCGTTTGCGATGGAAACGCTCGCGTGATATTACAATAAGCGGAAGAGGAAGTACAATGCGATTATGTGGAGTGCTTCAGAGTAGGTAAAATGCTATGAAGTCGTATTGAAGTGCATCTTAAATGAGAGGTTCGGGCAAACAAATAATTTTCTTGCATTTTGGAAATGAAATTTTGTACTTCATTGAACATATAAGCGTCGAAAGGTGATTATTTTACTCGTAATTTATTTCTTCATCGATATCTTGAGCTTGTCTCCATTTCCTCTTTTTTGATAATATGTTTTCATGTATCTCGGCTGGCAATAGAACAGTAGACGGGTTTTTCATCCTGCAATTACCTCGAATCGACCAATAGCTACCGGCCATTGGAAAAGGTGAGCGGTAAACGTTGGGGTTTGGAGGATAGGCTAGGGGAAGAATAAGATAAGGCAGGGCCTACATCGCGAACTATTCTCTCCATCTGGTCATCTTGGAACCTATACGTGAGATCATTTTATGGCGAGTGATTGCCTATCTTAGCTATGTTTACAATCTCCAGCCATAGACATAATTTTTCTTCCAAATCTCCATAATGTCATTTTCCCATTCGCTACAACTCATGAAGAACGAGGAAGTATATTTACCAAGCGATCAAGTTTTTTGAGGGTCTATTAAGTTCAAGTGTCACAGAGACTCCGGATCACTGAAAAGTAGTCTTCAAATATAGAACGCAACAGAAATAATGATATATTTGACAATTTTTTGTCACTCGATTGATAGTAATACTTTTATTTATTTAATTGTTACCATAATAACAACATAAAAGGAACATTATTTTCCGTTTTGCCGATTGAATTGAAAGTAGTACAGTTTTACTTATCCATTCTATGTTTAGTTGATGAATGAATCACTGAAATGTGCAAAATTTCGGATAGTGCTACTTGCTATTGAATTTAACCATTATTTATCCCTGCCATGTCTATGCATTCAATGCGCTCCTTTTTTATATATTTCCGTCCTTAAGATTGGTTGATATAAATATATAACACCCGTAATTATTTAGTTATAGAGAAAAGAAAGGAGAAAAACGAAAGGAAGAAACGAATAAGAGAAGGAACTGAGACGAAAAGGATTGTTCAAGAATGTAACAAATGGGAGAATGTTCTTTAAGGGTGGTAGAGTGAGGAAAATAATGGGCATTCTGGATAGAATTAAGGAAGATAGAAAATGTACGAAGCTAAAATATAATCCATTGTAATATTTTAATTTGGAATATAAGGATATTTAGTGGCGTTTTAGGTTGGATTCAGTAGTGAAGATGTGAATAATTCCCGAGTCGGCAAACCTACACTCACCGATGGAATTCTTCCAATAAACCTCTCAAATGTCACATGGACTCAAGGCAATTTGCCGGAACGTATTTGAGAACTACCCTTCTACTGAAGGGAATTTTTCTACTCGTGGCATAGATAAAAGAGCATGCATGAGAAGGATAAATCACGAAGATTCTAAATTATTTGGCCCTTGCCCTCGATTACTTCAACCTCGAAGACTCCTTTCCCGTCTCCAACCTCGAAGGCTCCTGTAACACTCTTGTATTCGGGAACGTGTTCTCCTGCTCGTAGAATGAAAACGGAGGGCCTCAATCGTAAAAACAAATTTTCTATATATTGAGAGAGAGAGAGAGAGAGAGAGAGAGAGAGAGAGAGAGAGAGAGAGAGAGAAAATCGACACATTTTATAGGAAACGAGATCGAATGACCACAATTAGGCCCAAAGTTAGTTCAGTTTTTCTTACCGTCGAAACGGTCGAAATTCAAAGGCTGTTCACAGCTGACAAAAAGAAATGTTCGTTTTTTTCGGTTTAATTTTGAGGCTGTTATTTTCCGCAATATTTTTTTACCGCGTCCTTTCTTTTCCGTAGTCACTGCGTACACACGAGATTTCACGGTCTGTGGGCCACAAAACTAAGACGTTTTTGCGAGACATGTGGTGAGACAAAAATTTATTGTAACGGGAGGAAAAATACAGGTAACGATTGCTGTATTCTTTGCCTTTCCCTAGCATTTCCGCGCTGTGGTTATTCTATCTGAAAAATTTGGCAGGATGTTGTTTATAAATGGTGTTCCCGTCGCCGAGGATTCTGAAAGTTCCCTGCACCGTATTTTTTTTTACGAACTGAACGCAATCCCCTTTCACTCAATCTTCTCGGGGGTGTTTACCACTCTGTGGTGCTCGTGCGACCAAATGACGTTTAGATAACTCAATTTCGTGCTTAAAAGATGGTAACTCATTTACAAAGGCCAGAGAAACTCTTATTTTCTTTCGTTTGGCATGGACCGAAATAGAAATCTCACCATCAGAATCTTCCTATCTCTGCTGTCGTTTATGATACAAACGCTTTTTTATGAGAATATGGATCACCACATTACAGCGAACACATATATGAAAATATAATGACAAACATTGTCTCAGAAAATGCATTAATCAAAAATATTACCGCCTAAAATATTTTGTATTTTTTACACTGATGATTTCATGGACCTGTCAACTACGGCAGATGACCAATGATGATGTGGATACTGAAGAGTACATGTAATATTTATGGTAGTAGGCATATTATTTGGGCATTAAGTTGTGATTCAGCCGTATGAATTCCATTTTGAAGTACTGGCATCTGTCATAGATCCTTTCATTATACGCTTCTTTCTGCTTTAATTGAGCACATGACTATCTCATAGTGGTTGTAGCATTTATACAAAATTTTGGCATACTTTTACCATCTCTCGTTGCCTTAAATGAAGCTAATCAAGGAGGATCACCCCCTGATATGTATAACGTTTGTCTTTCTTTGACAGATTACAATAATAATTTCCTTTCCATATTTTGGTTTCCTTTTTCAAAATAGTTGAAACATGTGAGAAACGCAAATATGATCAAAGTCAGGCCGCTTTGACGAATGATAATTTACTAACCTCAGGACGTCTGGCATTTAAAATCGCGAAATGAAACCGTCAAGGTGTCGGAACTTAAAATGTTCTTATAGCAATCTACCCGGAGCTCGTCGGAGTGACTGACGAAACTGCAGGATATTCCGCGTGGGGAAAGACCTTAGATGAACACATTTTAAGAGGAAATATAGAGTTTCCACCCTTCCCGAAGAGAACCTACAGATTGAAAACCATTTCTCTTCCATTTGATTCCATTGGGACTCGGAAAAAAATGCCAGGCTCACTCCCCAACAGTGAGTCTCCATGTTGTGAAAGAATAAAGCGTGTGGTGAGGGAGGGAGGGAGTGAATGGTATGGAAAGAGAGGAGGAAGGAGGGGGAGAGGGGGAGAGAGAGAGAGAGGAGGGAGGGACAGAGGGGAATAGGAGAGAGAAGGATGGGGAAGGGTGGAATACTCTCACTCGCCGTCTTCTGCATGTGATGGCGGGTGGACTGGGAGAAGGAGGGGGACTTGTGTGGGTGGCAGGGTAGTTCTCAGGGCAAGATGGGGGAGGCAGCTTGCATTAAATGCTGAGATGGAACGGGAGAAGGTTAGACCGGGGGACGGGCGCCAACAGAGAATGGAGCTTGGATGAAGGCGCGCACGTTTGAGGAAATGAACGCTTTTTTTATGGAACGAGGAGGAAAGGGGGCAATTTTTAGGGGGTAACGGATTGAGCTCGACGATCTTGAGTTCGTGAGATGTGGGGCCGCGTGTGTCCATGCCGGTACGGAAAAGTTCACCACGAGAATGAAGTGCTGATTCTTTGCGAAATTGTGAACACTCTGTCGTACGGAATGACGTCGGAAAACGTTTTCGAATTTTTGGCCGAAGGCCCATCAGTTTTGTTCGCAGGATGTTCCTCTAAATTTTCTCATGGCCCTCTTTGTGCGACATGAATGGTGAGTCTTTCCTGTAGTTCACGTAAATGGGATTTCTTTAATGCGGCAATCACTTAATATCACGCGCTTGTGACGATGGGTGCACTTTCAAGAAGAGCTTTCTGTCTGTAAAATGAACACTTCTTCATAATTTTGGTTTCTGACGTGTCTGAGAGAAAATATCTAGGGATAAACAAATACAGGAATTTTAAAATTATGCTTGCAGAATTGGAAAACGAAAGTTTAAGGGCATTGTGAGAAGTGTTAAGTGAAATTAACCGATGACGGATTGAAGTATTAATTTAATACATTTTTTTAATTTTTCAGTGAATATTTTACTTTTGTCTTGCGAATTGTTCTTTCAGCGATCCATTGCCTTCTTTTGTCTCGTTCATCAATATTCATTAATCAGTGAAAACTTTTTATCCCATTAGTTATTTTGGAATGAGCTATTTCTTCTGTAACCATCTTGTCTTTTCCCTAGGTAATTAATTATTAAGACCTTATTTTTGCTGAAGGGTAGTCATTATGGTCAAAAGTGATTGGATTATTCTTTATCCAAAAATCCATCTCCTTTTATACTTTCCAAATGGACAGATAATGTTTTTAACTACCATTATATTTATAAAATATGATACAACCTATTTTCAATCGCTTGAAAATTTGATGCACTGATTTTTTACCCAGTTGTCTATCAGCTTTGCGGTGCAGAAACGTTGCTCAATGACGTTTTCTCGACCTCTCGCGTGATGATTGCTATACTCGTTGCGAACTTCTTCAACTCTGAATTATAAATTATTTTATTTTCAATTCCCACAAATAATAACATTTTGAACCAGAATAACTTATCAGTCATCTCTCAAGTCTATAGAAAAAGGCAATTTTCACAATATCCCTACTCTTTGTAAAATGTCATAATATTAGTCGTCCGAAGACCTTCTGCTTACATTTAATCAGTAATGAGATCTCAGATAGAATAGGTATGTCTCTAAGCTTTGAATTATTATCAATGTAGCATTCATTTTATGACTGAATTATTATCAATGTAGCATTAATTCTACGACGGACTCTTAAAAGCATTTCTTGAAATATTTTAATTATATGTTTGTTTGATTTCAAAATTCTGTAGTTTCTTCCATGTAATAATGCCCATTGGAATTTGTTTAGAGACCATGTGAATCCACCTTGATCCAAGAAAGGTTACCGTATATGAATTTAACGAGAATCCAGAGGGTTTCGTGCCTGTAGCGAAAAACTAACGAAGAAATAAGAAGAATAATGGTTTCAGAAACAGATGTGTCTGTGGATAGGGATGGTGTACTCATAGTCAGATGAAGATATGGGGATAAGAAGGGGAATGGGGAAGGAAGGTTTGGGAATTGCAGCAAGAAGAGAGAAGATGAAGAGGAGGACCGCGGGAGGAATGGGTGAAATACGTGAGACAGGCTATGGAAAAAGAGAACATGGAGAATGACTCCGTCAGCATAAAGAAGCATTGATAAAAAAAATGCGGGAAACCGCGTAATAATTTAGCAACTAACTGACCTATTGCGTATACGTAAATGATGTATATAGATATTTGACTTGCGATATGATCGAGCTACAATTATCCTAGCTCATAGACCTGGTATTTTAGGAAGAAACAGAAATAAATAGACTAACGTTTTCATTAGATCAGTTTTTTAATATTGACAGAACTATTATGCAGGGAAAGATTGATGGATGGTCTCAGAAATGGAAATTTCCATCGGGAGTGGAAAATGCAAAAGGGTTTGCTCGAGGAAGCACTTATTCGTCGGGAGGTTCGCCGTTTCCTACCCGTTGTGAATCTCATGGTCGCTGGTGGTCCGGTGGGGAGTGAATGGCGGAGAAGGAAAGCGTTCCTACTCACTCGCTCATTCAAAATGCATCGGTGCATTCATTTGCGTTTTCGCAATGTCTTTGCCGTTGTCGACGCCCACTTCCCGCCCGCAGATGTCTACGGGAGAGTTGTCCCCTGCACATAACATACCTGCGGGCGGCCACCCCGGCGTCCCTCTCCCCTTCCCCACTGAGTTGACCGCCCTTGTTCCTACCGTTCCATCATAACCGCCTCCCTCCTAGCCCCTTCTTCACCTCTTCTTAACAATATGTTGATTGAATAGCGGCTATTTTTCCTTCTGCTTTTACCTAGCTATTCACTTTATATCCACGAATGGCCTTCACCTCACACTCCGCATCCTCCATTATTTGCTTCGTATGTGCCGTTCTCAGTGTTCCTCTACAATTCTTCCCATTTATTTCTCCTTCTTATATGGTCCTTAAAATGCTCTCGTGTCGCATTATGTTACTATCCATTTATCTCTTCTTTAATTCGGTGTTTTCTCTATTGTTAGTTGTTCTTCTATCTTCCTTAGGATATCCTTGTTTGTAATCTTATTTGCCCATTTAACTCTTTGCAATCTTCTACAGTACTGTAATTCGAAGATCTACGGTCTTCCCCTATTTTTCTCCTTTGTTTAATTGCCTATGCAGTTTCATTGATTCGTTTATTTATTGATCTTTTGGAGTAGAGGCTATATAGAGTCTTCAGTCGCTTTTTATTCTTTATGGCACACAATAACGATCGCGAAACTATTTTCCTTGGCACCTTCCTTAAGAAAAATTTCCACGCCTTCTCGTAGTTTGTGCATGCCTATCTTTGATAAATAAATAACTTTAGCAATGGAACTTTTATAATCAAGGATACTTTTGGAATAAACTTGATTCGTAGTCTTTGTGCATGATGATACAAACTAAAACCACTCCAATTGATTTCATTCATAAAAACATGAACATAGAAAGACGAACAAAGCATAGATATTCAAAGGGAAGCATGATCTCGGTGTCAAGCAAATACTCCTTCAATTTAAGAATATTTTAACGACCTTGCTGATTTATTTCCTCACCTTTCCATCAAGTCATTGGTTGAAATTTAGGAGCCGCTGGTCTCGTAAAAAAGGACTCTTTATTCACAAAAGGAAATATCCTGTTTAATTTTCTTATGAACCTCTCTCTACCTTCTCTAACCTATCTCTCGACTTTTCGAAATTTAAAGACTTGTATTATTTTCTTAAGTCGTGATGTTACCGAATATTTAAATGATTCAATCATCCTCTCTCGCACCTGCCACCCCCTCTCTCCTTCCGCTCCTTTTTTCCGTTGCCTTTCACCCACTCTCCCCGTGTAAGCCACGCCCTCTCCCACTCATCGTCCCTAATCCCACCCACCTAACTCCCTCCCTTTCCCCACCCCTTTCTCTGTTGTCCGTTTCTTCCAATGTTCAGTTCTGTGTCCATGTGCCCCTCGAAGTGACTAAGGCCTTCCCGGTGGGAGGAAGCTTCGTGGGCGGAGGGTTGAATGGCTGTGGAGGGTGATGTCTGAGGGGGTAGGAGGGCAGCGGAGCTTGGTCGGCGTCGTCGGCGAGGAGGAAGGGAATGTGAAGTAGGGATGGTGGGAGGAGAGAAAGGGTTGTGTCGAGGAATGAGGAGAACATGGGCATCGCGATCTTATCTGTGTTCGAGAGAAGTAGGAGAAAGAGAGAGAAAAAAAGCTCGTGTTATGTCACTGCTTGAGTTTTGTAACATAGGTGAAGTTGAGTGACGCGTTTGAAAAGCAAAAAAAAATAAATAAAAATGATACAACACGCTAGGGAAAAAGAATGCGCGTTCCCCCTTAAATTTTCAGGCGAGTGAAAACGTCGCATTTTCGCTCTAGTTTAATTTCGCTTCTGTGGGAATTAGCCAGCGTTGAACTCTCCACAGTGTGTGAAATGGCAGCGTATGCTATATTCACGCCGCTCGAAGAGGTTAGGGTTTTGGCTAAGTATACCGATTCGGGTCTCACTTCCAAATCTAATTGAGGGGGATGGTGGCATGAAAGCTATTTTGTAAGACATTCATCGCATACCCGCGAGCAAAAATGAAGGTAGTTTGCCACCTCGGAATGGGCTCATTTAACTCCATTTGATGCCATATCGCGCTCGTAACCTGATCCCAAACGCAGCGTTTTCCTCGCATGCTAGGTGGCTGCCTGAGAGGAAATCCACTTCAGAGAACATCCAGCGTATGATTTTCTCCGAGATTAACCCGGAGTTTTAAGATACCGCGGTGACCAGTCTCACCTTCGGGAATGATGCGAAATTAGGTGATGTAACAATAGCGAAGTGATTTTTTTCCTTAAGTGACCTTCACTTCAATTAAGTTATTTTTTTGTTGAATTCAGCGCTTGGTTTTTCTTGAATATCATTTTTTTGGTTCGGCTTGTTAACGATATATCTCGAAATCCTACCTAACAGCCTTAAGTAACTACTCGCCAAACTTGGAATGATGAAATCAGTATTTTTTGCAATATTGCTAGGGTGACTCACGTCGTTAAATCCCATCTATAGGTCCAAAGGTTTACTAGGTTAAGGGTCGTAAAACCAGTAGAATCCAGGAAAACAATTTTTCAAAATATTAGGCAATGAAATTCTTGCATTTTTTAACCTAATCCTTCTATAATTTCCTGTTGAATTATTACTTTAATGAAGATAGTACGGAAACAATTTTTGTCATCTTACACGGTTATCTGAATAGTGAAAATGCAGCACGTACATATACCTACGTAAAATGGTGTTGAAATATTTTCTGTTTTTGGGTTGTACGATGTTTATTATTTTATGATTTTCATAAGGTCCTTTAGAATAAGTGGCGCATTTCCGTGCTTGAGCAGTTAGAAAGAAGTAAAAATGAGTTAAAGGAATTTAGATTATTTTGCGATTGGTCTTTGGCTAAAAAATACCCGTGGAGATCAAAGGTTCTTATTGATATTCATCGAAATATGTTTGATTCACTGGGCAAGTAGGGTGTCCTTCAAGAAAACACGGCTTAGTGAGGTTATTAATACGTCGCACGAGTGTTTTGCTATAATTATCACGCACACAGGTCGACGGTACCGAGTCTTTTGAAACAAAGCTCTGCCGAGTAGGTTTCCATGGCGATACTGCAACGCTTGCCCAAATCCTCCACGCTCCCTCCCCCATACGAAATAGAGACACAACTACCCGGGGAAGAAGCTACGGCGCTTTCCCAACGAAGTGTTCCCAGGCCTCCTCATTCCATTTTCCCAACCATTTCCCTCCCTCCGATGGCACCATAATGTTTTCTGGGAGTTCCCCCAATTTCATTCGATTTCCCTCTTCCCACGCAAACAGCAACCTAGCAGGTGGAGGCCGGGGAGGAGTTTGTGTAGGACTCGGGAGGTAGAGGGATGGGAAGGCTCAGGCCAGCGAGGAATCACGCTACGTGACTTTGACCATCTTCCCCTGCTAACGCAATGCTTAATTACTACATCAGCAGCCCTATGCGAATGTTAAAAACAAAAAAATCTCGAAAAATGGTTTTCTGGGCGTGATTTCAGCGCAATTTCTCAATCATGATGAGGTTAAGCTATTTGAAGCATGTAGAGCTAATATATAGATTTCTTCCAAAATTGGCAGTGTCGGCGCTTCTGCAGTATGTCCAAAGGAATGGGGAACCGTGGATAATTAATGAATTGGAAGATAAATAAAGGACAATTATTCAAATTCTGTATTTAGAAGGAATTTGAATAACATTTTGCCAACTCTCACTTTCGTTCAAAGAAGGATAAAGAAAACCTGATTGACATTCATGTCGCAGAGAAAAATTAAAAGTAGTTCAATGTTTGAATAATTATTTATGTGCGATTTGGTCGTCTGTTTGTCGTTCCTCAACTTCAAATGACATTATTACATTTGTCATTTGTCTGGATAATGTTGACCTTGATTACATATTTATAAATGTACAACAATGGTCATTATTTTACAGCATTGCCTTTAGCAAGTTGAAATTTTACTTATGTTAAGCAAGAGGTATCCATTTTAATTGAAAGTGAAAGATTTATATTAGAAATTGAAAGAAATGATGATTCAATTATTTCTAGCATTATCCCAGTAGAAATACAAAACGTTTTCTTAAGTAATACGAGAATCCGCAACTTATAAGTGGCTTTGTAGCATGTATTGCAAAGGAAAGGATGAAAAGAGGAACAACAAGGCTATCGATATGGTGTAATCCCTTAAGAGAGAACGAGGAAACATTTAAAAAAATTGGCTTCGAGTACACTTTTGGAATAGTTTTTATCAATAATTGATGAAATCAGGGGATTTTAATGGCTCAAATTTTGAACAATCTTTCATGATTTCTATAAATTCATGTGTTTGTGCGAAAAAACTCCACTTATCGACCTTATCTGAAACACTTGAGGTCACCAAGCTACAACATACTTCGACTACAAATTTGCCAAAACTGCGACTCATAGTTCTAAGTTTTGGCTCATGTGGGCGATTCGAAAGGTAACATATGTTTCAAAATTTTGTTTGCTTACTTTTCTGAGTAATATTGTTCATTTATGCAGTATTATTGCTTTTAATTTGCTCTTAAATTTACTTGCTTCTTTGAGAAATTGGTCCCAGGATTTACGTACGAATTTACGAGTATTTACAGATGTTTCAGATTTTTCTCAGCTGAATTGATATTAGCGCTGATGAGCTTCCCTCGAATTCCGTTCAAGCCAGCCAACATTTTGTGTGTGGAAAAAATGTATAAAAATGACATAACAGTTTTCAATTTAAATGATGGCAGATAGGTGAAGGTGCATGTCTCACCTTAAGCTCTATGGTACGTGAAATTCACACACCTGGGAGATAAGATGATCAGTTTGTTCTCCTTTTATAATTGTTTTGCAAAAAAATATAAATTTACACAACTTGGCTGACCCTGGGGATGTCTAGAGGCGTCACCCACTGTCGACCCCGAATCCTCTGATTAACTTCCGAACGCTCAACCCAATATGCTGCCACGCTATTTGGGATTTGGTCAAAGTTTTAAAAATTCGAGCTGAAAGCACGCAATGCATTTCAAGCGCACAATAATAGAGGCAGGGAAAATTGGTTTTCGACGTCGGTATTGGCGATTGCAATTGGGGAGAATAAGGCGGGAAAAGCATTGCAGCGTCATTGTGTCTTGGCATCAGCGCTCGGAAGCATGAAGAAATCGGCTAAAAAACTTAGGTTTGATCGTCATTTTTTTAAATTTTTTATCAAGATACACTATAGCAGATGATAAAACAGATATTTCATCCTTATTGGGCCCCTTTTTACAACGGATCTCTCGACTGTAACTAATTTCCCTTTAATTTGGGAGCACAAAAAATAATTAAAAGATTGTCACAGCCAAACACTTTGGGATTTTCGAAATTCCCGATTGGTTAAAACTCGGTTTTTATTTATCTAGAATGGTCATTTTATTAAAATCAAGGCATTGAGAAATAAATTTAACGGTAAAAATAGAAAATGAACTAATACTACATGTATTACCTTAGTTGGCATGAAGTTTCGGATTACGGATTGAAAGGGCTTGTGTACAACCCCCTTCAATATTGACCCAATAGGGAATTATTCGCAATAATATGTATTCTAATGAAATACTCTGTAAACATATATATGATACGGCTTAGAAGAATGACATATGGCGTGTATTTGTCACGGGATAACTCTTAGTATACTTGAAATAGAGATGAAAAATGGCAAAGTGATTATTACGTCTTAAAATGGACATAAGGTCAAAAGGAATGTGGTAGTTCAGTGGGTAGAACTTTAGGCTACTGACCAGGGGCCTCAGGTTCGATTCCCGGGCGTCTCTTAGCACCCTCAGCGTTCCGCTCAAGCTGTATTCTATCCATAGCTGACATAGGGAAAGGAACCCCCTACCCTGATGCAATATGAATTTCACTCGCCGTTGGCATAGTACTATCGGGTCAGCTTTACCCTCACCTATCAAACCGACCCTCGGGTGGACGGTGGATGATGACCGAGTCAAATATGCTCCAAGAAAAAATACCCTCTGATGCGAGATGAGTTTCAGTTATTATTGAGTACAAGCGTTGCCGACGGGATATTCTGGCAAGCGTGAAGGGCTCGCACGGAGACGTTCTCAGTGAATGCGCTCGACGGCACAGCATTGGGAGTTTGAAGACCTCAGCGAACCGCTATGTTTTCAAAATCCTTTCGTTTTCACATTCGGCGAGCCAACGGGAACGCGTTGCCCGTTCCGCTTCGGAGTTTCCGACTTCCTATTCCCCCTCCCCCCGTTCTCCTTAGGAGCTCGCCCATCCATCGTCCAGTCTTGCCCAAGTCTCGTGGTTTCGGAGGGGCGGCAAGTTGCGTGTGTGTGTGTGTGAACGCAACGGGGGATGAATAAGAGGGGAGGAAAAGGCTCTCTTCTGCCGCTTCCCTTGCGTCTCGTCTCGGTTCCGCGCCCCTCTCCTCAATCCACCGTCGAAATGGGCCATGGTCGAGTCACATGGCGATTATTTCTTGAGGGAATATGATAATGAGTTTGACTCTGCGGGAGAAGTAGCGCGGTGGCGCACGACCGGCGCAATCGAGACCCACTTTTGCTTTTATCACCGTTCGTGTGCGGCGTTCATGAAATATGGAAGATAAGGGGTGCTCGATGATTATCGCCACTCTCGGTGGGGAGCAATCGCCACCTCGGGATCGAATCCACCCATTGCCTGCTCGACCTATTCTCCTCGGCGTCTCGGTAACTCAATCTTCGTCAGAGGTGTCAATAGTTATCTCGTATCGTATTCATGCGTGATCCTTTTTTCTATGTCACCGATTTAAACTTCCTGGAGCGATTCCCTGGCAAATAATGGGTGACTATCCAGATCTTTTTTTCCTTTACATTCATCCGTCTGGTGATCCGTGTGTTCCTTGGATCAAAATAAACCTCTATTAGCTTACCATTAGTGTCCCAGGGACCGAATAAATCTGAATGTTAACCCCGTATGCATTCTCAGGGAGCAGTTGAATCCATGACCTGGGTTTGTTACCAGATTTAATTATAAAAATTGGATTCCAGGAAAATTCTATTAATAGTTCACTATTATGATGACAACTTTGATCATAAAAAATCGTCACATAGATAATTAATTAGCTGATAGTCGATTTTCAGTAACTTTTCCCAACATATCCGCGATTAAATTGAAGATATCAAATCATAATATAAGTTGAATAAATAGTCATGACTTGTGTTCTAGGATGAGAGTAGACTAAAAACGGGACTGCAGAACATACCTTCAAATAATTTTAGTAGGCATGTTTTTTGACAGCATGAGCGATGAAAAAGTTAAACTCGTACTATGTGAAACTGGGTGCAACCAATCTTTGAAACACATTTAAAAAAGGGGTGCATGAATGAAGTTGGAGGAAATGGGATCGTATTTGACGCCTAGACGATTTAAGAATGATGAATAAATAATGTGGATTAAATACTGTGGCGCATCACAATTAGGATAGTTGCATTCATCAGCAGGGAATTAATCAAATATTTGGTGTAGCGGACGTCTGTTTTTCAACTATATGAATTATGTCTACAAATTATATATCTATGTATGCCAAGGGAATTCTTCGTTATGAATGGTGTGTAATGGTGTAATTTATTATATTTTATTAATTTATTTTTTTCGTTATGAAGAATTCTCTTGGAGACCATTCATTTTGGCTTTGTAGGCGTGGAAAATATTTCAATTTCCTATTGAAAGATAATAAATCACACCATTACACTTGCAGGAGTAAAAATTGTTAGTGCGTTTTTTTGGGCGCACTTGCCATATAGGTGAGATTTTCATTTACGATTACCGTTAATGCAACATATTTTATGATTTCTGCTTATAATTAAAAATATTTGCTTCTTCTCATTGAAATTGCCCAATGGAAAGAGATTCTAATTATTGTAGTGACGTATTATTTAATGGGCGCCTACGCTTTTAGGTACATACTCTTTTGAATTCAATCATTTTGATACTATAACAGCACTTGCAGCGAAGTAGTTTCGCATTTTAATCACTATAATTTCTGTTTGGATCAATTTGAATACATCGTTTAGTTAGTTTGTTCTCGATAAAGTACTAGGTGTGTGAAAAAGTAAGGGAAACATTTTTACCGTTTCACTTTTCATTGTTTGTAATTTATCTATTAAAATGTTTCATTTCTATATACGGGTCTTGGTTTGAGGTGATGCGGTTATTTTTGGTAGAAGGAGAATGTCAAATGGTTTCTTTAAGTGCTTATGTTATCCATCTCCTAATTTAAAAATTATTTTTACATTAAAACGCCTACAGAATTCTCCGAAAAACTCAGGATTATCAAAAGAAAATTATGACTCTTTGCTGCTGACGCAATTCAAGATTTCGTGATTTAATAAAGAAGGATTTGGAATGCTAGATTCCCGAACCCCATCGTTAATGGCTTTTGGGGTTACATTTAATTGAAAGGGTTAGTTGAGAGTAGGGCAGAATTCGGAGCGAATCTAATTAGTACGTGTTGCATCACTTCACAGTTAATTTAATTGGCAGGGATTGCAAAATCTCCATCCATTCTCTACTCTAATTTGATTTGTGTTGCAATGGCTGATTAGGAAGAACTTTCTTTTATTGGCCGTGGAATATCATTTGCAAATTTCTCTAATATGGTAAGGTGGCTTTCGATTTTGACGACGTTTGTGGCTCAACCTTAAGCCACGATCTGCTATGCACGCAACAAAATTCAAAAGCTATGGAAGCATTATATCATATGACTACGAAACCTGCGAAGTGTTTTTTATTTAATTTAAGATAAGTTTTTTAGATTTAAGTGATTAGATAGCAGGGATCAAATTTGTTTTGCATATGTTAACCGCCATACGTTTCGCATCACCAATTTTTTTATTTTACAGAATTATTTCTTTTGTGAAATTTTTAAAAATTTAACTAACACAAACAACTTTCTTGTGTTAATTTTTACGCACTACTCATGCATTTTATTATTGTGTAGTATTCTACCCTTTAGGATAGGTTTTGGATTGACACAAAATTAACACCCCTACATTTCTTAATCTCACCCAAGTTACAACCTGACCCCACACTACACTAGATCTCTTCTTTAATTCCGTGTACTTTCTCCCTTACTTTGTGTCGTACACAGTTCCTATCCTATTTCTTCCCATTCCTCGCTAGCTTAACGTACTCTCCTTCAATACAGCCTTCAACATGTCATCGTCAAGTCAAAATGTTCTGCAACCTTAATTCCTGCCTAAGACATGACATAATTTAAGTAATTCTCTGTGGAATCAATCGTACTCCACAATATTGTTCACCACTTATTTTAAATGGGATAAGAACAACACGCTAAATGCTTTTTCTCACTAAAATAACCCACAAGCTGCCGCAAGTGCGTGTAGCGGGGGGTGTGGGAAATATTTTCAGTTTAATTACAATAAAGAAAAACCAAGTCAATACCCGCATCTATTTTGTTAGAATACAGTAAGAGGTATATTTTAGAAGGGAAAATTTTACAATTTAAAAGTACATGAGGTGTTAAAAAATTTAGAAAATATCTGAAATTCTTTTATGTAACAATAGTGCTTCACATTAGCTTTTTCCTAGGTGACAGGGTGGGATACAATGTACATAGTCTTCTTTTTGGCCAAATGCACCTACCAATTAATGAATAAAGTTCTTGTTTTTCTCAAAAAAGTACTGAATGCTTGTTATTTTTAAGTACCTCGGCGTTTTTTCCTCAGATTTATAAAAGAAACTCTCCTTATTAGGATGTCCTCGTTCAATTTTGTTCATGCTCGCGGCTCGGGTTTATGGTGGTGAATTTAGGACGTGACTTAAAAAAAAAGAACCTGAGCACAACAACCAAAATTCTTTTATCCGACATATAGGTCAGTGTGCTCTTACCTTATAATGCCTTCTTAAAATAGACAATTTCTTTCTTCCCAATAAATAAAGTACTCTGGTGTGGCGTAAGCGCATTACTTGGTAGCGGGGAGATTCGCGATACGGATAATAACCCGGAATAGAGCCCCGACGGAGTTATTACAAAGATGTTCATTTTGTTGGAGCAGTGGTTGCGAAAGTGTGCTTGTGTTTGTTCTTTTTCGGGATTGCTGTGTCAAGGAGCACGTAAGGAACGTGGGTTGGAAAGAAAGAGGAAGGCTTGAGAGCCCCGGGCCAATTTCCACTGTGACATTCAGCGAAACACAAACGTGACATTGCATTCTCAAGGGCGTAATTCATGTAACGTACCTACCAATTTGCAGCAGTGATTATGTGCTTCAATCACACAAATGCCTGGCGCCTTCCGGCTAATTGGTTTTCCGAAGATATATCTATTGCGATTACCACTATCACCTAAGATACTACGATAAGTCAAAACAGAATTTAAATATTCTGTATGTTCATTCTTATTGTGTGGTTCAATTTTTGTTCAGAACTAAAAATTGCTAAGGTCAGAGCTATAGCTTAAGTATGTCTGAATGTATTTTATTTTTTTTAATTACACTAAAGATACCATTAAAACGGATTCATTTTAGGTTTAATTTAGAATGGACATTGAAAGTTCTCTAAATTAAATTATAAGAATTATTTCACAAAGTAAGTAGTGAAGGCTTATAAGAAGTGCCCTGCCGGTTGATAAAATTCTCCCGATTTCAAAAATGATAAAATAAAAGTAGCGTCACATAATCTAGGATCAACAAGAAAGTGGTATTAGGGTTATTAGATGCATAGTTAAGCTGGAAAATTATTCAGACTCATTAGCACTAATAAATCTTATTTGGATCCATGGGCCACACGAGCCACCAGAGACGTGCCTAAAGCAAACTATTTGACTTAAGTACGAAAGATAGCTCATACCAAAAAATATCGGGACAGTATTTTGGCTGGTATTATTGAAAAATACCCCGGGCAGTCTGTTTTGACCGTAAAGGCCTTATTCTTCCGAAGGAATCTATTGCTCATGAAGATCAATATACTGTGCCGTGGATTGTCTGCGGAATGAATCACTAAACTCTTATATTTTGCTTGTGAATTATGTTAGGAGTAATTTTATCAGATGAACATTGGTATTCATATATAGAGTGGAGGTAGGGTGAATACGGACTAGGTAAAACCATATGAGTCCACCGAACTTTGTTAAAAGGAAGTTCATAATGGTGTCAGAGTTGCCCGTTTTTGGGAACCGTTGACGTATTCTTCTCCCGTAACTCTGACGTGTTAAAGGTAAAGTGGTTGTACGATCAGATGAAGTGGTCTAATCTTTGTCAATGGTCCCAGGGTGCACCGGGAGGCTCTGCCATCGTACACTGAACATTGGTATTTCCGAGTGCGTATGATGACCGGTGTTGACGTCCGTAGAATGTCTTTAAAGTGTCCTCTCTCTCTTCTCTGCGCCCAAGCTAGACTCTGAAATAGATTCACCCATTTCGTTCGGCCACACATGACGTGAAAGTATTGGGTTTTACCCAAGGGCACGACCCGTTTGGCCGTTTCGCTCGCTCAACCCTCCATCCTTTCACTCATTAATGATTCCATCGTTATGTACTCACAACCGAGAATTTTCGCCGTTGGATTTGCGACAGAAAATTTCGAAAGTTTTGTCACCCTCTTCCTGCATGGCTGACACTTGCTTCAGTAGTCCTGAAATTGAGCGGCGGTGCTGAGGTGAGAGTGACCCTCCGGGAGAATTAATACGGACGGAAGTCGCTCGGGACGGTGGTGTTTTATCTCCCGAAAGGTAGGTTTGTGCACTACGTATTATCCCAACACACGGATTTGTTTCCACGATATTTAGGGGGCATTCTTCCGTGCTGCTTGTTATCGTTTTATTAGAAGGACTTGTGTGGGAAAGGGAAGTGGCAAGTTGAGAAGTATCAGTGCCTTCGGAAGTGGAATTTTGAATGATACAGTGGTGATCTGTTCTCCTTTGGTTGTGCGAGTGAGATTCCCATTTTTGCAAAAACTTTTGTGGAATAGGCTTCTTCAGTTGAATCGGTATCGTACAGTTAGCGTAGGTTTGGATCTTGCCTCGAGAAATATAGTGAGGCCCTCGTGCTCAAATAATTCACCTGAAAATTAATGAACAAATTAGACATTTATAATATTTAAATTGGATGAGTAAAATTATCGGGTACTATTTGGTGTTTTAACAAACTTTTTATGTTCACGAAATGGCCAAATAAATTTTTATTTTATTTTTTTAGCGATGAATATGAGCAATATTCTAGGAAA
The DNA here is from genome assembly GCA_037158775.1 of Hetaerina titia. Classification (NCBI taxonomy): domain Eukaryota; kingdom Metazoa; phylum Arthropoda; class Insecta; order Odonata; family Calopterygidae; genus Hetaerina; species Hetaerina titia. Next base: position 64,359,048 of record CM073771.1, read on the forward strand.
AGTGTTGATGCTTGATATGTACCGTCGCCTTAAAAAAAATCTCATTTGATTATAAATTACCACATAAGGAAAAAATATTTTCCATTATTTTCTCATTTCCTGTTAGATATGGAATCGGAAATTATATATGAACGAGGTGGTAGAGATAAGAAGGAAGATGGACTGGGACTAACGTGGGCCTAAATATCTTAAGCTCTTGGGTATCTGCACACCTAAAGGAATCGTCCGACGCGAAGGACTATGAAGGCCTCGGAGAATTCCTGGCAACATTCAGCCAATTAAATGCTACCTACCCTTTTGGCGCTGGAGGCAAAGTCCACGTGAGGATGTCTTTACATCACAAAATTTGTTGCTCGGTACCGGCTTTCCCTCTCTTAACTGACCACCGCATTAAGAAGAAGAAATGTGTTTCAGCAAGAAGGATATTTTGGAAAATGTTCCTATACTGAGCAGAAAATTCGGCTGTGTGAGCTCGAATCAGTTCCTTTTCTCCGTTTAACGAAAAACTTTATACACTGCAGAAAAATTCGTCTTCATTGCGACCCTGGTGGTAGGAAGCCATTAGCCTTGACACTCGTTTCTATTTTGAGGGATCCATCGTGCGATGAAGGTGAGCTTCTGAATTTAAATAGCAGGAATAGAATGTCAACGTGGGTTGATAGGTCTTATTTTGAATCTTCATCTTTGGGTCACTTATTGTTTACAATCAAATAGAAATGCTATGAAATCCAATCAATATAATTCCCAATATTGGCATTATTTGCCAATTGCAAATATTTAAAAAAAGTCACCATGATATGATTTTGAAAGATGAATTTAAGAAATTCATCTTTCCCAAATGTATCCAATTCATCATCAAATTTAAGATATTTTTCCGTATTGTAAAATGCATGCTTACAGAATAACTTACTTCGATAAACACAGTAATCAACCCGAAGGTCGGTTTAGTAGGTGATGGTAGAGCTCACCCATGTACCAAGCCCGACGGCGTGTGAATATTCACACATCAGGGTAGGGGGGCCAGTTCCTTTCCCTGTGCCGGTTATGGTTTCCCAGGAAGATCTGGTACCCGAAAAATCAACTAGCTTGGGTGGAGCTGCAGGTGCCCAAAGTGCCTTGCCCGGGAATGGAACCCGGGACCCTCCGATCAGTAGTCCAACGCTCTACCCACTAGACCACCGCGCCCCGCAAAATATATACATATATTTTTATAAAAATTTTCATAAAATATACCTGGATATATTTTTTCATATTGGCCATCGACGGTCTCTTTTCAATGAGAACGCTTAGGCCTTAGTGATAAAGTCAACATTGTCGCTCCTCGTCTTTCTACGATTATTTCGTTCAAGGCGCTCAATGTTCAAAGGACAGCACAAAAGAGAATTCAATCTTCTTCCGTATCGCTGGAATCGAAGTAGCAAATCGATCGCCGCGTAATTAGGAGGCAAAGATCTATTTATTTCCCGCCTTCTATTCTGGGTGGAGCGATCTTATTCGTCAAAAACGAAACGACCCCCTTCCTCGAGGACCCCTGGCCGGTTCGCCTTTGAAGGAGTCCCTAGTTTTCAATCCCGGCGCAGCGGGCGGGTCGGGCCGAGCGAGGGCGGAAGATGATGGAGCGATGATGCCGTGTGCGATCGTTGGCTGGGGGAGTGAGAGGGGAAGCGGGGGAGCGAACAAACAGCCTTGCCCTAGATTCTCTGCGGTGCCCACTACAAGTGAGAACTCCGCCCCGGGGCTTTAGGGAAGTCAATCTCGGAACGGGCGGTCTTTTCCTGCTGCGTCGGCTCTCGAGCAAGCACGAGGAAATAAAACGTGTGGTCGTTTGCAACGTCTCGTGTGGCCTCTTACGTCCGTCGACGGCAGAGAAAATTGCTTCTTCCTCCCAAGGCTGCTTCACTTAGGATGTCGTTCTTCTTGCCGTGAGCCAGCGTCCACGCTATGATGACGGAGAGGAAAGGGAGCATGAGTCAGTTTTCATGTCGTTCGGTTCCAAAATTTTCTTTGGCCTTCCCAAGGGAATGTACGAGTAAAATACGGCCGGGACATGGTGCCCAGACGTAATGATCGTTACTTTCGCAAGAGAAAACGCGGAGAGGTCCAAAGGGGCCACGAACATCAATCATACCCAGTGTTGGTGTAAGTCAGTGTCCGTGGTGCAGTGGACGAGAACCTAAGCTATACGTGGTAGAGTTTAGTCTACACTACATGGTAAGAGAAATCGTTTTGCAGCGAGTGAAATAATAATATGAGGGTTTTTTAAACGGAAATCAACCAGAAATTCTCTCGTACGATTCCGACCTGAAAAATAATTTTACCAAAAACCATCAATTTGTGGCGATGGCGTCAATTTGCATTGGTTTTAATTTTTAGGAAATGTTACCCTATTTTACTTCCCTAGTCAACGCGCTTTTTGAAGGTAAGGATATATAGTAGTATATTCTACCCTTACTCATGCATACACACACATATATATGTCTAAATTTACATTTATGTGGATAAAAAAATAGGATGACTAAAAGAAGCATAGGAGCACAATATCACTGAACGGTTCCCCAAATGCGTCCTTTCACGCACCTCGGACCCTGTATGAGGTGACCTCTTTCGTTTTATACCTGTAGAACCAGACTTCCAGTTGATGAATACGTTGTGTATACTGATCCCCGCATTTTTCATCGCCCTAATTTACGCTGAAATTTCAATGTAACTAGTTAATGTCAACTCTTACTTGCATTTATGCTCAATTATTATTAAGTAATCTACGGGTTAAGGTTTGTTTTGGATGGTCACAACTACCAAATAAATATTTGGTGACTCCTAATAAAACAAAATCCAGCAACCTGTAATCTGCATCAAGTCCTTCTTCATATCTGTGTACTTCTTTCCTCCCTTCATCCCGTCCAACATCCCTATCCTGTTCCTGCCCTTTCCTCGTTTGCCTAACATTCTCCCCTCTATTACCTTCTTCAACATTCCACTACCGCTCAATACGCCTTTCATCCATTTTTCCTGCCTCCATAGGATTCCTCTCAACAAACCCCTCTCCTCACCCACCATCACCAGTACTTCCTCATTTGTTTTCTTTTCGGTCCATTTCACCTTCTCCACAACTTCATTTCAAAAGCCTCCAATCTGCATCTATCCTTCTGCTTCAGTGACAACGTTTCCGCACCGTACATAGCTACACTCCTTATCAAAGTTTCAAAGAGTGTCTTCTTAACATTCTTACACAACATCCCTGACATCAACTCTCTCCTCTTTGTGAAAGTCTCTTTGCCTAGCGTAATTTTTCTCCTTACGTACAATAAGGAGAAGATCCTATGGAGGCAGGAAAAATGGATGAAAGGCGTATTGAGCGGTAGTGGAATGTTGAAGAAGGTAATAGAGGGGAGAATGTTTGGCAAACGAGGAAAGGGCAGGAACAGGATAGGGATGTTGGACGGAATGAAGGGAGGAAAGAAGTACTCAGAGATGAAGAGGGACCTGATGTAGATTAGGTCGCTAGATTGGGTATTTTATGGAGTTACAAAATGTTTATTTGATAGTTGTGTCCATCCAAAAACCTACCTTAACCGGTAGATTACCTAATAAATAAAATATATATATAGCACTTTTGTCACCTTTGTGAAAATCCCACGGACGTGCACAATAATGTAAGTGGACTAGTCGACGCAAACACAGAAACAGAAACACACAAAAGAGGGACTAGCTGAGTCTCGAATTTCATACAGTTTCCGTTTCGTTTGATTTTCTCATGCTAAATAAATTTGAATGGAATGAAAGAAAAACAAATGAAGTTTTAGGCCTGGTAAGGTAAAAGAGACGGCTGTTGTAAGAAGGTAGGACGAATAGATGAAGTAGGTACTGGGAGGTAATGGGATGCTAAAGACGCTAATAGAGGCGAGACTGCTAGGAAAACGATCCAGAAGGACGAAAAGAATAGACATTTTAGAGGAAATTAAGACATGTAGAAAGCACACAAAAAATATGAAAATGAACTACTGAAATATGCAATTTGAGTTTAGGATTGTTTTGTTCCATGTTAATTGGGCTTTTGAGTACAATAGTATATAGTGCCAGGGTCCGTCAAAACTCTAGCCTAAACCGGTTGACTGCTACCTACTCTACGAGGGTAATCACTATTATCTCCGTGTATCGTGGTGCTAACAGCTATCACTACGGCTATGCAACGTTGATCAGAACAAGCCAACTGGGGAGGATTTAGTTAGTCGCTAGTCAATGATGAGTAACGCCCGACACAAACACATTGCTATGCGACTATTAGCCAATGTGAAATGTTTGTTAATCGGCCAGGGAGGTGTCATGGACATACAGTTTTTCAAGAACTCAATTATTTATATCAGCTGCCCTTCGCTGGCGAATTACTGAATTAAATATAGGGACAGAAAACACTCTTGTGCGTTATCGTATAGATTTATTAATTTATTCCTTAGAGAGAGACATGTTCATGCGTGCGTGAGTTAATCAAAATTTTTTTGATCAGCACGGTAGGGGTGAGATTTAATGATGCCAAGGTCAACGCCGACAAGAGACCGCTGACAACGAGTTTGGAAGCAGTCACCCGGGCACCCGCAACCCAGTAAATCGCCCTTTGAGACTGGTGGCTTTGGGAGTCGGTGTTTATGCTGCATACTTTTGATAGCGGCCAGCAGGTGCCCAAACGGGAGCGCCCAGCCAATTACCATTCCGGCACCCGCGTGCCGCCGCCAATGAGAGCTCCCGATCGCGCTGTCGAATCCAGAGCGAGGTCAACCTCATTCGGTCGTTTGTCAAGTATTGGTGTTTACAGCGAATCCATTGCGTTTGCATACGTGGACTTCCGAAAATGCAAACATGCTGAAGAGACTAATTTTGTAAAACCCATTCACATCAAAGTTCTGGCAGAATTTTTCATTCTGCACTATCGCGCAGTAACATCTGAGAAAACCCGGTTGTGCAAATTTATCTTATAATGCATGGCAACACTTTGAGCCCAATAGAAAGCATGGAAAAAAGTTAACGTAATTCGTTCATGTTTCACAGAAATTTATGCTTAACTCTAAATCGATATCATAGCGTATCTCCTGTGAATCAGCATATTCAGTAATCTTCAAACTCTCAGTCTTGGCAGCGTTGATGAGCATGAAATATTTCTTCTTAGTCAAGTTATGCCATATTTTTACTAATATTTATTGATTGAATACTCATGAATATAATTGATCATTTTTATGAGTTAGTTGAGCGATGCTATATTGATCCACGTCCAGTTGGCGTTTCTGGCATGTACAGTTTTCCTCTTGCGTGATATGTGACGATGCTCAGCGTTATTTATCACGTAAACTTCACTTCGATGTGCACGCAAGGATGTTTTAACTTGTTCTTTCAACATGTCGTCCGTTTCTATTCATATGATATCATATGCACTCATCCTATCATTTGATGCAGAATGATTGCATAAACTTTGGCCTTCAAAATCAAAATATCATTGTTTTTTAAATGAGCACGATTTTCTATAGCCGGTTAAGGTATAGTTAAATTATTTGACTGGAACGGTTATTAAAGGCGATAACTTAAAAATGTAAAAATTCTCTCGGGTACAATCACTTTCCTCCTGGTAATTATTCCAGTCTTTAGCTTTGTGGCTATCACATTTTCATATCATGTTGAAAACAATATTTTTCGTCGATGGTAAATTTGATTCAGAATTTTTTGACGGTTTAAAAACTTTCGTAAATTTTTAATGATTAATTCTTCATTGGATTTTTCAGAATTACCAATTTCTTTCAGATTACCGTTTATAGTAGACTAAAAATATAGAAGTGTGAGTTTCACGGCACCATTAAGGAGAAGAAAGGGCTTGGTTAGGTGGCAAATTATCTCGGTGAAGAAGGTGTGAAGGTTGTTTGCCTAAGGCTTGTGTGTTTGCGGTGCCGGTGAGAACCTCTCACCCAGCAACTAAAGAACTTGATGGAATTATCGCGGCAGTCCACCAGAATGTTTTCAATTAATTTCGCGGAAGGTTAACCAGGGTCATAATATTTAAGGGGGTCGACGGGAGAGGCGAGAACGGGAGAGAATATTTGAGATGGCCGAAGGGAAAGGTAAAAAGGCATTAATCACAGATTTGAACCAACTGCTGCTTGAATAAATTATGTATTTTCTACAACGGGGGAATTTCTGTTTCATTCGGCGCTCTCTCTCCTTATTTTAGCGCTCTATCGACACAAAATAGATGTTATGTAATTATGTTAAATAATGTACTCTATAATATTATGTGAAGGTACGCGGTGTGATCATCTTCCTTTTCCTTAAATTCGGAGTTCCTATTTTATATTTCGCGAATGCTAACTGTAGCAATAGATCACCACTACTGCCATTAATATTGGTCTAGACTTAAGCTTAAATAAAATCTTCCCTCCCACTAGTAAATTTTTTGATAAGTGTGCAATTTCTAAACATTGAATGATACTTAAGTTATCTCCCAACTTTAAACAAATAGTTGACTTACTTACTATTTGTTCTATTCATGAAAATCATATAAATCGTGTGGAGATGATAAAAAATGGTAAAAATAGTATTTATTTTAAATGTTTAGGTCGCCATTAAAAATATTTGTTCCCCTCAAGTATTTTTGCAAGTTAAACTAATATTTTCACATCCTCACTCCCATACCTTGGAACTCGGCGGTTATTGTGTGGGTGACAAATATACTTCTGCATAATGAAGCGGCAATAAAGTCTATGTAGGGATGTTCAAGCCCTCACCTGTATTGTGTAGAGATTTTTGTCTAGTTTGTGTATGAGGAAAACCAGAGAGAAAATGATCCCCATTTTCATTGAATCTCTATCTTGTTGAAACTTGTGAGTTAATAGGACATTTCAAAATGAAACTCCAACAAAGAAATCGAAGTACGTATTTCGACGAGTTCTCCGCTGCGAATAGTATTGCGACTCCCGCCTGCTTTCTCAAAAATTAGAATCTCTCCGTCTCCGCCCTCTTTCTCTCAGGGTGCTCTGCCATACGATTAACTTGGGTGAACGGCATCACGGAGATCGTGTTAGCAATTATTTCCATGGATTTCTCCAACTGGTTGGGCGAACATGAATATCCTGAGCATCATTCGGTGAGATACACGTCAACATTAATGTTTATGTGTCTAAACATTATCTAGAGCAACTATTTCTTTTGGTAAACAACTTTCGACTAAAAAATGAATTCTTTACTACATTTTTATATTCCCTGAAAGGATGACATCCTAGTTGCTTGAGGATAAAAATGACGAAGTTCTTAAGCGCCCAGTATATTTCATGCTGTTTTTTGTAAACCTGAGCAATAAAAGTGAGTGAAAGTATACACAAACCGATTTAGTTATTCTCCAGTTTTAGTGATAAAAAAAGTTTTTACTAGGACTGAGCTCAGCAGACTGGAGGTTAGTTCATTTTTTACTCTGATCCGTAAACAAAGGATTAAAATGCATATGTTTTTATACTCAGAAAATCATTTAATTTTTGTATTTTAAACAAATTAGATAAAATTTTAACGTCTATTTCGTACGTAATGTGTTTAAATTCCATTTATTTTACTCAAATTGACACTATGCTCCTCAGCGCTCTTCTGAGAATATTCTAAAAATTTAATGATTTATTATTTAGATGAACACATATTCGACATTTTAAAAAATATATGTTTGTATTAAGAAGCAAATACTCTCGAAAATTTGTTAATATCCATTAATTTACATTGTGTGCTGTATTTCTGTAGATATTACCATGCCAGCGAACAAACGCTTCCTTAATATTCATTAACAGCATTTTGGAATTGTTACCTAACCTAATTATTTAAAAACATTTTACTATTGTTAATAATATTTTCCTTCGTTTGCTAAAAATATCCTGAGCAAGAGTGCTTTTAATAATGAATAAGTCTCAGTTTTTGGATTAAAACATTCAACGAGATTTAAGGCGTGGTATAATTTCTAACATCCTTCCCATGACAATTTTTAGTAAATATGGGTGAGTACATGCTTGTGAATATTGCGTCGTGTATGTTATTGAAAGCTACAATGATAAAATATGGAATGATCTTAGCCAATTAAAAAGTTGGCTGGCCATGGGCATAGAATAGATTATGTTTTTGCTATCTTTGGTAAAATATAATATTTAAGGTAATTGCTATTTCAAGTTAAAAATATTGTTTCTTAAAATTTTGAAGGTGTGATTGTAGAACCATCAAATTTATGAAAGAGATAATTATCAAATAGCATATAAAAATCTTAATTATCGATTGAATAATATGGTTCTAGTAAGTGCTCAAACGTATTCAGAAAACTTTTCCATTAATATATTCCAACAGAACCATCAGATTATTTCTGAAAATTGTTCCGAATCCTGCCCTTTGCATAAAATCACAATAGTCAAATTTTTTGCACTTTTTTCTGAAGGAAGTTTTCTCTGGGAAATGTTTTCACCCGCAGCGGTTCTACGTGTTACCGGGAAATGCCCCACCAGTCCTTCCTCGTTAATATATTCCACCTCACGCAAATTATGATACTGCTCCGTTTCCAAATCTTCGCCTCGGCGATCTCGTGCGTGGAGGACCTTCGGGCAAGGACTCCCGTCCGAGGCGTGTCGAAAGAAATGCCAGCGCGCTCCAAAATAACTCTGTCAGCGTTCGAGTCTTTGTGTCCGACTGGGAATCTCTTATTTTTCCGAGGCAAAAACGCGTGACCCACGTTTTCGTTTCGAGGAAGTGATGTCGTGCTTTTCGGGCAAAATTGCGAAAACCCAGGATAGAGAAGTTTTTTTTGCCTCTAAGCCTCACGACCACTAAACTTAGGATGAAAGTTGGGGTCGTCCTTTTTTACTTGGTTCAATACGTAACGGTGCGCGTGTGCTTTTGTGGAAAGGAGAAAAAAAAATAAAATTATTGAGGGGGAAAGGAAGAGAGAAAATATCTGCGGTTATGCAATCCTTTCCAGATAACTCAAAAATGAATCTCAATTATAGTTGAAGAGAAAGTGGCCCTACACATTGGGGAAAGATATTTACGGTTCCTCCAAGTCGTTATTTAGCACTACGTGGTTTATTAACCTGCTCATGACACCTCATCTCGGCGATCAGGGGTATGAGTCAGTAATTGAATAATGCCTCCATACAGTTGAATATAAAAAAATATATTTTTCAAATCGCTCTCTAGGAAAAGAAAATAATTTAGCTGGTGCAATTTATTTTTTGTTAGTTTATTTCCAATGATCAACTCCACTATTTACGGTTTTAACAAGCTTTATATGTGCGAATAAATTTAAAATGGGGAAATTCTGACGACAAATAGTTTTGAAATGAGCCAGGGAGGCGGCAGGGAGACCCCTACCTACTCCCACCCGAGATTTTTGGCCTCCCTCCCCCATACATTTCGGGTACACCATAATTTGTTTTTTCTGTTAACCCAGTCATTTAAACTCGTCAAAAGACATGTGGCGGGAGAAAATGGCAATCTCATAAAAGGGGGAGGGAAAAGAAGAGGAAGGTAATGATTAGTGAGGAAAATTTACTTTTCATCCATTGGGTAGATTTTAGCCTGTTCGTGCACATGAAAGCGTAGCTGTTAGAATTCTAAAAGTATTCTGGCCTCTGTTTCATCAAAGTTGTGCCCCTCCGATTTCAGAAACTGTTCAGGCCTTTGTTAATATATATTAATCTTTGTTTGTGTTACAAGTCTAAATTAGTGTAGTATTATATAATACGAGCACTCGTACTTCGGTTTTTCTAATTGAATTTTTTTCAATAGCCTAATATTTTGTGCATTTTCTTTGGAAGATTCATATTACATGAGTGTTGCACTTCTGATAAAGGGGTATTGTGCACGACAAAAATTACAGCTAAGGTTTGGTACCTGAAAACAATTTCTTCCCATATTTATTGAACTAGTGAAGAGTTCTAACTTTTTGAAAGTATAGTTTTTAGAAGTTTACTTCTTTCAAGACTTTTCCTGGAACTGGGTTTATAAAATAAGGTATTAGTATTATCTCATATATCTTTTCATCAAGCAGCGCCTATTCTTTCATGCGGTACCATTGGAGTGACTTATACAAATTTATTAAAAAACACTTTTTTTGATAGAGAGGCGAAATAAATTTTCCAAATATTTTGCGCGGATATTTAATTGTTAATACCACTGCAATAATTCCAAGTTTCTCAACTGTTACTCGCGTAAGCTAGCAATTCGATTTAAGGCGTAACCGCAAGCTTCAATGAATTTGATTGGAATTCATTCAACAGTACATCTACGAAGGTTTCCGCTGCATCCATCGATAATGTTTCGCAAAAAAAATACCAACATTGGTCGAAAACTAAATGGTAATGCTACGGTATGCGGTGCTGCGTGATGAACGAACATCTAGCTTCTCGCGATAATCACGATGAAACCTGGTGTCAGTGAAAAAATATACATTCGTGAAAATCTGCTGGGCCGCAACTTGTTTTCCTCTCCCTTAGCCAATAAGTGTTAAACATCCAGCAATCCCGATATTTCCGTCGAGATATTTTCCGCCGGATATTTTCTTGCTAGCGCCAAGCAACGGGGTCTGTGTGTACCGACTCGTCCGACAGGACTTTCCTTTTCGATCGATACTCGAGGCATTTCCGTTTGCTCCATGCATTATTATTTCGCATCTGCACCTGGTCTTTCTCCCCTCCCCCAGACACCCCCCTCTCCCTACCACCCTCCCTTCGATCCCGCCCCATCTCCCCCTCCTTCCTCCGTGCCGCCCCGTAATTTCGGGCGAAAGTTTCGTCCTTGGGAGAGAGCGGGTGATCTTGACAGCGACTGTGGCGGCGCGACTGTCGAGGCCCTCCGAACCGGAGTCGGAGCCGCTGGGAAGGAAAAGGGCACTCCCTTAAATTGAAGGGAAAAAAATCTTGGCGGCGTGCAGGATTGCGGAAGAAAATGAATGAACTTACAAGGGGACTCCGTTTAAGCGGCTATTTGCGTCAACTCCTCTTCGACCAATGGTCTATCTTATTTTCTCGTTCGGGAAAGGACGGCATCGAAAGACCTTCACTGGAATGAAGTTGGTTTTCTTCGGAGAACTGATCTAGCTTTGATTAGTGGAAAAAGGATTTGCACCGTTCATGAGTGTTCACGATTTCGTTTCTGAGAACGTTTCCGTAACAGTCCAGAATTTTCTAATGCTGCCTTGATAATTCACGACCAAATATTTTCGAGGAAGTTCTTTCCGTTTTAATCCTCAGTCAAGTATGTATGTTTTCCTTCAAAAAATATATGTATACAATGCAGTAATCGTGAATAATACCGTTGATTTTGGGCTGAGCACAACTTTACTGTGCCTATTTACTTTTTCAGTATGCTTTACGCCTCCTAATTTCTTTAGCAACAGTTCCAAATTAAAGATTCACCAGCATAGCAAACAGTGCCTATATGTGGTCAATGGAACTCTAGTATACGACTATCTCTGACGCTTACCAACCACCATGACATATTACGCCCTTGCACCTGAGTTGATCGTTAGAATATGCTTTAGCGGAATATACTTAAAAGCGGGATATTCATGTTAGGAGAGGCAAGTAAATGAATTTTTGTACAGTTGTGTCGGCTGTGTCCATCCTAAAACCAATGCTTACGGGTAGAATACCATTGATAATTCTTGAACGCAATGGTGAAATTGGAGGTCATTATAACGACCGCTTCAACTGTTACAATTTTTTTTTCTCTGGAAAATAAGAGAAGTTCAGATTGGGTACTTTATACATCACAGTAATCATCATTAATCCATGCAAGAAATGCATGCCAATTTTCAGCAGTGAAAATTGAGTGAACAGAATCGGTCTTCCAAGTTATTCGTTTGATAGCAATTTATCAATATATGTGCACCTATGCAGAGATGTGAAAGACTTAAAAAAAACTTTAAATGCAAAACTTCTAACGATAAAAGACCAAACTGTTATAGAACTATTGTGGTAGAGGCTCATGCAAAGAATGGGAGCACTGAGATTAGAAATCATGTCAGATGCTTCATAGCTCAATTGACAGGTCACAGAAATTTCCGAATTTTATATGGGCAAGTCATTTCCAATCGGGCATTCTAGATTTTAACTCCGGGGTCCGCAAGGCATTTCTTACGGTAGGAATGGCGTAGCGTTAGTCCAAACTGAGTGAAAGATGTAAAATTGGTGAGCGTATTCAACTCCCTAAATGTGATGACGTCACAACCTTTTCGTCAACACCACTTTCGCTCGCGGTCAAATCAATTAGCGTGTCCTTGTCACCAACCTTAGGGCTCTCCTCAGAGACCTTGCGTTGGATGACCATTCTCGTCGTCCCTCACAGATAACCAATCTTTTCCACGAAATTCATAAATTTTTAAGGGAAAAATAAAATGGAATCCAGAATTTGGGATACAGAAATATCTCAAAAGTTTCGGTGGAAAATAATATCAGCCTTAGACAGGTTAAGGAAGGAACTGGAGGCAGTCTTAAAGAGGTATTTTATGAATAAAGACAGAGAAATATGATGATAAAGCCAAATGTGTCGAATTGAATCTTATATAATGCAATATTTCACAATACTTAAATTTGCCCGCATAAGTTGAATTTTAGACATAAATGTCACAAAAATTACGGGAAAATGTTTTATAACGAAAGTGAAACTAGGATTTTACTCTGTATCAAAGGGGCATTAATCCAAAAAGACCAATTAAACAACCTCTTGTGGTGTCAAATGAAGAATCGAAAGGACATCACCGTATATAAAACACATTTATTGCAGAAGATAAGTTCGACAAATGAATAATAGTTATTTAAATCATTTTAGCAAATTAACAACAAAATAATCTTTTGATTCATCAAATAGTTTAGGGTCTTCAATTTTTTTCAAATATTACAATTTAGAAAATTTGAGGGCTTTCCTTTTTCGCAATTATTTTCCCTTTAACAAGTAATATGCGTTTAGGTTGAACATTACTCTTTCCTCTACCGTACAAAAGAGCAAATAATAGAACCACATTTTCCAAAATGGTACGGTAAAGTTAAGAAATAAAATACACTCTCTACGAAATTACTTTTCAGTACAAACTACATCTTTTTCAGAATGATCTATTTGAAATTCCCACGATCCTATTTATTCATATACCCTGCATTATTAAAGGATGCAATTTTGGAGTTTTGAATCGTGAAGGAATGGGTTTTAACTCACTACCTCTGAGGAAATAATCATCCATAAGTAAAACTTCCGTAATCCCCGAAGGACTTATGAGCGAGCACTCTTTCCTTACCCTAAAACCATCAAACTTCACCTTGAAGAGAAGTTTTAAAAAGAGTCCCGCTTCCGTTTCGTCACCCAAGACAACGCCTCGTCACGGACATCGACGAGCGCCCCCACGGTTGTCCGTGACGTCACGTTACTTTGAGAAATATCGAACGCACTACTACTCGCTGACCATTCGCGGGTTCCCATTTCTTTAGCACGCGGGACGCATGCCATGTGTCACGTACAGCCAACAGTTATAGGTCAGGGTCAAAAAGAGTGTTTGGAGATGTATTCCTTATTTCCCCCCCACCTCTCTCTCTCTAACTCACTCTCACTCCCTTCATCTCTTCCCTCCCTAGGCTTAATGTAACATTCCGCGGAGACCTTTGAAGAATGTAGGTCGATTGACAGTGAAAACAGATTTCCGCCGTGTCCAAGTGTGGTGCGGGAGGCTTCAAGTCTCACCCGCCCAGAACCGCGTGCGGGCAAAGGGACGTCTCGTAATTTTTTAGCATCGTTCACCGATGATGATGTATTCTTTTCCCATGTCGTCGTCATCCTCACCTTTATACAGGTTCTGTCCATATCCGTCGATGAAATCCCCTCATGGAGATCTCTCAAGTGTTGATTAAATCACTGAGAGTAAAAACTCTCCCTTTTTTTCTCTCTCTCTCCTGCTGGTTCAGGTTGCCGGGTGAAAAGATTGACGCTACTCCGATTGGTGAGGGACAATTTTCTCTTTCTCTTAGGCAAGCGAATATGGAAAAAGAAAGGTGTCATCGCTTCGCCGAGATGACAAGGCTCTTCGGTGGTTTTAATTGTTTGATTGAGTATGCATAAATGCGGAGATTTTGATGACGTGTTCTGAGTCTTGAACTTTTCTATCAGTTCTGGAACAAATTTGGAGATTTTCTAGTTAGTTGATCTCCGCGGAAACAAGTTTCTGTAGTCCGAAAACAAGGCAAGCTTCAAAAACGGCTTTTTTTCCCATTCTACTTATCATATAAAAGGCAGTGAAAGCGATGGTTTTAAGGTGATATGAAATAGTGAGGACTAACTCAAATTAAAGTAGCATGATACGTATACCTTGGAAGATACAATGGCTACTCACCGAGTTTTAAATGAACAACTCGGTCGTAAAAATTCAAGAATATATATGAATGCATTGTGATTATAGTAAATATCTCATGGTAATTGCTTCAAAATTCTTATATCACGTGTAGAAATCTACTTTAATATAGTGAATTGCATTGACATTGAGTTTTTTTCGATATTGTATTATTTGGAATTGAATTATTATTATAATATTATTGGCATTGGTAGTATATTATGTATCGTTTTACATTAGATAACATGCAATCGCACTTCTTCCTATCTTATCCAGTTGTGCATGAGGAAACAAGTGGAGGCCTTAGTTTCATAAAAAAATTATTTAACGGTAAAATATTGTAATTTTATGTAAGTTATATTTCCATCAAATAAATTAGTACTGTTTTATTGCATTTCTGGAGATATTTTAAAATTGAATCTACAGTCAACCTACGGGCGTGGACCTTGAAGAACAGGTTTATTCAGGGTCTGTATATAAATACCGTCGACGGCCTTCAGATTTTTGGTACCTGTCTCTGCAACGGTGAGCAAATTTGAGGAAAAGCTGTCGTCATTTTTACCTCGTACAGCTTAAATGTGCGAACGGAAAAATTTAGCGTGATTCATATTCGAATAATTTTTCGTGCGAGACAATTTTGCGCAAGGTGAAGTTAACTGAGTCATTGGTCGAGTGTCATTGTCGAAGGGAAATTGAGGTACCGTAGCCAGGTGAAAATAGACAGTAGCTACTCTGGCTGAAATTAGTTAAAAAGTTGGTTATATTTTTTTCGGATAAGTCTCTTAATGAAAGAACGAAACATATAATTCGAGTAAAGATCTGATACTAATAAGCAAATACTCATTTAATGAAACGCTAGCTTGTGTATTGAAGAGGCTGTCAAATTAAAATTTTTTTTCTATGAAGTATTTTGATTTAAAGTCGTATTATCATTTATTTAAATTCATTTTTTTGAGATCCGCCACCATTATTGGAATATTGCTGTTTTAAACAATTAATAAACCAACACCTCAGAGACAGTTCCAAAAGCATGTACCGTTGGTAAAAAAAGTGTGGACGTGATGTCCGCGATCCTCCTGCTATTATTTAAATTAAGGACTTAGAAAGCGGCACAAGGTCATCCAGGAGGGTCAGACCCGGACGGAAACTTCAGGTCCGAAAAAATCAAGCATGTCTTCATGGCCGTTTGAATAATGCGTCGTCGTAGGTATTCCTGTACAACGATGATTCCTTGGAAAACTATAGTCATTCGCCGGTGTACGCTCAAACTAATTCCCGTAAGCATCTTTAAGCATATATATGTCAATTAGAACAATGCACCATTTTTTATACGCATAAAATATTCATCATAACTCGATAATGCAGGTACTTCGATGAACATTTGGAAAGTGTTACTCCGGATAACACTTGATGGTGGATGACATTTCAACTCTGTCCTATGGCGTTTTATTTGAAACATTTATTTTTCTGTTAAAATGTTAAAAAAATATAAACGAGTCTGCTCATTTAAGTGGGTAGAGTACCTAGATTTAATTCACGTCAAGACACTCGGTATGAGTAGAGTTGGGAGATATTTTAGGTGGTGATCCAGGTGCCGATATGTTTCGCACCTAAAATCTAGTTGTATGACATTGTTTCTTCATAAGGAAATTACTTCTTGAAAGTAATATTTAAAGTAATTTCAAGTTTATCAATAATTAAGGAATGGGAAAAAATTATCTTGAAAGTTGTTCAAATGAATTTCAAATTCATTCTGAGCAAGTATTTTTTGCTTCCAACATTCAATGTTTTTTTTATTTATAATAATATGTTTTTAAGAGTGGTTTTCATCCAAGTCTGCAACACATTCATGCATTCTACTCTTGTTTCTGTCAGAGAGTCATAAGAATCACAAAAATGTCAATGTCCTAAATTCGGTCAAATATTTCTGTTCAAAATAACATCACATTGAAATTGGTTTATATGAGCTATATACCCCGAATAACCCCTTTTCCGGGGTTTTTCCCTTCAATACTTCAAGGATAATTTGAAAAATCCCAAGGGCTTCTCATTTGCGTGCAAAGTGTCTCCAAATAAAACACTATATACTCATTATTAATATTAACATTTTATTTTTGCAATGTACGTATACTGTTTATGTTGAGAATCGATCTCATACATACATTAGAATTTTAGAAGATATATTATGAAATTTATCATAAGACTTTACCCGTAGCCCTTTGTACACCATGTGTCATAACTCTTCTCTTTGTGTCGTCTAAGTGACTTGCATCATCCAAAATACAATCATTCACGAATGTTGCTAGTTTGACAGAACAATCCTTTATTAAACTCTTCCTTATTGTTGAATGAAGACATTATAGGTTTACCTACAAAGCAATTGTGGATGAAAAATAAATTCCAAATGAAATTTCGTGATGTTATCCAAATAAAGGCTTGCGTATCCAATGAGTCAGCATTTGAAAGTGAAGAACTATTGAATACATTAATTCTCTCTTGCTCAACCGTATAGTCTAACAGTATTAGGAATTTTTCATGTTTGAATATCCAGTTACCATTATAATTCAACTGATATGATTACTGTAATTCAGTTTTAAATTGTAACGATACACTTAAGAGTTTTATTGGTCGGTAAACCACAACGTAAAAGTCAAAGAGTTTGATGTTATGGTGGTGCCAAATTTCCAGAGGGACTGCAACAATTTGTTTTATTTATTTTAATGAAGGAAATCAACAAAGGTTCCCTTGAGCATTAATTTTTTTCAATTAATTTATTTGACTTGACAATGTTTTCATTTCTTTGAAAATTTTGCCATATTTTAAAAGAGCGAGCATCACATCCATTCGTATATTTTCAAAGACAGAATTCCTAAAATACGTAAATTAAAAATGAGACTTAAAAGAGTTAGAAATAAACGAAATTACCACCATAGATTTACCACATGATTGCCTCATTAACACAAATACATATATTTCCCCAAATACGAAGTCGATCTCAATTGTTCCTCACTTTACGTCTCCTTTGTTCACAAACCTATGAGAACTATCAACTTATTTGTAAGAGTTTACACGTATTTCATTCATTGTCAAGGAGAGCATCAATTACCAATACATTGTTACAATAAATCATCAGATAAACTTTTGTGGTATATTAATGAATATTATGCGTTTGGCCTATTTATAGTTGGACCCAGAAATCGTGAGACCTCCTGCTCATACTCCAAGATTGTGACCAAGCCGATCATCACACATCGAAGGACTATTAAAGAAACGAGAGGAGGTGTGAGACGTGGGGAGGTCTGCGGGAGACCGAGCGGCGAGAGGCGTGACCCCAAAGAGTGGACTTTAAGCGTCCGCCCCAGGAGCCATGAAGGGCTGGTTCGACGCTTTCAGGAGCGATGGAGGACCGACGCTCTACGCGTACAGCAACCGGACGCCGGTCACCGGAGACGTCCAGATGGTGGCAGTGTGTGTCGTCTTCTTTGCCATATTCCTGGCGTTCCTGCTGATCTTCCCCGGAGTTAGGAAAGAGGTAAATCTTTCGGGGAAAATGCATGGGGTAAATCACCACCTTGCGAGGAATCGCGGGGTGGTTAGGACAATGCTGACTTCTGGTATACTTATTTCACGTCAATCTATTGAAATAGGGTAATAATAATAATAATTAGGTAATCTACCGTTTAAGGTAGGTTTTTGGATGGACACAACTATCAAATAAACATTTTGTGACTCCCCACCTGCAAACTAATCTATATCAGGTCCCTCTTCATCTCGGTGTACTTCTTTCCTCCCTTCATCCCGTCCAACATCCCTATCCTGTTCCTGCCCTTACCTCGCTTTCCCAACATTCTCCCCTCTATTACCCTCTTCAACATTCCACTACCGCTCAATACGCCTTTCATCCATTTTTCCTGCCTCCATAGGATTTCTCTCAACAAACCCCTCTCCTCACCCACCATCTCTAGTACTTCCTCATTTGTTTTCCTTTTGGTCCATTTCACCTTCCCCATTATTCTCCATACCCACATTTCAAAAGCCTCCAATCTACGTCTATCCTCCTGCTTCAGTGACCACGTTTCCGCGCCGTACATAGCTACGTTCCATATCAGAGTTTTTACGAGTCTTGTCTTAACATCCCTACTCAACGTCCCGGTCATCAACTCCTCCTCCTTGAGAAAGCCTCCTTGCCTAGCGCAATTCTTCTCCTTACGTCCCTACCACTTTGACCGTATTGGTCCAAAACACTTCCGAGATATGTAAACTGCTCTACCTGCTCTATTTTTTTCCCTCCTATTTTAATATTTAGCTTAGCCTTTTTCTTTCTGGAAAATCGCATAACCTTTGTTTTATTAATATTGATTCTCATCCCATATTTATCGCACTGAACCTCCAATTCACTCAGCAATGCTTGCAACCCCTTGGCTGACTGCGCAACTAATGCTTGGTCATCAGCAAACCTAACCGATTTTACGCATTCCCCTCCGAATTTCATTCCTACCTCCAGTTCTTCCCATGCCTCTTTAATCATTTCCTCCACATATACGTTGAACAGTACCGGTGACAATGGGCAACCCTGCCTTACCCCTCTTCCTAACACTGCCAATCCGGACTCTCCGTTCCCCACTCGCACCTGAGCAGTCTGAGACATGTACAGGTTGCGGATTAGTCTCCTGTCCCTCCAATGCATTCCTATTTTCTGCAATACACGCATTAATTTTTCCCAATTCACTCTATCAAACGCTTTTTCGAAATCTACAAAACAGGCAAAAACGTCCTGATTGTATTCTATATTCCTCTCGAGAGTGATCTCATTACTGCAATGGCATCACGCGTACCTCTTCCCTTCCTGAACCCAAACTGATCATCCCCTAAGTAATCATTTGCCTTATTCTCTATCCTTTTGTTGATGATCCTGAGAATAACTTTATCTGCGTGGGATATCAAACTTATTGTTCTGTAATCCTCACATGATATAGCCTTTGTCTTTTTTGGAATAGGAACTAACACCGATCTCACAAAATCTTCCAGCGAGATTCCTTCTTCATAGATACTACGAATCAGTCCATATAGGGCCTTCTTTCCACATTTTCCTAAACATTTCAACAGTTCTACAGGTATGTTGTCCACCCCGACGGCCTTATTTGCTTTCATCTCCTTAAATGCCCTTTCTATTTCAACGTCGAGTATGCCTGGACCTAAGCTATCTTCTTCTACGTCATGTTCCTTTTCTATGTCTAACCTCGTCGGCCTAAGTTCTTTACCATACAGTGTTTCTATATATTCCTTCCATCTCTCTTGGATTTTTCCTGGTTCAACTATTATCTTACTCCACGTATCTTTAACTGTTAGCACAGATCCTGCCTTCTTACTTCCCGATAATAACTTAACCTTGCTGTATAGAGCACCAATTTCACCCTTCTTCTGTAAACTTTCCATATCCTCGCATTGCGTTTTCCACCATTCTTCTTTTGCTTTATTTGTGGCCCTTCTCAATTTATTGTTTAACTCTTTGTACTTCATTTTGCCTAACTCTGTGTTTACATTCTTCCATCTGAAATAGGATATAATTATCAAATTAGCAGAACATTAAAAGTCTATCTCTAGGTTGTACTAATCCAGTGCGGCAATTAATAGAATATCATTTTAATACCCATAGATATATAATGTTTGAATACAGTGGTGCACGAAATGGATATGCACCAATGAAGCCAAATCTGACGAGTGGAAAAGCAATTTAAGATTTATTTAGATCAGATTTAAAAATATTTTTGATTAAAGGTGACTTAAAATTTTTGAAGAAAGTTGGAAATACATTCTTTTGTATTCATACGCTGGAAAGAGTCTTACGGGATAGATGAAATAATATCATTGAGGTATCCACATTTGAGAACTTCACTGAAATATCCAACGGAGTGAGTTGTTGCCACACGTCCACCAATGTTTTTACTACGCAAAGCGCATGAAATGTTTGGAATTTTATAGAAGTTGTACCAAACGCCAATATGTAACTGAAAAATGTATCCATTAAATTCCATCCGATTTTATTAGAACTTGTGAGAGGTGGGTAAGTCTTGCATACTGGTTGAACTCAAATGTGTTATGACTTGAAGGAGTTCACAATTTAAAAGCTCTGGCTGCGTGTTTATCCACGCCATGTGTCTGTAGTCAAATTTTATGTGCGATACTAATTTTATCGCTGATATCTACGGAAGTATACGTGAAAATTACGACACACACTCAGTGCTCGTATTGCAGCGCTCAGGCATTACCCGTCACGGGTGATTCGGTTCATGAGCGCCTATCCCTGAGTATTATAGTAGCCTCAAAGGAAGGGATATTCAACATTTCCTCCTCTCATATTCACCCGTTGACGTAAAAGGCAATTGAATGAGGAAATACGTACTTCATTTCGTTCCGAAAATGTGATGCGTGAAGTGTTCCATCACGGACGAGTATTACGCAATGTTAACTGCGCCGTGACAGAGTGGCCAAACGTACGGAACATTATTTGCCCTGGAAGAGATTAGAGTGGTTGCTTTCAGAGCAACTTTCCCAGAAAAGTAAAGTTTAAAAGCTGATAGTTTCACTTTTGTATAGCACTAATGAGTGCCCTCCCCTGCACTTTCACCGTCAAATGATGACGGATCTCGAATCGTACTCCCTCATTCGGCTCTCAAGTGTCTCTCGTAAATTGGTTACCATTCTTCGGAATGTCTAGAACGAAGGGAAATAAAGTTAGATAAAATTTCGAGAGAAATGTATTCGAGTGACGGTTTGCCTCTGCCACTTCAAAAGTTACAGGAAGGAAAGAGAAGAAAACGACCGGAATCGTAGCATGTAACGTGGCGTGACCTGTGTTATAAATGGGATACGGAACACAATCGGAAATTTCTCATGAAATTCCAGGAACAACTGGTATATGCTCGCAGAGAAATTATTCAATCATAATCATGGAGACGTTCTTGTGTGCGGAAAATTTTCAATGATACGCTAAGGAAAAAGAGACAAAAAAAGTCCATCGGTTTCAACTTGTACTTAAATTCACTTTAGCGTGTAGTTATCAAAAGTCATTTTCAGAAACCTTTCCCTCTAGCCATTCCAATTTATTTTTAATTTAAACCTGATCTCACATTTCAAATTAATTTTGAGTTGTGGAAGATATCTTTTTACTTATTTTTAATCTGTCTCCAAGAAACTATCATCAAACTTTTAGCAATCCTTCACACGTCTGTGGTGCATTAGCTGTACTCCAATGTTTGATAGGAGGAGGAATTATAGGTAAGGTGATTCATTTGATGTCTCATTCATTGGAACTATTTTCGGTCGTATTTATCTATTCGTGCGTGGTGTTAGCATAAAAAAGGATCACCCTTGGTGTTTATTTTAATATTTTAAATTGGGTTATGATACCTGTCAATTTTTCAAATGTTTTAACCCAAGACTTTGGAGTAAAATTTGTTCGTATTAAAGCTAAATTATTCACAACAATAGAAAAATGTAATTCATATTAGTTATTTGCAGCCTTATTAGATAGACTTAAAGAAGAAGATAGAAAAGTTTATAAAATATATTGCCTTTGTTTGAATGAATAAGCAGCAAAGAATTATAATTGTTGATTTTGATTTATTTGTTTCGTTTTCATAAATTTATAGAATTATTCTGAATTAAAACAAATTTGTATGAAGTATATATTCTGCCCTGTCCTCCAGGAAAGAGTTACCACCTACTTCATGTTAAAAATAAATTAATGTGCATAAAAATGTTTAGCCTTGTTTTAACAGAAATTATAACATTAGACTTTACACACGTGAGCCCTTCAATATGTCCTTAGAAAAGGGACCGGAATAGGTTTGCTTTAGTAAGCCTCATTAGACTGCTGTTAAAGTTTAAGCTATATCCATTGAGTGGTTTCATTTTCATAGTCGATTGAAGCAACAAACTGATGTTTATTTAGAAAAATGAAAAACGAATGAGTTTAGTGTGGCGATTAAACATTTCTGTTTAAAAGGTTTTGCACCGAAAGATATCAAGAAGTTGGATGAAGTTCGTGGCTTTTGCTAATCCTCATGTGTTTGCGACTGTTGATGATGGGCAAATGATTTTAAGCATGGTCGCATATCCACGAATGTTCGGGACGTCCAGTGGAAGTGACTTCCTCGGAAATTATTGACACCATCAGCGATATGTTTTTTAGGGATCGACGAATCAAAGTCCGCGAAATAGTTGAGACCACAGGCATATCACAAGGTGCACGTAGTGTTTTCAATTTTACACGACAAAGTGGGTGTGAAAAAATCCCCTCAAGATGAGTGCCGTGTTTTTTCTCGGTGGAGAATAAATAAATGCAGTCTCGTGATCGATTCGGAGGCTCGTTTGGCGTGTTTCCGTCGTAATCCTGACGAGTTTCTTTGTACATGACATTACACGTACTCATAATCTGCGTACATGGGCATCACCTTGCAATAAAATTAGCATTTTAAGCAATTCTGCCGTTATTACGCTAGGTCCATATGATTATTTTTTCATATTCCTCCCCTGATTAATCCAATCATAGAAGTTATTATTTAGTTAATATTCATTTTAAATATTGAAAACCTTTCAATCAGATGAACAGTATGCTGGAATGAATTCAGAAGTGATTAATGATAAAGGCTATATGAACTCGGCCGATTTGATTTCTCGGTTTTTGGATCTTGTAATTTGAACAACAGAATGTTTGAACTTTTGACGATTTTATAGGTGTGGATTTTACACCTTGACTCTCTACATGGTATAAATCACTCATTTTGCTTGCTTACTTAATTTCGCAAGTGAAATAATCTATGGCGTCAGAAATCTCATTGACAGTCGCCCAGAGGAGTAAGTGTCTGCGGGTTCTCGAGCGGAGAAAATCTTCGTAGATCCGGTATGGAGGATTCCATGAAGTGACGCCATGGACATAAGCACCTCAAGACGCCTGCAAGTTCATGAAAGATGAAGAAGTAGAGAAAGCGCGCGTCGGATGGGGATTGAATAAAGGCCTCATACCGGCGAGCTCACGACCGCTCGCGGGCGATGGGAGTAAAACCCCCTGAGGGGCGAGGGCGCCTCCGAACCCAACTAAGAGGCGGAGAACGACGAAAAGAGCGATCCAACCGACGCGAAGAAAGTAATAAAATCGAGGCGCAGCCTGGATTTATTGGCCGTTCAAAAATAATATATTTCGATTAATCAGCGCCATCTATCACCTAGCCCAGAGACCGCGCTCTTTCGCGGGGCGCGTGACTCCCTTCGCCTCCGTTCCACACAGTACAAACCCCACACGCCCCACCCCGCTCTCTCCGCAACCTTCCCCGCTACTACCCTCGTACGACCGGCGAAAGGAAGAATGAGTGTGAAGAGGTCAGGAGACGATTTCCCTCCTGGGAACGTCTTGGATCTAAGGGTGGACGACCCACTTGGGGAGGAAGTTAGGACATTCGTAGCAGTAATTATCATTATTGGAGGAGTCGTCTGACAGCTATGGGCATTTTTTTAATGAATTGTTGGGTACTTTGGTAGATATAAGATATTCAGGTAATGAGGAAAGTTGGAGAGAAACCCGGCGCTGCCATTAGCCTATCTTAACATTTATCGCCAAGGACTCCACTTTTTCCGCCAAGGACTTCGATAGTCGGAGGCTTCACTTGAAATGCCCTACACCTAGCACTCTTAAGTGAGGAACGGGTTCTGAAAAATCCTGCTACCGCAAGGAATCAAATCCGTGATATTAGATGATGAAGTCAGTATCCTAGCAATCGTACCAACCCAATCCCTGGAAGGCCTGATATTCTTGAGTTTTAACACCACAAGTGTAAGTAAATCTCACGAAGTCTCAGTCTCACGAAGGAAATGGCATGACTTTGGACTTCGTATTTGCCTTGGTCTGCCATCGTTGTTTGTCTAGTGACATATTATATTTTGAAAATCCAATCCTGAAGTCCTTGAAATATACTACGAATCACGTAGTTTTCTTTGCTATTTTTTCTCAAATAAAACTTAACTTCTCATGCTTTCTACACTTCTGAAAAATTCTTCTTTTTTCGCAACCACCAAAAATCACTACTTTTCCCGCTCCTCTCAGGTTTACCATTTGTCTCAGCCGTCATATTTAACAATTCTTCGTGCACATATTAGCCTTGCCACCCAGCTTATTTCCTTCATTCTTTCTCGTGCGTCAGTAAAAAACTACAATCCATGCCTACTCCCTTTCCTCAAACACTCAAGTTTTTTAAGCATGCATTTTCAAATATCGCATGGTATGCACACCATTGCAGCACAGCGGTCACAATGTTGGGTGACAGTTATATTATTAAATATCGTGAAGTCAGCTCATTCCATTTTTTTTAGGCTATATCGATTTACGATATTAGCATAAAAATATTCTCGATATTTCTAGGCAAAACAGCAAAATTTCGTAGTTATACGATATATTTACACCAATTTTCGATGTATCACAGCATCTCGGAGGTCTCTAGGGCTCTCCTTGAGAAATAGCCGAAAATGAATAGGAAGAACTTGTATTCCTTCCAGAATATATCTTGAACTTTCAAAGGTGGCGTCGTCCCGCAGATGGGCGGTGGTGGCCGTGGATGGATTGTGGATGCTTCCCAGCGAGCGGCTGACCGCCTCGCGTGCCATCGTCGGGGTGGGGTCGGCGAGGGCAGCACACGGGAGTGGAGAAGGGGGGGATTGTATAGATAGGCGCACGATACTACTCATAAGGAGGTGTGGGATGGTTGGGAGAGGCGGAGAGAGTGCTCTCTCCCCTTGGTGCTGCGGTGAGCACTCGAGGCGTTAGCTAAGGTCGTCCAAGAGAAAGTGACGTCGGAGAGTGAGGAAGGCAGGGTGCCGTAGTGGGAAGGGACGAAGAGAGTGGATGTGTATGTGTGTGCAGGAGGAGGGGAAGGGGTGGGGAAGGGCAGAGAGGTGAGACTGGAAATATTACGGGAGAGAGAGAGGATGAAGGAGAGAGAGATGGAGAGAAAAGGAATATTGTAGAAGGAAAGAAAGCACGCTCGATGCTTTTCGAGTCGCCGAGGGATTGGGGATGGGAAGAAACAGGCATCGGACGAGGAGCCGAAGAGCTTAAGGTTGTTTTCTCTAATGGGGGAAAATTATTGACACGAAAAGGATACTGTGCTCATGACGGAGGGGGGATGGATGAACTAGAGGAGGGAGGGGTGAGGAGGGTGTTGGTGATGTAGTCGGGTAGGGGAAGAGGGGGAAAAAGTGGATAGGAATCCGGCCATGGGTTTGGGACGCCTTCGGGGATGATGCAAAACACTTTCCGCCCTTCTTCCGAAAAAAAAAATAATTGGAAATCGAAAGTTTTTCATATTTGCGCAATAGTTTGGTTACTTAGAGCGATAACACGGTTTGAATAACACGTTAAATCCATTGCAGTTCGTATCATAACAAGGTGAAATTATAGTCTCGCTATCGGAATCAATGTTTTCCCTAGCAGACATCGTGATTTGAAAGGAAGACTGATCGATAGGCTATTAAGAAATCAAGGAGGGGCATCAAGGTGTGCATCAGGTATTACTTTAAGAGGGGGCACCAAATAGCGTCTGAAATCTCCCACAGAGCTTGAGTTTCTTATTTAACAATTACATATCTTGGATGTTTCTCGAAAGGATTTACTAGACGCAGCTTATAATTCAGAAATTAATTTTGGTACAACTAAACAAATATTTCCCAAGTACTAAGAAATCTATCACCGATATTTTTGCTTTCGGAAAGTAAGTACACTGCTGATGAATAGATATTAATTCAGTTGATATTTACTAATTTTCTTTTTTATGCACAATACGAAGTATGTAACTATATTTATTTGGTGTTTTCCTTGTATTTATCATCAGTTTTAAATCTATAGGTGTTTCCGAAAATTTATAGAAAAGTTTTCTGAAGGCTTAATGCACGCTCTTATGTCTGCATTTTTCCTGTTTGAGTGAGTTCATACCAGAAATTTCCCGAGGGGTTATAGTCCTCAATACGGGCCATGCATGCATATAATTTAGCTTCCGGGGCGCACAAGTGCCTAAGGAGGTAGCTCGAGGCGGATAAGGCAGGAAATTACTGCAAAATATTTTATAGATTGAAAATTAGAAATCATTCCTCTCTGATGCAAACGCTATATCTCTTAGGCGGCGTGAGAGATATACGTTCTCTGCAGCATTTATTGTGATAGTCATACACTTGAAGGATAAAATTAATTTTTGATGCGTATTTTCTTACGATTCCATTGTCTATATTATGAAATTTTACAATCTAAGGCCAGTTGACCACAGCTTTGCATTCTGTCATATCCAATGATAATTATGTCATGGCCGAAAGCTGCTATTCTAACATCTTTCTTTATTTGTCCAACGTATTTTCCCTCTGTCTTCCGCCCGAAATATTTCACGTCCACTCTTTTGTCTTCCTGAGAAATCTATTTTGTCCCACTGTGTCTCCATTACATCCAATTCTTCTTTTTCTTATAGTGTTCCGTATGACCTTTCAATCTTCTACTCATCTCTGTATTTCCTTGTTCCTTATTTCATTGTTATCATATAGTTTTATTACCATATCTATGAGTAACAACTTGACGAAATGCTCCTTTGTATTTTCTATTCGAAACTGCAGCACGCTGATTAATCGTGTCAGCTAAATGTTTTCTGAGGAATTTTCTGTAGGATGTCCTATTCCTGTTCTCGATTGCTCTGAAAATCACTGAATTCTGGTGGTGAATCATAGTGCAGCATAGGATGCCAAGAATAGTGCACCAATCTCCATCAATAGATTTCAGAGGCGTCTTTTAGGAGTGGCAGGGGTAGAGAATTAATTTTGTTTCCGACCCTTCATAGTTTAAGATAGTCAAATGTGCAAACATGCCATGTAAACAGCTAGAAGTGCGTGTGAATTAACATGAAGTAAAAACTATTCGTTGAAACTAGCAATGTTTGGAAAATAGTTTATGATTAACTTAAAGAGGAATAAGGAGGTGGTTCGCCAAGTGACCTATTGTACAAGGTTTTCCATAAGAAAAAATATTTCTACCTGTCTGGCAAAAAATGCCCATTCGCTCATATACGTGTTGCTCATGGGAGGGAGATAATGTGTATGGAAGCAAGAATGTTGAATGCAAGTGCATGTTAATATATGAAATTCTTGCCATGTTTATAGCCATAGTTCTAAGTAATTTGATGTAAATGTATACTAATTTTCATCATTTTAAAACTACGTCATATTAATTTTATTCATTAGCTATAATACATTGGAAAAATCTGTTTAAATAATACCTACTGTATTCCTTACATACTGTTTCAAAAAGAAATTTCAAAATTGTCTTTTGATATCGCCAAAATATTCAGTAGGTACACTACCCTCGAGCAATCCTACTAACGGCTGTGTGACGTTTTAAACCTTAAACTAGCGTAGTTACTTTCACTGAGATTAGCTTGACAGTTAAAATTGATTTCCTTGAGATCTGGTCAATGAAATTATGGCTTCCTTGGCAAAATCACTAGTTTCATTTAAGCAATATTATTTTTGATTCCTCTGTCTACGATTCTGTTGCAAATGCCTCCTTATCGAGTTCTAAAAGAGCGAAATGATAATGAATTCAATGGTTATTACAACCGAGAACTCACAAATGACCAAAATTTAAACTTAACTTCACTGAACTGACCCAATCTAATCAATTCCTTTTTCCCTTTATTCTTTATTCCTTGGTATTTGGGTCAATGTTCAAAAGCCATGTCCTCATGATAAAATTGTGTATACTAAATGCACTGAACCCTAAAAAACGTTAAATCCTCTCGCAAGTATGCATCAGAATGGCACGAACTCATTAAAATACACTCATTTAACTCCTAAATCTTAGATTTGACGATTTTGGAAGAATTATAGTATATTACAAGAACAAATTGAACACGACTCATAGTGCGAAACGTCAGATAATTTTCTTTTTTAGGTACCACACAGACTTGCGGCTTCTGGGGTTTCAACCCTAATTAACAAACTCACAGTAGTCCACGTGGTACGTTTCCATCATTTCTCATGATCGCCAACCCCAGATTCGGCCTGATGCAGCTCTCCACTCGATTCACCTCTCGGTTAACCACTAGGTTTTTCTTCACTTTCACGTCTCCCCCTCATTCTTCCCTTGTCTCAATTACCCCACGGTCCATAACCGTAGGCACAAATGCTCTCAGCTGTTGAGAGCCTCCCACGATAGCCACCAGCCAGTTTTGGGGAGGTATTTTTCCCGTTGATATACGAGTTCGGGACGTTGCGTCTCATGGAAGGTCGCTGCTGCTATCAGACGAAATAGAAAGTAAACCATCAACGTTGACTAGTGTGGGATAAACAGGTGGATCTGGAGACGGAGAGGATGAATTAAATGTGAATGCAAGGGAAAGTGGGGGGAAAAGGAATAAAAAGATTTGAAGTGACCGTTCGCTTAACGTGCTCCCGCATTACGCCCTTAAGCCCTAACGAGATATTATACCGACAGCTAGTCAACCTTTTTCAGGCGATGCGGACGACATAAGTCGTCATTGATCGACAACCAGTCAGTGGTCGCTTTGGAGCCAACTTTTAGATGTTAGCTTTCCCTGCTTTTACATTTTCTTCCTTTTCAAGGCAAAAACAATTTTTTCTCACGACCTATTCATTTGAAAATATTCTCTCCTTGAATTCAAATGCCAACTCCCATGTGCCGTTTAAATTTATTTGTTCCGCAGAATGAGAAACGGTTGTCCATAATGGAGAGGAAGATCTTGTTCCAGATCATTTGGACTGCTGCATCCCTGAATGCAACCAACATTTCATTTCCTTACAGAGTTTCCCCTCTTGAATCGCCTATCTTTCGGGGGAGCACGTCATGAATCACGAATGTGTTTTTGGTGGTTTTGCCTACGCCCTTCCGCTGGGCAATCTACCTTTTTCGCGTTCGGATTTCGTACACGCGATGTCCATTTTCCAAAGCTTTACCCTCGGCAAATGAAGAGGAGAGTGTTCAAATTATTCGAATGGTCGTTCTTAGTGCTTGGACTGGGGAGTTGGGGTAAGAGGGGAAAATGATTGGTGGCGTGCCTTGTCGGCCTCGCCTCTTGTGTTTTTGTCGGAGTGGCGAAGAGGTAGAAAAAGGAGGACAATGACATGGTGTCTTGTGTGATGAGGAAGGAAATAGCCTACTAGCACTCCTGCATTCTGACCCACGCACGTTGCCATGGGAAAAGTCTGTCTGCCTTACGTAACGAGGACGGCCTGTCGCCAGGAGTGATGGGAAAATAAAGGAAGAGTTTTCGAAGATAGCGTATCGTTTCATCTTTAAATGTGTACACCCAGGATGGTGAGTGAGGAAGGGGAGGGAGAGGAGGAAGGAAAAGGAAGGAGAAAAATTGCAAGATTGTTATAATAATCCATGTGTTCTCGGTCTTGGTCCCGTTAAATCCATGGAATTTGTGATGTTTATCAGACCGAGGTGGTCGTTCATCCACGTATGGCATTCAAGTGATGTCAAATTCCCGCCTAAGCTGTGTCTAAAATGATGGGACCATTTAAATGTTTACCAAGCATCTTTTTATCAATCAGAATTAACTGCAGAAATCTGTGTAATCTTTTGTAAGTTCCTAATTATATCCGAATATTCATTCCATTCGTGACGGAACGGAAACTAATCTGCAATATTATTCTCATTTCTATGAATGACTTCCCACGCCGTTTTCGGTAATTATTTGTACTTAATCGAGGAACTCCTGGTACCAAATGGAAGAAAAGGCACATCTGATCCCATTCTGGGGTAAAATCATTACCATATTTCAGAGATAAACTGCTTTTTGACGTGTTATAAACATAATATATATGCTGATATCTATCATACGATACCTGTTTTTCATCTTGCCGGTGTGTTCCTTGGCACTTGATTATTTGAAGCATATTTTACGTACATACGATTTGAAACGCTGACCCCATGTTTCTGAAACCATAATTCGTGAAAAATGCATTAAATCACGAAATTTCGATGAGACTTAAGAGCAGTCGAAATCATATAGTCGGCATGTACTCGTTTCAATTGTTACAAAAAGTCGTTCGGCCTTATTACCGGAAATTCCTTGTTAATATTGACAAATTGCAAATGACAAAATTAGTTTAGGGACATGAACCAACTTGGGAAATTTGGGAAAAAATACCAATATGCATAAAATTTCTGAAGCACAACATATGTTAATGGATTCTTTGAATTTTTCAAGTGGAGTGAAATAATTTGCGCAGTGTTATGGTCATACCTTCTGGGCTGTGGGGTCGCCTTGAAATCCAATTATTTTAAAAGAACTTGCTCTGGCGCAAAGGTCATAAAAGTTGAGCCTACTAATGATCACGCGCCGAAATGATCGCGTTTCATGGTTCAATATGTCCGATCGCTTTTTCACCTGATATGGTATATAATTGTTTATTAATAGATTCCTTCTTATGGTATTTACCATTTCATTGCTGTTTGGTACATAGTGGATTTTCACTTTCTGATTAAGCTAAATAAACTTTTACCAGTTTCTAATGATAACGATTGAAAGGGTTTGTCACGGTTTGTCAAAAATAATAAAATATATTTTGAACCCAGTTTTTGAAGTACGTACAGTAATATGTGTTTTGAAAATTTCGTCGGCTGACTACCCAATTGGCAAAACCATCGATTGGGAGACATGATTCGGACATAAAAATCACACCATCCTCTTTTTTCAACTCAACCCGATACTACCATCATGTTCTTTGCGTGATTTCTTTACGTCATTTTTCAGTACGTAACCACCATCTCGTTATTTACGTGATATACGTACATATAACCTTTCAAAAACTTGGATGAGTGGCAGGGAAGAAAAATTTCGAAGGGTCTTTGGAATTCATCTCGGAAAAAAATAGGCCTTGCGAGAATATCATCTGGCTGACGAAGATGCACATCGCCATCCGAAGTGGCGGAATAACCAAAACATCATCGAAGAAGAACCACCCAATCGTTACAAGATGGCTGTACAATGAGCGCATAAGGGGATTTTTCAAGTGATGTCGACTGGTATTATGCTGCAGGCTAGAAAGTTTTTTCACTTCCGGCGTTCTTCTCCGCTTAATGTATTTTTAAAGTTTTCTCCTCCCCCTCCCGCCGTTAGCATTCCCGTCCATCAAAGGGAAATGTATTCCGTCTGCCCTCGTATTGTGTCGTCAAAACTCATCCATTTAGGATCAGGGGCGAGAGCATTTGGGAGAACCATCGTCTCTCAATCCCCCTTTCGCTCTCTGCGCGGCTGTGGTGAAACCACGCGGGATGACTTCCCAGGGGGAAAACAATTACAGCGTGAATGATGATGCCCATTTTTATTCCCGAACGCGTTTCGCAGTTTGGAAAGCTCTCGGAGGAATTGAATTAGGGGGATTCGTTGGAGGTGTTGATGGGGCCGCGGGTGAGAATTAAGGGGTGGGGTGATGTGGGGAAGTAGCGTGGTGAGATGCGAGGTGAGGTGGAGAGAGGATGAGGAGGTGGGGGGAGAGGGAGGGGTGGTGTGGAAGGTAGTGCTCAAAGACGACGGCGTGTCGCTGGGAGAAATATTCACCGCTCGTTAAGGTGGCTGGTTAAAGAGTGAGTTTGTGTGCCTGTGGACCCGCACGGGAATATTATTCGGGGGTCCGAGATGGATTGCAAGTGGGCGTGGGAGAAGTGTCGGAGAGAATCGTGAAAGCGTTTCCTCCTCTCGAGGGATGAGCGAGTTAGTTTTCTTCCTCTTTCCCTTCTCCCTCTTACTCCCCCCTCCTGTCCTCCCACCCCCCGCAGCACGCGTCCGTGCAGCCCTGGTAATCGGCGATCGAAGCGAGAGGTGAGAATGTTTGGTCTGCGATTCGGAAGTGCGTCACGACCGTCATCAGTTCGCAGCATTAAGCGTGGAGGCCGTTCTCGCTTCGAGTATCACCTCTCCCACACTCACTCTCTCTGGATGGTTTATATTACGGATGGGCTAGATGTATCGACATGAGTTGTGATGATTTTTCTCATTCGATAATCATTTGATCATTATCGTATCGAATGTACCCCGAATACGATGATATCGACAAAGTTTTCTCGTTATTTGGTTTTAATACTCGTGTATTTCATTTTTTTAAATTATTTAAATATAGTCGGTATTTCACTTGAACGGCAGACTCTCGATCGATAATACTAAATCGACACATAATATGGATGGCTTCCGATGCATCGATTCGGATGTATCGATAATTTAAATTCACTGCCCATTCCAAGTCGGCGTTCGCTTCCGTTTTTCAATAACTTCAAGGACGCCTCGGGCATCATTTTCATACATTTGTGTATAGATATTTCCTCCTCGATCATCGGGGCGAGGGAGTGACTTGTACGTTGTAATTCGCCCGGTTTTGCATGCATCGTGGGGCTCTTTTTGCCCCGACTTTCACCTAATTAGCCCTTGCCGCATGGCTTTCCTCCCCCGGCGTGAAGTGGATTAAATTGCCGCTCGTCCGGTGTTCGATTGCGAGTGTTCGTCAACTATTAAGTAAGAAGTTTGATGGTCGAAGATTACGCGACTTTGTTTGAAAGTGGTGTACTATCATTGCCTTTTTCTGCGTGCGTGTGTCAAGATGATTAACTATTGGGAAGTGATGATGTAAGATACAATGTCCGAGGAAACTGAGATCTGTAACTTTCGTTTTCTTGTCCCTTAAACAGATTACTATTTGATTATACGTATTGCCATGCCGCATTAGGTAATTCAAATAGATTCGTTTTCATTTTTGCCTCTTTTTTGGAGTATGAAAGTACCAACAACATTTTTAATTAGTAAAGCTGATATAAATACTAGTATTGAAATATTTTACCTTGTGGTTTATAGAACTATCTCTAAATCATGTCTTTCAAGCCCTAATGAGGGCAAGAGGTGGAGTTTATATGGAGGCAGCTGCCTTTTAATATGTGATTGTTGTTGAATTGGTAGGATTGCAGAAAGAAATGGCGGCTGACAAAAAGAGTTTTCGATTGGTATTGTTTGAATGCTTAAAATTGACGTTTTTTAAAAAAAAACACACCACTTTGCTTTTCCACATAAACTTTTTAATCTCACGACCCAGTTTTCGTGAGAGCATAACATCATCAGGTTCTTTTTTTGCTTAAAATTTTTTTGCTTGTTTTTTTGGTTAAAATTGATTTTATTTCATGGTCTATAATAGTTCTAGGGAAATTCCAGTATTTAATGGTATACAATCTGGTGATTTTTTCTGTTAATCCGTTCAAAAATGTTGCTGAATGTTAATTAGTCATTTTGTTCTGTGGAGTAAACACGAGAGCGCTACTCCTCTCTAGCTTTTTAAGTTAAACTGTCTTAGTATTTGAAAGGATACGAATCCTTGTTGTTTATCATAGTCAGCCATTTTATACGTATTTTCTTCTTCGAAAACGTTTTGACAAAGATTGTGGATCATCCCTGAACTCAACGTAATTACTTTGAGAGAACTATCTAAGATGGTTTCCAAACATCGACTGTGCAAAGTAAAAGTGATATAACGAATTCAGAATAACATATGCCCAATTTATTTAGTTTTCTAACATCAAGCTTTTTGGTGCCAAGTTACTTTATGGTAGAATCGCTTGTTCTTCTAACTTTTGTCCCTAGAAACATTGACATCAAGTTTGGTCCTTAATAATTTCGTGTTTTCCATTTAATTTGCTACAGAACTTATGACTCTACGTATCAGTTTTAATTCTAACATTCAGTCCCTTCATCAATCGAAAAACCTGTCTAAATTCCTAGAAATAATTGAGCAATGCGTTGGGTTTGTCATGTTTCTGCGCATTACTATGGCATCGACCAATAATTGAATGATGCTGCTCACATGGGATTTCATATCGTCATATCAAAGTACAAACCATACCCAGCAGGTCCATTTTATTTTTTAGTGGAAATGAGTTTTTACCGTTTTGGAGTTTTTTTTCCATTATATATGGTTAGGGAATGTGGACGTGATGAATTAATGGACATCTCACCACAGTCCGTACCACGTTACTTTCTCACCCAGGGCACAAGGGCATGCGATCTGACATACTTAAACGTCTTCGGCCAATGAAATCGACTAGTTTCGACATGTTGGAACTTAAATTATCCACCTCCGTTCGATTATATATCCAAACGGGAGCTTAATGTTGACTTTTCAGCACAGCGGCAAAAAATTAGATGGAAGTACTGCAGCGGTTTCTGTCCGAGGATTGAGTTATAATGCGTCTGGGTCCAGAAACAGGACGGCTGATGCCAATATGAAAGAATAATAATGATAGAGGAAATAGTTACAATTGAATCGACTACTATAGTGATCTCACCGCCCCATTTTGCTTTCATTTCTACTTGTAAGGTAAAGCAGGATTGCTGGTAAAACAGCTGATTGATGAATTTCAAGCTCGAGTAGACGATGAAGAAGGGGTAGCAAAAAAAAAGAGCCCGTGGCACGTAATTCTCGGCGGTTTTTTAAGAGCTGCACACACGGGGCCCCATTATTTCCTTCGGTTCAACTATACCACTCTATCCTCCGAGCCCTCAACTTTACGTACGCAATAAGAGTTACTCGTTATAAATAAGTCATGTTAATCTAAAATCAGGATTTAGAAAAAACGATATCTACACAATATAATTATTCATCCTCTGCATGAAAACGTACACACTACGGCAGGAAATAAAAATGTTTCATTTCTCAAACTCGCCTTATGGATTAAAAGAAATAACAAAGAAAAGAATTTTTATATGGGTTTTCATTAACTTAACGGTAAGCGGTGTATTAGTTACAGTAACGACTACCAAAAGTACTCTGGTGTTAAACTAAGAGGTATAAGATACGATAAAGATAATCACAAAATAGCGCCATTTGATAGATCATCTTCGTCGAAACCCACGAATGCAAGGCCATGGTTTGATCGTAATTGGCGGTTCAGGAAACCGACGATCCAGCACGATGACTATAGAGTTTCTCTTTTCTTTCAACACGTTTTGCAGTTTAAAACTTCCGGTGATGCACAAGAAACGCTTATCCAAACTATCGGCAAGCGAGGAATGACGACCGCTATGGGATGTTTTTTAAGTTAATTTACCTTCTTACGAACTCAACCGAATCCCACGGTAAATTGCACCCACGACTCAGACACCGGCCTTCAGGTTTTTTTTAGGACGCGTGTTACTTGAAGTCGTCTCAAAGGTATCGAAATTTACTCTATCGCATACGTTGGGGGCATGAACTCGAGTGAAATTTGCATTATTTTATATTTTTTCCCTCGATAAACCGGCCTCGGGATACTAAGCGGGAAAGAGCACACGCTGCGTATCCCAAAACTGCTTTCGATGTTCCACGAAACTTCGTCGCGGGTGACATTTTCATCGGCGGTGGAGAACAGCTGACTGATGTGCGGAGGGGATGGGGGAAGGACGAGGGGAAAGGAGCGATTGACGAACGTGGGGTAAGGGTGAGGAATACAGAGAGTGGATGGCGAAGGGAGGAGGGGGGCGAATGAGTGGAGGTAGATAGATAGCTGCATGTGCGTGTGGCGGTCGAGCAGGGCGAGAGAAAGGAAGGAGGGGAGAGTGAAACTGGGAAGCGGAGGGGGGGAGGGCACGTTGCTAGGGGAAGGAGAACCAAGTCAGCCTTGCTTGGAATGTCAGCCTCTCCGGGGAGTGAGGGGAAGAGGGAGGAAGGAGGTCGGAGAGAGGAGGAGACGGACTGGCGGGCGAGGGATAGAGGGGTGAGGTGGAAGGAGGAAAGGCGTTATTTTTCCACTCTTCTATCTTCCCTACCCCTCCCCAATCCACCCCGTTTCCTCAGTAAGAAACCCCCCCCTCGTCATAAGAACTCCCTCCGCCACCGGTTCCCATATAAGCCACTTCCACAACACACTCATTTCCCTCCCTCTCCTTCCCGCTCACTGCCTCGCCCCGATCCAGCTCCTCTCCTCCCCTCCCTTCATCCATCCATCCCGCCCGGGTTGGTCTGTCTCCTACCCACCCTCCGCTTCAATCCGATCCCGGCTGGATCTCCGCGGCTATTTCCACCGTCGTCGGCGAGGGGGGCTTTCTCTTCGGCGTGGAGCGCGCTATGTCTCCTCTGCCTCACACCCTCCCATTCCACCCCACACAACCCTCCCCATCTTTCTCTCTTTTCCTTCTCTCCCTCTCTCTCTTTCCCCACCCTCGCTCGCACATCACCTCTCTCGCGCGCGCGGCCACAGATCTCTTCCTGATTTCCAGTCCCTCATCCTCTCACGGTTCCTCCGCCCACACCACCTCCGACCACTTCACCACCTCTCGCTTGCTTATACACTCACCCACCCGTCCGCAGTGCTTTGCGATGCTTGCGACGTATCGATCGCGATGCGCGATACTCAAGTGCTTTTTGCAGTTGCCGCACCGAGTCTCAACGCGGGGTGGTGAGCATCGCGATACAGTTAAAATCTGGATATAAATAGGTTTGTGTTTATGTGTATATATATATATATATATTCAAATATATGTTATATATATACATTCAAACACGAAAACCCACCATATGGCGAACAAATATTCATTCACATGGATATTTATATCTTTTAACATCTACGTGTGTTCAACATCAGTGTGGGAGATAAATTAACATTATCTGTTTAGATTCCCATCACTGACCTCTGTGGAGGCAAGGAAACCCGCATAGAAATCATTGCATGGCCAAAGAAAATAATTTTGCATAGTCTTAGGTTGTTGTTATCAGCTATGTGGCATCATTTGAATGCCACCTTGTCGGTGCTCAGTCGCGAGATTCGTTAGCCATACCAGTGGGAGAAGTGGTGGTGTAGTTAAGGTAGTGTGTAGGTAGTGATGTTTTATTATATTCATTTATGCTATTTTTTGCACTATAACTCATCATTTTACTTAGAGTGCTCACGTTTTTCTTCTACATTTGCTTTCTCAGCGCTGATATCGTGGGAGAGTTAAACACTACCCACGTCATTCCTCCCAGTGGTGTCAAATAGGCAGGTGTTTCTTAGCTGGCGCCTAAAACTCTCGCATTGATTGGATCGTGTAACACCGAATTATGCTTGGAGAGGGGGTTAGGGTGGGGGAATGACACCTTTCTAAAAAAGTTGATGCGTGGGCGTCTCTCGAAACCCTACGAACTCCGTTCGTCTCGGATGGCTTCTCTCGTGATCCCAAAAGAGCATCCATCCATCCTCGCGTCGAATCAGGGGTGGAAATATCCGCATTCTTCCGTCCCTTCCCAACCACCGCCGCCCACCCTACGATCACCCCTCTCCCCGTCTCTCTCTCTCGCCTGCCGCTGAGGGAAAGAGAAGGTGGGTGGGTGGGTGGGCTGATGGATGGATGGTTAGATGGAGGGAGGGGACTGGCGTGTGAGAAGAAAAGAGGGACGAAAATGACGCGGGTAAGGAGCGCGCGCCGACTCTCGCTTTTCTTTGATGAGATCCGCGACCCTCCCTCCCTCTCGCGCAATCCTTTGTTGGCATTCGGCGGCACTCCGCTCGCCCAATACCCATCGGGTGGGCTCGTCCCGTGGGCACGGTTTCGTTCGAATCATTGGGGGGTGTTCGCGCGTTCCTTCGTCCTCGCGGGCTCGCTCGGGCCGAGGCGAATGAAAAAGTATGCCCGAGGGATTTGGAGGGTGGAAGGTTGAGGATGCGTCGAGTCACCCGCCGATTGCGTCGCCGGGGGAAACGGCTGTTCGGATCTCTAATCGAGATGATGTATACCAACGCGGCCTGAGTTTTCTTTAACTCTTGTTTCCGAATCCAATGAAAACTGAAAAAAATGGTCGGGAGTGGTGAATTGCACGAAGAAGAAATCCTTGCACCGTCATAAGTATGGACTAATAAACGATAACAGGAGAATAGCGGACAAACTAAACAGTCTGGAACTCACATTATCATCGGACGTAATTTAGGGAAAGTTTATTGGAAGCATCCGCAAAACTGCATTGAGGATACAAAGAGTCCTTCAACTGAATGGTGCGGGAATAATAGAATTAAAATGTTCTGCAGAGGTATTATTTGGCGTTGGTTGACCTCACCCTACATATTTGTTGAGTGGATGGGACCCTGCGCAGTACGGTATAATTTCAGAATTATAAAGGACACGGAGAAATACTTCCCGTTTCTTGAAGAACCGTTGTGGATGAACGGAAAGCGTCACATTATTGTTTGCGGTTTTTGGTTGGAATATATTGAAAGTACGAATATTAGGTACATGTAGGATTCAAATTATTAGGTAATTCAGCACAAATCATTCAAGTTACACGTGACACAACGAATAACTTTGCGCTGCAGTATAGTGGTAGACAAAACCATGGCGAGAAGGAATATTGGAAATAAGTTGCCGTGCCGATCGACACATAATCTCATCGTCGTAGGATTTTTGACCAAAGTAGTAGAGAACGTAATGTACGATGGAACTTACCGGATGTCATTAACATCGAATGACCTAAGGCTCTTTGCGAAAGCCCTCGTGGCGGTTTATAGGGAAATATACACATGCAAGTCGAATTGTCGCTTCTTTACTATATTTTTCTACCGAATCACGTGCTTTAAACCTGATGAAAGTTGACGATAGGTGGAAAATACAAAGTAATTTACAGGCATAACGAGCTGTCTAAGTGCTCCAGTGACGAGATCTACGAACGTAATAAAATCTACATTCATTAGATCAATACCGAAAATACCATTCTTCAAATATTTTCTCTCAATTTCTTCCCATCGAGGAGTCGTACGGCCTCGTCCCTTTCGATCTCGAATAAATGGAGCAGTTCGTGTGTACGAGTGCGTGAGGAATTGCACGATAGTTTCTAGGATGCTATGGCACCAAGTTCAATTTTATTATTTCTCTCTTCGGACATGGTGTGGATTAAAACAAATAAAATGTAGGTTAATTACCAATACAATTGCAACATACCTTGATGTAAATCTTTAAATACCTCTCAGGAAAAAATGCAACAAACTTTATTCTGGGAAATCTAATTTCTTATCAAAATATATACAAGTACCTTTTCGCTGACTTTTACGGGATTTTCTATAGGTATAGTCCTTCACTTGGGTAATACGTGATATGTTTTCATGAAAGTTCATATGGGGACAAAATTCCGTCGTCAATTATTTACTTGTAGCAGCTAGTCTGGATACTGATGAGAGCTAATGAATAAATTAGTAATTCAATTTTAAAGGGTAAGATGAAATTTTCTCGGTAAATTGATATTGATTGGAACGAAATTATTTGATAATCATTTCTAATTCAAGGGAAATGTAATATAAAAATCACGTTTTACTACGATTTTTATTTTCCATAATTCCAAAAAAATTTCATTTTTATAAAGATAAGTGAAAATTACGTACAACACATCAGTTATACTATTCACAATGCTAGAATTAATTTTGCTGTGCTAATTCAGTTTTAATAATTTGCCCCTGGTCTGAGTATGTCAATAATATTTTCTGTATACTCATAAAATAAAAGTGTAGTCTCTCACTCGAAATATCCTTAACGTTTCTCTTAAACATCAACAAGTCTGTAAACAGTAAGTAGAATTTTGTCCTGTGTAAATCAGCACAGTTTGAAAGAAAAAACGAAACCCGGAAGTTAAAAAGGATAAGGCATAATATTTCGGTACCCCTAGGTACCTTTATCAGCTATGTAGGCTACCAAATAGCCACAGTGAGTCATTAAACATACTATTTTCTATCATAATTAAGAAAAGAAGAATTCAATTAAGCAACGATTATTTTATGAGGGAGAAGCTCGTTACGAACACCTTAAATAAAGGGGTAAAGAAATGACAATATTAATATTTTCTGTATACTCATAGAATAAAAGTGCAGCAAAATGATTGTTTTCTCCACATGCCGTTTATTTTTAGGTACCGCAACATCAATTTCATCACGTCTGACTATAGAATCAATATTATTTGCCATCTTCAAAAAGATTTCCTATTCCAGGATGCATATGTGTTCAATGGACTATGTTTAATTCATTTTCTACTTAGTTCTCCTTCTTGGTCTTGAATTGTTCTTTTTTAGATTATTTATCTGCTTACATGAAGCTTGATTTACACTCGGAATTAGATTTGTACCTCGAACGTTTACCTCTTAGCTTTGTTGAACTTCCCTGAAAGAACAGAGGCTATAACTTTAGTAACATCTTAATATCTCAGAGTTTCTTGTAACTTCACCTGCTCGATGTAATAAGAGGTAGATGTTAGAGGTAACAGCAAAATGGTACGCGCTCCATTACGAAAGATAGCATAATTCATGAGCGCCAATACCTAACTACGCCTGCGTCCCATCCGGGAGTGGAACTGAGTGTTCTATTTATATCCCAGTTTATTACTCTTAAAAAAAGATGACTGTTAGTGGTTTTCGAATGAATAAAACGGAAAACGTTAGGTGGAAAAGACTGCATTTATTAATATAAATAAATAAATGAATTAGTATATTTATAAACTCAATTTTAAATATATATATAGATATGTATATATAAGGTTAACCATTATTTTTATGGTAACATCCACTCAATCAATTTTACCTAAACCTTCCTTCGCAAATGGTTATTTAGTACGTATGTCCTACGAATTAATGCAACCCAAACATGATTTTTGACGAATTGAAAAGAAAGCTTTTCCGAGTGAATTTTAGAGGGCATTTACTTTTTTCTCTTTGCGGTATTTCATCATTCGTCTAAGTCATAGGACCAGCGATTTCCTGATTCTATTTATCTTTGAAAGAAGGAATCTATGTGAATAAGGCAGTCAAGCTACCATTACATAGCTTTTAGGAGCAGACAAGCGTTACATGTGTTTCCACTTCGAATGCTACAATCCACGGCCGCCTGCCATTTCAAGATAGCCTGCCTCCGCCTCATAAGCATGCAGATTACAACTCATTTGGTCCCCGGAGTCGTCGACTAAGGGCACAATAAAGGCAACCAAATGGATCTTTCGTTCTGCTTTATAATCGCCGTGATTTCCGGATTGCTCCGAGCGAAGAATAAGCGTGACTCGCTCACGACTTTATTTATAGTTTTGCAGTGTTCCGACACTATTCGTATATAGTATAATGCTGTTGGGTTATAACTTGAATATCTCGTCTCATGATAGGCACACAAATAAAAAAGGCATCGGTATATGATAGTCAAAACGTGCATATGAAATATGTTTTATTATTATCGTGTCAAAGAATATTTTTTAAACATCAAAAAAGTCTCATAATGTCTGTACTAATATTTGGAGATAGTCACGAAAAAATGAAAATTACCTAATAGAATTACAGGCGAATAAATCATTCACTGACACCAAAAACCTTTTTCTCGCGTTACAACTTATTCCTTTAAAATAAAATACGAATAATTACAACCGAAACGCATTATTAGTTTAATGAAATCAAATAGAGAAATCAATTAATGAATGAAATGAAAGAAAGCTGAGTTAAATGTTACGTTTACTAGTTCATTACACTGTCAAATTTTCATTGAATATTCATTTCAGTATTAATAGTTAACTGCATGCTGTGGTTTGGAATGTTGAATTCTACTTTCAATGGAAATCATATTGGGATACCTATATCCTCTCAGAAATAATACGAGAATTTAGATGCGTGTGATTTATTATTATAAGCAACGTTGTTTTCATCGACCTACATCCTCTCTAATGGGCCAGTATTCGAAGATTTCAATTTTATAACAATACCAAATATATTTTTTTAACTATGGAAGAATTATTTGATTTTTCTGCTAAAAGAATTAGTAATAATAGACCTCCATGAAGGATGCCTTTGGCCAAAATTGACTAAAACGTATTTAATTTCATTGGTATAGTTAATTGAAAACATTTTCTCTGCACGTTTTTACTTGAAATTTGTAATTATTTAAGTAGAGCTTTTAAGTACAACAGCACAACAGGTAATAAAAGTTTTCTTTGATAAAAATTCTCTTTTCTTTAAATCAAATAACTTTATTAGTGACCACACTTGCACTAAAAAATCTGAATCCAGTTTGATCTTCTAAAATAGTATGACTTATATTCGAGTGCGCTTTCTTAAAAACAGTCAGCATTCTTATTTTTATGTGCGTGGCTGTTTTATTATTGCACGACTGACATACGTGGTCTGCGCCATAAATGCGTGAAATGGTGCAATCTGTTGGGTATGATGTGGACTATATCGTAGCCCCGCCCGCTAGTGGCGCTAGTTGCCTGAGACCCAATTGCTTGGCAGATCGTCGAGCTGTGCGCATGGTGCCAGTTACGTTAGTTTCTGTTGTCCTTGTTTTTACTGTTCGTCGAAAATGGATATTTAATAAATCATGGAGCAACGAATTAACATCAAGTTTTTTGGTGAAGTGTGGTAAAAGTTATCAAGAAATTACTGAAATGTTGGAAGCTGTTTACGGTGATGATGCTCTGAAGAAAACATCCGTTTTCAAGTGGATTGAGCGTTTTAATGATGGCCGACAAGACACCCCGGATGATGCAAGGCCAGGATGAACTT
The DNA here is from genome assembly GCA_037158775.1 of Hetaerina titia. NCBI lineage: Eukaryota > Metazoa > Arthropoda > Insecta > Odonata > Calopterygidae > Hetaerina > Hetaerina titia. The sequence continues at coordinate 64,401,974 of CM073771.1, forward strand.
CAACCACCTGTATTGACGGCAACATTGATCGTGTGTGGTCCCTTGTCCTTAACGATCGTCGAAAAACTGTCCGAATGATAGCTGGTGAACTTAATTTAGGAAAATCAATAGTGCAAACTATTTTAACCGAACATGATGGATGGATCCTTCACCATGACAATACAACTGCATATTCAGCATTGATTATTTGCCAGTTTCTGGCAAAAATTCATCCTTGATCATTCTCCTTATTCGCCAGATCTCACCCCCTGCGACTTTTTCCTATTTCCAAAATGCAAAAATATGGTGAGGGAATATCACTGGGAAGATGTGGACACAATAAAAAAATAAACGAGAAAATTAAAAAGCCTAACTGCCGAGGACTTCCAAAGTTGCTTTAAACAGTGGAAAAGAAGATAAAATAAGTGCATGGCAACGAATGGAGAGAACTTTGAAGGGAAAAAAGGGATGTAGACTAAATTTTGCAAAATAAAGTTTTTATGACCTCAGTTCGCGTATTTATTGGACAGACCTCCTATGTGAGTCAGCCTTGTAAAATTCCTAATTTTTGAGCAAGCATTGAATTGACATTATTCCTGTCCTCCTTGTTGCTGTAGGTGGTACGCTAAAAGCCGTAATTGGTCACCTAGTTAATTTTCATACAAATACTGGAGTGCCACCCAAATTTTTAGATAACTTCCAAATAATTTTTATCTTAAATAAAGTAAGTGCCCATTTTCAGCCGCCTTCATATGGTTTTACTCCTTCTGTAATGATGCTAGTTTTATTGAGACTGGATACAGAGTCTTGCAGCAAATAATACTCAAATAAGAGAAGAATACGAGTATCTCTTTCATGAAAGTTCCATGCTCAATCCGTTTTCCACTCGCGGTAAAAGTTGCTTAATTCTAAACAATCTGTTCTAATGAGTTGAGTAACTTTTTGCATGGATATGATACTTTATACTAGTCATGGCAAAGCCATATTTTAGCATATCATGTGGATCTCATATTCCAGCTGAAGCTTTTTTCTAAATTGAGGAGCCGCATTTTATGTAGAGGAAGACGAAAGGCAGTCGATCATTGCAACACAAGGGAGCAGTATGTTTAAGCACAGGATCGTCTTCCATCACGTCCACTAGCGTACGCTCATCTATGAAAAGCCACGGCTCCTCGCATTCCTTATTTATTTCCTTCTTTCACTACCCAACTCTTCAAGCCAGGCCTTTGCACGGATAATCTCTAAATTTTTATTGAAATAAAATTAAAACAATTATTTAAGTGTGTTCCCAATGTCAAATTTTATTCATCCACGTTTTAAACAATTATATTTCACATAATATTCCTCCAGGAGCCGTTCATACTCCGTAAATAACTGAAATAAATTTTAATTAAGAATTTTCAAGTGGAAAAGCCAAGTTGTTTAATATTCAAATGTCAATTGAAATATTTAATAGTTTATTTGGATCGGGCCGCGTTTAGTTTTTGTCATCTATTATATGATTTCTTTGTATTCGAAATCGTCGAGATTTTCCCAAGAGTTGGAGGTACCAGTCGACAAGCTAAGGTAAAATTCAGGTCAGGAGTTTTATTCTTGTCTTGAGAGAGACGGTAAGTCAGCTGTTTGAGAAATTTTATTCATCATAAATGGCGAGATATTCATTTTTGCTTTCCCGTTATCGATTTATGTGAACCGCAGGAACGGTTTAAATGGAGAATTTTATTAAGGCATAGTGTTTAGTTACCTGATGTAAAATACGGAGTACATTAACACATACAAGAAAAGCTAATCATCAATAAATCTCTTATTAATTGAATTGAAAGGGTAAAACCATCCTATTTCTTAAGAATGTTAAATCTTATTTTAATAGTTAATTTTGGAGTTTATTTAGCTAATGCGAACTAAGATCCATAATTCAATCAATGCTCTGTTTAACAGCTAAAAGTTCAACTTTCCAGAGTTAAATGTAAAATAATCATTAACTATTCTCAAGGGTATTTTATTACGTCCAGGTGACATGTTTATTTGTAATTTTTCTTCAAATAAAAATAGGCTCTTGAAGGAATGAAAATTAAAACTTTGACGTGCCATAATAATTTATTCTAAATATAGGTAAAATGCCCTGGATATGTAGCAATTTCTAGTTAATGATGAGACAAATGATATTAGAGAATATAAAGGTTGATCGACTATTATTTTATTGAGAATTTGCGGGGAAACATATTATTCTCCAGTCAAGGGATATTGTGTACGATAGTATGCTGCGGGGTATTGTATAATATAGATGGTTATTCCTGCTTTAATTTGACGGCACTTTAAACACTGCGTTGTATCTACCAATTTTAGCATTAAAAGGCAAGTCGTCATTATGCTATAAGGTATGATACATATTTATAGTCAACCCTTGAGGCTATGCATAATAGTGATGTTATTAATGAGACAAAGTTATAATATATCCGCTTGTAATCGGGAAAAGAATGATTCGTGGGAAATGGAGTTTGGGAAAATGGCAAAACAACGGTAAGAAAGAAGGCAAAATGGGAATGGGTTCATACGAGTAGAAGGCTTAATAGATTTGATACAGATATCCTGTTTTAACAAAAGCGTTCGCTTTGGTAATTCTACATTTTGACGGCATTAGACTTTTTGCAATACTAACTAGTATTAATTTGCACTTTAGCCATTTTAATTGTTGGTGAATTTCAAACCTTTTGGGAAGGCTCAAATGAAGGCTTTCAAAAATATAAATTTATTTTATCAGATAAGTGCGCATTCTATATCGAGGTTAGCCTATGAAATAAAAAAAACATATTTTTAATCGATTTCTAGGTGAAAGGGAGATTTGAATTCACACTTTCTCCGTTTAATCCAGGCCGATGAAAATTATATCGGCGGCTAAACATTGTAAAAGTTATGACTCTGAGAGCATTAATTTGGAACTCACCATGTTTTTATTAAACCCAATTAATCATTGGTTGTTAAATATTTTTCTCATATTTCCGGCGTAAAATTGACACCCGCATGTGTTTTTTTCTTTTCGTTTAGTAGGTGATCAAATTGTATTATAGGTTGAATTTAAAATTTCCCTGTTCGGAGCCGTGGGCACTCTACTTTCTGAATGAGAACACAAATACGTACACTTGCTTTAACGAAACCTGCTGTGAGTTTTTATATGAAGGTCTACTATGAACTATGGTACATTTGATGAGTCTTTTCCAACGTTTCTCTGGAAATTGTGTTTTTCAGCATGTTTCGCTGCGGAAAATCCCGGAAAACCGAGAATTCCATTATATTATGGTGATCTATGGCCGTTAAAACTTTAAAATTGGAGACAATAGGCTTATGTAACACATTTAAAAGAAGCCTCGGGAACTCTAAAATATTTCGCGATGCATGAGTTAGTGAATTTTGGCATGTAATGGGTGATTTTTTCTTAAATTGCAGACAAACATCCATTGCTACGAAACATCACGAAACGAAGAGAAAAGAAAGCATTATCCCTATCTCTGTCCAATATTTAACGATAGATGTTGGGGTAGTAATTAGTTTACAAAACGGAACTAAGACAAAGAAAAATAAATAAGAATATGGAAGGTGAAGAAATAGAAATGAAATGAGAGATGAATTTTTGAAATTGCCTAAAATATACGGATCCAATATGACAGGTAAAAACTAGCAAACCAACCGGTATTCATTCATTGGCAATGTTACATATGATATCTTATATTTCGACTTAGCGTATTTAGTTTTCATTATTCAATATTTTTATAGCTAATCTTTAAACAGATGAGTCAGTTGGAGTATTTCGGTAAGTTATTGTGAGTGATTTAAAGTTTTGTTTATAAGTGATTTAATCATTAACTCTAACTCTCTGTGTTTTGATTGAAGTTATTAATCGTCATTTTTTCTTTCGCATTTTTTGCATGTTGACTGATTATTATCATTATTGGTAAATTTTCAGTTTAGTATCACTTCAATATTTATTTCACATGATTTTTTATGCTAAATAACATGGTGCTTGTAAATTATTCTCCTTAACTAACGTTTCCTCGTTACATCCGCCATTAAAAGCTACAGATAAAGTTGAAATATCCTTTTCATGTGGCATGCTTGTACTTTATTTGCATAACCGATGCAATTCAAATTTAAAGTTCTCAACTTCAGACCTCAAAAGTTACTTTGAGAAAAGTTCTACAACGAAAAGAAAGCGATCGTTCAGTTTTGGTTACTATGAACGGAATATAAATGATGTAGACTTTGATAATTTTTTGTTCATTCCAATCAAGTGAAGAGATACGAGTTTCTCGTAATTTTCAAGATATTTGTATGCTACTTGTTTATTATTGATTATGCAGACAAAAGGATGAGGCATACTTGAGTAGATAGCAAACATTTTTCAGTGAAAATAATAGCTGATATGAACTGACATACTCGAAGCGTATATGCTCACCGCTTCTTTCTACATGCTTCTAATTGGAATACCTATGGCCGTTGAATTCTGTATTTCCTTGAAGCGTTTAAATCTCTAAGGCATTCAGGCGTTGAAATCTCTCACGGCTCCATCTCAGTGGAGGTCCTTAAGCTTCCCAGCATTAATCGGCGAGTCTGGTAGCACGAAAGAATGCAAAATGAATGGATCTGTACGAGCTTCGTGGCATCGGGCGACTGTCCCAAAGTGAGAACGTAGTTCCAAATCTGCCATTTCCCATTGCCTTTCACCTCTGTGTGAGTGCGCGGGTTTGTGTTGTGGGGGAGCATGGTGGGAGGGAGGAGGAGTTTTTAGGTGATATACGTAATAGCTGGGAGGGGGAGGAGAGAACTAGGAGGGGAGCGGGTTAATACGACCGGGGAGGAGTATTATTTTATATATACCGAACGCCCAAGTGCGTGCGGCCGGCGAGGGTGGAGCCGACCGGTCACGGGTGGCTGAGCCCGCTGATTGGAGGGCTCCTTCCTCCGGCCCTTCTCCACCTCTCCCCCCTCCACGGCCACTCCAAACCCACCCCCCCCTCGCGCTCACCCCCTTCTCTCTCCGGCTTGGATCTTGCCATTCGCCGAGGTGTCAGCGCGGGGCGCCGGTCTTCACCTCCTCACACTCCCCCTTTCTCGGGTGAGTGAGCCAGTCACCCTCCCCCACCACTTCCCTCCCCCCCACCCACCCCCTCTGCGAGCGCCGACACACTGAGATTGTGCGCCGGTCCGATGTTATGCAAAGTGAGCGATTCCAAGTCGCCCCTCCACCCTCCCTTCTCCACCCCGCCACGCTGCCTAGGGGAGGGTCGCGAGGGGACCACGCGGGAACGGAGCGAAGGGAGGGAAAGCAGGGAGGAGAGGAAAATAGAACCTCGAAACGGGGTCGGCCTTTGTTCGCGGAATCACGTAATTCGGTGATTAAAAGCTGTGGAATACGAAAAAGAAATGTCTGCGCGTGTGAGAACTTAGGTTGGATGTTTTCGTATCATTCTCTTCGTTTCAGTGACACGTTTTCCAAATTCTTGAAAGGAATCTACAGCGATATACTCGAGTTTTTAAATTACTTGTTATTTATGATTGAGGGAACATGTGTACATGCTTGCAATTTAAGTAGGCATATAGCATATGAAATTTTATCTCAGTACTATGTAAAAACTATCTAGGTTGGTGAAATTCCTGCCTGAAATAACAACTTCAAGTATTTGGATACGCTTTCTCCATGATTTCAAATTTAATATATTATATTTCTCCTCTCTTAAGACTTTATTCACTGTCAAGTCATATCATAGTGTATTAATAAAGATACTCACTAACGAGTAAGGATTTTGTCTGCGTCGAAGACTACATAGCATCAATCTTCGTTCTTGAATATGCATACATATACATTAATAATATATGTGTATATATATATTCAACGGGCTGCTTTCCATTGTTCCTTCCGTCCCTGGAATTGTGTTTGATTTTTAGCTCTCTCCTATGCTAGGTTCCCACTCAGTAAAAGTATTCTGAACGCCACAAGTTGGTATATTGAGTTCGTCGCAACCCAAAATGTATTCTGCAAACCCAAAAACAGTCATTATATCTTTGCAAAAATCAAATAGTAATAGATAATAATTTACAGTTTTTACCAACAACATTTGGAAAAAAAGAGACGTTTCAGGCGTGATATGGTGGAATATCATGATTAATTAAAATTGGCAATTTTCCACTTAAAATTGCCAATTTTAATTAATCATTTGGAAATATTTCTTGAGATAAGTATTTATATCCCACTTCATTACCCTTGTATCAATGAACTGCTTCTGGTAACTCACATGTATTTCGCCAAATAAGGACCCCAAAAGTTATTCATGGGTTTATTTTTAGGTTTCACCAATTAAATAAATTGTCCTAAAATGCAAAAGCTAAATTTTGTGATGACACTTATTATTCTTTACCTTGGAATGGGTTTCCCCAGAGGACTTGAAACCTTATAAATAAATATATATATAATATTATATATATACACATTCAAACACAAAATCCCGCCATACGGCGAACAAATATTCATTCACATAGAAATAGATAGGTATAAGGAAAGGGGAAAGGAACACACATAAAGGACGGACACAGGAGAGGTGGGGAAGGCGGATTTGAGCAGATCAAAAATGTAAAAATATTTTCCTCGACCGGGACGAGTCCTATCTCGGTCGAGGAAAATATTTTTACATTTGTGATTTGCTCAAATCCGCCTTCCCCATCTCTCCTGTGTTCGTCCTTTATGTGTGTTCCTTTCCCCTTTCCTTATAACTATATATATATATATATATATATATATATATATATATATATATATATATATATATATATTTCACTAAGCAATAGATTATGAGTCCTGTGTGTGCAAAATAAATACTCTCTGGAATCCATTCCTTGAAATGGCCTCGATATCAATGTATTTTTGCCTTTTGAGAATGATTATTTGCGCTGCTGTTTCTTTTTTGAATAGAATGACACAACATTATTTGAGTAAATAAAACCTTGATCTCTGTCGCCATATTAAATCAACACACCTATATTTACTGGCGGAAATATTCAAATTCAGTTATAACGAGCTAAGTCAGCGATTTTTATGTCTACACGGTACTTTAATGTGAAACTTGATTTTCTTTATTGGGCAATTGGGTACTAGGCAAAAATATACCGAGCGTGAAACCGTTTGTGGTTTAAATCCAAATGAATGAAAAAAAGATTCCTTCCTTAAGCTAAGTTGATTCAGTCTGTTAGTACTTAACCTATAATCACTGGCCCGCTTCATGTGGTAAGCCTCAAAGAGAAAATATCATGGCGTCCTTGGGACATGTGGTTACGCTTCTTGAAAGTCCTTTAACCAGTCCGAACATTTATGTAAATGTAATTCGTAAGTGCCCTGATAAAAAACCTCAAATGCATGATATACATCCGGTCTTTGGTTTCTTGGTTGATGATCATCGAAAGGTATATGCAATAATCAATTCATTTGCTCAAAATCACTTATGACATAGAAACGACTGACCTTTCTATTATCAACTGTCAAAAGTGGCAAGATATCTGAATAAACTATAAGAGTAACACAGTAAATCGGTTGTGCAATCTCTTCGACCGCATCAGGTAAATAACAATGTAGTTTAAGCAACTTGCGACTTAGAAATCAAACTGGGATGCATAAATAAATTTAATACATTTTTGTCTTCCGAGTGTCCATCGGTAACTGCTATAAATTATCACCGAATTAAGCATATATACAATTGTGTGCTCATAAATAACAAAGCTATTTACAAAGGGAAGAATAGGAAGGGTAATGAATGATAGGCTCACTGTATACTTCCCTCAATTTATATTTGTAATCGTTTAAGTTTGCTAATTCTTCATTAGAAATTTGTCATTGACCATTTTGTTTTTTTACGCAGAATTCCTCCTGAAGGTCCACAAAATGGACTGCTGTTGTTTTACTGTTATTATTATTGACACATTTGAATCAGCTCAAGCTTAATTTTGGGGCTTATTTTTTCTCATAAAACGTATTAATGTGTTTCGGCGGTTGTAAGTTCAGGCTCTCAATATGGCTGAAGGATGATATTCCCTCGTCGATCTCTTCCAAATTACAGGGTGCATCTCCACTCGATAAATCAGACATTCAGCTCTAATTAAGTAACCGCATTTGAAAGGAGGCTCCTTTGAAGAGTGAGCCATTTTTCTTCCAGCTACCTAGAGATAGTGATTCGATCGCTCACCAAAATTATGAGTTTTCGAAAATTATCGCATTTTCTTTCATTTTTACGTGATTAGGTTGCTTTTGCTAATATAGTGGATGAGTCAATTAGACGCAATGTTCAAGCGCATCGCCCAACCCGTAGGTCCAGTGAGTAACTCGCTGGTCAGAAAAATAGACGTTTGCATATTCAGATCTCATCTTATGTGTTTACGTAGTGTTTTTATAAATTGTCTCATGTTTTATACCTAATAAAAAAACCATAAACACAGTAATCAACCCGAAGGTCGGTTTAGTAGGTGATGGTAGAGCTCACCCATGTACCAAGCCCGACGGCGTGTGAATATTCACACATCAGGGTAGGGGGGCCACTTTCTTTCCCTGTGCCGGTTATGGTTTCCCAGAAAGATCTGGTACCCGAAAAATCAACTAGCTTGGGTGGAGCTGCATGCCCAGAGTGCCTTGCCCTGGAATCGAAACAAAAACATTTAGTTTGACTCGAACAATTAGGTCAAGACAATCGAAATCTATCGAAGTGAGACTAGGATGGTTTACAAATGGTAGCTCCTAATTGTCGAACTTCGAAATGGACTTAGCTCCTATAGTGCCAATTTACCGCAAAAAATAATTCACCTTTGTTTTTACCTTGGGACAAACATTAATTCATGCAATTATCAATGGCTTTATTGAATCGCAAATATTTTATGGCTGATTTCAGCGATGCTACGTTGCTAAAGACACTCTTGAATGCGAGGACACGATTCGTCCGATGAGTCGTATCGATTCGGTGCTTTCGATTCTGTAGGAAATCGTTCGGTTGCGAATGACCTCTTCTGCGGGTAGCTGTGGCTACGTAACGATTGTTCAAATCAATCTCGACATCGCTAGATCGACCCACCTCCACTTCCTACCCTTTCGGTCGCCGCCTCCCCGGTTCTATTCGGGGCTGGAGAAATATGGGGCGCGTCGTTCCCGGGGAGAGCTCGAATGAAGTAAAAGCGGCCGTCGGAGAGTCAATTAAGCTCGCACGAATAGGTGTGTGTTGTGGTAGTAGGTATGTACTCCCCCCCTCGTCGATGGGGAGTTTCACTCCTTTCGGACCCAGGGAGGCGACCCGGTCCGAGTGGCCGGCCAATGAGATGGACAATAAACCTGATGTGCGCGCCAGGTTGGGGAGAGGTGGCCCTTGCTCGCGGCGCACCGGTGCATGCAGACGTGTGGCAATTACTCAGCGAGGGGCGGGGCGAGGGCAAACACGCCCAAGTCACGACGGGCAAACAGAAATATAAAATTCTTGTGGGCTCCCTGAAGATGAAGTTGAAATTCCGCTCTCGCCAGTAAGGGGGTGTAACAGCTGCCCGTTGGTGAGAAGCGCGCGCGCCTTGAGATGTTTTATTTTAAATCCTCCCAGCGATCCTTGTTTCCCGTTGGTCAGCTTCCTGTTTCCTATGGATTTTAACTGTGAACATGATTTAAGTGGCCGCGTGGAGCTTTATGACAGTCTTTGGAATGATAATCCAAACTGTTAAATTACTGAACCGGATTCTTCCGTATTGAGTCATGCTTTAAGTTTGTTTGTTCATACGAGGACGAGAATGAAAAATGAGGGTATTATGACTGAAATCAACTTCCTTAATACTTTTATTTTGAATGAGTGCTTAGGAAAGGATCAGTTTGGATCTAGAAAGATGGTTACGCGTGATGCCATAGCGTTAATAAGGTCGCTAGTGGAAAGGAAAATAAAAGAGTTCAACCAGGATGGATTTGTATGGTTTGTTGATTTTGATAAGGCGTTTGCTCAGATAAACTGATGTAAACCAAAGTAAATTCAATTAGTGAATAATTTGCATAAGATATTAATGGACTGTGGGAATAGGTGACTTACCCGAAATCGGAATGAGTCCACGACTGCAGGGGTGCGGCTAGCGAATGGAGATTCTGGATAGGCAGTGCTAGGTCGTGAGTAAGAAACGGATGTCCATTGCCACATTTTCTTTTCAATATATATGCAAAGGGATATATAAGAGAGGCATGGGAATGGCTGGAGGATGGGATGAAAGTAGGTGGGGAACTCTTCAAATCATATCCATATGCATGATAATCAGGCGTTAGTTAGCCAGTTACCCAAGGGGTCATATTCATTATGTGCGGCTTTTCAGAATAATTCGATTTTGAGTTCACAGTTGATCATAAGAAGACAAAGGAAATGAAATTTTCAGAAAATAGTAATGATGAAATAAACATTAATGTTTGGAGCACAAACTAGAACAGGTAAACATTTGTAGTTTGGTGTGGACAGTAAAAGAATTGCCTGATACAGAGAAGCGGGAGTAAGAGGTGGGAGTTGATGACAGGAGGAACAAGTATAGATGTAAAGAAAATATCAGTGAAAATTTTTATATCGAGCAGTTTTATATATGGCTCGGAAAGTTGATCGTTGAGGAGTGAGAATCGTTCAGATAAGCGTCGATTGATTGGGAGCTTTCAAGATGTGGGTCTGGTGAAGATGGAGAAAATAAAAGTGAACGGAATGAAAAACCAAAAATAAAGTTCTAAGTATGGTAGGGGAAGAAAGAAGGCTATTGGGAGGTATTCCAAGGTGTCAAGACGAGTGGATGCTGGTAATAGAGAGGAGAGTCCTAGAAAATCGCTATTGAGATAGGAAAAGAAAAGGATAATATTTGGATGAAATTAAGGTAGGTGGGAAGTATTCAGAGGAAAAAAATGAGTTTTTGTAATAAGTAGGGTTGGTTTTTAAGGATATCTGTGTCTTGTTAGTTAGGGCTTTAGAATTCAGTAGTATGTCATGTTAGGATCCATAAAAAATCAACCTTAAGCTGGTAGATATCTACTGATAAACTAAGAGATTGAATTCACTCTCATTTGTTCTCCCAATTATTTTACTCTTCCTCAATTTGCATTCGTAAACGCTGAAGTTTGAAGACCGAGTGCAAGCAAGCCAAGCTCTATTTTCAAGGTGTTTATTTACAATCAATAAAACTTTCGATTACCAAGCCATTTGGAAAAACAGTTGTAGTTAATTACAATAAGTTCAGTTTTTTTCAGACCGCGTGCTTAAAATATGTTGCATACAATGAGTTGAGAGGGAAAACTCATATTTCGTAGGTACGTCTGAAAACGAATCACATTGTAGTTTTAGGGCTAATGAAAGGTTTTTTCCTGCCTAAACTTACTTCGTCTCTTTATTTAAAAATTAAAGAGGACACGAAGATCAGGCATGCTTTGCGCACAATCGTATGTAACCGTGCTATATTCCAATTGCGAATTCGAATAATATGTTTTAGCTCATGATATGGAAACATCCTGCTACCGACATAAATATCCAAAGAAACGAATATTTTTTCTACTGTTATCGGTCGCCCTTAGTGATTATCGTAATCAACCGAATTCTTGAGAGTGACGGTTTCTGCTTCTCTTTACGAGAAGCCTTATGCAATTGAACGGGAGCACATTATTAAGAGCGGCTACAAGAAAATAACACCGTGAACTCTCAGAAAAATTAAGATTTCGCCATGGCATTTGTTTCTGGGCATTAAGTAAAATGTGGGATGGCCTTTAGCTGAGTCCTTATTATTATAAAAATATCTACGCCAAATAATTTGTTAAAAATATTTCTCCAGTCCACAAGCTATTATTTGATGTTATCCGATTTAATTATTCGATCAAAATAAATAAACGGCCTCCAGCGCCTTTTCAACCAGAAAGAGTGGAATCAACCAGACGAGCTAAAATTTTCACGAACCCAGGAAAATATGAGAATTAAGAAAAGAAGCATTAGTTTCAAAATTATCCAAATAAATTAATAAATCTTCGTTGGAAAAATAAGGCTTTGCAATATTTCATGGGGAAGTAGCACATATTGGTTGCCGCTTTAGAAAAGGAAAACTATTGCTAAAAGAAGGCTTATGGGCTCCAGGTGGTGATCAAGTATCTTTTTATCTCGTCGGTAGTTAATAGCTCATCTCAAGCCCGCGATGGATGAGGTAGATGAGTTATGGCGCCTGCTATCATGCGTGTTTATAGTGGGAGAAATCGCCAAAATCTTTAGCTGACATTTATAGTCCACCTTGAAATCGCTCGGCTTTTCGTCCGATCAGTAGTCTTAGCGATAAATGCCTCGTGATTATAGGTGTTCGGAAGGAATATCGTCAATAAAGATAGCATTTGATCCACCCGATTCGAACGAAGATTAGGTCAAATTGAGGTTTCCGCTATAACATGAGCAAGTTTTTTTTGTCTCATTTTCCCCTCGCATACATCTCTTCCTAAATGTGAACAGGATTTTTCTCGCACGACTGACCGCAATAAGGCACTCACTGCTTGCCCTTCGTAATGGAAGGAGGGAGAAAGAAAAAACCTTCATGATCACCCAAAATATTTTCTCTTCACGGTTCAGATTTCTCGCTGTCATATCTGCCGGCGTCATTCTCTTCGAGTATTTCACGTTTCCTTTGTTTTTTTACTCACGCAAAAGCGTTTTTTCGTTATAATTTCTCGTAAAGTCATTATTAGGCATCTAGAATATAAACAGCTTGACCGCTTTAATCACATGCATCTTTTTGCGAATTTTTTCGAATTGCGAAGATTTTTTATTGAGTGCGTTAATCGTTTATTTGAAGGGTTATAAACATAAACTAAAGCTAGAAGTCAACAATCACTATGTGATGAGTCTGAATGATAACTATCAATGCTCTGTGCTCGTATATCTTTCATTAAGAAGGATCTTTTCTTCAATCACAACGGTACTGAGTATCATCGACGATGAAAGAATTACTTACGGAACAAGTTGGGTGAAACTCTCTTTTTTCTGATTATTACCTCTAATCAAACGATTTCCTGATTTGTTCGAGTTGATTTACAAATCAATTACTGAACCTGGCTCGTGGTTGTCTATGTTATTAATATATTTGCGTAAAAGTGTTCACAAAAGAACATTTTACTAACCATTTTCTTTACTTAACCCATCACCCTAGAGTTGGCCACAAATGATGATAAACACATTCATCAATTTGTCTTTCAAGAAAATCTGTCATCCAGACAAATTTGTTTTCACTCCAGATTTTAATTCCGACGAAAGGTTTTATTTTCCTCTACCCAAATGCGGAGTGTAATGTTATCAAACAGCGATGACAGCGAAAATGCCTAAAAATAGGATAATATGAAGGATAAGATCAAAACAGACAATTCTGATTAATGAAGTTATTTGAACAAGGAATTGATTTTAATTTTCAATCTTGAATTAACGCTAATAAGCGTTACATAAATGTCACCTATCGAGGGATTACTCATTATTTAGGTTATTCTAGATGATGAAGGTATAATTTTACTAAACATATTTATGTAGATTAATAGCTACTCTATATTCAAGGTTTAAATTAATTATTGTTTGTTAACCATTTTCTTTTACATTGTTTACAGAGGTTCACCACTTTCACCAGCGTCACATTGAGCTTATTTGTCGGCACGGTTATATTAGGTGAGTAAAATTTACTTGTTTTAATTTTTCTGTGTATGTGGTAGAGTATGTCCTTGCTAGTTTGTTTATGTATGTGTGTGTGTGTGTTAAGAAAGGTATTTGCAGATGATTTTTTTCTTTGAACCAGTATTATTTACTGCAAGTGAACTAAGGCGAAAACCTTTCCCTAAGCGTAAATGTATTTACGCCAATCTGTACTAGTCTGTTTTAAAACTCACGTGACTTAATTCTGGTCGAAAATTAGAAATGGCTAGTTGAATTTGAGATTGTTTTTTACGTGTTTCCTAATGCAGGGGGAGATATAAATTATTGGTAATATATGAACCCGTTTATACTTGTCATATATTATGGATCTTAAACTTATATCATTATATAACCTTTTCAAAAATGATGTAATCAATAGCAGTGGGCCAATGGCGTTCCATTAGTATTAATTGAGTGGGAAAAAAAGGTTAGGGGCTAGGCTCTTCGCCTCTGGCTTTGTTATCTACAGACCCAAATGATTAAAATATCTGCTAACGTTAAAGGAAAAAAATACCTTTCCCAATACGGTGCATTTTTTATGTGGGTCGCTACTGTTTATCGATGAGTGTTTCAGAATATCAGATGATGAGCTCGCACAGATGAATTCTTCTAATATTACTGAGAGTACTCTATTCTAACGATGGTTCATTCAAGCTGCTATTTTATTTTCTAATACCTTAATATAATTTTACGCGATCTAACCCTGGGGTGGATGAGGTCAAAGCCGCTAAATGCTCTCACGTAAGAAATGTGTAGCCCCACAGGAGGTCTTCCCTGATTTGTTGAAGGCATAGCGAGATGGAGCGCGCATCCTAATGGCTTCAAGGACTGCGCATCATGGGAAGACGAGTCGGTATAGAGTTGTTACCTTTTTCCTCAATGCTCACCACGCTCATTCATTTCTCAAAAAATTGTTCCTCTCATCCAAATGCTCCGCTTTTGATGTTCATGCTTCGCCCATATTGAGGCGTCGAGCGCGGATCTCAAACGTGGGCCTTCGTTGGAAGAACCGCATTTGCATCTGGTGGAGGTCCCGTTGCCGTATATCCACGGCCTCAGCCCTCGCAGTCCAGGCGGAGAAAGGGACATTAGCGGCGGGAAATGTGAAAGGGTGCGCCCCATAAAACTCTCATTCACCTTTTACGTAAAGAAAGAAAAGATCGTAATCCTCTCTCGCAGGAATTCATCAGAGTCCGATCCTTTAGACTGCGAATTAAAAGGAGCGGATTTATCGCCCCCTCTCCATTCATAATTGTTCCTATTCTTCGATGTGAGGAATGGTTGTTCTTCCCGAGTGGGGGGATGGGAGGGGAGGGGGGATCGGTGAGCGGCGGCAGGCGGTGTAATCTCGCTCCCGCATCTCGGAGAGCCGCAACCTGAGGAGAGGGGGATTAGGAGAAGAGGAATGGGGAAATAGGAGGTTGAAACGACCCTCCTGCCAAGCTTTTGTGATAGGCACGCCTAAGAAACACCCTCTGTCCTCTCCCTAGATTCTCCGGGGTGTCTTCATTTGATACCTCAATGTATAGGGCGTGTTTGTGTGCGTGTGAAGCGTCTTCGGAGTGAGTGGGTGGTAGAGCAAGGATTTCAAAGATGCCGTAAAGACCCCGATGTCCCCTTTCCCCACTTCTTCTCCCTCCTCCGTACGAATGTTCATAAACTTAACTCGGGACTCGCCATTGCTCTCATGCGCAGGAGATAAATGTAGGTGTATAAAGACAGCAAAAATTTCAACCGGGATCTGCGGCTTGGATGTTTACAAAGAGCTAAACATATCCTGAGGTTGCGTAGCAAACGTCTCCTGTGTCAGTGGAGTAATGTCATCCTTATTTTCGTAAAACTTTGGTTGGAAATTTCCTTAATGAAATTTCCTTTTTTCATATGACGGATGCGTGAGTTCCTTGATGTTTTTTATGACCCCGTGACATGTATTGTAGCTTTATTGTTTTTACCTCAATGCATACAGTGATGATTTACAATGATAATGGTGGCTGAAACAGGAGGATAGCCGTAAACTGTATGGTTTTTAGACATGGTTTGGAGAGGTATGGAAAAGGTTAATTAGACGGAATGGAAAACAAACAAAGGATTTCTATTCATGGTGGGGGAGAAGAGAATATTTTTGGGAGAAATTAAAAACAGGCAGTCTAAGAAGTTTCATTGCGTATTTATTGGAAATATAGTAGTATGTAGATGGAGTCGTGGTAGTATAAGGTTAGAGCGTTGGACTACTGACCAGAGGTACCGAGTTCAATTCTCGAGAGCGCCTCTCTGGGCACCCTTAGCTTCACCCGAGCTATGTGATTTTTCGGACACCAGAACTTCCCGGGGAAACATAGATGGAACAGGAAAAGGATCTTGTTACTCTGACGTGAGAATTCCACACTCCGTTGGGCTTAGTATTGGGTGAACTCTACCATGTGGGTGAACACCTACCAAACCTACCATCGGGTTGATTATTTTATTTAATGTTTTTATGGAATGTTAAAAACTATGATACAGGGTAAAATCTTGAGTGAACAGTGTAGAGGTAGGGAAAGAATATCCGTGCTGGACGAAGCGAGTGGATTCATGAAGTTTGTGGAATTGATGGCATGCGCAATTTGTTGTAATTAAGGTTTTATAGTATTGATTTTTATGTCACATTACGCCGCCTCAATAAATGTGACAAATCTTAGGTAGTAGATCCGTCAAAAATCATCCTTGAGCAATAGACTATTCTTAATAATAATAATATAACAATTAGACTACTGCCTAATATTCAGGAAGAGGATTTAAAAGTAGGGCCTCGGGAGTTTCTAGTGTCTCTGGATCTACGGCCTCGACGTACCCCCTCGATAGGTACCCTTTTCTTCCGCCCTCGAGATAAGCCCCACCTCCCATCTTAAGACGCGGTCGGTAATCCCTGTCTTTAAGCCCGGGATCCTCTATCACCCCGCACTAATTCACCCCTTTCGAGCGCAAAATCACTCCCTCACGATTCGATTTTTCGGAGTCGTCCACGCCTCGTGCTATTCCCGTCGCCCATGCGTGCGTGCATGTTAGCCTTTGGCTCCGGCGTCAAAATCCCATGACACCTTCTTCGATTGCGCCCGTTCATAAAGACAGCCCATAATTGGGGAGGTATTTTCATCGATTGATGCATTCAATTAAAGATATTACGAGCCTCCTTCGGTACCGTCTTTCATCTCGAGGCCATGAGCGCCTATAAATAGTCACGCGAGACACGGAAAGCTGGTTGTTTCATGGAAGCCTGGAAGTAGGACTGTGGGAACCATTTACTGGAAATTGAAATGCGGTCTCATTCCGCATTTTCAATGCGATTCTAAAAATAATCACGAATTTTTGCGATATTAATAAAGGGAAACATATGATTCTTTCATCACCGCTTTTGGTGTCAAGTAGCCTCCGTCACCCTGAAAATATGTGAGAATGAAAGAATTCTCATTGCTGAAGAATAATTCATTCATGGCCAAGCCGATCTGCGACTTCGGCATAACACTACGGTGTTGCTTTTGTCTTTTGGGATATTTCTAGAATTCACTAACGAATATGTATCCACACGTAATTCTGTCTGCCTGGAAGATAAGATGTAGTCGAATTGTCTTTATTTGTACATATATTCCTACTCAAAATACTTTCTTCTCGCACTATGGCACTAAGCATATGGGCTATTAGGTCTTATTGTAAGTATGCTTAGGTTTTGCTTGGTTGAAAGGTGAAATTCTCCCGAAATTCAAAGTAATCTTCCATCCCAAAATGTTTATTTTAAGAGGATGAAAATCTTTAGAAATTATGTAATTTAAAATGCAATATGTAACATTACAAAATAATGAAAAGTGTTTATGAGAATGCCTACGAAGATTTCAATATTTTTTTCCTCCTAGCGTGCCTTCCATCGGTTTCATTCAAGTAAGTTCAATTATTCATTATGGTGATATCCGCACATTAAACTTTTATTCGGCCGTATGATTTTGTTTACAATGGACTAATTTGTGGCCTAAAATAAAATTTAGTTCTTATCAATATTCATGTTCTTTTTTTTCGTTTAAGCAGAGTTTTGCCTTATATACAAAATTCTCCACGAGTAATTAAGGCTCCCCTATGAGTTTACGGATTTTCTCCAAATTAAATTGTGACTTTTTCATACTGTGTCTATTCTTATCTCGGTTCATTGGTAGTCATAAAAATATTAAAAAAATATATATATATATTTTCTATAATATTTTGTAATAATTTAAAATAAGTTTTCCTATTATTAATTGAAAAAACAAGGAGTTTCGCATAATTAACTCTTGAATGGGGAGAAATTGTTTGAAGTTACAACCCGATAGATATGCATTAAAATATTTCCAGAGTTTTGTCACTCATTTACCTCTGGTGGTTCATTCCTTTCACAATGTCAATATATGCAGAAAATGACTTTCCTTCCATGGCCTGGTCGGTGATGCTTTATAGCCCATTGAGTGCTGCTCAAAATGAAGGAAATCTTTTCATATTTTTCCACCAAGAAATTTCCCACAGGGCACTATCTTTTATTTGGAGAAGGTTACCATCATGCTTGAAAATTAATTATGGCTGGGTGATGGTGTAACGAATCCCTACGCAGCGTTCTAGGTGCGAGAGGTAAATGGGAAATCAAGAGATGCCCATCGCTGAATCTGCGAGACGCATGCTTCCCTCGGGGAAGATAGCCGCATAATTATTCATTTTCGCACATTCTTTCTGATTTGACATGTGCAATTACGGCGTGGGGTGGAATTAAAAATTTTCTCGGTTTGATAAAAACCACCACCTTAGGTGAACCTTTCCAGTTCAATCATTGCCAGTTAATTTCGAGATGTAATCTCCATCCTGTACCAGTTCCATTAAGGTTGAAAGATTTGACAAACCAAAGACAAGAATTTTCTCTGCTACCTTCATGGTCATATTAATTACAAAGTTTTTTGCATCCTCAGGAAAAGTTCAGAGTTCAAAAACAACATATTAGAAGATATTTTATTTTTGCGACGTTTCACTCATGCCCTAATCAATAGCCTCACTTATTGCACCAAACCAGAGTCTGCGGTTTTTGCCACTTTCATTGGAATGACATACAATAATGTTAGGACGCCTTGCCCAAAAAATCTCGCGTAAGTTTTTTCTTCGACGGTCGTTCGACCTTGCGTCATTGTCAAAGACAAAAGACTCCAATGCGGGAGTGTGGTGCCCCGGAATCCTTTTGGTCAGACTAAAGGGTGCCCTGCAGTCGGGCAGTTCGTGCAGTAAAACCGGGTCGACGTGCACTCCACGCACGAGGAGACACGGATAGGATTTCACGTTCTCGACCCTCTCACTATATGTATAATACTAATAATATGCATTATTTTCCCCTCCGACTACTAAAGTGGCACAGTGCATTAGGAGAGATTAAATATGGCGGGGATCTGGAGATGTGTTTGCTAGTCGCGATCGCATCCCTCCATCCGCGACCACATAATACCCGATGGGAGAACGATGACGCGCGCGGAATTCTGGGATGGGCTACCCCATAGGAATGCGGCATGGAAATGAGATGGAGAAAGGGTGAGAGAGATAGATATGAGTAGTGAGACGGAGAGAGAGAGAGATTGAAGGAGAACGGATTAAGTGGGAACTAGGGGGGGGGGGGATTCAGTCTCTCCTTTTTATTATCCTCTCCCTGGCATCGGAGGAGTGAAATATTGCACCGGGAGGCCGCCGCAACTCATGAGACCAAAGGGAAGGGCAGTGAGTGCGGGGGCGAAGGAGTCACCCCACCCATGAGAGGGCGGCTCTGGATGTGGGAAGGGGGAGAAAAATGAGTAAAAGTGTGGAGGGAAAAAAACTAGTGGATGCACGAGATTAAGGTGTGATTTGTTGGCCGGGGAATGTTTTTTTTTTCTCGCCCAGGAATGGGGTGAGTTCCGCCGGTGTGGATAAAGTACTTACACATAATGCCCGGACCGCCTCGATCCCTCCGACTAGGATCCCTCCTCCCCCTTTAACACTCCTCCATCATGCCACCACCCTCGTCGCTCTTGGCGTCGGCTTCTCCGAAATCGACAGACTTCATCCGACTCGGTCATTATTATCCCGTCGTGAGGTTCGTCTCGCTCCTTTCCTTGAGGGTCGACGATGATTAGAAAAATATTGCCCGATTAGGCCGGTTCGCGGAATCATCAAATAAAACTCGTTTTTCATGCATAGCAAAGAATTTTGCCCGCCTGGCAAACCATTGAGACGTGTGCCCTAAGAACTCTTTGTAGATCGATTTGCTTGGTCTTGAAACATTATTCCGTCATAGGCTGGGAAAGAAGTAAGTTCAGTTGAATTTTCTTGAAAAATCCTCACCTCGTTCCTCTTTAGAATAATTTGAGATTACGATTTTTAATCCTCTGGTGAATGCTTTATAAAAGAGTAAATAACTGGTTAGAGATGATTTATCGTCATATTATAAAGGAAGGATTCATCTGTAAACTAAATTGGGTTTTTTATCCTTAGATTAACCTCGAGTACTTTGTTCGAGCAGGCTAATTTTGACTCACTACTGTGATTACACTTCAATTCAATCTAACATTGGTTCTTGGCGCTATCAAAACTGAATAAGGTTGTGTTTATTTAGTTTATTGGGAGTCTCTGTTTCATGAAAACAGTTTTATTCAGTTATCACATCTCAATCGGATAACATGTCCAAGATATGCCATTTTTTCTGGTCTGTACAAGTGCATGCATACTTTTAAACTTCCATCAGTTTAAAATAATATTTTAATGTTAATAATGACCTGCATTAATATGAATTTTTTATTGGCCCATTTTGTAATTTTGATGATATTTTTGTGACTTTTGAAACTGTCCAATCGGTAATATGTTTCAGCAAAATAAATTGTGTGCCATATTAAAGGCCTTAAGAAGTGAATAAGAAACATAATAGTTAAAGTCCTGGTGCCAGCTCAATGATTGAAACAATTTTCCTGAATCCATATTATGGCTTAAGTTTAAAGCGTTTCATTCTGTCGGTATCTCTTGAGCTTTCCCGTGGGAAAAAAATAAACGGAATGGTTATAATTCGTAGCTTCAGAGATGTCGATATGGAATGGAGGTCGTGTGTGTCGTGTTACGAAATCATTACATTCTCACTTAATCCACTCTAATGATTACGGAGAGAATAGAATTAAAGACAAGGTCTTAGGAGGCACACCCCGTTAGAACGCAAGCATTACTTTTTAATGAGTTAATTGGCAGCCAAGACGGGAAGTCCTGAAGGAGAAAGTAAAATTTCGATGTAGAAACGGGAATCAGAGAAACGGAGAACGGATCGGATACGACGAGTGCGTGGTCGGGAGTCGATGAGTATCGTTTACGCGATTGGGTCAGTGGCAGCGCCAAACCGGAAGGACGATAGGGATGGAAATTAAACATCTGCGGTCGCTCTCGATTTTCTGGGTCGCTGGCTTTCATCCAAGCGCTCCTCTTCCACTCCCCACCCCCTTCCATCCTCCATCCACCCCACCTTACAACCATGCATATGTCGCTCAGAGAAATCCCTGCCTTTGAACGTCGAACAAAGCGTTGCCGTTTTAATTGATAACAGCTCGCCAGCCAAATATTCAGTCGGATTTTATGATATGGTATCTACTCATTGGTGGATAATTTCAGCAGAAATATCTAACTAGGATCAACTGTTGAACGCCGTTGATGGAAAATGCATAACGGAAAGCCTTCACTTCGTTCCAGTTAGGAATATATATATATTTTTTGGAGTAGAGTTAATGTAATTTAATGTAATCACCTACAATAAACATCATTTTTTCACGTTTTCCCATTCATGTTCGGCTCTCGTGCGGATTTCGTGAGCCTTTTTGTGAAATAATTTAATATTATAATTTTATTTACACTACGCACGTGATTGATTTCGAAAACAAGTATTTTCTTAAACGCATGGGGGCGTTTGGAGTCGATGATCATCGTTAGAGCACGTCGGTCATGATTATTGTGCATGCGTCTATTCGTGACTCGAGTCCTCTCCATCTCGAATGGATGTGAAGCAGCGCGAAGGCTTTCCGAGCTGACTTGGAGCTACGTGCCTTCTATTCACATATCTATCTACCCCTAAAAACTTTGATACGCTCCGCTGACCAGGAAGAAAACCGGAGCAAACATGGATCTCCGAAGGCGATCCGTACTGTGTGATTTTTCAGCACATCCGAGCCCCGATTGGTCAGAAATCAACTCACCTCCCCCCCTCCCCCTCATTTCCCGGTCTGCATCCTCCTGCAGAGAGACCCGCACGAAACGTGATCGGAAAATTATCTCTCCTTTTTCTCCGAGCGCCAACTCGCCAACGCATGAGGGTTTACTGAAATATCCGAGGGAAACACTTCGTGCCGTATGTATCATACGCCAAGTGCCACGTCTCATAAATTTAAGAAAGGACTCCAAATATCACGAGATCAACTGGAAAGTATAACATTGGGGGTCGGACGGGGGTGATTGAAAGGGCATTTGATCAGAGGAATGGATTGGTATCATATCCGGCATGCACATTCATTGCTTGATGAGATGGCTTTAACCCCTAGGGTAGGCCCACGGAAAACGTATCGAATGGACACCTATCGATCTTCATGGCTGAGCCCAACTCAAACAGGACTACCGGATCATGACTTATGGACTGTGGTTGTTGATCAAATGATATTGACGAATATTAATCGTAAAATTAACGCCCGACGCAACCTGTACACGTTTAACTCAGAGCACTTTCAAGTCATCACAACATATCGATCATGAGATTATCTATTAGGCTGCAATAGTTAAGTACTTTACAAATTAGGTGGGTCCCATATCCTCTGTTATCCTGGCGTGATTATACCAGAAATCAGATTTCTCGATACTGTAAATTTAATTGAAACTAGGAATTGTAGTGGTAATATTTTTACTGATTATGGGAATAAGTTTTTAAAGAGAAATTACGGGAATGCTTTTAAAAAATTAAATTTAAAATCTGTACGTGCAATGCAAAAGTCATAGCACAATCTGTTAGCCGAATCATGATATTACAAGTGAGTTGAAGGTAGTATTACGGTTTTGCCCGTTTTGTCTTTCTTCTACTTCGAAACTATTAGTCATTTAATCATTTAGCAGAATGTTTTACCATACCTTTAGGGATTATAAATAACTGTGTACATACTCCAATTAAAAAAATGAAGAAATTTCTCACCTCGATAGTCCGGGTTCGAATTACAGAGTGACCAGATTATTCAGTGGTATCCCAATTCCTACTTGGGTACTGTTTGAAGAACGTTTTAAGTGGAGTAAACCATTCATCGGATGAGTCGTTAAATTGTAGGTCCCTTAGCTCCTTTGGTTAAGAGTAGGCTGGTTAATGTGGACGTCGAATTTCTCTCCACCATTTCTTGATTCCTCGACTATCTTGCCCCTACCGCATTACCCATGTAGCCCCTGAATGCGAACAATGGCCTTAGCCGACGGTTGCCTTCTCTAATTACCACTATAAGTAAGAATATAAAGTGTGGCGGAACTATAAGCACCCTGAAGAAACATTTATTTCTGTAAATTTCATTCTACTTTTCGTGGCATTAAAATTTACTGATCATTTTCTTCTTGATGGATTAAACATTTATAATCTTTTAAATCAACTGATATTTAAAATTGATTTTAATCGTTACACTCAGTGTGTCTTAGCTGTATATGCATGTGATAGTACTCGACCGCCAGATAGTTGTGACAATTTATGAACTTTTAGAAATTCTCAAAATATATCCTTTCTTTTCTCGGTATTTTTAATTCACTATGGCTCCTGTAGGTAAACCCGTTTACGTCAAATGTCTTCATAAAAGGTTTTGTAAAAACACAAATAGGCAGTAATTTTAGCACTGCCTGATTAAAAATATTGTATCTGTTTGTCGTGAGTGACATCAGAAGGATCAGTAATTGCGTAAGTTAGTGCATCTCTTAGATGCCCCGGGAACGAGAATACACGTAGGTTCAGCGGAACAAGGTTTCGAATGCAGCTTTTCTAACAGAAAAACCGGTGTATAGAAAACCACTTGGAGTATTTCATATGATAGCTTGATGAACTTAGGGTAATATTTATCTTCGATGTGATTGCTCTAAGATTTTCTAAGCATTTTCCATGTGCTTCCCCCTATTGTTGCCAGCGTACGATGTTTGCGTCCTGACTAGCACAGAAAATGTCCGCTATTCATGAAATGTAATTCAAGTTATGTGAGAAACAAGATTTCCCGCATCATTTTCCAGCCGTCGATGGATTTTAAGAAGGGAGACGAAAATATTTTCCGTTATCAAAAATACGCATTGACTGTGGAGGGTGAATGTGAATGGCAGGGCTGAGCAGTTGGAGAAAGTTTGGAAATAAAAGGGAGGGGGCGGGAGAAAGTGAATTCAAAACAAACAAGTGCACCGAAGGTGTCTAAATACATTTGCATAAACGCTCGTCTCGTTGCATCGAGAAATGCGGGAAGAAAGCTATGCTGCAGGTGCACAACTCCCCCACCGCGTTGCATTTGGGCACACAAATGATCGCATTGAATTAACTCCCGCATTTTTCCACCCTTTTCGTTACATTATTCAAATCTATATCATTTTATATACTGCTCTTTTTTTTAAACAAATTTCTTTGCTACAAATTATGTAACCTAAACTTTTATATTTCTCTGGTAGAGGAAATACCTTCAGTAAACCATAGTTAGACTCTCCATAAAAATATCTAAATCCGGAACTTTGAAGAACTCCTTGCTTATTGCTGATTAAATTCAAGCTAACTGGTGGGTTTTAGGTGCATTATGTATTTTTACATCCTTCTAAAAGGCTCATTTTACCAGCGGAAATAGTAAAATGGTAACATATTAAGAACGGTCAAATTAAAATCCAGACAGAGTTCCCATTTCGTTAAATTTGAGTAGAAAAATGTTAAGATATCAATGATTGGGTGATCATTTTATGTTTACTTCTAATTATGTGCAAATGGTAAAACTTAAATTCCCTATGCATTAGGTATTAGTAGGTATTTTTAATAATATATGCGACATAAAGTTAGGGCATTTGAACTATACAGATTAAATCGTCATTACCCTGACTTTTCTTAATTTATTTCTAGTGGATGTTTATGCCAAAATGTATTCAACATTATTTTTTTTATTAAGATGAGCAAATGGTAATAAAACATAAAAATTATAAACACAGTAATCAACCCTAAGGTCGGTTTTCTAGGTGCTGGTAGAGTTCACCCAGTGCTAAGCCCGACGGCGTGTGAATATTCACACATGAGGGTAGGGGGGTCAGTTCTTTCTCCCGGATACGACTTCCCAGGAAGATCTGGTACCCGAAAAATCACACAGTTTAGGTGGAGCGGAGGTGCTCGAGAGGTGTGCCTGAAAATCGAACCCGGGTCCTCTGGTCCATAAAGTAGTCTATAAAGTGTCGACTAAAATTAAATTTTAGATAAGCATACATTTAATGAATAATAAAATATATTGTTAAACGATTCTTGCCTACGTTCACTTCCTTTGAAACAAATGGCCCAGGAAATCGCAGAAATAAAGGATTCCACTCAATAAACAGTAGTCCGTGACGAATTAAACGAAATAACCGTGAAATCTGGTAAATCACTGTAAAAAAGGAAAGAAGGAAATGGGAGTCTATTAAGCTAAATAATTTTGAGAAATGCACGGTTATCAATCAATACGTTGGTTTCATAAAAAATCCCACTTTGGTATGAAGTTCAATTTTTATCGATTTTAAAATTAATCTAAAAATCTATACCTCCACTGAAAAATCTTCACCTTCCTGTGGAATCAAGTTGTAGGTACCAAGAGTCTTGCCTATGTGAGGTATTATATAGATAATTATAATTTGCAAGAAACAGACGTGAAAATACTAAAATCCATGGATAGCAAATTCCTCTCATTTTAAAAACATTGCGTTTGCTATTAAATATACTCTCACAAAGGTATCAAAATATTCCTTATTCAAAAATATATGCAAGTAATTCAAAATATGTACGCTGTATATTAATTCGCGAAATCAGGGTTAACACATGGTAAATGTTTGTTGTTTTGTTTGTGTGTTCAAAATGACGTATTCATATCATTTAAAACTCCTTCTTGGTTCCTGAAATAATCAATTACTGACAGAGTAATGAACGTTTTCGTCCTTGTATTTTCATACAATTAAACAATATAACTTTAAAATTTACCAATTACGAATGTATATGTTAGGTTGGCTCAGTAAGGTTTCACGGGAAGAAAGTTTGTAACTGCATATCGACAGTTCTTATTTTTGTTTAATTGTAAATTTTGTATGAAAATGGTAAACATATACTTTGAAAAAATTCCTCTATATGAAACAAATTAAGATATAATCTTAATAGAAGACTTGAGCTGGATCAGTCTCCTTTGATTTCATAACAGTTTTTATAGTATACTTCATTAGTATTTTGGGAAGTATTTTAGGGATAAATGAGGTTTTAATATCTATCTAAAGCTTCTATTTCAAATTCATTTTTCTAATATATTACATTTGAGAACGGTTAGTTTTAAACCTCCCAATAAACACTTGTAACTCAACATTTCCAATATTTTATACTCTAAACTTCCAATTTCAGCTTCATCATATGAACAATATCATTCACAGTTTTGAAACCTGGGTCACTTATTTCATATTTTAATGTGCAATTAGCAACATTATTGTGTTATTGTAACCTTTGTTTTCTGTTCAACGAAACTGTACGCAATAACCCAAAGCATTGGTCTTTGTAATAAGAATAGAATGCCCTCAATTTACTTAAATTGGACAACTTTCCCTGATTTTTTTTCAAAAGGCATGCATAAATCGAAATATATTTTCTTTACTTCGTATGTTCAGCGGTTGACTCTAAATTACCATCATTCATATGGGCGTTTTGTATACCAATGGCCAAGGAGTGAAAGATTTATAACTAGACGGAGGACAAAGCATTCATCTTCCGACGGTTGAAATCTAGCATATCGAAATGGCAGACAACGTTTTATACGGTGGTCTGTCAAGGTCATATTGGATAGATACCAGTTGTCTCATATAATTCTGTGACGAAATGTAAAAATGTTACAACGGAATAGAGAAAATATCTAAGAAAAGACTACAGATTGCCAGAAGTAACATGGCAAATTGTAGGTAATGCTTTAAAATGATGTTAGCATACCATCGATTTCCGAGCCAGGAGGCGGCGGGGTTACTTTCTTGCCATCCTAGTAGGTTTTATTCCACATTGGGTATGGGCGTTTGTAACTGTCTTCAATGTAATGTACATGATTTAGGTAAAAGAAGGGAACGTAAAGTCTCAATCTCACCGCAATAAAGATGTTCAATTAATAAAAAATAATGATTCCAAGGCATCCTGTCGGATAAAATCTGCGAGGCTCACGTGGGTCATCACGTGGTTTAACACGAAGGCGAATTCATCAATTTAGGTCATTTCCGTTTTCAGGTTATGTCTATTGATTCTTTGAAGTATATGCGAATATCTCAAAGTAATACTAAGGTATTTTTCCGAAAATGAAATATTTTTAATGCGTGAATTCCTACTAAAAGTATACCGTGCGTTTTTCGCTTTTCTACAAACCGGAGGTTCCTTCAGTTTACGAGTAGGTTGGCCCCTCAGTTGCATTTCTTGAACTACCAGACGACCAGGAGTAATACTTCAACAGTTCTGAATGATACAACTCTTATGAATCTCACTAAAAATACTCATTCAAATGCTAAAGGCATTGAATGTACATATTCATGTTTAATTCTGCACGGAAATCTTTTTAACCCCTAACCTGTCCCACAATGAAGATTTTCAAAGGTCCGAGGCTGAAAGAGGGTGGATTATCCCATGAATAATTTGGCCAACTGAGAGTCGATCTCCATCTGCAGAGATTGCCTCACGATTTGAAAATGGAACTGAAATGAATGCAAACCTCGGAAGAACGTGAGGTCCTTGCAGTCTTGAATGGCGTTTGTTCCGCGACCTTGCCGTTTGCAGTCAGAACGTTAGGAGACCGGAAACACGCGTCGCCTGTTGAAGTCTCCCCCTCCACTACCGCCTCCCTCTCCATTTCCATCCTCTCCCTTTCTCTGATTCATCCACTTGATTGCTCGCGAGAGACCCTGTCCCCACGTCCCTCTCTCTCCCTTCTTCCGTTACTTTTTTAGCACCAGTTTTTTTCTCCTCCCCCGAGAAGTCGGTCATGTCCAGACGCGTAATCCGTGCGCTACGTGCCTCGTGCGGACATTTCTCCCAGGGTCTCTCAGTTTCGAAAGATCACGATTGGTTTTCCGACCGAGGTTTGGTAACTGCAGCTCTCCAAACTTCCCCATTCTGTACTACTCAAGATATGTGATTGTGTGTATGTGCATATATATGTCTATATGTGTTAATATATGTATATATACATATATATATATATAGTTACGTGTATGTGTATATGCATAATTATATATAGTTACGTGTATTTATATACATATATATGTACATTTATTCACATGCACACGCCGAAGATTTCGCAAAAGCAATTTAAACTTCAAGCTTCATTCAGGAAAATTCAGTTTATACATAGCATATACATTACAAAAAGAATTTCCTTATGAAGAAAAGCGAGAATAGTAACAATTAACATGCATTTACGTTAAGTTTGTCGATTAATTACAGATAACATTTTTACTACTCGATATTACATCTAGCAACAGCTCAAAAAAGAGACCTCATAGCTGCGAAGAAAATACAAGAATCTAAGAAATTAAACTAAGGTTGCCCTTAATGGGAAGTTAAAGAACCATGTATTACGATAGTGGAAGAAAGCAAAAGAATACTGGATAAATGGTTTCAACGGGGAAATAAATTATGACATTAGGAGGAGGAATAGTAAAATGGGTTATAAAATCATGCATAGATAATCACAAAAAAGAAAACGAAATCTCACGACGTCCGAGATGATAATAGAAACCTAAGATTAAGACATTCGGATAAAATAAAAGGAATAAGTTGAAGAACTCTTTCAAGGGCCCACACCCCTTAATGGAGAAACAATTAAACACGATACTGTGATAGAAGAAGACAAATAAAGCAGCGGTAAACGAATAAATTTTATACATGCGTATGTCTTTAACTTTTGATTAGTAAAATCATAAAGTCCTCGCTCTTATCCATAATCGGTACTCTTCGAAGCCGACCTGAGGGTCTCCGACGAATGGCTTACGCTTTAGCGTTGACCGAATGAATTCCTATTACTTGAGGCATCCGATACATTTCGCTCGGAAAGGTCTGTAAAATATTGTTGAGTTCTTTTTGCGACAATGACTTTTTTCCTTATTTCTTTGAATACGGAGTTTTAACTGATAAATTTGTTTCAAGAAAAAAATAAAAGAAGATAAAAATGCTTCAACCCTTTAATGATTTAAATATAATTTTGACAGATATTTGATTATTTTCATCTTCAAAATGAGTTGCAGTAATGCCATTTGAAATCTTGAGGATAGATATCATTATAAAAACTATTTTACTAGGATTTTTGTGTTGGATACAGGGATACGTGTATAGGATGTTAACTTTCTATAAGTACCCAAAGAATTCATGGCCTCAGTAAAAATAAAAACAGCATTTGACGATGAGGTGTGAGGTTTTAAGTTTAGCTAGGCATTGCGATGAGTAAAAGATACAATACATTTTCCCTCTTGTGGTATTTGCAGGGCGCGTCAGAGGGAATTTTAGAACATTAACCATAACATAAAAAATTAATACTGTCATAGCTTTTGATGGAAAGTCAAATCAGTTACCACTTACAACATTTATTATTAATTCGTAAATCGTGTGGCCAATATATCGCCATCTAACTTGACATAAAACTTTCACCGCAGTTATTCAGATTGGTAAAGTCATAAAAATGTGTCACCATTTCCGTAAAGTAACTTTTAAGTAAATATTTCGATTACAATGATAAATTTCAGGCTAATCTGTTATTCCATGCTTCGTAATGGTGTGTTGCAAGCTGTAATATTTACATTAGCACCAAATCGGTCTTTGAAATATTCTTCCGGATCTGCCTAGTCATTATTAATTTGCTGAAATGATTATTCGCTTGTAATCTCTCCTTCTATTTTTCCTTTCATAATGTTCCTTCAAGAGCTCATTGTGTCTCTCATGGCGTGTCCAATCAATTGGCTTCTTCCTTTTTGTATAGTACCCCAAAAAGATTTCGCCTTTCCATCCCACTCCTCATTCCTTTCTTCCGTGATTGCATTAGTTTCTAAAGAACGTCAGAGGCTTTATTTATTTATTCCTTCACTCACTGAATCTCATTTAATATTCTATGTTTACACTGCTGAGAGTATTATAGTGAGTGGAGAGTATTATAGGGTTTTAAGTGCATCAGGCAAGTTATTTAATTATTTGAATGTGCTGTAATGAGAGCAGGTAATAATTTCATCAATAGAATGAATTTCTTCTAGTCAGAGTTTTCGATAGATCTGAAGTTATATGTATATTCTCGGTGATAGAAGACTTAAACGTGAGGGTGATTGTATTTTTTCTTCAGGATTGCACGCCTAAAATGAAGTGAAAAAATAAATTTGATTTGTGGTGTTTCCAAAAATCCCTATTATCTCATCAGTGCATTTTCTTTCTTCTCTAAAGGCAAACTGAAACCCTTTTTTTCGATAATACACTCGTAAATGTTGAAAAAATGTTGAAAATAAATCGTACTACTAATAATTTTAATTCCTTAGGTATAAGATGTTACAGCACATTTCGTGGCATTCAAACTAATAGTGGTTAACCTTTGTTTTAAGTTACTCAGCCGTCTACCACGATAAAACATCATGGGCATGATACAAATAGTTTTCACAAGGTTGGAAATACATTCCAAAGAAACGCTTATGCAACTTGTATCAATAGTTTCAATGTGATTCAATAAATCCCAGCGGCTCGTTGCCCTTGCTCCCCACCAACATTTTTTTCAGTCTACCATCTCCAGTTCAGTCAGCTCCAACCACTTCGATAATAAAGCCATGCTGCATTCATAAAAATGAGGTTGAAAAGCATTGGCCGGATAAGACGGCCTCCCTTCGCCCCGCATTGCCAATCATTAGCGTATCGCTTTCCTCAGGGTCCCTCGTGCCGCATTGTTTCCATTGAGCCCGCCAATCACCCCTCCGGAACCGTCCTCCCCTCACCTCTTCGTTCCCTTGGCGCCTCCACGATTCCCCGCCACCCCCTCTCCATTCTCCGCTTCTTTCAAACTCCCCTTCCCCGGCCCCCGTCCGCGCTTCCTGCCGCATCCCTGACCCACATTCTTCCCATACACACAAGGGAGGTCTCTGATGGGGGAGGGGCGAGACGGCGGAAACGTCTTAACGTGTGGCTCGCCGTGCCGTTTATCACGCCCTCCTCGCCCCGTGTGGGCCGGCAGCCGGGACCTTGCCGCTCGTTTGGCGGCGTCCATAAGGACACTCACTGCCCACGTCTCGATTATTGTTTCGAGGTGCTAAGCTACCGAGATGACTCAGCGGGTAGACGCTAATAGAAGTGGCTCTCTCTGGGCCAAGATGCAAGGGCCCTGCCAGATGATTGGGTCGTTTCGCCTTCAACGAATGGGCTTCGATCGTCCATCGACATTCACTCACTCCTGATGGTTCATGTACGGGGTAGAGAGTGAAAATATACTATAAAATCTCTTGTTGGAACATTCGAATTGGCTTTTTTCATCGAGTGAATTTTTATCCCTTTCTTTACATCACGATTGCGGCTTAAGAGAAGCATCTGTGTGTTTGCCTGGTTTGGTAAATGTATGCAACCCTAATAAGATGAAAATGGTCAAATCCATTTTCCTTCTATTTTAATTCCATTTGTTCTTATGTTATCTCATTTGCGAAGGAAATGTTTTGTACATAAACTATGTTCGTTTTTTCAGTTTTGCTATCCCAGAGCTTTATTGTAGTATTTTCTTGAGAAACCGTTCATTTTCATGTATCTTTCCTAATCAAAAGGAAAACAATGATGCGTTTCAAATAAATTGCGCTACATTTAGTGGTAACCAGGGAGGGGCGAAGAATAATTTACTTTTTCCCTGTCTTTTTATGTAATATTTCCCAGTACTGCATTTAACTGCCATGAAATTCCAAAGGTTCAGTGATACTTCATGAGCGATCGAATATCATGTATAATTGTTTTCGGAAAAATAAAATTTTCAACTGCAGACGTTTACAAATATAGATTTGTTTTGTATCTCCTTAATGAATATGTATCGTTATAATTTTTACGTATTTAGTTTGTTTTTTTAATTAAACGAAAACGACATTTTTCAAATGTTGCATCGACATTCCAACGACAGAGTCTTGCTCAATGCAACAGTAAAAATCTTGTCTAAATGCACATCTATGTTTGTTACTGGCCTTAAAAAATATATATGTTAGCTGCAGAATGCTGGTATTGCGAAAAAGTTGCATTCTGTGAAGTATCATTTTTCAAAGTTGTTTTGTGAAGTTATCATGAATTACATTCTAATTATATTTTTGACTAGTTTTATTTAAAACTAGTTTGATAAAAGTCTATTCCACGCGTATCTATTTATGGAATGTGATAATGTTCCCAGAGGAATAAAGCGTCCACCGTAACCCTCTCTTTATCTGTCCCTATTCAAGTACCAGGAAACACGTACATCTTTTATAATTTTAGTTTTCCCGGTGTTAATTTCCCTTCAATGCGTAGCCACAGCTCTCACCAGAAGTCATTCGTGCTCATCTGTTTACGTCAACGTCCACATGCCGCCGGCTCTCGTGTTAAGTGAAGAAACATGTAGCAGTACATTATGGGTACTTTTGAGCTCCTGACTGATGTCACCATTGAACGTGTTTCATTTTTCACGTTGACACGCCAGGAAAAACGTTCAATATAAACGGTTGCGGAAAGACTGCCCATTTCTCACGACCTCCGAGTCCCTCGGTTGGCTATTAGTTTATACTCAGGAAAGCATTTCGACCCCTTTCACTCTGTGAAGCTGATGTCTAGGTATTTGCTCTAGTTTAAATGCGTGAGGACATGTACCTTGATGGTGGCTATTATTTCTGGTCTAATTAAAGATAAATTATATCGTGATTATGTACACAGGGAAGCTGCTCAAGGTGCTATTGTGTCTAATGTCACTAGGTTCTCTTAGGTATAGAAATTTGTGTCATTAATTTTGTAACTGTCGGTGATTTTTCATTTCAGTATGGCTTGTTGATAACTCTCATTTTCCAGCGCAATCCTTCAACCATCTTTCGAAATGGTGTTCATCGAGCTCATCTCATATGCCATAATAACTTCATTCCGTTAAATGCCGCAACTGAAAGTCTTAACTTTACAGTAATCATCATGGTATCTAATGACTGATGACGAGCAAAACAGGGAAAAATAATTTTTAAAATATATTGGATCCCCTACAAACTTGTATTCAATTTCAAATTTTTGGCCCGCATAAAATGTTATTAATAAGAATTGCTTCAGACCTCTGCAAAGAAAAGAGGCTGGATTGGATTAAACCGGACTGATATGACAGTATATTCATTCCCGCCGAAGACATTCTTGAAACTACTTCGCAGGAAAGATAACAGATAGGATTCTAGATTGAACATTTGTTTCACATATTTTTATAATAAATTCACTATTAAATATCTGCACACATCGAGACTTAGTAATCGTAACAATTCTATGGAAATATTTCTAGAAAAGTTAGAAGTATACATTCTATCAAATCTGGGGAGCACTTGGGGTTTTGCGACTATTGATAGATGAGTTTACGTTTCTTCTAGAATGTTGTGAGGGTTCGTCTAGGTGATATTAGTGAAAATTAATAGCATCACCATTCAATAGACAAATGTATTAGTTTTTAAATGCTCTTCCATGGTTATAAAAGGTTAAAAGTGTTAGGATGGATTAATTTTAAAGCATGAGTAATGTTTGATGAC
The DNA here is from genome assembly GCA_037158775.1 of Hetaerina titia. Classification (NCBI taxonomy): domain Eukaryota; kingdom Metazoa; phylum Arthropoda; class Insecta; order Odonata; family Calopterygidae; genus Hetaerina; species Hetaerina titia. The sequence continues at coordinate 64,435,675 of CM073771.1, forward strand.
TGTTCTTAGGTAAATTAAAACCTTTTCATTGTTTTAACGTAGTAGTTACATTTACGTTTTTCCTGGACTGAAATGCATGTGAATATTAAAATATGAATTATTCACGAACATGTATTTACCGCTGAATATGATTTTATTATTTGACGCACTTTTTTAAAATGTGGCTATATCATTTTTACTTCATTTTTTAAAACAGTAGGAACTTCTAACGAGTTGATTTGACTGAGTGAATTCCACACCAATGAAGCTTTTTCACGAGGTATCCCATCGGCTATACGACGCGTAGTCAGATTTAAAATAACCGCATATCCCACTCTTCACCTTTTAATTTAGAAAATATCAATTGTGAAATATATCTCAATGAAATTTATTAAAAAATATTTTCATAATGACGTTATCAGTTTATCAAAATATAAGCAATTCCTTCTCTCTGCTTGAGTTTACTCATTAACTTTACCTTTTTTCTGATTGAATACTCCATTTGTTAGTTGTCGTGCTGAAGTTGTTTTTCTAGATCATTGGAAACTAATACATAAGTAAAAATTAAAACAGTTTCTGGCGTAACTTGGTGGAAAATCTTCATATTGATGTTTAAAAAAAAACTAATTTGCTTTTCCACATAAACTTATTTTTTATAAGTTTATGTGGAAAACCAAAGTAGTTTTTTTTAAAAACGTCAAAATTAATACATAAGTGTTTCAATTGAAACATTGGCAGGCCGCAGCTCCCTCTAATAATGTGCCTCTGTTGTCGTAAGAGCTCCTCCCCTGAAAATAAAATCTAATACTTAATATAATCACTCAGCTTTATGAATGTCCACAGGTGTAGCCTGAATATGAACCTAGATCCTCCGGATCAGCGACCAAACGATCTACTCTATATTTTAACTCATGCACAGATTTACAATTGTTGTTCTGAGGCGTGTTTAGCCTTGGTTAGTCTGATTATCCTTATGTCTGACTTAACAACTCTTAATGGGTAGGCGTCTATCCGTTACACAAGGAAAAATATTATGCTAGTTATAAGACTTTGGACATGGAATTCCGTTTTTCACTTTGTGCGAGAAACGACAACACTGATGCAGAGCTTTTTTCAAAATGAAATAATATCTCAATGAGAAAAATAAACTGTACCTAGTGTAAAAGAGTTATCGACACTCGCCATCAACCAAAGTGAAAACGAGGTTTCTTAAATACACCATCCCCCGCAGCAACGAGGACACTATCTGGCTAACATATATCACAGAATTATTTATAGCCCTTGGGAGAGAAGAATGGATGGTCCCGTATTTAAAGCAGCGATCCGAAGATTGCATGCAAAGTAGACCGTACCCTACCGGTAAGGCAACCAAGAGCACACATCGCTCCTCAACGTGGCGGGATGCCTATGTGGTAGGAGGGTCGTTTGGCAGACACTTGTCGGACGACGATTGGATTACGAATCGCCGCCTGGATCCCCCTTTGAACATCGCCGGCTCCGTGGGCTTTGAGACATACAAAGGAAAGTGCTCTCGACTGATTCATCCGAGAGATAGTCGATAGAATGGAAGGATTGAGCCGTAAAAATTACTTCTTCTGACTGTCGCGGATAGGAGACAACTAAAAACCGCGAGATATTAATTTCCTTCCTAGCCGTGGACGGGAGTATTTGCATTTTTTGGCACTCACCGAGTCCGTGTATCCTAAGCGATTCATTAGAAAAAAAATTCTTCCGTAATCGCGTACATCCGGTCCTAACGGTGTCAATAGGAGAACTCTCTCGACTCCGCGTTGACAGCTAAGGCCCCTAGCCGAGCGTCTCGGCACGAAGGAGAAAAACTAGCGGTGTTCGCTTGAAGATTATCGTTATTTTTGTTTGAGGCGCCAGGAGCCAATAAATTTCCGAGCGACGAATGCCTCTGTGAATTATAAATGATGCTAGCATTAATCGAACCACGCCGTAGTTTCTTTTTTTTTGCGATAGGTGGAGCCGAGACTTCATCGCGCGAATTCCGCGATCGTTATCGAAACCGCTGCCACATGAATAATGAAGACAAGGGGTTTTTGAGGTGAGAGTCCTCCCGCGGTTGCAACACGCATCACGTAACAAAGGATACGTACATGAACTGAAAAAAAATGGAAGCCAAGGTCACCTCGTGATAAAAATAATTATATAAATATATCTCGAATCATAAATTGTTATCTTAGGTTGAATCTATGTTTCTGACCTCAATAAGACCCCAATCAGAGAAAACCAATATTTTTTAGCTATTATCTGTTTACGGAGTTGAGATATCCGTAACTGATTAATCTTTGTCGGAAATTAATCTTTCCTCGAGCAGATTCCGGCCGTTACAGTTAAGGTTTTTTTTGCGGCAGGTATTCGGTTCTTATTCCTCACGTGAGGTCCAGAATTGATTTTTAATTGCGTCGACCCTTAATTTTTTTTCGCCATAATGCTGCCTAATCCTTGCTCGTCCATTTTAAAGCAAACACGCTTGAATTTCCAGTTGCCTTGTAACCGATCACGAAACCTTATTCTGTAGGTTATGAATTTGCTAAACGAAACTGATGCCCAATTTCTTTTACAAATCACGATGAACTATATTGATAAATACTCAAGATAAAAACAGAGGTACATTAACGCACTCTGATAAAAATATCCAATAAAATCCAATTGGCAGCGATTCATGTAAAAGTGTCAGACTCTATTCTCTACTTGGTTGAATATTTTATTTGTTATAGCAGTAATTATAAGTTAAATTTAGTTCGATAGCTGTGTATTGCATTACTACCCGAGTACTTTGCCGCAACCCTTCATAGATGGAATGCATATGGATATTGGCGTACATAGGTGTTTAGCACTTTAAAATATTTTGTTTTTAAATTTCGCGCTGTATGTTTCAATGCTATTCCTGTATTGAAGGTCCTCTTTGAACTTGAGTTTAAATCCCATATCAAATTAGAGTCAATATTTTAACTCTGTCATAATATTATGATCAATAAACAGTAAAATTTATTGTATTCTACATCTACATCTACATAAGTACCCTGCGAGCCACCAAAAAGGTGTGTGGCAGGGGGTGTAGCACCATGAGGGAAGGGTAAGGGTTGAGGGGGTTGGGAGTTAGGTGAGGAAAGGGGGGGGAACCTGTAGGGAAAAATATATATATATATATACACACACATACATATATATACATACATACATACACACATGTATACACATCCTCACGAAGTCCCTAACCTGTACGTTAATACTTATTGTAATGAACTAAGTCCTGGGGAATTTCGACTACGAGCATTCTGGTCCCTTATCGTTCTTGGAAAAAATGACATTTTAAACCTGTCAGTCTTGCAGTCTATCTCTCTAGTCTTATATTCGTGATCCCTTCGACCGTAATACGTTGGGGTTCGTATTATATCCTTGATGTCATCGGTATTAAATTGTCCAGAGATATTAAATCAATTGTCTAATGAGAATTTCATTAAAATTAAGTCGTCATTTAATAACGGTACCCTAAGTTCGAACGGAGTAACTCATGGCCGGAGCGTCGTAGGTTGAAACGTCAAGGATTGCCGGTTAATAATAAGATTCGTGGGCTCAAGCCAGTGTATCACGCCGGTTTGCTCACCGTGAATATCCCTTCCTCCTGAAAGTGAAAACAACGGTCGTCGATGCTAATTCAAGCAGCCAATGAAAACCCACAGGCCAAATTGGCATCGATTTCCATGAAGCGGTCGTCAACCGGTGAGAGATGAAATATTTGCCCATTGTTTTAGGTTTTCTCATTTCCTTTTGCCCCCGTCTCCCCATACATCCAACTCCCCTCTCCTTGACTCCGCTGCCACTTGTTCACCGGGCGTTTCTGTGGTTTTTTTTTAATCTCCGTTGGTCAGCATCAGTTTATAAATTCTACCCACGGGGCACGAAGGTGTGGTCAATATGCTCTCAATATCGCCGTTTTCCCATCGGAGAATTTATTTAAATATCAAGTGGACCAAAATGAATTGCGGATTTTGTATCTCACCCCAGTTGCCATTTTGTTCACGTCCACTATCGTGCAGGTTAAGGCGAGAGTACTTTCCATTCACACTGCCTTCCTCAATATCTCTTCATATTCCGCCGTTGTATCACAGAGTCAATGATTGTTGACCACTCAAGAGCCTCCTTTTAGCTTTGATACATTAATATCTATAGTCACTTTATAACTAATTGCGTTCTTTTGCTGTTTAACAAGCTCCAGTCGTGCACATTTTTTTATGATTTGCTCATAGGTACACATAACCTCTATTATGCATGCTTCTCTGAATTTATTGATCAATTGGCATTCGGTATATCTTCATCTTCGATTCCGGTTGTTCCATTTCCAGTCAGCTTTCTCATTCACTACCAGCAGGCCATGGCGCGCGGTCTTTGTTCTAGAGTGAATAAAAAAACGTTGCTCTGCATCGTTCAACTCCTGAACCCACCTATCTGAGCTTTCATGAATTCCTAAATAAATTAGTTTGAAACTCCAATGAGTATGGGTCTCTGTGCTGTGCTTCAATGAAGCAGTATGGTTCAATGAGAACCTGAGAGTAATTTTTGAGTTGCAAGAGAAATAAACAGCTCTTCATTTGACCTTCTATGTTTAAAACGCTCATGCTTTGTCAGTTTGAGACTTTCTTCTAATATTTGAAGCTAAAAGTAGTATTTACGATATATCATTCTGTGGGCACGCTCCTCTGAATGTCGTAATGAACCAAGACCTCTGTGGTTTTACACCGACTAGCGTAGTAAAACTCCGGAATTCCCAAGGTTAATATTTTTCGACTTTTATATTCTCAAGGTAAATTTATTTCATGATGTAAGTAATGGAATCTGAGATTTCAACGGATTTTAAGTTCTGATATCATCTAAAAACTATTTTTGCGTTTCGCCGTTGACCCATCCATGGCTTGTATGGGTATATTTGGGTACATGAATGCATTTTAAGACTGCAATACCTGACTATTTATTAATTGTGACAATACGCATTTTCATATTGACAGTTTTAGATAAAATTTAAGAACACATAATCTGCGATTTTTACGTGTTTTTTTCGATACAATTCTTTCCTAATAAAAGTTACTGACTGACTTTGGAGTTCTGGAGGAATAAGATAATGACTGGTGCCTCCTTTTGAGCTTGTAGTTCGGACATCGTCACCATCACGGGTAAACAATTCGAGTTTGGCTGGTAGAAGCTCTCCACAATCTACCATTAATCCTTCTCTTCATTCCCTTGCACCAAAATGTTCCTTTTCCTGCTTTCCCATACTTCCTTCCACATCATTTACCCTTCGGTTGTTGCCTTCCGTGAACTATCGTGCCTCAAGATGTAGCTTTTAAACACCGTAGGTAGTATGAAATCTAGCCCAAAGGACCCATATCATTATCCGGAATTATATAGGGAAAAGGAACTATCTTTCAACGCTTAATATAAATGGTCATATGCAGTATCTATTAAATCGAGCCATGAAATGAAATTTGTCATTATTAGATATGTTGCTACTACTTATGCCATTTAACTTTTAATGAACGATTCCGTTCGCTTGAGCGACTTCATCCTTAGTGTTCCCACCTTTCGTTTGCAATTTATACCGGAGGCGGCCAAACGGAGCATCGACCGCACTTCTTTCATTTCTCGCTGTCATTTCCATCCGCCGGAATCTTCGTCCCCCCTACCCCGACGAACGTGTCTTCCTCCGATTCATTTCCTCACGATCTCTTCTCCGCGAGGAGGCTGAAAGAGACGAAAGTTTTAAAAGGTACACAGACGCACACACACTCTCATGGGGGAGATCGTGATCTTTGGTTGCCTTGAAGCGGTTTATTAACCGCCCGCAGTCATTACCAGATTCGCTTCGGATGATCGAACCCGCGATTTTGCCCCCAGATAAAACCCGCCTCCGCCCTCCCCGGCACGCCCCTCGGTCCCGCCCTCGCCCCACCTCCGCCCCCACCCCATCTACGCCCCCGATCCCTTCTTCCACGCCCCCCACCCCCCATCTACGCCCCCTATCCTCCGTCCCACCCTTCTCGCCTCCTCCTACTCTTCCCCGTGTTCCCTCCGCAAGCCTTCGGATATTACCCAAACCAATCCCCCCCCTCCTCAATCCCCACGGCCTCTCCCGAGCATTTTACTCCGCACAGCCACCACCCACGCGCGGTCCGCCCCGTTCCGAAGGGCTGCCAACTTTTGAGAAATTTTTCTCGTTTGAGCCGGGTCAACTTCATCCCCGCCCTGATACCCCCTCCACGGCGCAGGTCACGACACAGCGCAACCCCCCCTCCCCCCCGATCCGCTCACTTACTCCCTCTCGCGACCTCTTTTTATTTCCCCTAGTGTTGGGATGAGGGGATGGGGGTCGGCGGGGTGGTTCGGCTACCGGCTCCATGGGGGCCGGATTGATTGTTCACCAACGGGGTCCGCCACCGACGGGAATTATCGTGTTACTTGCGTTTTCCTTATACGGGTTATTTTGATGACCACACGGGAGTGCAACGGTTGCATCATTTGGATGATGCATAAAAGCTCTCTCCGTGCCGAAGCCTTCTTGTGCTGACCCGTGTTTTATGGCCGCATGAAAGTAGGCTCACACCAAGCTCGGCGCGCTCCGAGATGGGAGTGGCGTGCGATAAGACCACCTCCTTCGATTTCTTTTCCAATGAGGGGATGCGTGGATGATGCACGGATGGCGAGTATTTCTCACCTAAGTTGTTCACTAGGTGCAGCAGAGCGCGTTTAGAGGCAAATGCTTCACTCCAAATGCCCAAACATTTATAGCCAAAAGGAGGCCCCATCGCCAAATCTCGGGATAGAGTAAATGCCTGGTAGGGTCACGTTCTTTCGAAGAGAATGTCTGTTTCTTACCATAGCTCATTCTTCTAAGTTATTATTATTATACATTTGATGCAAAAATTAAATTAAGGTTGTGAACGTATTAATTTACACTGAAGATAGAAGTAGTTGAACATCCCTGACGTCAATGAACCGTTTTTATTTTCAATGACCGGTAAACAATTGAAAATGGATGTCACTTTGCTTCTCCGATATATTTTTATTCACAATACCTTTTTATTAACATCTAAATGTTTGATTAAATTTCTAAATTTTCAATTTGGATAACGTAATTAAAATTTTTTAAATGCCGGTTTTAACGTCCATCTCAAATACCGCCAAGTCTTATGTAAAGTATTCAACATAAAATATTTATTTATGTGTAAATCCGTGAAGCTAATTTATATTTGTTTTGAGATAATTTTACCTTATGTTCTATGGGATAAATTTAGGTATCAAGGTCCTTTACTTTCACTGTGCCACATGCGTTTCCTAGAGAATCATCCAGTCAGTTTTTATGTGTGGGTGGTTAGAGACACCCCATGTATTCGAACCCGAGATTCTGAGCCGGTCGGCCTTGTAACTGTTATGAATTAACAATAACTCTCAACCAGCTATGTATACTATGTGCCCTACAATTACGGATAGATGTCCATAGTAATACCTACATGTTGAAGCTATCTGCATTCAGCAGGATAAAACGGAATGTTAATGGACACGAATATTATTAGAAATTTATTCTGCGAGACAGAGTACACTATAAAATGAAAATTAGTTCAATCAGGTAATGAATTTTTAACAGTTGTGAATTGTCGGTACATTTGATTGCAATTTTGACTTTTTTTCGTAAAAATCTATAAAATATTTGGTGATTTAAAATATCTTCATTAATTAACATTTTACAATCTGTGTTGGGTCATTATTTGAACGATATTTTTTCCTAGGAGTTGTGATTTTCTATTCTCGCTCAGCCAAAATGACGACAACGGGAGCAGACAAAATTTTCGAAGAGAAGAAGCATGCAAATTGATCAAAGTTGGATTAATAGCATCAAAACCAGGGTTTACAATAACATGTCAATTATTTTTTTTGAGAGATTTCATTGTCAATCATCGCTTTCGTCCTATTTCTCTTTTTTCAGCGATGTCTTGTTTTGTGAGGTCCAAACAACCGTCCTTAAATATAACGCGTACTGTGAATTCTACAGTTAATTAATCTGAATTACTTCACACTTTACTCTTTGTCAAAATTAGCGTGAAATATGTATACAATGGCTGTCAATCCCCTACATCTCATTCCTCGAGGTCGTTTCAAAAATGCATGCGAGTATTTAAGACGAATTTTCCATTAAAACATACACCACGGTGGGGATCAACACCACCTTCACACTTCTTTCCCTTCGAACTGAGGTTATCACGCATGCAACGCTAACTCGTGGCATTTACATCCACGTCGTGCCTTATAAGACGATAATCAAAGTAAAAAAGGAGCCGAGAGCATAGTGAATAATAGATGTGAATTGAACGATTCTAACGGGAGTCATTGGAGCCGAATGCGTGTGTGTGTATTTGAGACGTTATATAAGAAACTGGGATGAGAAAGTACCACTTGTCCAAAGGAATAACAATGACATAGTGGTGGTGTGCAATTTGCTAAAATTACCATTAAGCGGCAGCACAGTAGCGGTCGAATAGCAGTGTATCGAAGATACCTTTTAGATCGTAGCTCCCAATTCACTCGGTTCTTTCCTTCACTCAATTTCGGGAATTGCAACATTCCATCGATGTATGTAATTAAGACTCGCAACTTTTCGATTCAGTTCTGAGAGTTGAATTAAAATTATTATAGTGGTTAACGTAACGTTCTCTATTCGGAAAGTCAAATATTAAAGAGCAGAAATTATTTAGGTTCTTAGTTTAAAAAGATATTTAGTTTATTAGAAATTTCAAATAAAAGTTCAATAAAATTACCTATAGTTTTTCATGTTTAATTTTAAAAGAACCTTTAGATTAAGAGAGAAATAAGTATTGACACGTAAATACAGTTCTCAGTGTATTTAATTAATTCATTTAATGTCCATGTCAGTGTATTTATTTAATTCATTGTACTTTCCTCCAGTTGCTTTTTCAACAGTTTTGATCGCAGTATCGAAGTGTTTCAATTTCTTCTTTCAGTTTCATTGCGTCGTCATTTGTTTTTTTCACTCGAAGTTATTGCTTATATGATAGCTCAGTGGTTTTAGCTCGACGCTCTTGAGAAAGATAAATAAATTAGTTCTTTCCCCCAGGTACTTCCTCAGTGTTTGCGAAATTAAACGTAAATAGTTGGGCTGCTCGATTTTTAAATTCAGAGCGAGAATTCCACTCGAATAATTAGGCATAATTATCGGAAATAACTCTTTCGCAACAGAAATGATTAGCGTTTAATTGGTACTTAATTTCATATATTAGTTTTAAATGTTGTCATATTCGTTTATTATTCCTGGGCTTATCCATCGTCACATCATTGCCATCATCCATAAATTAATTTCTTTATTTTTATCAAGCCCCAAGTACATTTGAGTCCTGAAATCAAAAGTGCCGAAATTTAAAAGGACAATTATAAAGGGAAATTTTTTGCCTTTTTTGAGGGGGTACATTACATAAACGGTTTTTGGAACACTTTCTAGAAGGGGCAATTAGGTTTCTTGATTTTTATTCAGCATTAAAGTTTCTCTCATTGACATAATTTCTCTGAATTTCGGCTGTTATTTCAATGTCTTTTCATATTAGTGGAACTGTCTGCGATTTCGTTCAAACCCAGACAGCTTTCGCGTTGGTCACGTAGGCATGTTAATTTGCTTACATCTCTGGAATAATGGGTTCCTGCAGTCTGTATCATGTGGTTCTAGGTATGATATAATTTCGGGCTGTCCTGTTATTTTCGTTTTCTTCGACAGCAGAAAGGAAAGTATGGCAAATTGAATTGGAATTACGCCATAATTGACGGGAAGGGTCTTGATTACTTACGTGTTGGACTCATCCGTGGCGAAATGCTCTCTTACTTCACTTGATTGAACAATAAAACGTCGCTGTACCTTCCTGAGAATGAAAGTATGGGGACGGACTATAAAACTAACGGAAGTGTCTACTCACATCCATCTCAAATAATTATTTTATCATAGTTTCAAATTTCACGGTGGCAACCATTTTCTTTTTCCATCAAGTTTTATTTTTTAATTTTATCACGAAAATTACGCATATGTAATACTTTTAGTTTTGAAATTACACAAAATATTTAAATTATATATGTTAATTTCAATACTATGTGTCGATAGAATCACTTGAACAATAATATGCAAAACTGCGAACTTGGTACTTGCTTTTTCATATTAAAGTGCTTAAAAGTGCAATGAAATATAATTTCGAATCACTTACATCTCCAAAATTCATCTAACTCCCTCATACAAGACTTAAATGTATAATATTGGTCAGTATCAGATAGGGGGTAATAATAAAATAATATACCCCTGATTGATAATAAAATTGACGACTTGGAATTTTATATTATTGAAGTTATTTTAAAAAGGTTTAATATTACGAGGATCAGTTTTTATATTTGTGTATTAATTCTTATACATTTTTTAACTTACAAAATTCAACATTATAAGAACTACTATGACAGCTATGTTTTCAAGCAAAATCTTTCTAATTATTCAGTTAATAATGGACAACTTATGGAAGCATTAGCCGAAACCTTATTCAAACAGTCAATCATACTTTCTCTTCCTCGAATATGGCGAGAGTGATACAGTTCTACCTCTTGTTGAACTTAAGCAATGTTTCTCAAAGTCCATACGGCAACTTTTTGAAATTGAATTTAGAGGAGTCCATGAATTATTTACGGATATACGTATTACGAATTTTCTCAATTTCGTTTTTATTCTTCAGTTTTATTTCCATTTTGATGCGGTCTGCAATAAAATTTGCAGTTTTATTCTCATCATATGATTTTTGTAATTTAGCTTCACTGAGAAATTCTCGTCGAAACATATTTCAAGTACTTCCTCCGCTTTATGCTTGGTGGGGGAACCCTGAGGTGACTTATTGAAAAGCCATTGTGAATGGCGACAGCTGAAGTTTCTATCAACTTCGCTAATACAAAGAATGCTTCCATTAATTTCATTTAATGATTATTTTCAACGGTTTTTGCTCAATTTGGATACGCTGAATGAATCACATCTTCCAAACAGCAGCGTGTATTCTTGAACTGCACCGTGGCAGTTCTCGGTTTTATTCTCACCCTCTGGTATATCATTCTGGCATTAAAGTTACCAGCTTCCTTTATTTTCTTCCGAAATAAATAAAAGCGTCGTGTCCATGTGGAAATATATTTCATTCAGGCGGGACATCTTGAATCGGTTGATGAAAATATTACTTCGGCAGCCACAACAATAGCCATAACCAAAGAGAAGAACTATGCGTCTATCGGACTGTGGATCCACCCATCCATCCATTCCAGGGGCTTCTTAATCGGCGACCCGCGGAGCGTGAAATTAGCGGTGGTTTGTGTCAGTGCTTTTTCGTTCCCCCCGGACATAAACTTGACGCTCCTTTTGCATTCCCGCCCCTCCCTTCCCATCCATCAACGGTCCAGCGGTCTCTCCCCGCCTCCCGAGTCCCGCCATTCCGCCAATTGTTAAGAATCCGAGGAGAATGCGGTGATGCATCGACTGTCTCCAAACAATACCGGTGCAATAACTCTCTCCGTTTCCCTACTCCCACCTCTCGTCGTCCCTCGCCCTCTATTTTTTTATTCTTCTCCCCCACCCGCCTCCTCCACAGCCGACGGATCCCCGGGCGTGCTATCGTCTTCGCGCCCGGCTGCGTCGCTCTCATTCGTCGGACAGAGTTTTCCACCTCATTGGTTCTGATACACCCACATTCTCCATTGTGCGTGACCAAACGGCGTCCAACAATGAGGGTGTTGGGTTGGTCATTTTTTTTTCTTGCCCCCTACCCGCACGTTTAAGCATCCCGTAGCATTGACCGTAGCATCGGAGATTTCAACGACCGCAGATCGTTCCTTGTAGCCTCAGATTCCGAGGGTTGTGGTTTCAATCCTCTCGTCCGCAGGTGTTTGACTATTTATTAACTCATTGGGTATTCTCAAATCTGTTTTATCATTGAGTTTTTCCAAGTATTGTGGCCTTTTTTTCCTGCTGCGAATATATTTTTTTTAATTGGCGAGGTTTGTTAAGCATAATACTAGTGCATACATTAAGTTTAAGAGATTTCAATGCAATCAAAGCGTCAATTTGGTTACATTTTATAATAAAAGCATGCCAATAAAAAAATTTCCCGAACTTCTTGGATCCATCCTCTCCAACCTAACCCTGTTCTATCTTTACAGTTTTTCACCGTTTCAGGAAATGTGTCTCTTATTTTTCTCTCAATTCTTTTTTCCCTCCTCCTGCAGTCTCGTTGCATGCATATCTGTATTCACAATATGCACCAAAATTTATCCTTCACTGATTTATCCATTTTAAATAGGCTATATTATCTGAATGTATCAAAACTGCACTAAATTATGATGCATATTTACAATTATGTAAAGCAAGAGCGTGTAAGCAAAATACATTCCTTTCCTTGATTATCAAATTAAAAAAAATATTATTATATCTAGGAAAATATTACTCAGTGGAATTATTATGTAATATCCAATTTCAAATTATTCTTTGCCTTGCTTCGAATGCAATGTATTCAATAATTATCTTTCAATATTTATCTACTGTGTACTTATGAACAAATAAAATTGTAGACACTAATTCCAGAGGGTTACAATAAGTTGTGGATTTCTTTTCCGAAGAAGCGTTATCATTTTCCAGGATCACGAGTGACGTGCAAGTTTGGATACGACGTTCCCGCGTATCACCAATCATTCTTCTACTGCACACACCCTCAGAGTCTTTTGAGTATCCATGCATCTTCCAGACCCCATTAGAAGGTCGTATCGTCTCTCAGTCCGTAAATATAAAAACGGTGGCGGTAGTTTCACTTTTCATGCAACGAATATAACAAGGCCACATACGTCACGAGTTATTTAAGCATGAGAGGCTTCTGAAAAGAGAATTGAATTAATATTAAGAGTTCAAATGATAAAATTAACCAAAGATGCATTCACGTATGCGTATTATTTTAAGTTGCTAGCATATGATGTGTAATAAAGTCATTATTTAGGTCTATATAACCTCATCATTTCATTAATATATTTTACCTGGGATAATTCAAATATAAATAAATATTTTATCAAAGAAAAAGTAATATACAACTACCGTAGGAGTGAATAAAAAGTAATGAGATAGAGGTAATCAATTAAGCTACCATAAGTACTAGAACAGAAAAAGTGGATCATGCCATCTATTCTTTCGTCAAATATTTAGATGGAAGTAATTTTTAGATAAGAGTAAAATGCTATTTTTATTTTAAGACCTTAAATAATTAGTGATTATTTCTTTACGATTTCAATGTATTAACTGTAAAATTAAATTAATAATATAAGCCCCTCTTCCTCTTGTGAGAGAAATCATAGCTTTTTGTTCATTTTTTCATGCATAAACTTCACGTAATTCCCTTTCATATTAGGCATAGTAAAAATGAGCTTAAATCTAAGTTAGGAACATGGATAAAAAACTAAATTTAAATACCAGAATGTTTTTGGCTGAACTTTTCAAAAATATCAGTATCTTATTATGTTCTAGTCAGAATTACTTCAAGGTTGAATCACCTGAAAATTCGTTGTTTTAGGAAGTGTTGTTATTTTACTACAGCTGTCTTTAGTAATGTCTTGACTGCTCAGAATAACCACAGCCGCTGAAGCAACTTTTCCGTGAATGGGTTTGAGTCAAAACGTTTCATTGCTTGCAAAGATTACTGATGAATTAATTCAACCTTAGGAACATATTTTTACTGCGAAAATGCACTTCAGCTATTTTAAACTCTGGTTTGTCATAGTTATTTTTCTTTTGTATTATTATTTTATCTTATTCTAATGAAGTTTGGAAATAGTAACTTCTCTCCCTTACAGATCGGAAATTTAAACTCATTTTCATCACTGTGATCATCTGAAAACGAAGCTAGTGGTGTTACATGTGGCGATAAAAGAAATACCTGGCAACCACATTTTTCTCATACCCTTCCGTCATAGTTTCTTTCAAGATTCATATCTCCCAGTGTTTCTCCAACGCTTCATGGATGAGTAAGCCTTTAAAGGGGTGAGATATATGTAATGTTGAAAAAGTAGGAATTTTGCCCAGAAATTATGTTTGAAATGGTTGTGTTTCACAAGGCGCGTGGTTGGGGGAGGGGGAAGTTACTCGTATGTTATTCCTTTATTTCTGTAACTCGGAAGGCTTAAATCTTGGTTGGAATGATGAATGAAGTGGGTCGTATTTGTGACAGGTCAAGTTTTCAGAGTCAGATGAATCGCGGTAGGAGAGAGAAGGGAAATGCGCATGTATCATTTTCCTGGACATTCAGAAACCCGAGGCGATCTCAAAATGCAGGTTATCCGTTTGAATCGGCCAGTAAAACTTGCCGTGGCTTCCTTCCGGCGCTTCGAGGGAGAGGAGATATTGTGTAGGACTGAAAAAAAAACTCTGGAATTGATTGAGAATTAACTTTCTCCGTCAAGCGGTCACTTTGACTTTCCTGGGTTTTTTTTTGTAATCTGCTGCTTTCGCAGCCTTCTCAAGAATTCCAAGCTCCTTATGGTGGAGGCCGTTGGATCGTTCGAGGAAAACAAGCGTAACTGCGAGAGAAAAGTAGTGGAAGGGGTTGGAGCGGTCCGAATCCAAAACAGTCCGTTTCATGGCTTGCGGGTCATCTTGTGGACCGTGGTGGCGTCATTCAGAAAGACCAGCGGGGATTGTGCGGAAACCGGGATCGAAGAATGAAAAATGAATAAAAAAATTTCCAGGCGGAAACCACGCGGGACGAAGAACGTAAAAAAGTCACGCATGGGTGGCGAAAGATACACTTAGAATCTACGTTGAAACTTTGAAAGTTATTTTACCCCATGAATGATTCCGTGCCTCTGTAAAGCGAGGCTGCGAGGCCCTAAGTAATCTTTCCTACAAAATTGACTTCAACATCTTCTCAATTCCTGGTTGACGCGAAGGACGTACCAAGAGTAATTACACGTGGAGATTAAAGCGGAGGTAGGTACCTAAATTGGCTTGCGCTAAGCAAGTAGAGCTAATTCTCCAGCAGGAAGCTCCTTTATTCCCATAATATAAGTTTAAAGTCGAGTCTCAAAATCTACATGTTTGTCGGGCTTAATTTTTTTTCGTCAAGACAAAGCCAAAGAAATCGGGAAATATTTTTCATTGGTAATGGAATGCTGAAGACTTTGATAGAGGGGAGGGGCAGAGGGCAAGCAAGGTAGGAGTAGAAAAGAACAGAAGGACAGGTGTGTCGGATGGAAAAAAGGAGAATAGAATGCATCCAGAGCTGGCGAAAGGTTCAATGCAGTGTGGAGTGTTGTGTCTTGTTAGACGAGACTAAGAAATGTAGGTGTGTTCAGTATGTGTCCATCTCAAACCTAGTTTTAACGGTATATTACTGAAATATATATGTATATATAATCTTATATATATATAATATTTAAAATATTTAGTTTTATCATATTTATATGTGTATATGTATATATATATGTATGTATGTATATATATATATATATATATATATATATATATATATATATATATATTTGTATATATATAATTCAAATGAATATAGGTATAAGGAAAAGGGATAGGAATACACATCAAAATAAACACATGAATGGTCATCCCAGCACATCAGGTTCTCAGGTCTTTCGTAAACATTTTCTTCTTACGAGTGTTTAAGTGAATTACTCGTATAAAATTTATTCTCATAAGTCCCAAAAGAAGAAATACGTGATAGTTCTTGCTCTCAAACCCTTGAGGCCTCAAACCAAAGTTCTCCTAGCATCCAAAGGTTTTGGCGCTCGCAACAGGCATTACAGTCTCTGTGAGACTAGATGTTTATGGGACATTGCTGAGATCACGGGATTCTTGCAATGGTGATTCGGTTCGGCGATGAGCCTACATCCTCGTGAAATAGAGCTGCCAACTTGCCATTCCATCTGTTATGGGCTCCTATTCCGACTCCCACCACCACTCGCGTTGATTACAGTGAAAGGGCGACGAATATCCGTGGGGAAGGGGGAGGGAGAGCGGGGGTGTGTTGCGGAGGTAGCCTCAACACAAAAGGGACGGAGTTCTTTCAAGGCATCCTATAATTAAAGGCGATAGGAGGTGGTGTTGAAAAGATTTTTCAAGAGTAGAAAACTATACTTAGGAAAACATGAGGTAGCGGTTTTCCTGTGGTTTTTTTGGCGTTTTATGAACATTATACTCATCCAGTCGGTTAGATATCATGGTCCTGGATGGTAGTGCTTTTGCTTTACGCATTTGTGTTTAGAGGAGTTCAAAATAAAAATCTATTTCATATTCTTTAGGTTTTTTTTCCAAAATTAAGATTGAATGACTCACATTAGGCTTAATGGAATGACCTTTTCTCATGTCATGTTCTTGATGAAATTAAATGAAGGAAGAAAGCGGAAGAGTGCTTTTTTAATGTCATTACTCTACCCTGTTAAGCGTCTTCCATGAATAGAATGGCTGAAATTTCAAGATTTATCGCTGGAAGTTATTAGGTTCTGCTTCCTTCCACAGTATTAATAGATAGCTCATTGGAACAAAGTTTTAAGAATTATTGCTAATATCTTTATATTTTAAATTCTAAGAAATATAACTTTTCTCGAATAACTTTGACTGCTTAAGTTAGGCTACAGAATATGATGAAGGGAGTAATAAAAATACTTCATTCTACACAATATTAATACATACGTATCTATGCTTAAAAATTTAATCATATGTTTAACAATATGAGAATGGATGTCATGTCTATCATGTTTATTCATAAAATATCACAAATTTTTCGTTACACATGTTAGAGGACTATCCTGATATTGCAACTAATTTTTCAACGATAGCGAATTTCATCCTTATTTTAACTTGATGCAGCCCCAGCAAGTTATGTTAATCACATATTCATCATTAAATTATTTTTTTTTAAATATTCAAAACATATAAATCTCTGTTGTTATGCGTTACAAATTACAGGTATATTAACAAAGTTCAATTGGGCCAGTAAAACTCAAGGTGCTCAAAAAACAAATCCCGAGAAATGAGTTTATTCAAGCAACCAAGCATTCGTACTAATTGAATTTTTAGCGTAGCTGACTGTGTAAAAATAATTACTCTTATTTGAGGTTTAACCTTCCGACCGTTTGTAGGTTGGAAATTTTCCCTATCTTTTGAGCATTTTCGTCGACTTCGACAAGTATTTTTATCCTCGTCTTCCTTGGCTAGCCCATTATCTACGTACTTCGCTCTCGCTAGATTAAGACCATAATTTCTATGGCAGAAAACCTCTTTCCTTATTGAGTCAGATACGAACCTCTCGTTTGCTTGCTCCTTTACAGCATCGTATCGTCCGGATAGAGAGAGAGAAGAGGGTTAGAGATAAGATCAGGAGTTCATCTATCTGGTGCTGTTCACTGCCCTTACCTGGAGAAGCTAACTATACGAGTCCGTGCTTTTCATCGGTCTGAAGCTTGTGCGGTGTATCAGTCGGGAGTATCATAGGAACGAAGGTTGCTTCGTGTAGTGACTTTCGTGTCTCGGTGAAAAATCGTCGAGTATAAATGTCTAAAACATTATGTGATAAGGTTTTATTTTGCCGAACATAAGAATTTTCTTTGTGGTACAATTTATTCTGCTGTACGTAACCGATAAATTGTCTTTATTGATTTTATCCCAAGAGTATATTTAAATTGTTTAAATTCGATCTTGTATTTGGATTAGGAAATAGATGCGTTTGGCCATACATTCAGATATATTTGATAATAGAATAAGAATATGTATTATTAATTGCTCATCATTATAGCATCACATTCGTATTATCAATTACGAGTGACAATTGTCACACGTTATGACAAATGCCTTAATTTGCTTGGAGATTATGTTGAGAAGTAGTTTAAAGTATCCTCTTTCAAATAAAATTTTTTATGTTTGTTAATATTTACTTTTGTGTCTTTATTTCACGAACGGGTACTACTTTCCGGATGACCCTCGTATGTTCATCACTTCGGTTATAAGTAACACCGCCCCTGTGCAGCAATCTGTTCTCACGGCCATTTTGATTATAGTTGTGAATTTAATTTCATATTTTTAGAGATGTAGTGACAAATTATTTATATTTCAAAATTTAATTCTTCGTAAATGTCTAACAATGAAGTGAATAATATATCCTGACTATAAAAAAATTCATTGATAGCAACTTTCATGCCTAAAATTGAAAATGTCTGCTCCGCGCTTCAATTATTTTCTTCTAGGTATGCATAAGTACTGAGCATGGAAGTATTCGTTTCTTTATAGAGGGAACTCAGGATTGTAGATATGTAATATGAAAGAATAAATAATGCCCTGTAATTTTGTGCAGGGAAAGTGTGTATCATGCCTCAATTAAACGGAACCGCGCCTTGTAAATGACGCTCAGATGATGAAATCTCCGTCAGCCATAAAAATTACCGCGAGGAAGATAGAAATCAAGTTTCTTTCGTCATGAGATAGCTCCTTCAAGAATACAAAAGTTTTCATTTTTTCCTCTGAATGATAATTTCCAAATGCCGAGTTTGATTTTTGGGAGTACTTTTCATATTGTAGCAACATCGAAGTGATGCGGCCGCGGTCACGATTTCCCTTCGTGAGGATTTAATCCGTCCTCCTCGAAGAACGCTCCTCCGAGGGGAGAGAACTTCTCAGCGGGTTCTCACTCGGTGATTTATGCCGCATAATTAAGATGATGGGGCTATAATGGTCGCTGCTTGATTTAATAGGCGTGGTGCCGATCTCCGGCAGTGCCCCAACCAGGGACTTATTGAAGAGCAAGGTGCGTACGTGGTGGTCTCTCCATCGTTGGCCCCGCGTGGCTCTCAAGAGGGGATTTAACGAAGCGGCCATTCTTCATTCACAGCAGTCTCCTGAGATGGAATACCCCGTCATTCGCGCCTGAAGAAATAAATCATATTGCTTAGTTTCATTTGTTCTAGTGCACCTGTTTGGCCAAATCTTGCAGCCTCTTGGCTAACGATACGGAAAGGAAAATAGAGGAAATGGTAATGAGGAGACATGGCAATGACTAAAAGACTGAGAAAGGGTATTAAGAGTAATAAACGAATGAAAATGTGAAAACAACTAGGAGATTTTTTTGTTTCATCCTTGACAAATTTAATATTCACAATGCCACTTAGAGGAGAGGTAGCATTAGTTATCCGGCTGATATTCCTACATTGCTCTCTGCTGATTAACGGGAATCAGGAAAGATCCCCGTAAAGGAATGAATTTGAACCTAAGAATTCCATATGAAACAATGATATGAACCATTTTTTATCGTTTTCATCTTGAAAATATATATATTGCATTTACCAAAGTCATACTTATTTATTTTATTCAATTATCAATGTATCTGCAGTCCAGTCCCAAAGATATTTTTAACTTGCTTCTTCGTATCAGAGAATTGTAATAATGTGTAATCCATTGACCAGAGAATCAAATTTATAGTAAATACATATCACATTATGTATATTTATTACCTATGTAAATTTATGATACTTCTCTTTTCGGACACTTCCCTCTATTCATTCCCTTTTCTTAAGTTCTTTGTTTAGGATTTAAATTTGATAACTCGGTTATAATTTAAAATACCAAACTCATAATGACCGATGGTCGATTGAATTCAGTGATCAATGAGATCGATGAATTATTGAACTCGAAATACCACTATAATAGGATCAATTTATGAGATTTCAAGCAAACCAATCAAGTAATTCTGATTTCTTTCAATGGATCACTTAGGATTTTAAAACCTGTGCTCTCTTGTAAGTAGCCAAAAGGGGGATCAAACGCCCTCAAGTAACCACGCCAGCGAAGTCAGAGTAGTAAGAAAAGAATTTAATCCAAACTCTAACTGAACAGGCCAAAATGTATATGTCCTTACGTAGGTATGTTCACTAGACTTGCGCCAAGTTTTAAGGGCCTTGCCCCGCGATCGGACGCACAGGAATGCAATCTGGACCGATGCCTAGCTTCGGCAACAAAAGAGAATCCCGCTGCGAGAGACGCACGGGTGCGGTGCATTATGGTGAGGATTAGAAAAGGAGAGAGAGAGAGATACGAGCGTGGGGGGACAGTGACTAAGTGTTGGGGAACCTGTATTAGGCGTATAAATGGATTGCAAATGTCTCCGGTCTCGTGGAGTTATTTTTTTCCATCAGGATTACCGCGGTCCGTTCCATTTTTCACGTTTATCCTTCTTACGATGGGGCGAGTTCGCGACGTCTCCTCGACGCTTGCGGTACGTTTCCTGTCCAAGAGTACACCTTATGCTTCGTTTTTTTTGGATTCATTCTTAATAGAGAATCCTTGGAATTTAATTGTATGACACCATGTCACCTCCCCAACAACTCATGTTGGACATATCGGTGACGTTCGAACCAAAAGACGTCAGTGGTCTTTCATGTTTTCTTCCTTTTCAGAAGCTCTCAAACCCTCCTGGTCATAGTTTCAAACGAGTACCGCCGAAAAATATAAAGTTCCAGGAATTAGAATATTTGAAGATCAGAATGATTTTATTTGACACATGAGGGTTCCCTTGGTGAAGATATCCAAATGGTTTACTTAAAGCTGTCGTAACTTTATGCAAACCTGACGAAAACCTAAATCTGTGCACTTCAACACTTCATTTGGTGACTTGTACGATATATGTGATTTGGGCGCATGAGCGAAAGTGAGCATGTATCGTGGGTGTCTATGCACCTATGGTTGATGTCCGACCCTCCGTCCCTCTCCATACGCCCTCGCGGCGGCTTGCAGGGCTGTTGAGTAGATGCAGGTGTAGCGGGAAGCATTCTCGGGGTACCATACATCCGGAGTCGTTCTTGTGAGGTGATCAGCTATTTGCTACCAACCAAAGAAACTAAATGCTAAATTATATAATAAAAGTGAGTATATACTCAATTTTTCAATTTGGAAAGGATACCCACGATAGTGCCGTGATTAATCCCAAACAAATCTATTTTTTGCCGGTATACTCGTAGATATCTGGCTAATTCATCAGGTCGTCTGTTTCTAGTATACTCGTAATCCGCGCGGTAATCCCATGCTGTTTCACAAAAAGTAAACAAGGAACTCAAGGTTTTCAAAGTGCAAAAATATTGGATGTTTTTGAAGGAGCTGAGTGCCCCAGTATCGTTTGAGTTTCTTTTGAATATGTTACGTAGGACACGCGTTGCTTTTCGATCGCGTGAAATTTTTTTTTATTAAGGACAGCTCCAAATTAGCTCTAATGAATTGGTAACATTTTTCAAATTCTGTAAAGCTCTATCATTATCTCCAGAATTATTCTGTCATGCCTTTTTTAGCAAGGCCTTTAATCTCACTTAGCATATGAATCTTTATCGATTTGACCTGGTTAGAGATCAAGCGTAAGCGTTTCAAGGAACTCAGAGAAAACTTACCGGGAAAAGCGGAGTTGGACCACTGCCGCTGGAATAATCCACCGACCCATGTTTTGTCTTTTTTACCTTTGGCTATTTTTAAGGAGGACATTGCTACACCTAATTTCACGGTTTCCATTAACTTTCAACTCGAAGTCGTTAAAAAAAACAAATAATCGTACAGAAAATACGCAGAAATATTTTTATAATCCTATACTACAATGTGATAATACCAGGTTAAAATTTGAGCGTTGTTAATAATCGAGGGGAAAAGTGCCCCATTTCAATCACCAAAGTAACTTGAGTTTCGTTTCGGGGTGTTTAAATGACCGTGAGTACAAAATGCTTGCCGTTGATCCTGTCTTTGAAATGCAACTTGAATGCTTGCATTCTTTTTCTCTCTGTCCATTTATCTAAGCATGGTTTTAAAAATATGCTCCGGATGGACCATTTACGAAAATATTTGTCCTATGCTCCTGGCATACAAAATTATTGCAGAAAATTTTGGCGTACATTCCATTCCAAAGGAAATTGATGGCAAAAACCAATACATGGAATTTGAATTCCTCCACCTTGGTTATAAATTTTCCATATAAAGAATTACTCATAAGACTACATTTTTTCGTTAGGTTTATAAGTTATGTGTGTCAACATATTTTTAAAGCGAATTCTTAATTAATTGCAACGTTTTTAACTCGGGGCTCTTTCCTAAATCCTTTTACTTTAATTTCACGTACGCTAACATTCGTATAATACGGAATATGTTTGCTATATGTTACATAGTGCACCTAGGTCGAATAAATATTAACATATTATACCAATTAATTAGCACCAAATAGTTGATTTTTCTGAAAAGAGTGAAATTTAGGATTGCTCAAAAATGGTTTTAGATATTCATTTTGTGGAGTATTCAAATTACAGTAATATTTGAAAACGAATCTCTCTTACGTTACTTTTCATTACTCGTTTGATACATTGCTAAAATAAGAGAAAGGCTAAGTTAAATGATCTTCATGCTCAAAATTATCTCTTAAAATATTTACTGTAGGTTGAGTAATCGTTTGACTTCTTTGATTAGGCGAAAATATTCTCACGACAGCCGTGATGCATTGATGAATGGTGATATAATATTGGAAATTAATATTATATTATATACATTAAATAATTTATGAAAGAAATTACCATATTTGTTTGTAGAAATATAGTTAATATACACTTGATTAGCTGATTTTATGCCTCTCCAAAGCGTAATGTTTTCCATTCCTATCACAAGAATGGAAATTTTTCTGTCATACATGTCTTGCCCATCAGAAGAGCTTGAAAGCATTTGTCATTACTTTTAAAATGAAAATTTACCGTATCATAAGCTGTTATTGTTACATGAGGCGGCAATTGGCAGGATAGACAAGGTCAAACAAATAACTATCTGAATTTTACTTATTTTCCGAAACTTTGGTGCGGTATTCCTTAATTGGCCTCATTTCACTGTAAACCGTCTTATTTCTAGATAGTAATGGACATGCACTTACCAAACAGCGATTCTTTTGAAACTATAGGTTCACCTGTGTCACAAATACTACTACTTTATTACTTCAAATAGCATTTTATAGGGTACCTAGCATTTGATCCAGGATGTGCCCTTAACTCAATAAAAGACAACATATACTTATAAGGCCTCATCCCGAGACTTATAGAACCATCGCTGATAGAAATTTTGTGGCCGCTGATTTATGTGAAATGAAGTTAATGTGAACGGTAATGTGGCAGATTTTATGTTTAGAAGCATGGACGATAAAACCTTAGATTTTTCTCGGACCAACAGCCTCCATTAATGATGAGAGTTAAAAATCTCTTGGAGGTGAGGGCTCGGATAATAACTCGGAGTATTTAGGTTGCAGTTATCAAACAATTTCGCATTAAAAGTTATTGAAGACACCACCTGTTCCTGGAGCTATTATCCTATGGATGGATTGTCTCGTAATTAACGACTGTCTTCCTTCTCGATCTGTTGCGGACGTAATTCTCGAAGTTGCAAAATCTTTCGTCATTCTGCTTTCAACTTTTAGTACTAGGTAATAACTGATAAGGAGACTTGCGTTTATTATCCTTTGTGTTCAGTGAGCTATTTATTCGGAGCGTCGTTAAAAAATGAAGCAGTGTATTTGATTAGTGCAGCGGTTAGTTGTTTGGCATAAGCTCGAGACGTCTAGGTTCGGCATCTTGTTTTCGAGCTATAATCAGGAAATAAATTCACATTCCTACGATCTTAGTATAATTAGAGAGCTTGTCTATGACCATAGATGCGGTTTTTTTTAATTATTTGGGACATTTAATTGACAATACTCGAACTGAGCAGTTAGCATTTATTCCGCTCCTATCGAACTGTTTACCTCCCAGATTTTTATACAATCTAAATGATTTTTACTGGACTACCTAACGTAAACAGCAGCTGGCTCGGACCAAATTTGAAAATCAGGCCGAGTATGATCATTTCTTTCATTGGGAGAAATACAGTCTACTGTGCAGCGTGTCTCAGCTATATTAAATATGGAAAGAAGATTTTTGTTCCAAGATAGTAAATATTTTAAACTATAAAAATTATGCCACTCGGTTCTATTTACCATCTCATGCACTCATCGTTTCTGGAAGGATTGAATTGAGGGAGATAGGTCTGGCAGCAGCGGCGTGTGAGCTCTTAAAAACAATGAGATTAGCCTTCCATTTTAATCGCTCACGACCATCTGGGTTCATGTTTTCGTGAGAGGACGACCGACTGTTCACCGAGGAATTGAAGGCTCTGAATGGGACAAAGAAACGGGCGGCCCGCGGTGGGGCGGACGGAATGGAGGAACAGGGAGGAGGAATTGACGGGTGAGAAGGGGGAGACGGCCGTGAGAATCGCAGCAGGTCACAAGTTTCGGACACAAAACCATTGTTGATTGTGCTAAATGCGTGGTGGCCTTTTGGGTAAATCCGAAATCAGCGCCTTGTCCGCTTACGCCACATACGCTCTCCCTATCCTCGCCCTTGCGCAACGCTGCCCGTCGATCACAGGTGGCCCGCGAAGGCCCGAGTGGATATACCAATATAACGGTCACTCCATGAAAACTGATGAAGTGTTTGGCCTTGC
Source organism: Hetaerina titia (assembly GCA_037158775.1). NCBI lineage: Eukaryota > Metazoa > Arthropoda > Insecta > Odonata > Calopterygidae > Hetaerina > Hetaerina titia. The sequence continues at coordinate 64,460,273 of CM073771.1, forward strand.
TCTGGGCGTATTTTGAATCGAACCACAATTGGACACGGGCCTAAAATAAGTCGACGTGACTTTTCTTAGGAAGCTGTTGTCCGCCGTAAGTTACCTCATGGCTGTTGGGACAAGTGCATTTTTCCTTCTTTTGAAACTAACCTAGCCCCACACGCGTCCGAATACCACCATTTAGGAATACGTCCGTATTTTCTTGGATTCATAATCCTTGATTGATACAATTCATGCCACTTTCCTACCGTTAAGATATTATGATATTACGTATTCCAGCTACTTTGAAGTTTCCAGATAAACGTCTTGAAAAGCGAATAAAATAAATAATTGTTAATGCAACTACTCCTACGGAAACTCAACGACATTTTAAAGCGATCATTTCCTTTCAAAATGGCATTACGGTATATTTCTTGACAGAAAGACTGACTGACTCCATGAGTCTCTACGGATTACATTAAGTCATTAACTCTGGTCTTAAATTAAACTTCAGGTAATGAGGACTGCATTTTTAGTGTTATCAAATTCTAATTTTGTTACATGTAAAAACTGAGTTCAGATTTTACCACCAACTTCAATTTACAATGGCTTTGCATATACTCATGCTTATTTTTTTCTTTCTCTAACTTAAATTAGCCTAGTTCTCCGTGGACTTAAATTTTTTGTGTGCCTATCATTATTTTTTAAATTGATTATTAGTTTCTCTTAATTAAAGTTCAAGGGCCACGCGCATCATCAGAATTTTTTGGCCAATTCTAGACTGCTAATATGACAGCTGTTGCAATAACTGCGTCATCATAGGAGACCTCGTATCTTTGGCATAAAATCTGCAATATTATGGAAGGGCTGAACGACTAAGAGCACTTTAAAATGAATATTTAAAATCTCAGTGTAATATTAGGTGAACAAAATTTTAGTCCCTGTTAAAAATTATATATAAAAACCATCATAAATATTTTTGTTTTCATCGTCATTTTCTACCTTGGAGTACTACTCATCAGCATCAACTTCATAATTATTTATACGTGACGTGTATTAAATGTCTTATGATCCAATCCTCTCCACTCAAATTAGTCAAACCAATTAAAATCATTTATGTTTATTACTTAGTTTCAAGGCTGATTAGGTTGTCTTGGCCATAAATATAAGCAGGAAAAGGTATTGCTCCACATTTATTTGGCGTCTGTTCAAATTGAAAAGTTCTCTTCGCGTTAATATCTGTCTCTGTCACATTTATCTTTTTTCTTTTCTCCTACGCAAAATCCTGTCATTTTCCACTCAATTCTCTCAATATCTTGTTCCGTTATTTGTACCCAAAGAACTCACTCAATTTTATATAATTTATCTCTTTGCTTGGGATGCCGGCGTAATATTTACTCAATGTTTTCTGTTCGTTCCCGTTATTTCAGGGAATAAAGAAAACGATTAGAGGAGGATTTCATGTGAGAGTGGTGAATCAAAAGTCAATGTACAGAAAAAATGGTAAAAAAATCTTGTAATTGTCTTAAAATACGTTAATTACGGTAATATCTCTTATTAAATGCATAAAATTTCTACATGGTTGATAATGTAAACATATTCGTATCCACTGCTGACGTAAGTTAAGGCAATGGAATTTTTTATATCATCTACTTTGTAGGCTTTTGAAATAAGAGTATGGAGAATGGTGTAAAGGGTGAAATGGATAAGAGGGAAAATAAACTAGAAAGTACTGTCCATGGTGAGGGAGGAAAGATAATTGTTGGGAGAAACCCAGAGGAGGCAGAAAAGGCGAATGCAGAGTATTTTAATTAATGTACAAGACTACGATAGCATATTGAATGCAAGGGAGGAAGAAAGCATGCGAGATTGAAGTGGGGCTTATTGCAATGCCGGATGCAAGATAGTGTTTCGTTAAGAGAGGCAAGCAAAAGACTCGTTGTTCAGTCTGTTTTCATCCAAATCGTGCCTTAAAAAGTAAAAATACCTATTAAAACAAACTAATTTACAACTAATTAATGCGTGAATTTGGTTCCATAACGAAGAATGGGAAAGGTGATGAGGATAAGCAATTGAAAAATAAATGAGCTGCAGAAAACTAACCCTGGCATTTATATGTAATGAAGACACTATCGATGAAATCAAGCATACGAAAAGTAATGAATCTTTGCAACTCTCCTTTGGATAAAATAAATAAATAGCCTTTCTGGCTACGAATAAATACGATATCGCCTGTGAATTCGAAGCGAGCTCTCATTGCTTCACCTTTGATATTTATTGGTTATATTTTCGAAGCTTTTAAATTTCCTGCCTGCCTGCCTGATGTCTACTACGGCCTTTACCCGCGGCGCGTACCAAAAACCCTCTCGAGTGGTTTTTTGTGGTCATTAATGCCTACGGGCCAGGCTATTTATTAATACTTCCGTCGTGACGATAAAGTCTTGCACCGACGGCTGCGGGTAAAAGCTTGGACCATTTCCACTAGTCGTGATGAGGGCAGAATCATTTCCTCTCACGAACGGCTCTCTTGAAATAGGAACATTGTGGTTTTTCTTCCGAGGGTGGAGGAAATTGGATATTCTCCCCTGCCATCCTTTACTTACTCTCTCTCTCTCGACTCGTGCTGTCAATGGGAAACCCGTGACATATCTCCCCTTCGTCTGTGTGTAAGAAAATAGTATTTTTCTTCCGTGAAATATGAAATTTAGTAATCAAATCAAATTAATTTCCTTTTATTTATAATTTATTTTTATTTGTCCATAAATCGATCATGGATGGGGAATGAGATCCTCACATCCCAACGTTGAGCAACTCAAAATGTGTATATCACTTGGAGAAAAATATTCTGGCGTCCGTGTCTGCCAAATAAATATGGTTATGGCTTTTGCCATGCATCAAAATCTTCATGGTACTCCTTTGAGGCATCGTGCAGACGTGTGGTAAATGTGACAGAGCTGTAATCACGTCATATTAAAATAGCTACGAATCCAAAAACAATACACGGGTGGATCTCTCTACTAACCTAAGTTCCGCTGGCAGGCGTTTGATGATCGAATATCTCAAAAATCCTAGCCGTGGATGTTGTCATGATTTGAATGAACTGACTTATGCCCATTGGAAGACCTATGGTCCATAATTAGAATTTTCAGTCACAAAAATGTTGAATATTACGTGAAGACTTCTGGAATGCATTTCAAAAATGGAGAATCAAAATGCCTGTTTAGTTGAATAATTACGGAGAATAAAAATTAATACTGAAAATTCCTTCTTCTATAATACTCTCTCTTATTTCTAACTGATTCTGTACCCTAAGTAATGATTTACGCTGAGACTATTTCCCCGACATACCTGTATTCTTCATATTCCATCGATTAGCATCTCTTATAAATTTTCGCCCTCTTCGTTTGAATGTTTTCAATTCCATTTTGAGAATGATATTTAATAAACCTATATGAACAAACCCTGGTTTTGCCTTTCGGAGTATTTTGTGGATGTAGAAGCTTGATCTTTCCTCAGAAAGTCGTTTTCCTTATTCAATTCCCTTTATAGCTTTCTACACTTCTTTTCTCTTAAAAGATTATTTTTTTGAACCTACCTCGTTTAATTGTTCCAAACTGAGTCAGTCCTCGGTGGGTCCAGTGCAAATTCATCTAACCACTCATCATACATTCCGTCCCCTTTTCAACACGTTTTTAAAATTAGTTTTCCTCGGTGTATATCCGAAAATACCGCGCGTGCGCTAAAATGTGACTACGGAACCGCATTAATTGCTCATAAATATTCTCCCCGGACCGTTTCTATCGATCTGGTGATCGATGCCTTGATCCAGGGGAAGTTTAATTTTTTTCGCTGCCGACAAATTCGCGAAGTGGAAAGCTCCCAAAGAGGACGACATTTTCGTTTCCTGGGAGGGCAAGCAGAGAGAAATATCGGCGGTTCTGGAGGATAAATAGCGGATACGTGATCCGACAGACTCATCAAAGATTTAATGGTTCAATTAAAAAAAATATAGATCTCTTTTTTTATTTCATTCAAACTGTAAGCAGGAAATCACCCCGCCTCACCCAGTCCCACGGAAGCGGCTTTTAAAGTGGTCTTTTGCGATAGCATCGCCGCTCGCGCGAGAGGCCTCTCGACTGGGCTATCCGATACACTCGTACGTCAATCCACATGCGTTGGAAACGGCCCGCAGCTTAGTGCGCGTTTTATCGACGGCCGCGGCACATCACACACACGCGCGCGACGGGGCGGGCGTAGGGATATGTAGGGAGTCCGTTGCGCGTGTTTTCCCGAAGTTTTGCCGACTCCCCGATGAGCTGCTGGGATTCCAAGCCACCATCCCGTACCCCCCTCCTATCTACCCTCCTCCTTCCCTGAGGGAAATAAGTCTTCCTTTTGTAGAAGCTGACACGCGACGCGAATTACTGCCCACGGACAAGGCTTAGGGAGTCGGGAGGAAAGGGAGAGCTCACCGATACCGATTGACCGGGATGCCCGCCCGACCAGAGGGAGACGGCCGACCGATTCCTTTTTCGCATTCCCGGCGTGGATGCTCAATGAGTGTTCGCGTGGGCGATGTGGATCTCCAGATATCTCGCCTTTCGCTTTAATTATCGATACTTCGGCTGCGAACGGAGAGACGACGCCACATATCCCGTCTTGTTGCCCACAGCCGTCGACGGAAAGAGAATCGAAATGGGGAAAGAGAGTCGAAAGTCGGATAAGCGTTTGCATGCACTTTGGGGAAAATGTAAATGCATTCTTAAAATGCGGCTCCGGTTGTAATTACACTAGTGAATAGGCCTAATTAACTTCCAAGAAAATAAACAGTTTGAATTAAGTCCATTCTAGCTTACCTATGCTACGCCTGTAAAAACTAAAGGCGTAATGGTAATGGCACAAAATGATGGAAATCGCGATTGACATTTGAAATTATTTTAGACGAGGGAGAGAAATAATGTTCAAATGGAGTGACTCATTCGCAAAATTTTCATTGATAAGAAACAAACACTGAAGCTAGAAATGAAGAAAACTTTCCATGCAGGTGTTCATTTACGATATTTCATTCCTCTTCGCCACATTCATCTCTTGGGATGAAACGAAAAGCCCTGAAAACCTTGAATTTAGCTATAATATAATTTTTAAATCCCTAATTTTAAATAAATTATTACTCCATTATTCTCCGAGTGATATTCCCAAAATGATATTGGTTTATCATCATGCCTATTTTGAAATGTAACAGGTTGAATCACTAGTGCAAGTGATGCTCAAAAATCGTGGGAGTACAAAAACTTTTGCGATGAAAAAGAGGCTGATTTTATTATTTTTTTAGTTGTCCTCTTCTAAGCTATCGCCGCAATACAAAGATTTCCAGTATTGGTCAAAGTATTTGAACTCTTAGGATGAAGTTGACATTGTAAAATTAGAGGGAAAATACTGTGTGTTGAATACATCATCTAAAGATGTAACAAGTAGCTTGATAATTGGAATGAGAGATTTTCAAGTCGTTTTCCAAAAAGTCGTATGCTATAAGTATATTATCGCAAGCGTGTATTTGGGTAAGTTTTATGTGAAATTGATGTCGATGCTGTACTTCACTATATTTTAATCTTATCTGTCATTATTCCACGTGCTATATAATTCAGTCAGTACAAATTCTGCGAAGGAATTACCATTATGGCTTTGTCCACATCAAATCTTTTAAACCGCAAGTGGTTTCCAACCGACGTCAACCATTGACTGTAAACATTTGGAAAGATAAATTTAAAGTTTTCTTAAAAGGAGCAACAGAGGGAAATAAAAAATTTAACATTTCCATTATTGGGACGACCTAACTTGGTTTTGTTGCGGTCGCGAATTTCGACAGATGAAGACAGTTTTATAGCAGTAAAAAGCAGACGGTATCAGTTCCGGAGTCAGTTTCTCTTATTTGACGTGCCTGATCTAATCTGCCGATATAACATTGAGCGCTGATAATTCTCTCGTCAGAAGTTAACAAGAGTGCACTCTACCTTTCTAAAAGTCTTGCCCGCTCGCTCTCTTCATGAGTGGAGATGTTTCCATACTAGCTGCTTCAATCACCCCTCCACATTCTTTTAAATTTTACAATAATTTTTCACAAATGTTGAAAATTTTCTTTGAACTTGATCTATCTCCTTACCCCCTCTATCCCCTTATGGCCTCTGCAGTGCATCTTATTGCGTCCAAGCAAATGTGAAATAAAACATCAACTCTACTCTTTCTTTGCTTTAATCTACAACCTCTCTGGCAAATAAAATTTTATTAATATCAATAAAATCGTATTATTTCCATTCTAAGTGTAGGTATTACATTAAAAGTCGCGACAAAGGAGTTCGGCCGGTAATGTGTTTGCCTTCAATGGATGGAAGCCAGAATTACTACTCAGTCAATACTGTCTCTATCCCAATCACCTGCGTGTTTCCCATATTTTCACTTCAAATGTTTATTGCTATAAGTATATTAATATTTAGTGTTCATAATTATTCTTTGCATCATTTCATAATTACTCGTACTAATTGATCAATGGATAATATAGCCATAATGTGTGCAGTTATGAAGTAGTTCTTTAACATCGCTCCCCACTGCATCCATAAAATAATTAATATGGTGATGTGCCATATATTTCGGATGAATTATTCATTCCCCATATATTTCATGAAATGAATCAGATTATTAAATAATAGCAACCCATCTACAGTTAATGATTTTTTAACTTTGATAGTTAATTTAGCTAGATCATGTATGCTGCGATACCTCAAATTCTTACTTCCTGATGGTAACAAGTAAACAGTATTATTAAATCTCGACATTAGATTATTTGATTTTCCAAATTCTACTTACTGAAGGTGAGAAAATCTACAAAATAGGATTTTGATCTTTTTCACAGATTAAGGCACATTTAGCCGTCACACCAGCGTTCGAAATGCATTGTGCAGCGCAAGAATATATGTCAATTTTGTTTTGGGCAATACTTTCTATATAAAGGGGATACTTGAAAGTTTAAAGCTACTATTACGTGTTTATGTATTTTAATCCTGAATTTATTTGTTGGAGAAATCTAACAGAACTCTCACTTCGAAATTTACAATTTTAATCCTATTAAACGGATTCATTTTCATGATTTTTTCCTAAAGGTAGTATTTCGCAATTGTTAGATTGTCGCATACAAACGCTCGCTTGTCAAACTTTGAAGGGTAAGGAAAATTGAAGAGGGATAGCAAAAAATTAAAGGAGATATTAGTCTTATTATATCACTACTTTATACTATAACTATACTTTCGTGAAATGTCATTCCAACCTGCATATTTTTCCAACACATTACGGACCTGAATAAACACCTGCTGTTTCGGAAATTTTCGAAATGTGTACATATAAGTTATCGTTTTGGCAGTGCTTTTATTGATATCAGTTAAGTGTTTTACATCCAAAACCCATATGGAGAAGTGCCCATAATGTTAGCTTCCATCTTATGGAATACGTCTCCTTGAATTACGCCTAATTCAATCTAGCACACGACCATTTATAGTAGGAGAGCTCGATGGTTGGAGTCCTTTTATTAATAGTATAAGTACTCCAGCTTTGAAAATTAAGCGAACCTATAAATCACCCACGTGTAGTCCTCTGGAAAAATAAGCTGCCACGACGAGATCAGAAAAATCCATCCCTTTCTCTGAGTCGTTTGGAGCAGTCACCAGCGTGAACATAAATCCAAGTCAAATCAAATTAAAAGCTCTTAGGCACGACGTGTGTACCCAAAGAGTGGGCGGAGATGGGTAAGAGAAAGAGACGGAAGATGGCCGCTGGGGTATGGAGATGAAGGTGCCAATAGTGAATAGAACGTCTTCAGCAACTTTCCTCCGCAAGTGCTTACCAATGAGGGCAGGAAAATATCCAACTCAAAGCAACGCCTCTGAAAATCATGTACTTCAGAACGTGGTTTCCCAAGCGTAGGCATGTAATGCAGTTGCCGGGACTAAATCATGCTCTCTTGAAAGATATCTCATGTGCTTCGCAAAAAGTTACCCGGCCAAATCTGTTCGTCTTTCATTTGCGTCTTCTTTCTTGGCTTCATCCAACACTGGGCCTATATATCAAAGTTCGCTAGTTTTTCCATACTCTTTGTTGTTAGCTCAGTCATAATCTTTCAACTACAGTCCATCATTTACATCACTTAATGTGACGTTAAGCAGAATCTCTGATGTTGAATGGTTTTTACATTATATCTCTTTAGAAAACTCGCGAATCGACTTTCGGGTGTGATTATCGAACTCCTGGTCGTAGATAACAAAATTAGGATGTTTAATCCTGCATCACGTAATCCATGTTCAACGAAATATCAAGGAGGTTTTAATTACAGATTATGAGATAGCGATATTTGCAACAAAAAAATCCACACGTTTTAAACTTCGATTATCGGTACAAAATTGAAAATACAATTCGGATTTCACATTAATTTTCATCCTCACAGAGTTCCTGGTGTTAACGGGTAGGTGATATTTTTTGTTTCTCTGCTCCGCGCGAACTCCGAATCCTGTGAAAATTCTCCGGAGCGTAAGGATAACCTGTTCCTCGAGCGTGATATAATGCAACAATATGAAATTTTTGAGGCGTTGAGAACTTTTTTGCCACTTTTCATAACATGAATCCCTCAATTCAACGCTTCGAGAGAAGACTTTTTTCCTCGGAAAAAGCTGAGAAACTTATGAGTGCCTCATATCTCTCTTTGGTTTAATAAAACGCACCTCGGTCAATAAAAATGTTGCTCTCTAAAATCGCGGACTCTTACATTCCACAACAAGAATTTTTTTCAATCCACCTTTCTTGTGCTCGCTGGACGTTCTTTCGCCCCCTCCACCCACCCTCCTCCACCGAGATTCCTTTGCCACCGTTGAAAGCCATTATGGCGAGGTCGTAAGAGGCGTCGTGTTTACCCGTGCCTCCCTCCCACCCACTCTCGTTTATCCGCCTCCCAGGGAATGCGAGGCCTGCTCGGGTCCCGTGGGCGTCTTTTTGTGCCTTCACCGACATGAAATAATAAAAGCACCTCTCTCGCACCTACCTCCTCCCACTCTCCCGCCCTCTCTCGCGTTGGAAGACATCCAGTGATTGACCCATCGGGCGCCCACAATGGCCTCGCCTACCGTGGGTGCTCACCCTCGCGGACTCCTTTTTCACATTTTTCCCACCAAATGACCGCCAATCCCTTCACCGGATGAATAAAACCATAATGCTCTCTCCTCCCTAAACGACCTTCCATCTCCCCCCCGCCGTTGCCTTATTTTCCATTATATATCTTCGCCTACACCACTCTCTCCCTTCCCCCTCTCCCGCCTTTTCCTTCAATTTGACCCGCCGACAACAGCCGCCGATCCCTTCACCAAATAAATAAAGCTGTGCATGTCTTCCATTCATTGTTGCGAGCCCCCTCCCCCTCACACCCCTCCAATCCCCAAGCCCGACTGCGTCCCTTCGGCGACTCATTTGCCCCCGCTCCTCGCCCCCGATCTCATCTCCGGGGAAACAAGATCCAAAACCTCCTACATCCTCGCTATCTCCCCCTCCCTCCTCCTGTCCCGTTCCCCGGCTTGCATTCTCGTCTCCGACACATTTCCCGTCCTCCTATCACTTATCCCACCTCCTTTATTCGACATCATATTTGTTGCACGATTAAATGTTTCACATGTGCTATTACTTAATTATGCAAGCCTGAAGCATAACGGCTCTTTTTAACTGGGTATCTTAGTTCAAAATGCAATCTGGGGTCAACACGATTACGAGTTCCTTCTCCTAAACAATACTTCTCCGGGGTTTGCACCTACAAGTATATTTGTATTTTGTTGTTTGTAAATTTCAGTAACTAACTATTGCTCCATTTATTGCTGTCAAAATATTAAAATGTTCGTAACGCGGAGTTAATTATATTAGTGCTCGTTGTTTGCGTTCATGTGTATAGAATTATGAACTATATTATGTATTTACTTGCTTGTACTATAACCAATGTATCAGTGATCAAATTGTCTCGTGTTACCTGCATATGAAAGTGAGGGAAATTCATTGAATAGACTAAAGAAAAAATTCAGTGACAAAATTCAACCCGAAATCACCTGAAATCCTGTGAAAATATTTAGATGTCCCAATCTGACCGACGGCCATATCTCGCTGGAGGATTCCTGCGTAGATTTTAATGGACGCTTGAAGTCACAGATCAGTATCGTAAATATTACTTCTTTTCTTCATCCTTACGCGTGGCCATCCTTCCTGTGATTCGTTCATTCAGCCACACTTTTTGTGTAGTCGATGGCAGTCAGTTCGAAGTCTCACCCGTTAACGCAACCAGGCTCTAAGCGTTCGAGTCATCTCAGACGTCTGTATCTTGTATTAAAGCCTGATGAGTACTTTCGGACTTTATTAACGCAAACCCAAAAAATTTTATTTTCAATTAGATGATCTTTTGGAATGTTTATGAGTAGTGTCAATTAAAGAGATCTTGTAAAAGTAAATAACTGGACGGCTTCTGAGTGCAGTATGGGTGTATTTACCAATTAAATACTAGTGCATGATATATTTGTGCTCAGAAAAAGTTGTAAATGACGATCTGATTTCTATATGTCGTTAAATAAATTCTATCGCTTTCCATGGGTGATGTTAATCCTAAATTCTGTCAATTTAAATTTAAGCACTGCGACGAACCTAATATGGTCATATTTGAAATAAACGTTTCTATTTTATCTCTAATTCATGATCAGTTTCAACAATTGCGAAACATCTATGTCTCTATCAATCCTGGAGTCATATTCCGAACTTATGCATCGAGTACCTGGATGTGTCACGCCATTTAAGTTTACTCCATTTGTTGACCCACATTCATTACGAGCATGACGAAGATAAGGAGGAAGATATTTGAATAGATGCCTTTCACTATGAGACGCGAATATTTGGCGCCAGTACAGTTTGGGCGACGTTATAGATCTTTCCGAGGGTATAGATCAAGCCCCCTGTGCGAGTTATCCGAGTTGCCATCTCTGGCAACGACGTGTGAATGGAACAGTGGTACACTTTAACATACAATGCAATTTCCATAATCACGGCCGTATAGTTAATGGGTGGTTTTGGGAAAAATAACAGCGTAAGAGCGACGGTTATTAAACAACAATTTTTTTATAGACATTAATCATCGCAGTTGCTGATTACAAGAACAGTTTGTTTCGTTTTACTTCCACCCACGAGGTTGCGATAGTCAATCACGTGACTCTAAATTGAGATCCTTTTCAATCACCGACGTACCAAAAAGTCCACTTTGGGGTCGGAAAGTGGTTATTCGGCCAACCTATTATTGTTTCTCTAATCGTTGAATTTATTTCCCTTATCTTTCGCTGGAAGACACTTGAGGAATGTTAAAATATAATTTTGTATCTAAAGCATGTAGCAAATAATCATTCGCAATGTTTAATTTCGGTGAGTGGAATGGTCTTATAATGGGGATTCATTTCAGAGAATTGAATCTCGTGGAATCGCTGATTTACGCAGAGGAAGGATTCCCTTAGTTTAAATGATAAATTCAGCATAGATTTTCACGTGTGAAATCAGTTTTTCGTAATTCGTTTTGCACAATAAACTCTCTCTAATAATTATATTTTGGAGTTCTTTAAGGAAAAGGAGGAGTGTAGTTAAATCAAGGTGCAGTCTTTAGAAATAGATAGATAGATAGAGGAGTTTATTTGAGTGAAATTGAGACCTAATGGTTTCTTCTTCCATTTAACCCATTGTCGTATACATATTATATAAGGTATAACATTTATAAAGTACATGCATATATACACATAAATACATATAGATATAGAGCATGAATAATCACATGAAAAGTTTATGTTTTCATTTTAACTCTATGGAACCTATTGTATTCGAAAGAAAAAAATTGTAACTTTGTGATTCCACAGAAAATTTATTTCGATACGGCAATATTTTAGTTCAACGTCATCTTCAAGTGTTGACGTTGAACGTCGAAACCCGGGTTGTATCGAAATATTTTTTTTACTATTTTTTCATTTCCGACATGAAAAGTTCTTTTTTATCATTGAATAAAAAGTTTCTTTTTGCATTATAAAACTCGCATTGCCCTTTTGGATTCGGCTTCTCTGCGCAATTGTCCTTCTCCTTCCTACGACTGTAGCGTTCAATGATATTTTTCAGGGAGTGGTATAGAATAAATTAGCGTCAAAATCGGTGATCGCGGTTAATTCGCTCGATTTCATGCCCAGATTTTCAACTCTCCCATTCCCTACTCGTGGTTCACCGCTATGTTTTGAATGAGGGCCAAACACGTCGTTTACGGTGATCTCAACAAATGAAATAAGTACGGAATGAACACACAGCCGAGTCTGAATTAACGCACGCCCCTTTTAGAAAGCTAATCCCTTGCGTGAACAACAGTATGCTCTTCCAGAACCTACGCATAAGGCGTATAATGTACATCCCTTTAGAAATTTTAGTTTCTACCAACATTTTTTGTAATTTGTATTCCAATGTAATCTGTTGAGATTATGTATTACCATGGAGAAAACATACAACTTTTTCTATCCAATTAAATCATTAAATCTTTATTAATTAATGGTTGAGACAATTATAATTAGAAATTGTGAAACACTATAAGATACAATTGGTCGTTTAATGGAAATAAAAAGACTAATCGCAGTGCCTAAGTATATAATGGAAGATTATCAACAATAATTTAGGATAAAATCTTTACGATATTTTATCTACGGGTTTTAGTTTTTGCTTTTATTTAAAGATGCTCGAAAATAATTTACGTTAAATCGATTGGCTCAGTGCCTTCATAAAAAACTCTTTAATTTGATGCTGAAATGGCATTAAGTGTCACATCGACACCCTTAATTTGCATGTGCCGGTGAAACCTTGGGATGCGTTTCCAAACGGAGGGGATGAATGCACAGCAGCCCACATTTGTGCTCATCCTCGTTCGTCCGTATCACACAGCCTCCGCCACTCTTGTCCCCTCGACCTTTACTTGCCATTTGGGGGGGGGGACGATGGGGGTGGGGGTTGAGAGGGGGAATAATGAGGGAAGCGGGGTTGGAAATATTGGCGCCTTGCCTGGAGCGAGCGGCGAGGTCCTCATAGGGTGGAGTCAAGGGGAGGAGGTAAGGGGGCGCAGTCCGACCCGAGGGGGAGCGGGGCCCGTTGCTCGAGGGGCAAAGTGCCCCCGAGAGGAGACGCCCACCCACACCCAGGGTTTAATTAGAAGCGCCCTCGTGAGCGAGGAGTGGTGGTACCGAGGTTCACGTATTTATGCAGAGATTTACCGTCCATCAACCCCATGAAGATACGCCTCCCGTATCGTCTTCCCATCTCAACGAACCCCTCCCGAAAGGTATGGCGCTCTCCTGTTCGCCACTCTCGACGCCCATGTTATTTACTTTGGATTGCTGGTAAACGGGGTTCTCGCCCAGCAGTTCACGTGCAAATGGTAAAATGGTCGATCGCTCAACTTTCCAACTTGACCATTGTATGTCAACCTTAGATAAGGTTATGATTTTTGGTCGAGGCTGAGTTTAGAAAGTTACTATGAGATGATTGAGGAAAGATTAGGTACGGCAAACAATGCCACTTAATATATCGACAGACCTTTCTGGTTTGCACAACTGCGCACTTGTATATAATTCAAACTCAAAATGAACACTTCAGTGGCTCTGAATTCATCAGTTATTTGACTCCGAGGGATTATGACAGTGTGAAATCATATTTGTGCTTTTCAGATAAATATATTTTAGTCAATTACTTGCCTGAGATGCCTGTGGTTATTTCAGTTGCTAAATGTGCACCGCGCAGAACAATTTATTGGAATTTCACTTGAATATGTTTTAGCTGTAGTTATTTCCAGCATGTTGTTCTTTTTGTTAGTCATTCTCGTATAGTTTTTGCTCCATAAGGACAGATATGTAAAGATACGGAGTCGTTATCAATGCCTCGTTGGAGCTGGGTCGTTGAAATCACCAACTGAATTGAATCATCAATCAGCGATTTGTCTGATTTAGTGATGGTTTTATAGGTGATTTATTGGTTATGGATATATCCGTTACAGTTGAGTTGGTACCCATGCGAGTGTAGCTCGTGTCCCTGTATTCATGCGTGATTTTCCGACTGACTGATTTGACCTCTTCCTCTCTCTTTGCAGTGGCAAACTACGGCTGCGGCTGGCACGTCGCTTCCACGGACATCGTTAGCTCTTACCGTGCCTTTTCCAGGGAGAAAATCGGAGGTCACTTGGGAGCTTACATTGGCCTCGGTTACGTGAATGTCACCCTTAGAGGTAAGTAATTTCAATCCGTTTGGACTGAGATGCGAGGATGGAAAGTTAAATTTTAAAAAATGCCAATTAGGAAAAGGGTTGGTTTGTAGGATATGAAAATCCAATTAAGCGCATAATACTCATTCATTTCTTTCAATAGAACGTAAACTTTCTCTGTGCACATTCAATTCTAGAAATATGCTAAACTCCATTTAATCCGTAATAACTGTTGAGTTATGGCGGCGATCTTCCCTCCCATTTTTTTGTCCTTAAATTAAAAGTGAGAGAAAATCGCACCTGGTGTTTCATTCTTCTCTTGTACTTTGATTGCCCTGGGTAAATGTATCAATATTGATTTCCCAGACAGACATATTTAAATATATTATATAAAGGACATGAAAAACCAGTCGGAACTTTATTTCAATAAGCACATGCCTTTTAAAATTGTAAACATACCCTGCAATTTTCTCAAGATTTTCAACGGAAATATTTTTGAAGAGCACGGAAGCAATTGTTGACGTATTTTGGCCAAAGCCAATTGTATGTATATTGTGACAAAAAAGAGTGGCCTTTCACTAAAAAATATATTGGGTCGTAGAAGTTATTAATTCGTATTCCTTCCCAAGAATACCCTTTGGTATCGATTTATCCTTAAACAACAGATGTAGATTATATATTATTTTCATACCTTTTGCTCTTATCTAAGTGCGAATTTAAAATTTTCTCCCATTAATGAGAGGAAGGTTTAAATACAGATTTTTTATTTCACACGGAATCAATACACCGGTGGAAGAAGGGACTATAAGTCTCAACCTCGCCCAATTGAGTCGACAAATAAATAAATATATGACATTTCTGCTAGAATGTTTAGAGGATTGTGTGGAGAGATCAGAAAATGTTTGATCATTAGGATAGAAGTGCATTTAAACCTGTAATTACGAAATATTACCATTTCATGGTCTAAGAAATGACAATGTTTATTATACTTATGTTTTTTTATATTCTATGCTATGTATTCTCGAGATATTTCTCTGGGAATAAAAGTTTTTTGAGACTTCTAGGTGAAAACTAGCTTTAAGGAAATTGATCGGGTCGGTAATGGCATTAGCAACACATCATATCAATTATTTATTGCTTATTTATCAGCATAGTTAAACTGTAAAACTCAACGGTCAACGTCCTTCTTAAGAATCCGGGAATCTCTACCAGGACAATGAGCTTTTCCGCGTATTCTTTGGCCTAATCAGAAACTTCTATCATTGGCTGTAGTTTCTAGTTAATACAATCACCATGCTAACAATGGGCGGAGGTGTGTAAAATGTATTATTTTTGCAAATAAGAGAAGAAATTTTCATGGTGTACAATCATTTCTAATGAATCCAACCAAAGCTGTCATCAATATTTCTTTGATAAATAAAATTGCCGCCCTACGCTTTAATGATTTTGTTTTTTCGTCATCACTTAACGCCAAATGATTGATGATTACCATTTGTTTGGAGAAAATTTTCCCGTAAGAATGCGTTGTTTTTTCATACTAGCGTGTAGTAAGGCACTTAGAAGACTAGATTAAGGGGTTTTCAAGAATCCAATTCCTCTAATTGCGGCATCAAACTTAAATTAAGGTTTTTGCCTCAAAACAACAGTGTTCAGTTAGGGAGTATCTAATTTTCACAACTCTGTTAATATCAAAGTTAAAATCATACCCTTGGACTACCAGCTATGTAGGTAATGCAAAATATTGGCAAGTGGGACTAGTGAAGTTTTTCTCCAAAGTCATTTTGTTGTACGTATTAGGTGATACATAACTCTGAAATTTTACGTTTTACGCTTCAGGTAACTTGGGAGGATATTATCTCGGTACTCAAGAATACCACGTGTTTCAGCTGCACTTGAGTGATTGCACGCTTGCGTTTTTTCTCGACGTTTCTCTCTCAGGATTTAAAATATTGCCGAGATCGAATAGGTGACTCGGATATGTTTTTTTGTGCCAAGTTAAAACATTTCAGCGCACGCATGTAAATGGTTGGTTTTCCCCTCACGTTCTTTTCACAGCAACTAGTTCATGTTTTGAGATGACTACATTTAAGCATTTTTTTCTCCGACGGACCTATAAATCAGGTGTACCCATCACTTATCCTGATTTTCAATTAAGTATTTTGTTTAGATAGAGATTCTGTGCCACTTCTCTCCGAGATGAATGTAATGCGAGTTGCGAGGACTAGGTTTTTCATAATCCAAAAATCGTGTACTCTTCCACAATTCAGTCCTTGAAACCTGTGTAACTTTATGGGTGTCAAATCTTGACAAAAAACCGTAGATAGAAGAGGGAAGGGAGTTATTCATACAATCCTGAATGTGCCAAATTCAAACGCCGTTGGAGTTAATAGACAAGCTCCAGTCCACCCAACGAACCAATCATCTAGTACCATGCTTATTAAGACCACTTTTAACTAATTATAATTCTGAAAACATTAAAAATTAACTGTGTTGAAAATGAATGTTTTAGGTTCGTCGCCCATGTACGTATAAGCACTTTAGTAAGGAAGTAAGGAAGCCATCAAGAATCGGTTGAACCTATGGTATTATCTAACCTGGTAGGATTTCGTTTTGGAAGCAATTTCCTAACACAACATCCTTTTCTGGATGCAAAACTTGAAATATGGTATAATGAATTAGTAACTCATCTTTTTATCAAGATAAAATCCTATTTGTTTTCATTTGGTTGATTTTTTTACCATGTAAAAGCGCGACAGCTACTCATCCCATTCCAGTAATTAGGCTATTATTGAAATTAGTAAATTTACATTGTATTTTATATATTTTTTTCTCAGAATTTTGATATTAATCTGCGTTCTGGACCACACGTGCAAGACCACGTAAATGGGGATCTTATAAAACCTGCCAAACGGTTTTAAAACGGTGAAACGGTTTTAAAACACTTTTATTTATTTATCGGCTATTGCCAACAAACTGCTTATACCAATAGATATGGTAACAAATAAGAGCATCTAGGCATGATAAGAGTGCAACAACTAGATTAAAATATGCTTAAAATATGATCATTGCAGGATAATTTATCGTTTCTGGTTCATTTTATAGGTAAACTTTGACCCAATCGATTTCTCTAGTTCTCCGATTATTTTAAATTTTCCATAAATGATTCAAACATTAATAAAAAACAAAACTTAAGGAAGATAAATAGTATTATTTAAACTTTGATTGCTTTGAGTCAACCCATATTGAACGAGGATACAAAAGGATATTGCAGCTTAACTTTTCTCCCAACGAACGTCGTGCTGTGGTATAAATACTCACTACTCCACGGGACACCACTCTGAAGCGTAGATCCTTCGGGATTGCCTCGGGAGTGGAGATCCCCTGGAGTCCCGATGGCCCTTCGCAAGAGAAGACGAGAGAAGAACATGATATCCCCTCATCTTTCAAACTCATAGCGCGATCCATTGGAGTGCCTTAGGCAAGGTGGCCGCATAGACTAATCATGTTCAGGGCAGTCAGACTAAGTGAAGGCTGAATTTTTGGGGTGAAAAGGCCAGATCGTTGGGTATGGTACATTTCGGCTCACTCTTAGAGCAGCGGGTTGGAAATCCACCCAGGGAATGGATGCTGTTGCGTCGTACCGATTTTCTTACGCAGAGTTAACGACCCAGCGAACTAACTCAGCCATCGGCGGACTTCAATATTTAAAAAAAAACCAATGACGACTACATTCACCACGAAGAACAAAAATTACTTCCTGGAATAAGATTTTGCTCGCAGTGTGGAACAAGCAGAACAGATAACAAGCACTAAATGAGAAAGAGATTTGTCTGAATGCAACGGAGCACCTTAAAAAATGGGTGGAGTTGTAGTCACAAGGATTGAATTTGGGAGATTTCGTGCACCTCAAGGGGTCATATTATGTAGATCCGCGTAAGTGATGACCGGAATTTAAAAAAAAAACTTGTCTTAGTCATAAAAACCACTGTAATCAACTCAATAAGCTGTAAGTTTGGTTGGATAGGTGATGGTAGACCTCACCTTGAGCTTAAACCCTCCGGCATGTGAAATTCACAGAATTTGGTATAGGGTTGGAACTTCCATTCACGCCGCTCCTTGCTCTTTCCCTGGATCTTCTTTGAAGGGTCAGAAATAGTATATGTTGCTCTGAAGACATTAGCGAGTTTAAATTAACTTTCCAAGGAGAATAATTATACTCATACAAGGAATATTAGCTTTATAGCATTTTGTTTTTAAAAAAATCTGAAAATCATGTTATAAATTTGACTTATTACACTGATTTGATGACAGTAGTGGACCATAGAGTAGATATTTTAATGCTCGGGAGACAATTATTCAAAAGTAGTGTTAGGCCTATAAGTAATATTAATTTTAAATTTCAATAGGGCCAAAAAATATCCGTAGGGGGTGGGACTATTGTCCTCCCGCTTGAATCTTCGATTGCCTGAAGACCACATCTTGGGCCGAAATTTGGGTGTCCAGGGATATTACCTGGATTCGAACCCGAGTCTTTCCTATCCTTAGTCGATAACTCTATCTGCTGAACTACCATCTCGGCGGTGATAACAAAATCGAACAACACGAGCACATGCTAGGAACCAATTCTGCTCGAAATTGCGGTTGCCCCTTTCGAACATCCTTCCCAATGATTCCGGAGGAGTATTTCAAACTTCCGGCAAAAAAACGCGTAATTCTTGAAGTTCAACGATCCCCTTCCCTTCACCCACTATCATCCCTCACACCCCACAACCTCCGACCCCCATCGGGAGCAAAGAATAAGGAAACGCTGGTGGGATGTGATAATTTCCGGCTGATTGCGGGGTGAGACCATCAGAGAGGTCGAGGCGGGGAGAGTAGCATATCTTTCGCGCTCGTGAGTCCGTCGATCGGGGGAAGGCCGGGCAGTACCTGCCTGCTCCCGCGAACTCGCCCGTAATTATTGTTACGTCGGGGGGAGGGCCGAATAGGTACTGTAGGGATTTCACCCGCTCGGCGACCACGCCCACAGGAAATACACTTCGACATCGCTGCGGCCCACACGAGCGCGCGCGACCCAAAAGTTTTGACGGCTCGTGGTGCTGCTCCGTCGGGCGGATCACGCGGGGGATGAATGGGCGGAGGGGGCCGCGCTGGGAGATTCCGCGTCCCTCGGGGAGAAATCAAAATAAGTGCGGCGCGGTATCCTCCCAGCCACGCCCCACGACTCCGAATGAAATGCTGCCTTAAAGGTTAAATGTCCAGGGGGAGGGAATTGTCGGGGATCGGTGGAGGGAGGGGATGGCGGGCTGGATAGGTGAACCATAGAACACTGACCTGTTGAAATATCACTTAAAAAGCGGCGTGGAGTCGAGACAGACCCCCAGAATAATTACTACATGCATTTTCTTGTCGAATTTCCATAAAAGTCTCCAATCTGGCTTATTGGTTTTCCTTAGTAGTAATGAGGGTAGAGAAAGAAACTTTGCACTTCCACATTAAAGATTTATTACTTCACACGACCATGGTTTGTCTCTTTATTACTGTCCATGATCGTGTCAAGTAATAAATATTTATGTGGAAGTGCAAAGTTTCTTTCTCTACCCTCATCATGAAGGAATTCCACAAAGCTAAGCCTGAAACAGTTATGTTCCTTAGTAGTAGTTTTGAAAAAGAAAAATCATCCAAAGTAGATTATCCTACAAATTAAAATAAAGGTTATGAAATAAAAGTAGTATTGGTAAATCTCACTCTTCTTATAGTGGACTTGTATGAAAAGTATTTATTGCATACTGGTGACAAATTCGTTTTCTTACACGAAATGAAATGATTTGGACGACTTTCGGTATCTTGTAGGAAAAATAATGGCAGTGATAACTCATTTCTCAAGGGATTTCATGTTACAAAAATGTTACTAAAAAGTGAAGTGACTTCGTGCAAAATATGTAACGGCCTGGCACTTGTACAACCTGTGTCACACTGATATTTTTTCACAGACTAACAATGAATAACCTTCAATTGACTGAGCGCAAGAAAATGTTACCCTGGAATGAAACATATTAAAACTTTTTAATCTTTATCTAGAAGTGAGTCTGGTTCCTTGTTAGCTGACACCCAGGGGTTAGTAATGAGAAGTACTGGTAGTAACCATTCGATTGGAAGAAAATGCGCCCGATGAAGACTCACAAGAATGATATATTCGAATCGAAATTCTAGCCGTGGTGGTCATTTTTGTATTACAAGGTGATTTAAATACTGCGCCTCGGCGCTCTGAGACGTGTGATTTATGTCTCACCCTTACGTCGCCATTTCCCCCTTTTTGCGACTGTCACCCCGTTAAACTGGACTGCCCCGCCTAGAAACTCTGTCCGCTGTCGTCTGCGTATTGCCGGTTCGAGAAACGAGAGTACAGAGCCAAGGCATTACTTCATTTCTGACTTTGTTGTTTCCATTTGGCAATTTCTTCACGCGGCAATATTATTTTGCTTAAACGAAGGGTTGTAAGCTGCGTCATCTGGAGACTCGGGGGAGCCGGGAAACACGCCAGGGCAATGAATCTTGCGGATACCATCCCGAAGCTAACAGTCCCACTTTTCAAAATGAAATACGCCCAAATACTTCTTTAATCTCCAAACATTGTCTTGTACCTGGAAAATTTGAGGATCAAAAGTGGGCGTGAACATCTCAAACGTTATTCTTTTGCGGGAAATATACATGGGGAAAATGATCATTAGATTCGTTCTTTTGAGAGATATTCCGAGTACAATTGGAGAGCGGATTGTCATTAAAAATGAGCATTATCCATGAAGAGAATTGAATCTGATATTTGAAAACCGTTCTTCATTAATATTATCATTGCAGTAATTCATATTTTGATTCTGTGCCTTTTGTATCTTTTATATTTTACCATTTGTTAATATTCATGTTATAGAAGCCCCATCACAGATTTTTTCTCCGTGTACATTCATGTTCCTTCTTATATGGCGCACAATAGAACATTATATCATCCACCTTTGATGCATCTTGTGCATTATTTTTACTATCTGAGTGACCTTAAACAAGTGGTATTCTTATACAGTTGAAGATGCTGTCCTTTTTCCTAAAATATATTCACAGACACTAAATTGACTTCAATGAAGTTAGTAATTGTTAGAAAATATTTTTGTAACAAATTAATTTTGCTCAGGAACAAACAAATTTGTTCAGGTTAGAAATTTTAAGCGAAAGTTTCCATGAAATCGTGGAATCTGAGAGGTACGAATGTATGGAAAATTATCTCATGGGCAGGACGGTAGTGGAGGATAGGAATATACTCTCCAGTCACAGAACCATAACCGTTGCAATATGTGGACCCTTATGTGTTGATGTTATCTTAGTCGATCTTTGAAATATTAAGTTATTATTTTAGAGCCCCATATTTATTTTCTTTAAACGTACGACCCGGCTAGGGGGAAAAGTATTTTGTCGTCAAAGTAGTCTAGTGCGTAATCACCCCCTGCTACACACCCTGGCGATGGCTTGCATGGTACAATATTCTACCAAAGATGGATTTCGTATTTAGAATCTAATGATCTAAACAGAAGTGATAATGAAAATCATTCCCATTAGCAAAATATTAAACACTAAATTTAGTTGTTTGAAAAATCATAATATAATCGTCCAATTTCTATCGTTTACAAAAACGCATCTCCGTCTCAGTTAACAGTCAACGTTCAGCGTAGAAGAGTTAGATTTTAAAAATGTTATGATAAACTGGGTAGCATAACAAAATTATTGGAGGAGCTACGTTGGGAATCATTTGTGGAGCGAGGGTTAAATTACATGTTTAACCTCCTGCATCAATTGGAAGGTCTCTTTAGGGATGGTGTTGAAAATATAGTATTATCTCCGTCCTAGAACGTGTGATAGGAGAGATTATAAGATCGATCTGAATAATATTATCGGAATAGTATTATCCGACCGCGCTAAGGGGGAAATTATTTTGTTTTATCATGTATTGTATGTATAGTAACAGCTAAAAGGAGATATAAATTGCTCACTGAATGAATAAAATTGGTATTTGTTCACACAAAAATAGATTTTTCACAAAGTAGAGCCTCCAACATTCGAAGATATCAATTTCTGTTTGAAATGTTCGTGTATATTTTGCTTATCCGAGTATTGCCTTAATATTGATACATACACTTCTTCATCGGAGGTTGAACGGAACATATATTTGTGGAAAAATAAATGTTCAACTTTCGGTGACCATGAAAAGCACCAACATAACGCTTCCAAGTGGCCACCTGTAGCGATGGCAGATGCAATAAAACAAAAGCGGCTGCAGAGCGCCGACTGGTACACAATTTCCCTCTTACCAGATCACTTTATGGACAATTTATGGAGGGTATTTGATTTGAAAAAGATTCACTCACAAACTTTAAAGCCCTGGCGTCGAAACAATGCGGCACTCACGAGATCAACTCTTGCTCCCTTTTTGCTGTCGGGCCACGCGGAGGGAGTGAAGTATGCATTGCACGAAGCATGATTGCAGGCGGTCACGTTGTGATGCGGCGTGGCACATGAGCTCATAATGGGAGAAGTTGTAAGGTACATGGGTCATATACCGTCCCCAGGATGATGGGATCGTTGTTAATGCTCTAGGGTGTCGCTTACAAAAGGGAAGCTCATTTGCTTAGGGTTGCATGCGACCAGCCGTTCTCTCCGTGGCTCGGGTCGGGGGTCGACGAGGGAACTGCCGGAGTGGAGGCAGGCAGATAGCGATGTAACATATTTACGGCGGTTCGGGCGACGAGTTATGAGCAGATCGCTGAATCCATATCCCAGGGGAGGTGGGAGCCAAGTTTCGGATTATTTCCCGGGCAAAGAAGTATGGCGCAATCACTTCGGCGTGAAGTCGTGCGCGGAGCGGTGTTGCAGGGCTCCGTTTCCTGAACGAGGACGCTTGAACTTAAATTACTCAATGAATCGCATGGCTGAGATAATGATTTTTCGTACCTACTAACTGTTGTAAACTAAGTAAGAGATTTAAGCAATTAAACGTTAAAAGATGTGATACGTCTCGAATGGTAGTTCGTGTGTCTCATCCGTCCTGAAAAATTCGGAGCTCGGGTTTTAATTATGAGAGTTGCTCTCCATTCAGGACCATCCCCAAATGTTATTGAATATTGTTAAGTAATATGGTTAGAACATGAAAAGTATGAAGTTTTCTTTTAATCTGCTTTCATTTAATTTGTTATATTTGCTTTTTATTCCTTTCCGCCTAGTGCGAAAAACTCAATTTCCTTTGTTTTACCATGTATTAGGATTTATTAATCTACTTATGGTTAAGGGGACTCAAATAATACACACGTATTATGTTACGTTCATATTAGGCTTAAGTGTCATTTTTCCCACGAAGAATAAGGGATGAGAATAACATCATCCGACTGCGCTGGGGAGGGGGGGAGAAGTATTTTCATTTTTTTCATTCTTAGTAGTCTGGTGTGTTTTCATTATCTCATCTAGGTTTAGTTATTGTCCTTGTTACGCACAGCTCCTCTCGTGTGCTTAGAGAAGTATATTTCACTTAGATACCGTAGTGCATGTACCTGTAATTACCATGATATTCTTATTTGAATTATTTTACAGAAATATGTTGACACTAAAAATTAGGAAAAATTTCATTTTTGAAGTTACATACCTGTTGTGTAATCACCTCCTGCCACACACCCTAGCGGGAACCATTTCGATAGAAACCCTTGTCTAAGTAATTTGCATTCATGCCAAAGTTCAACCTTCGAACTTTATGTTTTCAATTTATGAGTTCTCCTTATCGAAGCTTATATTATTATACATTTCCATTTAGAGAAACATATAATAGCTACGTGTGAAACATTATAGATTACAAAGATTATAATTGAGCCACGTTACACGGGAGCAATTAAGGGATCAAAGTCAGTGATCGACTAAAATGTGACACTCGGTGTTAATATTTTGCTCCATTGGCGTTACTGCCGTAGCCTTTGTTTGTGAATATTTATTACTACTATGTTCTATATTTCCGGGTTCTTCTGCTTCGTTGGAAAGAGTGCTGATAACGTCCCGTAATCGTTGCACGATTTCTATTCATCTGGGAAGCTGAAGCACCGTTCCTTAAAAGTCGATCAGAATACAGATCTCACCGTCGATACGCACAGGAATTGTCATAGTCGAAGTACGCTCAGCACCTTGCCATTATCTGCGCTGTGATATGGGTGGTCGAGTCCTCTGCCATCTTTCTTTTAGAAAGCGCTCAAACTTCCTATTGTAATATTTCTCAGTTTTGCATTTCTACCGCGACGTTAGTGCTTGGCGGCGCCGATATTTCCCTCTTACTTCAAAAATAGTAGAAAGTAA
This sequence comes from Hetaerina titia, assembly GCA_037158775.1. Taxonomy (NCBI): domain Eukaryota; kingdom Metazoa; phylum Arthropoda; class Insecta; order Odonata; family Calopterygidae; genus Hetaerina; species Hetaerina titia. The sequence goes on from CM073771.1 coordinate 64,484,940, forward strand.
TAGTTTTTGTGAGCCAATTTTACTATAAAATTGAGCGAATCCACTTTTTTCTCTCCATTCATAACCTGTACTTTCGAGTGTGTTATTCCTTTCACAGGAATAATTCCTAGAACTCCTGTTGTTCTACGTCGAAGATGTTCACTTTCTAACGTGAGACAAAAAGTTTGTCAAAAAAATATATTACCGGCCACTTTCTCCAATATCGCGGGCGAAAGACATTGAATATTGCGGGCGGGGATCGATCAATGGCGCAGTCCCGATTGTCCCCGGGTTTCTTTGTGCTCCCGAGAGCACCCAGCTCTCGGCTTAATTGAGAAAAACCCTTTGGTTTGGTTGGTGGTTTGTGAAATCCTCCTCCCCCATTCCAATAACGGGTGTTTTTTTTCATCTTCCTTCATCCCGCCTATCTCTTCCCAACCCGCTAGCCGTGGCGGTCGCTTTTTAGTTCTCGGGACGCCTCTCCAATGACGCAGCAGATGCCTGCGGTCGACGCGTGCTCCGCGTGACAGCGCGGGTCTTTTCGGAATGGTTGTGGAGGGAGCCGAATGTGGAGAGGGCGGGAGAAATTGGGCATGGGTAAATCCGGAGCGAATGGGGCGGTCAAATGAACCAAGACTCCCTCTCCGTCATCACCGTTGCACAGAGGAATATTGCTAATGTTTCTTGAAGGAATCCACTTAGCGCAATGTCACTGAATGTTACCCTCGAAGACTTCACGCTTTCATCCCTGAAATCACCCCTTTTTGACGTTCGTTGAAATTATATTTTGCTTTCCGGAGAAATCCACTTAGCGTAATGGCCATGGAGAAAAACTTGATGGTTTCATGTGTTTTCATTCTGAAATCACTCCTCTTGAGTGGCGCTCTTTCAAATATTTTGAGTCGTTTCTTAGCGTTATTCTGTGAGTGATATTTTTAGAGTAGCAATTTGTTTTTAAATGTTAAGTTGTTTTCTCGGCTACTACTATTAATAAATGTGGGTCCACAACTTTTAAGCATCTCCATCACATTGCCTTGGAACTCATGTAGTTTTCTGTGTCGACAATGCAACCATGTAGCTTATAATTCTTAGAAATTTGTTAGAGTATTCAGTGATTGGTAGTCATTTTTTGAGCCAAATGTGAAATTTATGAATTCTTTGATATTAATATATTACACCAGAACTACATATTACCCGAAGGCGGCCGATAGGAAATACTCTTGAAAATTTATTTGCACACGGTGCATCACATTCAACATTCATTTACGGTGCAGCTTATTTACGTCAGCAAACTTCTTGAAACATTCAGAACTGCGTATAGGGGTCACTTTGTGTGTGTGCACTTTTTTACATCACGGATTTCTATCCCTCCTCTAGCCATAGGATAACGAGTGATTTTTATAAATTTGTCTGTCAATATAACTGTTTAAACATGACCAAGAGAAATTCCTTTAAAATTTCATGCTGTTTTCATCCATCCACTGTGAAATAATAACTTTAGAGCCATATATTACCTAACCATGGCAAAGAGGTAGGACAGATCTCACAAGAATTTACCTGCGAAAAGATCGTGCATCTAGTCATCTCCTTCTCCCGTGAAAATGTATTCAGTCGAGTAAATTGAGGGTCGAGGAGAGAGTTAACTAGTTTGTGCGGTTTGCCGTGGGACGGGGGATGTAGCTCCATCCACCTGTTAGATTCCAAGTAGTGCGTTGAAGATCCTCGTAGTCATTAGCATCTCGAGTTGCGTGTCTAGTTGCATCGTCTTGAGATTTAGGAAAACCAACTCTGGTATAACGCCATAGAAAGGGAAGTAAGTACAAGTGCATAAGGAAGCTGGGGTGGAGGTGTCGCCGGCCACAATGGAAATCAGTCGGTGCTCAAGAGAGGAGTTGGCTGTGTAGTAATTGCTGCGAGAATGGGCTCTGGGGAAAAAATGCCGAGGGAAATGGTTCTCAAGACGGGAATGCACTGTATTGAGTGAGATATAATGTGGATAATTGAGGTGAATATGTACATTAATAGCCAATTCGGGAGAATGGAGAGGAAGGGAGAAGGAGAGGGATTGATATTTCGAAAAGGTTGGCAGCAACGGAAGCTGGTGGTGAAATGACCTGAATCTCTTTGAAGAGTGCAGTGAGGGATTCTTCGAAAAAGGTCTTATTTTTTGCCTTCTTTTACCTGTTGCGAGTCGCCTCGACGAGCCCTCTTTCAGTGCGGCACGTCCCATTGACCGTCTACTGAGGGAGGCATTTGAAATGGCGCCGATGAAGAGGGATTCCAGTTTACATGCAGTGATTTCTCTTTGTCCAGAATCGCCGTGGTTACGGATAGAATTTTTATCGAGAAAATGTTGACTTGTTTTTAACGTTAATGTTCACAGCAAGGGAGAAGTACTGTGGTGATATTTTCTCCTTAGCTGGAGGGTTACTTTTTCTTGATCATCTTCATGTTCGAAATTATTTTCAATTGAAACGAGGCTTGGTTCACATTGGACACCTACGACTGCATGACGATCGGTGAGTGTTTTGAAGAGCTTTGCACGTCGTCAATGATTTTTTATTGCTTCGTTCAACTGTTCTTCGTGCGAATACCTGGCCTTGCATAATGACCAAGGTGAATATGACATAAGACCTCAAAATATAAAGAAAATTCACAAAATATTTGGTTAAAAAGTGAAAAAGTTGCAGCATATTGTAAATCTAAATACTATGAAACTTAATTCCTAAACACAAGACAAAATATTAAATTATCAAGGATTGTGAAACAAAAAAATAGAATCTTAGCATTCAACTCCTCACCACGAAAACATTACTTGTATATAAGATTCAAAAGCTCTAATTTATATATGTAGCCGTTAATATTTTCTTTTAATTGCGAGAAACGTTGGGGGCATTGGGAAAGGAGTGAAAGGAGGCATGGGTTGTGTCTTCGTGCGTGCCCCGTTTAGGTTCACGGCACTGCGTGCATTAGTGGTCATGTTTCCGACGGCTGTGATGCAGACCAGAAGCGTAACGAATTATTTGACGTTGTCGAGAATCAAATGCAAATTCTCTGTTTGTGGGATGGGCGAGCTTCTGAGGGATAATACCTTAATGGCCGAAGTTCTCAAAGTGCACTCTTCCACTTATCAACCTTTGTAACCACAAATCACATTCTTACGTATTTATCACTCAACAGCAATAGCTATAATTTTTCGACGATTTATTTTAATTGTAGCGATTTTTATAACTAACTTTAATCTCGAAAGTATTAACTTTGCAACAGATTTCTAGTTTATGAATATGCTAACGTGTTGATTTCTCGTTTGTTACTTAAGATACCTACTTATGAACCATGATTGAAGCGGAATATTCTTTGGGCGTATTCTCATGGATGCATGAAAAATATGGCATAATCGACGCTCTGTGCTGGTATCAAAAGGCATTTCATCTTGGCTCGGTGCGATACGGTCGGTAGGGTACTACCCAAACATTAGGGATTAATTCCAAGAAACTGAGGGTGATGCCGTGACAGTAGCTTTCAATGGATTCATCCGCTAAATGTCCATTACAATGCAACAGTTTCAGACTGTAAAAATCATTAGCCTTGATTACAACCCAATGATTCATATATTCTTTTTGATTTTTCTGCTGATAAATAAAAAGTAAACTTTTCTTATACATTAGCACGAGCAGTTTTTTTATTTTGAATACAGGTTTGAACATTTTTATACTCTCACTAGTCATCAACATTAACATAGTCCTCACCCAAACATTTGAAAAATATAATAATGATTCCTTATTCTCTTTGGGGAAAGCGTTTGCAGGATTGAGATTTTTTTTTTAATTTTAGCCATCTTCTTGCTATCTCTACAATTACCTGCGAAAGGGTTTGACAGAATTGTTTGGCAACGAAGACTTAAGAATCAATGTAATAAAGAAGGTTTTCCAGGTATTTTTTTCAACTCACGAGCCAGTTCATTTCATCCTTCTGTTCGCGGAATTTCACAAAGTCTCGCCGCCTATCCTAATCAATTCCTTGGATAACTACTTCCAAGCCCGGCGTGGTTGCGAATTCACGCCGTGATCCTTTCTTTCCTGGTCACGCAATTAGCCAGATGCATATCCCTGCACGGGAAGGGAGTGGACTGACACAATCTCGTCGCACGGCAGCACATCTAAGATTTACCGGTGGTCTTTAAGGGGAAAAACTTATGAGGCAGCGAAAAAGGGTGGAGATTGATGTATCAGATGGGGATCTTCTGCTTGGCATCTTGCTTTAACAAGAATGGGGGAGCGGGAGGGGTCTTGAGCCCACCTGCTGAGAGCCCAACGAGAAAAGAGAAAAAAAAAGAAAGAGCAAACAAAATAGTTGCCTCACGTGCCGTGTTCATCTTGTGCGATCTCCGGTGGATTTCTCTTTGTTTCTCCGGCGTCATTGAGGCGGTTAGCGCAACAGGGGAGGGGGGAGGAATTAAATGGGGGTGGGAGAGGGAAGAAACAAAGGAGAGGGAAATCTGGAGGTTATGGGACCCCCCTCTTTTCCGGTCGCTTTTCTTGTCCGCAAAAGCTACATAAGACGGAAACGGTGGCAAACCCCCGCCAAGTTACAAATTCTAGCAAAAACCGAGGCTCTGAAGCGATTGCATCCATATCTCCAAAATTGATAAAACCCGAGTCATTTGGAGGAATCCGTGGCATTATCGGTCGCCATCAAAGACGAAGAATAATTCTGCTGCGAAAGGGAGGAATATAATCGAATTACGAACTTCACTATGAGATAGGGTGTGGCTTTAGACTAGATTGACGGCAATTGCGTTAAAAAAATAATTATTTTAATCATAATTTTTAGAAATACCAGTTCAGAGTGATGGACTCCTATAGTTAATGAATAAGTTCTCATCAGTTGATATTCTGATTTTTTGTATGATTGGGACGAAAAAACTAAAAACAATACTGAATCCGAAGTATTCACAACTAACTTTGGAAGGGGAAATCATTTAATTTTGAATATGATGCAGGGAATTGATTTTTTAGTGAAAGGAATGTTGCATCACTCAGTAATGAGGGTTCTTAAAAAACACCATCCGTTGAGATAGCTATCGGAGAACTCGTATCATTGTCATGGTTGATATAATTAGCAAAAAATTAATACTGCTCAAAACTCTCCGTCCGAGGTTCGAATGGCCTAGTGCCATAGCCCCACCGTACTAACTAGGTGGAAAAGTGCAATCTTATACAGTGGAGAATATTGTTAATATCTTTATTTGGCCACTTCTTTTAAATATCTATTAATTTTTCAAGAAATGCGATACTCATAATAGCAAGAATTTTCTTAGTTATTCATTTCATATTAATTAGTATCATTTCTGTCTCCTCACGTTCCGTGGGTGAGTTTTCCCTGTGAACTCCCATGGTCTGATGAATTTCCCATTCAATTTCATGTTACGAGTGGCAGTGGCAAAGAAAGGGATTTGTAAAATCGACCTAAATATTTTTATCAATACTTGCGCAAATGCGCGCGATGCCGAGACGCTTAGTCGGTGCCCGCACATTCTTTATAAGTAGGAATTCCCGCTGCCTGGATACTTGTAAGAATTAACCGTCGCGTAACCTAGATTCGCTTCCACCCACCTTGAACTATAATGGAGAAAACGGCTCGCTCTCACCATTTCCTCAATCCAGCTCCGAAATGAATAGGGAAGGGAATGAGATGGGCGCCCAATGAGATGACAACATCTCTCGGAGAAGGGTGAGGGAAGCGTGTTGTATCACAGAAGCTAGATCGGCAGAAATAAAATAATCAGTTTAAAATAAAAGATTAAAGATTGATCTTTCTAATGCATTTTATTCCATTAACGATAGGCGGCATGAAAATAGGATGCAATCTTGGTCGGTAGATCTGTCCGACCTCGTTAAATCAAAGTTCGCGACTTGGAATTCCTTTTGGGGAAAGATATCACGTGCATGATGCAATGATGATTTCCTTAGATGTTGTACACGATGCAAAAAGTGTCGTTAAAGCACCTTAAACCCAATCACAACGCTGAATAGAATTTCAACTTGCGTCTTAATGCTCCCAAGTCGGTGGGCGAGACACTGGAATCTAGACTGAAGCCTCGCGGTATCATAAAATATTAAGAACGGAAGCCAAAAACACGGGAATTTTACTCTCTATTTTTTATTCTTCTGATCTTAAATTGTAGAAATGTCAAAGTGTAAACATCATTCAACTCGACCGGAATATTCACAGAATTTACCACCTTCGAGAATATTGGCGGAAAAGAATCACGACGGGGAGGTCTCGTAGGGTTTTCAATAAAGGAAATAAATGAAGACTTAAATTACATTTATGTTGTGGCCATTCAACTTGATATAACTCAAATAATGAAAAGCTAATGCGATATTAATTTCACCAAGTTTGAATAATTTGAATCGCAAAGATAACTTATAATTTTCTCAGGGTGCCATTGGCTGTATGAACGATGATAATGAGGATTATTAGATGAGTTAGAGAAGTTTTGGAAGAGTTTCATGAAATGAAAGAAGACAACCAAAAATAGACGTATGAACGTTGGCTCACGATCTTATTGCCAATACCGTCCCAGCCTATCGAAGATGGTTCGCTCGGGAGGGCAGAAATAGATAAATCTCGCTGTATATTTTTCAGTAAAGAACAAATTTTATTTTAAAAGTTATTCAAATTTAAATGATTAAAAAGAATATAACATTAATGGAGTTGTTAAATGATTAAAATGTTCATGTAGGTTGGACTTCGGCGTATGACTTCAGGAAACTACGTGAAACGTAAAAATCAATGCGTAAACATTCCTTGAGAAAGTGACATATTAGTGTGGGTTCGACCACGATTATCAAAGATTCCTCCTCGTGGATGGAGACTCCTTCACGTGGAACCTCTTTCTCATACCCCATGACCAAGTCTTGAGCAGAAACGAAGTAATGATGGCGTTAGGGAAATATTGATGCGGGTAATGTAACGTAACGACCTTAATGCTGCAAATATATTCCTTATGCTAAACGTGTTCAAGAAATATAGCTGTCAAGTGAACAGCGAATGACCTAAACGGAGTTTATAAAATTTTCCAAAATGAATTGGGAAATGCTGAAAGGTGGAGTTTCGAGTACTCAAGCTCATCTCTCGCCCAGTCTCCGTAACCGTGTCTCCAGTGTCTTATTAGTTTTCACTCCTGTCTATGCAACAGAGATTCAAAAGTGGAGTTCCAAGAAATTGAACGGCTTACTGTTATTTTAAAATAGGGTTTACAGACATGCACTGGCGCAACCACGACCTAGCGGCCATCATGAGGAGCTACCCTTATTTCACGAAACTCCCAAATGGCTCATATGTAAGATCCCCCCAACCGAAATTTTGAAAAGTTATATCACTTGATTGTTGGGCTAATCTCATATTTGACGGAAGCTTTTGTTATTGAATTAAGTTGGCTTTCAAGAGTGGTCCATTAAGGTAAAAAGGTACTAACATTCGTTAATTTTTGCACTTGCAGTGTTAGAGGATATCGAGAAATACGAGGAACGTTGAATATTATTCGATTACAACTACATTTTAATCTAGTACTTGGTACCCTCCGAACCACCACAAGGGCGTGTGGCAGAGGATGTCATGAATCCAGTCTTTATTCGTATGACTTCGGTTACACTTGAAGTGATTAGGAAAAAAATGGCCGATGGAATGGGTGGAAGTTGGAATATTAGTCGATGATCCCTCTAATTTTGTGTCGTCTATTTTCTCTTCAGATTATAAACCGTGTCAAAACGTGCATGATAGACAAAAGCAAAAAATTCCATATAACCTCAGAATGTAGAGTCAACAAGTATGTCATCCAGCTCTTCTCCAGTCTATCGATACTATCATCCGAAACATGCTGACTTATATTCTCATTCGCCCCACGCCAATAGTTGTTTCTAAAACTTTGAAGCTCCCGATGCCTCTCCTCCATTTAAATTTTACCGGTCGACATAGTAATTTCCTCCCTCGGGTGTCCCGCTAGTAAAAGATCAAGCTTGCCTGTCTTTAACGCTCTTTGTTATTTGCTCGCGCAGAAGAGCAGCCTTCGGTGCGGTGCTCCTCTCCGCCAGATGGCCAAGACGGCTTCCCTCCGGGTGCACGAAAGCGCTCACGGAGGCAAAGTGCCTTCCGTCACGGCAATTAAAGGGATCGATGCGGCGGGACGGCAAAGGTATCCCTTCGGCATTTTGCCATGGCGTCATATGCCTCGGAGCCGCGGGAGCCCACCCGCATTCCGAGGGTCGGCCGTGGGAATGCAGGAAAGGGGAGAGAGAAGGGGGGGGGCTCTTTATCCACCTCCTAATTAGCGCTTGATTAATGCCCAAGGTGGGTGGCGGCAGGAAGGAAGGGGGTGGGGATCGGTTCGGGGATCTCGGCGATTTTCCAGGCACGCGCGAAAGTTCCAGGGGGGGGGGGGTGGACGCTGAGGGGGATGCGCGCTCGCAAATGTGACGTTGATTCGGGCCGCGAGAGATGAGGAGAGATATAAAATCCCTCTCCCGGTCCCCGACCCTGTTGTGCCGTTTTGATCTCACGCCCGCGAACGTGACTCCCGACCACGTATGTGCCGCGCCTTTGGAAAAATTTCGCGCAGTTAACCGTTTCCATTCTCCGGGAATAAGGGTATCTCTGCTCCCCATCGCCCCGCGCCTTGGGAGCGCATAGCGTAAGGCGTCGTGCTCCGGGGTGAGGAAACCCGAGTCGCTCTACTGCCGCTGAATGGTGGAAATACCTCGCCGAAAAGTCATTTTTTCGAGCACTTATCTCAATCCTGGAGGAATAATAATATTTCAAATCGCAATAATGATCAAGGTATCATGTTTCCCTGGATTGATTCTATTGTACAATCTCCTCGATCTTTAAACCAATAACGAAGGAGTGGTAGCAGAGTTTCCGAGGGATTTGACTGCGGCTTTTTACCAAACATCCAGTCGATTACCCAAGATGAAAAAAGAAAACATGCTGGCATTATTAAAGACGGAAAAATAAATCAATACCAGATGAGTTCGAGTATATTTATTATCTTAAACAATTTGATGTACGCATTTAAAATGTACATTTTGCACAACATAGGCTCATACACATCCACGTGAAAAATATTAATTGGCCATTAAATCAGCGACAGGGTAAATTGTTAGCCAAAAATTTGCATCCTTTTTCAATGTTGGAATCTTCCACTTCTGTTTCACAACTGATTGTGTGAGCAAATCTACTTTTTATAAACTGCTTTTAAATCCATAATTTCTTAGAATTATAAGGAAAACATTTGGCTCGGCTATAATGAGCAAAGATCTTTTTTAAACATGAGATTATTAGGTCTAGTTTGGCCGAAAAACTCACAAAATTACCTATTTTCCCAAAATTGTGGTTCACCATCCCTGACTCTGTTTATTTCTTCCATCGCTATTTTTTTCGATTTCATCATTTTTAATAGTGTAACATTAATGTTGTATCAAATTAAAGGTCACAAAATGTGATTAACTTTTCCCAACCGAATGTGGAACCTATGTTATGAATTAGTTTGAAATGGATATTTTAGAAGTATCTGATTCAATATTCCAACCTAAGGTAGTCATGTTGAAATTTTGAATACAGTTTGCGTGCAATTCTAATGAATATTTGACCCTGTTCCAGAAATCAAGGGAAAGGAATTTGTGAAAATTCTGCGTGTGCATTGGTGCTTAATCATTTAAGTTAATCTGACAGGTTCTAAGTCAATTTTGAAAAATTAATCCCTGTAGCCATTTTCCTTTCATAGTCAATCTTCCTTAGGAATTCCATGACGAATTTAATAGACCCATTCCTCTTATTCAAAGGCGTTTAGATGTAGCGTCTATAGTCTTAGATCATCAAGAAATGCATCTCAAAAGGAAATCAATCTGTGAAGTCTTGCCATATTTCATAAACACAAGCACTTTTTCGCCAAAACCTTTTCGTGATATCCTTTCCTCGTTTCACTTGAGATATTTAATATTTTTCATTACATATCATCTGTGAGAAAATAAATTTGCACTTTTCCACAAGTTGATTAGTAACATACCTCGCGTTTCGGTTCACGGAACCATCATCAGGTGTAAGACGTAAAAGAAATGACTACATCGTATGTATACATGATTGAGGTAAAATCTAAGAGAGTTGGTTCATCAAGAGGTAGTATAGAGTTTTATATGAACACTTGATTATTTCCGACCAATAATTATCTTACTTATTCTGCAGGATGTCGATTTCCAAGCTTTTTTTAATTAAATAAACTTTAATCGTTAAACATGAAGCTCGTGGCTTATGCAATTAGGAAACATGAATATCAGCGGCTCATTTGTCACCATTTAGGTTCTCATAAATATCTATTTCCAAAACCATAAAAAATGTTTAAGGCATTGTTTGGGAAAAATGGATTGGAATAAGTACTAGTAAACTATGTGTATTTAGAGACGCCTTCAAATAATTATTCATTAGAACTACAATCATGGGCATACATGCTTTTTTGACACAATTGAAAAAGGGGTTTTGAATTGTTTCTGAAGAGTAGTAATACCGTTGTCCCGTTGGCAAACGATCTTTCATTATTTACGTTTATGTTGTGATATTATCTAAACCTTCTGAACATTTTGAAGCTTGTATCACTCCTGTTTCCATTCTTTCAAAGGAATAGGGAATGTAGAATATGCCATCTAAAAATAATTCCATTTAAATCGTCAATACCGTTCCACTCCACCGGCTAGCTCATATTACGCATTAATTTGCATTTCTAGGAAATATTCTGCTGAGTCTCGAAAGAACGGCGTCGTCGGATTTTTGAATTCCTAACAATCTCTCGGGAATGCTTACATGTGTATTTTTAATGATCTCCTAGATTGCACTACTTCATCGTTTAAAAAAACGCTTACCCTTTAAACAAAAGGATGACAAAAAAAACTCCCAATAATATCGTTTTCCCTTTTAAATATGTCAAGCTGCGGTGAAAAATTGAAACGGGCGGGCATGACTCGGAACGCCTCACCCACTGTCCCTTCAGAGATATTGTGCAACGGTTTTCAGCAGAAAAAACTTATTGGATAGGATCGATAATGGCCCGAGTCCCCTCTCCGAATGACCTTTCCCGACTTGGGTTAGCGGGTACCTCTCCAATCCATTTCTTTCCTCTTTCCCCCTCCCTCCCGCTAAAAAATTGACCATTTCTCCGTAGCACCGCTCTCTCCATAACCTCGCCCTCTCCCTTAACCCCTTTGCTCCCTCTCCGTCCCCCGCACATCACATTCGCGGACGCAGGCGAGCGCAAACACACGCGCGCCAACCACGCATTATCTGAGATCGCGCTGTCTTTTTATCTCCGGAGCAAGGGTTTAAGCCCGACCCGACTGGGAACGGAGAGCGCGAACAAGACGCAAAAATGTATTTCCCTCTCCTCCCACCACTAACCCTCCAAAGCCCCTCCCCTTGGAGTGTTTCCAAGTGCAATTGTAGAGA